>OX493386.1:2000590-2600590 GCA_950371165.1 Lacanobia oleracea | reverse complement strand
AAAAAATTGTGCACGATTTTTTTTGCCTTAGTATTTATTTACATGTGACGTTCAACTGCTATATGGGTGTGTTCCTGAAAAAAATGTAATAGTCCATCAGATAGATTTAGGACACATATTTATCTTAATTTTCGTAAAAAAATAAAGGCGACATATTGCGCCACGCGTGACGTCACGTTTTAGGACAATACTAGTTGGTCCGCGCTACTTCGTCTGCGTCATCATCGTGCATCATTTTCATTACCGCTCCGCTCCTATTGGTCTAAGCGTGATGATCTATAGCCTATAGCCTTCCTCAATAAATGCGCTATCTAACACTGGCAAAATTTTTCAAATCGGACCTGAGATTAGCACGTTCAAGCAAACAAACAAATTCTTCAGCTTTATATATTAGTATAGATATAGATTAACTAAAAATTAACGTTATCAGCTTTGAAGCGTTTTATCGTCATAATTTTTTATAGATTTCAAACAGATAAAATCGTGACCAATATTTTTTGAAAATCGGCGAACTATTTAATATAATATTTTTTTCGGTTTAGGAAAATCCTCAATTGTGGATCTAGAAAGAAAATTAGGTATTAATTTTATAAAACTTTATGTACATACAATAGTGGTACGGCGGACTTATGCAACAAAGTTTGACTGACTAGTTTTAAAAATGTATAGCTCCCATTTACAAAGTAAATCCACAACATATTTTTACCTCCACACAATTCTTCCTTTGTTTTCCTCAAGGCAATACTCAAGGGGGTATAACTCTATGACCCATATAGATAATTTAAATCCCCTACCCCAGAACAAAGATACGGAACCGCAGCAAATCAGATTGGTCAACTAGTAACCCCTCGTAATTGGGCCGTATCCTTTGCAAATTGACTTGATTGATTTGATAATCGTTGAGGTGGTCTCAAGGATACCCGGCTTGAATAAAAAATGGCGCTCGGACCATGGGTTCCCGTAAGCTGATTAATTTAAATGGACTCTCGTGCGTGGGGGCTTGGTGGTTGATTTAAAATAGTGATGTAATAGTAAAAGGTAAATGGGTTTTGTCTGAAGCAGCTTAACGAAAGCTTTTGTCTTATTTTTAGGGTTCCGAACCCGAAATTTATTTTGCAACTTACGACTTTGTCTGCGCAGATTTAGTACAAATAATTTTCCCTTATGTGTTTACCTACATCATAAGCTCGCCGTGTTTTCCCGTTCACGTAGGAATTTCGGGAAATCCTCTCTTAGTGTTCCCCGACACTTGGGAACCTACATGCCACATTCCACATTCCAGTTTTCTGCGGCCAGTAGTTTCAGCTGTTCGTTGTCTGTCGGTAACTCACTCAGCTACTCGTTACAGAAGAATTTTATATAAATTGATAGATAGTACATAAATATAGCATGAACTTGAACATTCCTAAAAAAAGAAAGAGAAAAAAAACGAAAAAATTCCGGCTCCTAGCAAACTAAAATTGCATAAAATCATTTTTATTCGCAAAGCGAGGCTCCCCTTAAGCGTTGCGACATTGGTGCATATAAACAAGCTCTAACGCGGCCGCAGGACTCCAGCCCCTTAATTAAGTAGGAAATGCAAAACCTACAGTATTACAGCGCAAACACATAATTATTGCCGTTATACATAAACAGTATTGCTGAAATAAGAGAGGTTTTATTTTTAATTTGTGCAGCTGAGGGTAGATGGTTTTGTAATTATGCGACCGTGTTTTTTTATTTTGTTGGTTGTTAGCGGCTAGTTGGGTTCAGTGGTTAGAAGGATTGGTGGGTAAGCGTGGTTCTAGATTCGATTCACAGATGAAGCAAAGACGTTATTTTGTTTTTTATTTACCTGAAGCTAATCTTACAACAAGGCTTTTACCTTTGATATGGGTTCTCAAAAAGAAAATGCCCAAAAGACAGATACTATTTTATTTGATTATTTTTAATGTACTTGTCACTGACTTTTTAACCGACGTATTCAAAAAGGAGGAGGTTCTAAGTTCAGCTAGTCTATTCTGTAAGTAACCACTTCGATATCGAGCTTCACCTGAGTGACAAACCTCACAAAGTGAGCTTTATTGCACACAACATAAGGTCTTACGTCTGACGTAAATTGATACTCACCGCGGATTCCGCTGTCGAGATACGAAAATGTTGTTACAGAATAGGGGTACAGCTGTATGTATCTTTTTTTTTTTTTATTTATGTTCACCGATTTCTCCACCAATTCTGGACCGATTTTAAAAATATTTTTTTATTCGAAAGTCTATACTCCTGAGGTGGTCTCATTGTCACCAAGTCAGAATCTGATGATGGGATCCCATGAAAATCGAGGGAAATCCTCAAATTTTATAAGTACATACACTGTTTTTCATAAACTTTCTAACGCAATTCAGATATTTGTGCCTGGTAATCATCATTTCATGTTGCTGAGCTGATTATGGAAGGTATAAGTCAGGATCTGATGATGTGATGCCATGAAGAAAGTTTGTTCAGCGATATTTTCGCCAATTTTTAACCGATTTGGATGATTATTTTTTTGTTAGGAAGAATATTTTCTCGGACTGGTCCCATTTAAATTTGGTGAAGATCTGATGATGAACTTCGGAGGTAGGCAACGGAACTCTTCAATAAATGATAGCAAATGGATCGGGATTTCTGTAATCGCATGTCTGTTGATTGTTTACACCAGTTCATAACATAACATCACGCTGGCACGCTGTGTTTGTGGTACACTACAAAGTAAAAAATAACTTAAATTTTGGAAGTCGATTTTATTTTTTTGTAAAAAGTTTTTATCAAGTGCCATTCGCAACATATACGAGTACTATGAAAATACTACATTTTTATTACATAAATATTTCAATTCTACATCCAAATGTGATGTCATTTACATTCCGACACCGTATCCTTTTTTCTCTGTATCAGAAATTCCACACAGTATATTTATGAACTGTTGTTCATATTCAAATCAAAGCAAAAATATTTTTACACAGAAATAGTGTCGAAAACAAATACTAAACAAAAGTTCTGAATATGGAAAAAGTACCAAAAATAGATAAAAATATTGTCATGTCACATACACCGGATCTAAATAAAACTCAATTCTAAAATTGGCAACAAAATAATGTCCAACGCAGCGTATAGAAATAACGAATATACGGTAAAAAAGGAGACTTCAACATCAGATAGATATTTTCGTTGTTAGATAGGGACAATTGATATGATATTTTTCCGTGTGAAACTATGCAAAAAAATACTTGGAAAACATACACATCATTGCCCGCGTTTTCATTCAATTTGTATAAACTTTAACCCCAGTTTATTTTTCAAACTAATTTCGACATTTTTCTTTACATTATCTTGCAACTATTCCATTTTTAGGGTTCCGTACCTCAAAAGGAAAAAAACATAACCCTTATAGGATCACTTTGTTGTCTGTCCGTCTGTCTGTCAAGACCGTTTATCTCAGGAACGCATGGATGTATTGAGTTGAAATTAAAACTCATATGCTCATATATATATGGTCCCTTACCCTTGCCCCAGCTGTGAAAAAATCAAACTTCTAAGTTAACGAAAAAGAAAGATACAGCCGTAAATCATAAAAAATATAGTCTTTATTTAAAGTAATTTGTAGTTACCAATTTGTACGGATCCTCGGTGGGCGAGTCCGACTTGCACATGGCCAGTATTTTATTTAATTTTTTTACTATTGATAGGAACACGATTGACCACTATCTCACTTGAATCTATGTTTTGTCTGTTCCAACTTTATTTCAGGTTGGCTTATGACAGCCGTCTTCGCTATAAACATTTTAATCATGACATGTTCGTGCTACCTCATTTTGCTTTCCAATAATTTGTCCTATATTGTAGCTACTTTAAAAGTACTACGGATATATTGTTTGTGATCCCTGTCTATTCAGGATACTCCCATAGAACACCTTAACATTTTCACTACTGGGGGATTAATGATCCATCAAACACCCGGTACGAGTGCGATACTATTCAGACTATGTCCCATTTGCTGGAGTATCCCAAATGTACCAGATACCTGCACCCTTTAATTTTTTTTTTTAGGTTGGGAAATCATCAAATGACTCCTCCCGCTCTGGGTAAAGCAGGAGGGAGTGTCCGACTTTTACTGACTAAAACCCATCCGTGTTCCTCCTAGTGCCCTTTGCGTTCCAGGGTACGGTGCCTCTTTCGAACGAAGTCCGCAGCCCCAGTAGGCACTGGCCCTAGCGGGCCTCGTCTGTAATGTTTACATCTCTTTGAGGCGCGCGTGGAACACAGCGTGCCGTCGACCCGGGCCTGGTTCTGATCAGACGGCGAGCCACCCAATGCTCGCCGTCATGTCAGGGGCCTTGAGACGGTTTAGAAACTCTGACACTAGGGTGTGTGGTGTCGTTAGACCTTATTACAAAAGAAGAAGAAGAAGACCACTATTTTACATAAAGTTTAAATAGATACATAAATAAGAAGAATATTTTCACTTCTCTTAATTGGTTTAATTCAAATAACTTATTAACCTACATATTTAAGAAGCAATCAACATAAAACTGAAGACCTAGATTGAATTTAGCCGTTCTTTCGCACTAAATCCTGGATCTAGTATCGAATAATATCCAGAAAGCTTTAGTGCTAAGCCCTATTTATTGCTTTAATTAAAACAGTTCCAGGAGGGAAGTTACTAACGAATATTTTGCTGTTTTGTGCGAAAAAGGAAATACAGGAGTTTTTCCGTGGCTACGAGTAGTAAAACTAGCACTGGGCAAATTGGTACGTATTTACGTCTAAATTTGAAAAGAATTAATTAGGCTGTCGGTCGTGGGGTCCGAGTGCTCATAACTTGTTTAAAGATCAAGACGCTTAGTTGACACTTCGCGTGACCCAAGGGCTGGCTTATACCTTTGACTAAGAATAAGCACTGGCAATGCCGCTAGTCTTTTGGGCACACTTCCAGATGACAGCGATGCGGATGAATTTTTTGACGACATAGTTTAGGCTTAACTTAAGGAAGCTAAGTAGGAAGGCGGGCCCTGGCAATAGCCGGGATTAACGCCAGGTGGAAGAGAAGAGTTTAGGCTTAACTTAGTTAAGAGTTTGTAATGTTTGTCAGAAACAATAAAAACCTATTTCCGCGAATGGCAGATAGATTCCCTAGAAACAGGCGAGATCAAAGTCAGCTCTGTCTGCATAAGAGTAGGACTGCACTTATGCGCAAAAGTGTTTTTTGCATTAAATAGTGGGACTATTTATAATAAGTTGCCGAAAAGTTGGAGGGAGCTCGATAATGTTTCTAAGCAACAGGGCTTACTATAGTATCAACGAATTTCTTGCAGAATCATTTATTTTGACATAATCCATATAATCTTTGTTTTGGACTTTTTATTGATATTTATGTGTATTAATTTAAAATTGGTAAATTTGACATAGGTTTTTAATTATATTTTTTTTTGTTTGATTGACATTTTATATAATTTTGACATGATTTTTGCATTGATTTTTGCATTGATTTTGACATTTGACTAATTCATATATTTGAATAGTTTTGACATAATTTAAATTTGATTAATATTTTGACATTAATTCATTTTTACCATTGACATTTATAATAATTCAAATATAATAATTTGTAATTAATTCTTTACTTTGCATAATATTTGCACGCTATGGCGTGCAATGTATGTGGCAAACATGTCTGAACTTTTTCTAGTCTAATGTTTCCTGCATGCACGTTTTTTAATCTTGTATGTGTACACATGTTTGGGCAAATAAATTTATCTTTATCTTAGTTTCTATTCTGATTACCCATATAGTTAGTTAGGTATTTATGAAAAGATTTAGAAAAGGGCAGATGTTAAAATATTTCAAAGGAACCTAGAACACAGACGTGAACGAACTTTTACAAAATCTCTTCATATGGTAATACTATTTTTTATTATGTAAGGTTCATTTGGACCAGTGTCTCATCAGCTGATCGATTCTGGAAAAACTCATCGTGGAAAGATAGATGAAATGAACGTGAGTTGTCATTTCAATTGATGCCAGAGATTTACAGCTCATCTCAAGATCACTTCGCTTTAGTTATCATTATTAGTCGAGGTTTTTTTTTTCCAGTCTGTCTCCGTAAGTCCCTTTTATGAGAATTATTTATCTCTTACTATTGTTTTTTAATAGGAAATACACATGCGATTTTTTTTATTTGCAAAATGAAATACTCGTTAGCTGTAGTAAACAATCATGAAATTATTTTTTAAATACCTTCATCAGCGATGAAGTTATAAAGCTTCAAAGATTACAATTAGAAAGAGAAGTCCGATGTAAACTTTGACGTCATCGTCTATGACGCCTAAACAGCTGCCATAGAAAACAGCGTTTTCGCTAGAGGGACAAATATTTTTGTTTAAAATAATTATATCTCCTTCGTTTTTCGAGCAATTTTGATTCTAATTTCACTGTTAGTATTATATTTTTAGATAAACTGTATTGATGGTAAATATGTTTTTCATGCATATTTCCTATTCTAAAATCATCATCCCTTCCGCTCTGAGCAGAGCATGTCAGACTCTTACTGATTAAAACGCATCCGTGTTCCTCGTTATGCCCTTTGCGTTTTAGGGCCGCGGTGACTCTTTCGAACAAATTCCGCAAAGGACATGGCCGGAATTAGTATAGAGCCGTGCCCTAAAAAAAAGATTAATGTACATTGATATACAATACGTCATATCAAAGCTTACATGTATGTCTTTGCAATAATTTAAGTTCTATGATTAGAGAAGAAGCGAGAGACGCGATAAATAGGATACAACATTTCGATTTTTGTAGACGAAACAATGCAAGAATACTGTTAACAATGGATATAAAGACAGTTTCTTCACTAACCCGATACGACATTCGTTTACATCGATATCAGGGAACGTCTAATTCTATGAAAATGTATGGAACACTCTCAATGTCAATGTTCCATGCATTTTCACAGAATTACGAGTGAAGAGCCAAAAATGAAAATACCATTACCGCTTCGCTCCTATTGATCTTATCGTGATGATATATAGCCTTCCTCGATAAATGGGCTATCTAACACTGAAAGAATTTTTCAAATCCGACCTGAGATTAGCGCGTTCAAGTAAGTAAACAAACAAACTCTTCAGCTTTATATATTATAGATAGATTAGTCTCTCATCAAATCAGCCTCTCGTCATAGAAAGGCTGCGATAGCAAAGAAAAGTTCGTCGTCTACACATAAATCTGGACATTATAACTTGCTCATAGAGACTTTGCAAAAAAAACAATAGAATTGGATAGGCAATAAAACACTAAAATAGCACTTGAATTTTTATTTAAGTATATAATAAATTAGGTACATAGGATATACATTTGCTTATTAAATATATCTACTTCTACCTACATTTTTTACAGACATTTTAAGAAAAACATCATTGCGATCACTCAGAGACACATTCAATGTTTTCAACCACTTAGAACCCTATTCATCTTCAAAGATCAATAAAATGTTATCGAGGAATGAGGCTGGTGCCGTTATATTTGCTTGGTGCCTGGCCCAGCCCAAATACCATAACAACGTCATGACATGGCAACAACACCCAACTGTTTGATTTCCAACTAGGCAGCTACAACAATAGCTAAAATGGAATCCAAGGGATTGGGGCTGGATGGCTCACTATCAAACAAAATATATGAAAAATATTATTTACAGACTTTATTCGCCCCCTCAAAAGATAAGGGCTAAGGGCATTTTCCAAAGGAATTTCAATATGTAGTGATAAGAACTCCGTCACTTTAAGTCCTGCCCAATAGTGACAAATGTGATGCGGCATTTGATCCAACATTATTAAAATCAAAAGTTACTAGATCTCTTTTTAGAAGTTGTATTAAATCTTCTGACTGTTGAACAGTAAAATAAGACGAGGTATTTGTGTTCTCAGGTAATAAATGCCACTCATTAGCAAATAAATATATCTCGCATGTTCAGCAACTGATAGGAACATAATAATTAACTTAACAAAAGTAGGAATTCAAAAATGCCCTGATTGACTATTACACTCCTTAAAAATACAATGGCTAGAAGTATTCGGAACACGTTAGTAACTAGGAAGATAATTCATTTGATCAATTCTTCGTGCTTCAGCAGGATTATCAGCTGGTGGAGGTGGTGGTGGTGGTTCATGTGCGACAATAGGATTAGCATCTGTTGGAAGTGGAGGTGGTTTGGGCAATCCAGGTTCATTTTCCTCCAATTCCTATCTATACCTATCTATGTGTATTCAGTACTAAGTGCCGATTAGCTTGCATCCAACAGGGATGACATGCTTGTAGATTTGCCCTCTGATCCTGTAACAATGTTTGTCATTATACCTATGAAATCTTCACCTTTACTTTTTAAAGGAAATGGTAGAACTGTTACGGCCAGTGTAATAAATGTGGTTAGTATAAATAATAACTGGTAATTATTAGGGTGCAGTCTCACTTGGCATACAGTTTACGGTTGACTGATAGCCTGAGTTAGCGCCCAATACTATATTCAATAGAATGTCTATATTATGCATACAATACACCGTTTGCAGAATGACCGCACCATTGAAATAGTAACGGATGGGCAAATCGTTGGTAGACTATATGCCAAGTGAGACTGCACCCTTACTCATTAATTATAAGGATTTGTTTCAGCATCGGAATTTACAGCAGCCAAGGCAAAGCAAGGCTAAATATATAAGTTCGAAAGCACACACTAACCGGATTGTGGGTTTTCCATGAGAAGAAAATATCAATTAATGGACTGTTTTCTTCAAGGGTGTGGTATCGCATTGGGTAGCACCTCCCCAGAACAGAACATCCACAACCAATACACACCATTGGGTAGCTCAGTACCTACTCTGCTATGTGTACCTTCTTCTGAGCGTTGGTTTAACAATACATAACATGCAAATCAGTCCATCTGAAGGAAGCTGAAAAACATAAAATACATACGTGATTAGTACTTATATTATGCTAAGACGACCCACTGACCAACATTCTTTCCGAATAAGGAACTCAACTGCTTAAA
This sequence comes from Lacanobia oleracea, assembly GCA_950371165.1. Taxonomy (NCBI): domain Eukaryota; kingdom Metazoa; phylum Arthropoda; class Insecta; order Lepidoptera; family Noctuidae; genus Lacanobia; species Lacanobia oleracea. The sequence continues at coordinate 2,591,535 of OX493386.1, read as the reverse complement.
ATGGTAGGTGAAGTTTAACAACTTCGATTGCAATTTATTTTATATTTTAGCAGTATGAAAATAATTACAACTTAGGTACGTACCTCTTGTATAGATAACCATTCAGTCAATGTATTTTATAACAGCGGTGTTAAAATTGTTACATATGCCTTCGTATTCGATTAGTGGCCACACTACAATTTAAGCACCTTGACATCGTAAGCGTCAGAATCCAAAAAACAAACAAACAAGTACAATATACACAGTAAACAAAAGTCCGATGAACGATAGCGTGGGGTCAAGTAAAAATACCCAACAGAGTAAAACGTAAAGACAACACAATAATATGTAACAAGATCAACGCAAGTGCTGTGCGGTGACGGTCTGTCAGCGCAGAAATGTCAACATAACTATGACGTTTGGAATGTTCGGATACACACACTTGAATATATTATCGATGTATAATGCGTAACGTGATAGGCATCAATAGGCATCACGACACGCGGCATGCAGCTAGAAAAATGGTGTCTGCGATAATAGTGACTGTTGACTTTTACAGATGACGATTCTGGCAGTCGTGGTATTTTTTATTTTAGTCTGATCTTCAGGCTTGCTACAGATACTGTTTGTCATATGCGTGTATCCAAACAGAGAGGCAGTTGTATTGCAATGCATAGAATTATGTCGAAATCAAAAACCACACAAAATCAATTAACACACATATTTTTTTGTCATTTTTTGTCGCCTGTTTTAGAGAAATGTAATTGTTGCGATTTATTTTTGTTTATTTTATAAGTACTTTTCACATATTAATATTTGCTGTACATTTATGTATTCTGGATTGATTAAGGGCAGAATTAGGCCATGTCTTTTAGTCGACGATACACGATTGCCTAGACGGAATTCATTACTATTTATAATTTTATTTTATTTTTATTTATTTTTTCTCGGGGAGATCCGGTCCTTTGATAGGCGTACGAGGGGCCGAAGCCAACTCGCAGAGGCCCCGGTAGACATTTCAAAGGGAATAGAACACCAAACGACGATTATCCCTGTATGCACTGTGAAAGTAGACCCAAGGACAATCCCCGGTTGGAGCAGGACTATTGCAGTATATGGAAACAAAAGATGCATTAGAACGACGCCTTAGAAAGACTTCTTAGAACGACGCCTTAGGAAGACGTCTTAGAACGACGCCTTAGAACAACGGCTCAGAACGACGCCTCATAACGACGCCTCTGAACGACATCTCAGAACGACGCCTCTGAACGACATCTCAGAACGACGCCTCAGAACGACGCCTTAGGAAGACGTATTAGAACAACGCCTTAGAAAGACGTATTAAAACGACGCCTTATAACGACGGCTTTGGAAGACGTATTAGAACGACGCCTTGGAACGACGGCTTAGGAAGACATACCAGAACGACGCCTCAGGAAGACGTTCATGACGCCTTAGAACGACGCCGTGGGAAGACGTGTTAGAACGACACCTGATGAAGGCGTTTTTGACCGACGCCTTAAGAAGACGCCTTAGAACAATGCATTAGGCAGACGTCTGAGAACGACGCCTTAAAAAGATGTTTTTGGAAGACGTATTAGAACGACGCCATAGAACGACTCCTTAGAACGATGCCTTAGAACGACGACTTAGGACGTTTCAGAACGATGCCTTAGAAGACGTCTTTGAACGATGCCTTAAGAACACTTCCTAGAACGACGCCTTAGGAAGATGTTTTAGAACGACGCATTAGAACAACGCGATGTCTTAGGAAGACGTCTTAGAACGGCGCCTTAGGAAGACGTCCTAAAACGACGCCTCAGAACGACGCCTAGGAAGATGTATTAGAACGACGCCTTAGAAAGACGTATTAAAACGACGCCTTATAACAACGGCTTAAGAAGACGTATTAGAACGACGGCTTAGGCAGACGTATTAGAACGACGCTTTAGGAAGACGTAATAGAACGACGCTTTAGGAAGACGCTTTAGAACGAAGCCTTATGAAGACGTATTAGAACGACGCCGTAGAATGACGCCGTAGATTTAACAATTTATGTACACACATTTAATTCAATGGGCCTCACAAAATCCCAAATTAAAAAATTACACGTAATCACAAACAAGTTATTATTATTTCGTTTTCATCTCTTTACTATATGAATATTTTCTAATGTTTTTTTTTCTATTCTATTCTATTCTATTCTATTCTATTCTATACAGAATATTAGTATTATTTAACATTTATGTACACATATTAACAAGATATGAAGAATGAAAAAGAAAAATGGGTACAAATATGATCCTTAGTTCTATAGAAATCTCTTCCAGCATACCTGCGAAAGGAGAGTCGAGTAAAATGAAATGACGTGATGTGTGTGTGAGGTGATTAGTGACTGAGGTGAAATAAGCAGCGATTCCCAAGGTTGATCCATCGACGTGTGGGCAGGGGATGAAGTCCGGGACCACGGTCCCGGTCCCGGACTTCATCTATATGATTTTAGAGTGGTATTAGGTTGGGTACCCACCTATATAGTTGGGGAAAAGAAAGGCAGATTAAGATTTCGATAGGATTTCAATATAAACATAGAGAACTTTCCTAAGTGTTTTCTGTTTGCCTATCAAAAGAATACGGTCAACCAAGTGTGAGAGCGACAAACCGAGCGGCCATTTGATGTCTTTTTCTGGAGTTCTGATTGGTCGACGTTATAGGTTATCACTTAGAATAGAATAGAATAGAAAACAAACATTTATTCAGCACAGACACAAACGCACAGCGACAAAGAAAAACAAAAGTAATACGAACTACAGAAAAGAGAGGCATGAGCTACACATTCGCTTTGTCAGTATCGATGGATTAGCCAATATTGTCACGATAATGGCTTATTTACAAAGACGTTTTGACCGATTCGGTAGCCACCCGTATTCGGTCACCGACTAGTCTAAACGGGTTTTCGGTTAGCCGTATTCGACTACAGACCACAGAGCGCGGACGGCGCACGCGTCGCTCGCGGTCGCCGAATTCGGTAAACCGTCAACGGTCGCCGTATATACAACTTGCCGCGTCGTATGGTGTCAGCCGGTGCCGTATGGTGCCTTAAAAGAATAATACCATCCCAGCACTTCCCGTGGGTATCGTAAGAGGCGACTGAGGGACACTCACACATGGGCAGCAACGTTCTCTGTCAAATGCAACACCATACACTGCGATCGCCAACGTGCGTCGCCTGCCAAGCGTGGCGATTATAGCAAACACCCCCTTTTGGGGGAAACCTATGTCCACCAGTGGATTTTTTCTTTCGTTTATGGTGATGATTATTATGGTGATAAGCGTTTTCAAACATATTTTATAATGCGCACAGCAAAGGAGTGGAACTCTCTGCCTGCGTCTGTGTTTCCAAAAGCTTACAACCCTAATCTCTTCAAAGTTAGAGTGAACAGGCTCCTTCTGGGTAGGCTCGCTCCAACGTAGACTTTGTCTCTGTCATCTCTGACATAGACTAGAGTCAAGAGCAAACCCATTAAAAAAAAAACACAAAATATTATTTAAATTTTAATTAATTACTTACCTAACTATGTATGTATTTAGGAATTTTTATTTTTATTAATTTAATTTTTATGATGCTGATGATGACCAACTTAATTTAAACAACCCAATTCGATGAATCAATACGGTTAAACCGAAGACTTAATATAAACGCGTCACGTCCTACTCCGTTTCTCTACGGTGGGTTCCAGGAATAATGAAGGCCATTTAAATTAGCCGGAGAACTTGCGAAAAGTGTTCAAAGAGCAATAATTAGCCCTTTGTCTGAATCGGGATTAAGTTTCATCTTTACTCGTAAATCATTGATGATAAAGCCTTTTCCGCCGTTATGATTAGTTACTTAAAAGATTAAAGGATGAACCACATTTTGGCAGTGCAATTTTCAACAGGAAGTTATTTTTGACCCAGTTTAAAGGGCGGAAGTCAAAACTTTATTAAGATGTTTTGGGAATTGTGTCTGTAATTTTTAGATGCCTTGAAAACTCTTCGAATGTTCTCGTTTTTATAAAGACTGATGTTTATAAGAGACGAGCTCGGAGCGAGACGACGAGGAGCTCGTGGCTAAATAATAACAGCCGCACAGGTCGATCTTTAAGGTTAAGCAACGCTTGCCGAGGTTGGTCTTTGGATGGGTGACCATCATAATATACTGAGTTTCCTCCGTGCCTCGGAAAGCACGTTAAGCCGTTGGTCCCGGCTGTCATTTGTAGATCTTTGGCAATCGTCACGGATTGTCAGAAGCCAGTAAATTTGACTCCAGTCTTACCAAGAAGTACCGCGTTACCCAGTTAATGGGTTGTGGAGGTCTGGTAGGTAGACGCTCCACGTAAAATACTGGTATTCAGCTGAATCCGGTTTGACTGGAAGCCGACCCCAATATACATATAGTTGGGAAAAGGCTAGGCAGATGATGATGATGATGTTATAAAAGACGAGCCTATTACCTGGGCACAAATGCCAACATTCAACTCTAGATCATACTTGCGTTGCGTTTTGGGAGTCGCAGGGCGATTTCCGACCACCGTAGGCGCGGGTCTGCGGACGGCGAGCATTGGGCGGCTCGCCGTCCGATCAAAACTAGACCCGTGTCGGCGGCGCGCTGTATTCCACGCGCGCATCAAAGAGCTGTCAGCAAGGGAGACGGGGCCCGCCAGGGCCAGTGCCTGCCGGGGTGCGGAATCCGTTCGAAAGAGGCACCATACCCTGGAACGCAAAGGGCAGTAGGAGGAACACGGATGGGTTTTAGTCAGTAAGAGTCTGACACTCCCTTCCGCTCCGCCCAGAGCGGAAGGAGTCATTTGATGATTTCCCATCCTTAAAAAAAAAAAAAAAAGACCATACTTGCGATAAAAAGTCGGATATAATAATCTTAAGTGTAGTAAAAAGGCCAAAATTCTTTGAAAGATGAAACTGAGGATCTCTATTTAAGACTAAAGCTGTAAAATTATGTTGCTTCCTTAATTCATCATCTGCCTAGCCTTTTCCCAACTACATTGGGGTCGGCTTCCAGTCAAACCGGATTCTGCTGAATACCAGTGTTTTACGTGGAGCGGCTGCCTACCAGACCTCCACAACCCATTAACTGGGTAACACGGTACATCTTGGCAAGACTGGAATCAGATTTACTGGCTTCTGACAATCCGTAACGACTGCTAAAGATCTACAAATGCCAGCCGGGACCAACGGCTTAACGTGCTTTCCGAGGCACGGAAGAAACTCGTTATGTTAAGACGGTCACCCATCCACAGACCAACCTTGGCAAGCGTTGCTTAACCTTCAAGATCGACCCGTACGGCTGTTATTATTTAGCCACGAGCTCCTATTTTGCTTCCTTAAGTATATTAACGAACTAGCTCAAAACACTTCCATCCTCAGGCATTATTATTGTATGCCACAAAGGCCGAACATGACTGATCTTTTTGTTTATGAACAACCTGCATTCCTTTTATGTATACTCATGTTTCTACAAATAAATGTCTTGTCTTGTCTTGTTTTGTCTTGTCTTATAGCCACAAAGGCGATAAAACGAAGTACATAATACATTGTCCTAATTTATTTTCTTTAACCAATTTTTTACGCATCCGTCACTCAAAGTCGAGTGATGATACATTGCCTATTATAATGTAAATTTTTGCCATACAATAACGCTTTGAAAACGTAATCCATCATATAATGTGTTTTGTGCACGTAATTACTTAGCCACACATTAGTATATAATGTGGTTGAAAGTTATGTATTGTTAAAGAAAGATATTTTTTAACCAGGCAATTTCCTCATGACTCGGCTACCTTCCTTGTTGATCCAGTGATCGAAGAGCTACTGCAGAGCATGTACGTCTGTGGTCAAGCAAAGTGTTTTTGAGCATTTGAATTTCTCAGGAGCAGTCAGAAGACTGGATTCGGGTTCTTGTAATTCGACGTATATCCGTCAGGTGCTGATACCGGCCAAAATGTATCAAATTAAACTCCCCATATGTATGGCTAATATTCTGGAGAAGGAGCTCGTGGCAAAATAATAACAGCCGCACGGGTCGATCTTGAAGGTTAAGCAACGCTTGCGAAGGTTGGTCTGTGGATGAGTGAACGTCTTAACATAACGAGTTTCCTCCGTGCCTCGGAAAGCACGTTAAGCCGTTGGTCCCGGCTGGCATTTGTAGATCTTTAGCAGTCGTTACGGATTGTCAGAAGCCAGTAAATTTGACTCCAGTCATGCCATGATGTCCGTGTTACCCAGTTAATGGGTTGTGGAGGTCTGGTAGGCAGCCGCCCCATGTAAAATACTGGTATTCAGCTGAATCCAGTTTGACTGGAAGCCGATCCCAATGTAGTTGAGAAAAGGCTAGGCAGATAATTATCAATTGACAATAATGATCGATAACGTATAGACCTGATGAGAGATTGGTTAATAGCAAGATAACAACACACATGCTGGCGTGACAAAACAAGACACGACCGCAACAGACGCCGCATATTATCCGCCCCATCACGAATAGTTTCGCCAGTAGCGTGGCGAAGACGAATGACAAAATTTCAAAAAGTTTGGATCTGACAAACTATCGAAATGTCACGTGATCAATCCCGTATATTTTCATATCCCATTCACTGACAGAATAGGACTTTGTCCATAGTCCCAGATTGAAGGTTTTCAAAAATTCATAATATTTCTTCATAGTGAAATTGTGAGACATTATTATAAGAATTCTCACTATTGGTATTCCGTGCTCTCTTCGCCCGACAGTATGGAAGGCATTAGACATTCAAAATCAAGTTTTTCTTCAGAAGTTTCGAAGTAAACTTGGCTACATCTTCAGGAAGTGAAGCGGCGACTATATGAATTCTAAGAGCTGAACAACTTTTCACGTGGGCTTCGTTATAACGAACTTTACTTTAGAATCGAACTATATCTATGAATCACTTCGGTTTATTTAAATATTTCTTGGAATTCGTAGCTGTATCTGTTTTAGTTAAAAACTTCGTAACTGCTGGCTTGGACCAAAAAAATCTTCATGTACTTTACAAAGGAAAGAAACTGTTTTACAAAAAAAATATAACCGACTTCCAAATAGAACACCACAATATATAAAATAACCTTGATTTCGGAAGTCGGTGTTTTTGTTTTTGTTTCTTTGTTTTTTACAACGACTTCCGATATAAAGGTTATTTTTTTTTATTTTTTACTTTTATGTTGTGATACTTTGACGACGTCATCGTCTACGCAGAAATTGAAATAAGCCAAAATACTCTTAAAATAAAAACTACTGAACCAAACTAAATTAAATTACGGGACCAAATGACAAGTAAGCCGAATCGAACTAAATAAGAATCACAGAAAGTGGATCAGAAAACACAGAGTAACCGATGTACATACATAAAAAAAATACCAACCAAATTCAGAACTTCCTCCTTTTTTGAATGTCGGTTAAAAGTGATTTATTCTGATTGATTTCGCCCCTTTAGCATTTTCATGGTAACTCACTTGCATAAAAGGTCGAAGTTTTGAACTCAAATAAAACCAAGTACAGTGCTGCTACAGCATTGGTACCTCAAACAGAAATGCTTGGGGTGTTCCCTTTGTAAAGCACCTTTTTATTAGCTGGTACTTTACCATTTGGAACAAAAATGTATAAAACCCGATTGATGTTATTTTTACTACCATCTTCTTTATTTATTTCGGGTCAAGTCAACGCGCTATATCTTTTCCTTATATAATTAGATTTTTATCAGCTGTCACCTCCGTTGTTACCCCCTTTCGAGCCGTATTAGTTTTCAGCCAAAGGTTAAAGAGATTTTTTTTTAATCTTTACAATATCATCATCACCATCTTCCTGCCCTTATCCCATGTTACTTGGGGTCGGCGCAACCCGTTTTTATCTTCCATTCGGTCCAATCAGCCGTCATGCTATTACTAAATCTCTTTCCTTTCATATTGCCTCCCACACAATCCATCCATTTTCACCAACAGTATTACCATCACCTCCTGAACTCCTTTAATCTGTAGTTTGTAATTGTATTTTCCTCACTTTCTTTATCACTGCCATGTAATCAATCGTGCCAAAAAAACCGCCCTAATGTTGCAATAAGAGAAACTAACTCCGGAAATGGAATCAAATCGAATGAACGACAAGATCCAAAATGTCCATAATACCATTCTATCGATTTTCAAGACAATGTATGGATCTTTTCCTTATATAATTAGATTTTTATCAGCTGTCATCTCCGTTGTTACCCCCTTTCGAGCCGTATTAGTTTCCAGCCAAAGATTAAAGAGGGTTTTTTTTAATCTATACAAACATCATCATCTTCTTGCTCTTATCCCATATTATTTGGGGTCGGCGCAACCCGTTTTTGTCTTCCATTTGATCCAATCAGCCGTCATGGTATGACTAAATCTCTTTCCTTTCATATCACCTCCTGAATTTTCACTGCCATCTGATCAATCATGCCAAAAGAATCGCCCTAATTTTGCAATAAGAGAAACTAACTCCGGAAATGGAATCAAATCGAATGTACGTTAAAATCCAAAATGTTCGTAATACTATTCTATCGATTTCCAAAGATAATGTAACTGATGTTAGCTAACTCGTTATAACGGACGGATCTCGAATTCATAATTGTTACTGGGCTGGGTCCAACTCCCATTCATATTTGTTGTTCAATTTGGGTACCCTGTTCGTGTAGGAGTAAAGGAGACAAAATCAATAGTCCAATATTATTGGGCTCTCTACGATTTCGGGCCTGTTAATGTAACTCATGAGAACAAACTGAAAAGGCTATTTATATCTAAAATAGTTTTTCATGTTTTATTCTATCCCAAAGGCTCTAGACAAATTCGCATTTTATTCGTTACTAGCTGATCCGGCAAATGTTGTTTTGCCATAAAAAGCCTAAAACCTGTTCTCAGACCTACCCAATATACACAAGTTTCATAAAAATCAGTCAAGCCGTTTCGGAGGAGTTCGATAACAAACACCGTGACACGAGATTTTTATGCATTAGAAGATAGAAAAAGAACTCTATTATGCCAAGAAAACTTTTTTGAAGTCTTAATCTGAAATCTTATATTATGGTAGCTTTTGTAGGTAAATGGAAATAGAGATTGAAAATAATTGATTGTAACTGAAAGTTTCAGATCCCAGGGGTAAATTTACCTTGGTTCAACAAGGGTAAAATATTTTTACACAGGTCACATACCCTAGACCTCATACTTGTAAGATAATAAGCAGGTTAATTAAACAACATACAACGGACCAAAGAATACTGCCGCCTAATCAAGTTTATTGAAGATTCTTGACTTTTTTTAACAAAGTATATTCTGGAACAGATCAAATGTACGACATTCTTACACAAAAGGTTCATAATAAGCAGGAAAACCAAAACTTCTTAAAACAGGCCGAAGACTGGCACCCATTTTTTGATAAAACTCCAGACAAGGGCGGCCAGGTCATTTAAAAACGAGTCTAGATAGGTCAGACATCCCTTTTAGAGAGGCAGACTAAAACAGGTGCTAGGGATATGGGTAGACCGCACTTCAGCAACCAATTGTTTTTAAAACATTATTTATTTTATGCAGCTTATATAGACCTTAAGTCCACGAAATTAAGGAAGGTATTGCTGTATTTTCTGCTTTAGTAAAGTTGTAGCCTCTCTATCTTTTTAAAGGTCATTGAGAATCAAGTTGACACGGACCGAGTATTGTATTAAAATCATAATTTGCTCTTATCTTTCTACACGAGTTGTTCTGCATATTTTGAAAAGCCAAAATAGGAAAAAGAATTTTCAAATCTCTTAGCTTTGTTGTAAAAATATCTGGAATGACGGATTTCACGGAATTTGGGAATTACGTTCTTTCTTTTTCAGAAAGGATTTTAGTTTTATGACTCGTATTGGTTCAGTTTAAGTTTTCTCTCCAACAAGTGGCCTCGGGGGGAAAACAATGAAAGTGTGACACTTTTCCAATAATACGGGGTATTATTGGTACAAAATATGCTTGCGTATGTAAAAAGATCACGTGTATGTTGTAAATACAACTCTTTTTCGTAGTCTTTTTGTATTTAAGGCTGATTACTCGACAAAAATAATTTAGTTGTCTGTAAAGTCGGTTTATGGACGATAATTTTACGTGATAACGTCATAAGAAAATAACTGAATTCTTCAAACAAGCCGAACGCTTAGGCTGATCATGCTTTTCTATCGCTTCACACTTTTTCGTGCGTGCAGCCGGCTCTCCTCAATTTATACGACGTTATGACGTAAAAAATAAAGGTGCGCAAACTATCGGGAACAAACCACATAAAATGTCTAGAATATCCCATTTTCAAGAACGTAGGTACTCGATAACCAATCACTAATTAAAATTACAACACGTATAGAAAAAAAAAATATTATTAGAGTGAACAGGCTCCTTCTGGGTAGGCTCGCTCCATCGTAGACTTTGTCTCTGTCATCTCTGACATAGACTAGAGTCAAGAGCAAACCCCATACAAATAATAAAAAAAAGGTACATAATATATATTTTTAAAATAAATAAATAAATTATAATTATATCACCACACAACAAAAAATATAATTATGAGAACGGCAAGTTAAGAGAACCACTGATATGATAGAAACCCGTTATAAAACATAATGGTAAGTGTTTTTAATACTACCAACCCATGCTTAAGTTATCTCAAGATTTAGTGATGTGGCTCTATCTCTCACACGAGTTCCAGCATTATGCTGAGCGATGTTCGTTTGCGAGTTACACGTTTTGTGGATGTGCCACATATTTTCAAAGCTCTACAATCATCATCTGCCTAGCCTTTTCCCAACTATATTGGGGTCGGCTTCCAGTCAAACCAGATTCAGCTGAATACCAGTGCTATACGTGGAGCGGCTGCCTACCAGACCTCCACAACCCAGTAACTGGGTAACACGGTACTTCATGGCAAGACTGTAGTCAGATTAACTGGCTTCTGACTATCCGTAACGACTGCCAAAGATCTACAAATGACAGCCGGGACCAACGGCTTAACGTGCTTTTCGAGGCACGGAGGAAACTCGGTATGATAAGATGCTCACCCATCCACAGATCAACCTTGGCAAGCGTTGCTTAATGGGTCATTGTACTTATCATTATGGTTCAATTTTCACTATGGGACAAATACTTAAATGGGAAAAAACCGTCTGCCGCATACATTTACGTGAGCACTACTCGACAAAATGTACTTTACAACTGATAATTTTTTCGCGATTGTTAAGTTGATCTTTTAGTAAAAGTTTTTTATAATGAGTACACGTTCTGTTAAACGTTTTATATGTAACAAAATTTTTCCTCATTTTAAAGATAGTAACATTTTTTTTTCTGTATTTACTTTATTTTACGTTGCAAAAAATATCTCGCTCTCTTTTCCACCGGCGACGAATAAATAAAATCTCATTGCCACAATCCTGCAGTATTAACCTAAACAAAAAAATTCAAGCCGAGACCGTAAGTTTCATAAATTAAATTTTCTTTGTATTCAACACTATAAGGCAGGCAAGGCACAACACTAAAAGGTAATAAAAACTATGTCTTTACTTGTTAAAGGAGATATTCCAGTAGCAGAGAGAAGCCTTCAATATCTCAGAAAATATATTTATTAAAGTTTAAGTTTCAGTGCGCTTATATCGCCTATTTAAATAATTAGCACTTCGCCCGCAACTTTGTCCATTTTCTTAAGGATCCTTAATTTTTTCTATACGAATTATATACTAAAACCTTCCTTCTTCCTCTATCCATTGGTGAAAACAGCATGAAACAGTTCAGGTATTTTGGCCTAAATTGTGTGAAAGATGTACGAGCAAGTACGAGTACTTATGGCTCGACGATCTTTTTCTCTACGCGTCTTGTTTTTAAGGTCGAACCTCCTGCCCGCGAAATTCAAATTTTCTCAAGTTTTCTTTGCAATTTGCAAGTTATTAAAGGGATTTATGTTGATTAAAGTATGATTCGCGGGCGTAAGAATTATGTCATCTGCCTAGCCTTTTCCCAACTATATTGGGGTCGGCTTCCAGTCAAACCGGATTCAGCTGAATACCAGTGTTTTACGTGGAGCGGCTGCCTACCAGACCTCCACAACCCATTAACTGGGTAACACGGTACTTCTTGGCAAGACTGCAGTCAGATTTACTGGCTTCTGACAATCCGTAACGACTGCCAAAGATCTACAAATGACAGCCGGGACCAACGGCTTAACGTGCTTTCCGAGGCACGGAGGAAACTCGGTATATATTAAGACGGTCACCCATCCACAGACCAACCTTGGCAAGCGTTGCTTAACCTTAAAGATCGACCCGTGCGGCTGTTATTATTTAGCCACGAGCTCCTCAGGCGTAAGAATTATGTATTTTCAGAATTATAACCATTAAAATCAGTAAAATAACTCCATAAGTTGGTATAAACCTAAAATGTCAGGATTTCATGAAATAGCCATTCTTTCGGGTTACCTGGCCCTATGGAGTTTTAATTTTTATTTGTAATGGGTTTGCTCTTGACTCTAGTCTATGTCAGAGATGACAGAGACAAAGTTTACGATGGAGCGAGCCTACCCAGAAGGAGCCTGTTCACTCTAACTTTGAAGAGATTAGGGTTGTAAGCTTTCGGAAACACAGACGCAGGCAGAGAGTTCCACTCCTTTGCTGTGCGCATTATAAAAGACCTTAGTGCGAATTGGTGGAATAGCCACAAGGTAGGGATGGTAAGATGCAGTGCGTCTGGATGTCCGATGGTAGAAGGGGGCCGGAGGGATGAGGTCGTGGAGTTCTTGGGCACACTCACCGAAGTACAATCTGTAGAAGACCGACAAGCAGGCAACCTTACGGCGATGAGCCAAGCTATGTAGCTTGGCATCCACCAGTTTAACGTCGCCGATGAGCCTCTTAGCTCTGCGTTCCACCGAGTCAAGCGCGGCAAGCTGATACTTAGCTGAGCCATCCCAAAGGTGGCTACAATACTCCATGCAGGATCGGAATTGTGCTTTGTATAGTGTTAAAAGCTGTCCAGGCCTAAAGTATCGCTTCACCCTAATTAGGATGCCCAGCTGACTTAAATGGTTATAATTCTGAAAATACACAATTCTTACGCCTGATACTTTAATCAATTCATACTTTAATCAACATAATACCTAATACATGTAGTTCATGTAGTTCGAAAGAATGAATATTTCAGAAATAATCATTCTTTCGAACTACATGAACTTAGAGGGCTATATTGATGATTAAAATGGTTATAATTCTTTAGATAAATACGCGTTACGGTCGCGGATCGCATTTGGTCCACATACAGCTTCACACTGACCGGCAAATTGCAAAAAACATAAAAATATTTGAATTTCGCGGGCTACCCTGGAGCATTCACCTTAAGTACGCGTATTTAGGGTGACACACGAGTGAAAAAAGTCGTCGAGCCGTAAGTACGCATACTTGCTCGTACGTCTGTCACCTACTTAAATCATTGTTTAGCTGTGTATGAGAATTTCTTGCGTTGATTTCATTACAGGCTAATATAAAATTAGTAATTAACACGTTATGGCTCTGGAATTGTCAAAACAATCATTTAAGTTATAATCTGCGTATTAATGGAATTGTTAAAATAATTATTTTGCCTGCATATTATTTTTCGAGCACCGAGACGTTCTTTTAATATTCTCTACAACCAGCTCTTTTTCGAAATACTTCATTTCTATTTCTGTTATGACTTTCCTCGTTTTGCACGAAAGGAACATTCACATTCGATGCGGTTAACATCGTAAGAACCAAACCAATAAATACTTCGCGTCGCTCATTCTTCGCATATCTTTCAATGGAAGCCCTCCCACACGAGCATAACTTCAGCGACATTTTAATATTTCGCAACTCACAAGTTGAGGGTAAAAGATATTAAAAATTCCGCCCCACCTCTATTTCTTTATGTTTGCGAACCATACGGGACGGGCATGTCTGCTCAAATTATGAATGAAACTGTTTCACTTAAAAATACTTTTTGTGGTTTTTAGGGCTGAGCCGGACCTAAGTGTCTGAATTCACATTTTTCCATAAATCTAGTGAAGAATGTTTGAGTTAAAAGGTTATACGAATAAAGCGATTGTGAGAGAACAGGTCTAGGTTCCCAGAGAAGTGCACTAGGCGAAGATTTCCAGAAATTCCTCCGGGAACGGAAAAACGGGATAAGCGCGAACGAAGTCGCTAGCAAAAAAATCTTATATTATAACTGAATGTAATCATTGGAATTGTATTGTTGGTAATTTAATTAATATTTTTATAATATTGATTAGTAATTCAGTTTAGTTAATTTTATTTATTTTATTTGACATTGATATTGTAATTTCAGTTCTCTTTTTTAAGCATCTATTATATTTCTAAATTCTTAAAATGTTCATGTTAATTAGACCTATTCGGACAATGATGTGCATAGCCTGTACGTGACTTGATTACAGAGGATCCAATCAAAAATTTTGTTAAAATGTTTATCTATCGATACTAATACTAATATTAATATATAAAGCTGAAGAGTTTGTTTGTTTGCTTGAACGCGCTAATCTCGGGAATTACTGGTCCGATCTGAAGGCTATAGTCTATATATCATCACGCTAAAACCAATAGGAGCGGAGCAATAATGAAAATTGTGACGCAGACGAAGTCGCGCGGGTCAACTAGTTAATCTATAAAGCTGAAAAGTTTGTTTAATTGAACGCGCTAATCTCAGGAACTACTGGTCCGATTTAAAAAATCTTTCAGTTTTACATAGCCCATTTATCGAGGAAGGTTATAGGCTAGGTATATATCATCACGCTAAGACCAATAGGAGCGGAGCAGTAATGAAAATTGTGACGCAGACGAAGTTGCGCGGGTCAACTAGTAGTAAATAAGTCGTTGGTGTGCCTATATTAAATAAATAACATAAACAATGAATATTTTTCGTCTTGTATTTTAATATTAGTTCGGAGTATCAAAGATTGAAACCTAAATGAAACCTGCTAGATCGATCTATCGCTCCCGAATCCCTTGCATACTAAATTTCATGAAAATCGCTGGAGTCGTTTCCGAGATTCAGATTATACATATATTATACATACACGAGAATTGCTCGTTTAAACTTATGATAGATATACCGAATAATACATATGTTAACGTACTAATTAGGTCCAGGAATATTAAAAAAGTCCTGTTGCAAACGATATCCAAGATAACCAACTGCTTACCGTTCAAAAACTTCCCCAGTCTAGTTCTCACAAAGCCTTCTGAATAAACTGAAACACCTTGATAACTAAAGGAACAGCGTTTACACAACAGTCTAAAATTTCCCAGGATCAACCCCTTAGCCGAGCCATTTACATAAATATTGCACGAGACTAAGACTTGAATGGGTATTTAATTCTCATTCAGGCTGCAGCTTGGACCTTTAAAACCAATTGTGTTTTTCTGTTCCAGAACCACAGTTCCAAAACATATGCCCTCTATTATTTGTGCAGTAAAGACCATGAAAGCTGAGAAAATTTCTAGACACCCGAAAATGTTACTTTGTCGACTTTCGCACTACTATCCCTAATTTGCAATTGGATTTAAGCTGTCATTTCAAAAGGCGTTCTATCATGAAGGTCAGAAGGACTATAATTGAGGAGTTAACATTTTGGAAGTGCATGGTTATCTAAGCAGACTTATTGTACGAGAAAGACGGGCACAAATAGCGAATACTGATAGTGTGGTGAAGCAAGATTGCAATGTGCTCGGGTCAAGTTTATTTTGAATCAATTTACATATTGAATCGAAGGGATTACCTAATAGTATTGGTCCTAAATTCTTGAATAATAGAACTTTAGGACAAGGAACTGTTACAACGTATTCAAGGTTCTTCGAAGTGCTTATTGGTATTGCCAACCTTATTCAATTTTAGAGTTTCGTCGTTTCGAGTTGACCCATTTTCTTTGTTTTGTTTTGTAGGTAAGCCAAGGTATGGAATGCTCCACCGAAATTGGAGTGTATGAATAAAACTATCACTGTGAAAGGTATAGGGGAGGTAAGAAAGCAATATTTGTACGTAGTCTACGGTGTACGATTTATATAAATAAATACATAATAGATAAATATTTTAATTATAATTATGTAACAAATAAAATAAAAAGCATAGGAACCCAAGCGAAAACGATCAAACAGAAAGCCTAGGTAGTGATTTTTGACCGAAAATCCGTAATAGATTTTATACGGTTCTTTTTATTTTGTAATGTACTGAGTTTCCTCCGTGTTTCGGAGAGCACGTTAAGCCGTTGATCCCGGCTGTCATTTGTAGATCTTTAGCAGTCGTTACGGATTGTCAGAAGCCAGTTAATCTGACTCCAGTCTTGCCATGAAAGTACCGTGTTACCCAGTTAATGGGTTGTGGAGGTTTGGTAGGCAGCCGCTCCGTGTAAAATACTGGTATTCAGCTAAATCCGGTTTGACTGGAAGCCGACCCCAATATAGTTGGGAAAAGGCTAGGCAGATGATGACGATGATGATTGGAGTCGGCTTCCAGTCAAACCGGATTCAGCTGAATACCAGTATTTAACGTAGTGCGGCTGCCTACCAGACCTCCACAACCCATTATTTGGGTAACACGGTACTTCTTGGCAAGACTAGAGTCAGTTTACTGGCTTCTGACTATCCGTAACGACTGCCAAGACCTACAAATGACAACCGGGATCAACGGCTTAACGTGCTCTCCGAAACACGGAGGAAACTCAGTACATTACAAAATAAAAAGAACCGTATAAAATCTATTACGGATTTTCGGTCAAAAATCACTACCTAGGCTTTCTGTTTGATCGTTTTCGCTTGGGTTCCTATGCTTTTTATTTTATTTGTTACATAATTATAATTAAAATATTTATCTATTATGTATTTATTTATATAAATCGTACACCGTAGACTACCTGCAGTACTGTCTTTCAAAGGTTGTCTTGAAAAGATCGCTTTTAGCGATAAGGTCGCCTATTGTGTCACCCTGTGTAATGTTTTCTTCATCTATCTTTTCTGTAACTTATATGGTGTACATAATAAAGAGTATTCTGTTCTATCCTATTCTATTCCATTCCATTCTATTCTATTCTATATTAAAATGGTCACCCATCTACAAACCAACCTTAGCAAGCCTTGCTTAACCTGTTATTCTTTACCCACGAGTTCCTTTACCCTATCTAATATAAGTGTGCAAATACGCAGGCGGCCATACACAGCAGCTTATGCGGTTTCCATTGTAGGTTCCAAGAAATAGTGTTTGCTAGGAGCAAGTAAGCCATAAAAGCAATTTAAGGCCAGACTACACCGAAAGCGAATCCGAGCCTGAATATTCCATACAATGGTCCTTAATAAGGAAAATTGTTTGCTATTTTACAAGACAAGTTTTTTTTTACTATTGATAGGCATACGTTTGACCACTATCTTACCTGATGGTAAGCGATGATGCGGTCGAAGATAGAGCACGCTTGCCTATAAGTAACCTTTTTCACTTTTCTTTTCATTTATTAGGGTTCCGTACCCAAAAGTAACCAACGAAACCCTAAGCCTCCGCTGTCCGTCCGTCCGTCCGTTTGTCTATCTGTCAGCGGGCTGTATCTCAAGAACCGTAATAGATTGATGGTTGAAATTTTCACAGATTGTGTATTTCTTTTGCCGCTATAACAACAAGTAATAAAAATTAAGGTTATTGGTACGGAACCCTTCGTGTGCGAGTCCGACTCGCATCGGTTTTTATTTTTGTTTTTCCTATTTTTTTTTTTTTTTTCTATTTTGTTTTGCCGACAAGCAGACCAAATTCGTCGTAGCGTAATGTTATATAGCCTACTAGCTGTTGCCCGCGTCTTTGTACGCGCATATTCTATTTTTTCCCGTTCCCGTTGGAATGTCGCAAAATCCTCTCTTAACGCTCCCCTACACTTCACAAGGAAGCTACTCGTATATGCCAAGTTTCATCTTTCTACGACCAGTAGTTTCGGCTGTGTGTTGTCTGTTAGTCACTCGATCAGTCAATAACGGAAGAATTTTATATACTTATACTAGCTGACCCGCGCGGCTTCGCTCCCGTCAACTTACTACCCTAGCTACCCTACCCGACCTACCCTACCCTATCCTACCTACCCTACCCGTACTCTACCCTACCTACCCTACCCTACCCTACAAAAAAAAAAATATATAGTAGCCGATTCTCAGACCTACCCGATATGCACACAAAATTTCATAAGAATTGGTCAAGCCGTTTCGGAGGAGTACGGTAACGAACATTGTGACATGGAAATTTTATAACTAACTCTTTGCTCAAAGAGTTAGCATTGCCATTCAACGTGGCAATGCTGCCAGTCTTCTGGGCACGTTTCCGGATGACAGCGATGCGGAGGAATTTTTCGACGCCTGATCGTATTTGGTTTTGTATATTCATAATGTATGTAGTTATTTTTATTAGTTAACGAAAATAAAAGAAGGCAGTAAAGTAATACAGTGTCGATCTACTAAAATATTGGAAATAAAAAACCTTTAATTGTCGATTTTTCTATTTTTAGGTTAGGTTAGGTTAGATCATAATTCACAATGTGTAAATATTTGATCTCAAATAATTTGAGTGTTTTAATTCTATAATAAAATTAAAACTTTCTATTCAAATAAATCAAATTGTGCGTTATTTACTTCCGTATCATCTGACATATTACATATATAAGATTGATATCCTTCCTCGATAAATAGACTCACATTCCAGAGAAAAATTTAAATAATTTTTCTATTCGAAGTTGTTCCTGAGATAAGCGCGTTCAACCAAACAAAAAACAAACTCTTCAGCCAACAAAACTATAAGGCAAATAAAAGTATCGTTTTTAGAGTCTATTTTTGGCAGGTTCGGTTATATGAGAGCCCATTTTCCAGTTCAAATCTTTATTTGACAACCTACTTTATTTTTGCACCATTTTATGCTACACGACCAACAAAAAAGTAATTTCAAGCCTGACAGCACATTTGCACCACTGTATTCAGAAACTCAACATTTAAAATGAAAATGAACACACAAATTTGAAACGAAAAACCAAAATTGGTCTATTTTCGTGCCCGTAGTGTAAGCACACAGCTGACGCAGGCCGCAACCGTTCATCCGATTGTTAGGAAGCCGTTATACAATTTGCACGACAGTGTAAATGTTGCAATTACACTGTCGAGCAGTATTAGCAAGATGCACGGTACCGCTGCAGTATAGCTATGACCGTTAGAGTAGTATTTGAGCACTATCGGCCAAAGTAATGAGTGCAGTTTTGGTTTGTTAATAGTTTTGCTAGTGATCATCGTTTTATAGACGCCGGTCTGGCTATACCGGATGGCGGCAGTCGTTGTCCGGTTTTAGATACGGTCCGGTATAAAGTTAAGCTTTAGAATCCATTGAAAGATTTAATGTTCTAAATACTTTTATTAAAAAGTTATGTAGTTGCATTCCTGACTATGTGAATTATCTAGTTCAGTAATCCTTCAATTGTTAGCTATGTCTTATTGTACAAAAGTATTCACCTCAATCAAATAAAAAATAAGTTAATGTATTAGTGACAATTTGATTTTTAATCATCTTATTTATTGAATAATTAATTTAATGTTTTAATGACAATTTAATTTTTAAAAATGTTATATGTATGATGAAAATGTTTGCATGCCGAATGGTGAAATATGGCAGAACGCTGATGTGAACTACTACCTACTTATGTATTACCCATATTTGCAAATAAATGCTATTCTATTCCATTCCATTCCATTCAATTCAATTCCATTCCATTCCATTCCATTCCATTCCATTCCATTCCATTCCATTCCATTCCATTCCATTCCATTCCATTCCATTCCATTCCATTCCATTCCATGCCATTCCATTCCATTCCATTCCATTCCATTCCATTCTATTCTATTCTAAATTATTTTACCAAAGTTTAATTCCGCGACTTCGTACGCGCATATCCCGTGTTTTCCGTTCCCGTAGGAATTTCGGGAAATCCTCTCTTAGTGCTCCCTAACACTCCCCAAGGAACCAACATGCCAAATTTCAGCTTCCTACGACCAGTAGTTTTGGCTGTGCGTTGTCTGTCTGTCTGTTACTCAATCAGTCAGTAACGGAATAGTTTTATATATAAGAATTTAGGATTTATTATTAACAAGTTATAAGCCTCATAGTGTTAGTAACAATATACTTACAAACTATGTTAGTAAAAAATTAACATAAACAAAAAGGAGAATGGGCAAAATCGTACGGCACTTGGTCTATCAGCGGCCAGGAACATTTTATTTTTTTTTGGTTTAATATCACCCTACAATAACGGGTTCAAGAAGTTTTATATCTGTAGTGTCATTATTAATGGAACTAAATACATTTTTATTTTAGATATGTAAGCCTGTGATTTAGCGTATTAATTACTAAGATTTAGTCTTAAAAATAAGGAAATAAAATAAAATGACTTGTTTACTTCAATACATTTATTTTACATACATTTACATACATAAACTCACGCCCTTTTCCCATGGGGGTAGGCAGAAACCACAGAACGCCACTTGCTACGATCCTTACATACTCCTTTTGCCTCGTCCACATTCATACATTTAATGTACAATAATAGCACTGAGTTCTGATGCCGGTAATAAAATATCCTCGTCTTGATGTCTAGCCCATGCCAGATACCACACTACACACATAACGTGTGCGCAACAACCGATTGTGCGCCTTCCACTCAAACAACTGCAATAATAATGAGCAATTGCTTCTCTATTTTGTCTTTGTCGGTTAATTACAATATAAGAATAATATATTCTGGACCTTACATGTCTAGATTGTATTCGCACACGTAATAACCAAATATCTTCTTCTTCAATAAAATCTCTGAGCTGACTTATTTGTCGCTCCCGGTATACTTCGATATTGTATAAGCCTTCAATTAAGTGTTCAGCGTAGTAGCTGCGAGCCAACTTGATTTGGTATGTGCCAAGTGCAAACAGAATTAGGTCTTCTTCAGAAAGTCTTCAAAAATAGGTTGGTCGCTGCTGAGTCTTTCAAATGATGCCCTCTGTCTATTTATGTTATGACGGATAACATAGTCCGCTAAGAGGTTCGGTATTTCAAAACGTTCATTAATTATATTTACGAACGATGATGCATGAATACTATCTTGTATTGGTGTTTGGAACGCATTGATGAGTGCCGCTGCGTTTTGAAAGTCCTCAAACATGTGACTTAAGGCGCGATTAAAATATTCTTGCCTAAACAATTTGAAATCTCGCTTGAACCTGCCATTTATAACTTCCACTACCCAGCGGCATAGAGTTACCAGCCTAGTTCTATTGGCCTGTTCAGTAGTAAGCTGGTCTGCACCGCGGTCTTTGGTTTCTGGCATATAGGCACTGTAGTTGCATCGCTCCAAATCGCCACAGACGTCTCTAAACCCACGATCTAAAATGAATATGTCGCCAGCCCGGTAAAACCAGTGAAATGTGCCTTCTTCGTCATTTATAATTCTTTCCAAAATACTGGCATCTGAGTCGGTAGCAGCATAGGGCCCGCAAACATCAATTATATGCCCATCGGAACACACCATTAAGAACGGTTTTAATAGATTTTCGTATTTGTGTAGACTGTAGGTCTGTCGCTGGAACGAAAAGTTGGAGCTCTTCTGTATATAAATATATGTTCCATCCATGATTGTTACTGCCTTCCTTTCTTCTGGAGAAGACTCGGGATTTCCAAATAACGCGTTTGGTACAATAAGATTACGGTCAGCGACCATTCTTCTATTTAAATGGTCGAGTCCCAGGTGTCGTGGCTTAAAATCCAGAGATATAGCATCACGCGCGGTTTTTAAATGCCTTTCTAGAGTCCTTCTACTTATGTTAAAGAGCGTGGCTAATCTCTCGTTGCTATCACCAGTTCGCAACTTCATTAAATAAATGGCTAGTTTTGTTTTGGCGTTTGACTCAGACAAAGAAGGCGTTTGTTCCAAGATTGTATTGAATTGATCTCTGCTAACGCCCAATCGAATATGAATCTCATTAGGATCCATATTTGCAATATCTTCAAAGTCCAGAATATTTTTATTTAAAACAGCTTTTTTAAAAAGCTCTAGTATTTGCACAAAATGAGAGCTGTTAAAATCATGTCTGAGATTTGGACTATCAATGAGCTCTTCCCAATCATTTGATGTTAAATGTGCATCACATATTCTGGCACTGTCTGGTATGAATAAGTTAGAATGTAACATAAGAGTAATCCTTACATTCTCAGGCATTCGACGACGTGAAACACTACGGCATCTGTCAAACATACAGTTTGCCGAGGTGCTAGGCACTCGTGAATATTCTTCCACTTGAAGAACACATTCGTGCGGGGCAGGGTTATTGTTTGGCTGCACAGCCCGTTGAGCTCGTTGCCAACAGGGTCGACAAACGTATTCTCGGCCGTTGTATTCAACCTGAAAAGGAAAATAGTTTATAACATAGTATTTAAAACTCACAGCAGTTTCAGTTAAATCATGTGTTGTATAGTAGAACATGCCGAGCTCTTTTTCAACGTGACGAATGAGTCATGCTCATACGCATTGTTAATGAGTGGTTGGCCTCTATTATATTTCGAAGCTAGATAACGTTGGCTCTGTTTCCATATGCACCATGTGTGTAAAAGAGAGAGAAGATCTGTTTTGACTATAACTTAAGTATTGTTAGAAAAGAACCATACGCTTAAGGAAATAACATAATTCACTAAAAGGACGTACATAAAAATACAATCAAAACTGTAACGTGGACTTTCAATAAAGAGCCCACACTTCACCCAACGATGTGTCGCATATGCACATCGTGACACAATATTATGAGGCCATCACCGCTATAGGGTGCGTACATACGGGTAAAAACAACCAAAAAATAGTCTAAAAATACTTACTTGCGTGGAGCTATAGCTTCAATAATATATTGAGCATTGGCAGCATTTTCCTCAAAAAGAGCATGGGTTATTTCTAACCTTCTTCTATTAACCACTGATCGATTGCACAAAACACATATAGGTCGATTTTCTGCCATTTTTCAATAATGTTCCGTTGGCGTCCAGAGTCCAAGTACACAAGCACAAACGTACAGAAGTTCAGAGTTAATAGCCAGGTTATCAGGTTAGGAAGAAACACAGTCCAGAGGGTAGCCAGGGTCAAAACGTTTGAAAAAGAATCCGTAGATGAGCGCACAGTACACAACGTCACAAGGGTAAGCGAAGGACTGCGCCGAGTGACGCACACGCACCCCACACCTCGGCTCTTTTGTTTGCACTCGAAGCTGATTGGGCCGTTCGAACTCAGGTAGTCCATGTAGTAAACCCATTGTTGAGCTGAGTCTTGTAAACGGTATGCTGACAACGTTTTGAAATACTTTTGAAGACATAAACTAATGTTAATAAGTATTTTATAAAATGGGTTTGCACATTTTCTTGCACTTATTATCTAAGTATTTTACCTATATGTATTTTTTTTTCTAAATGAGCTGCAATGTTACGTTCATAGTAAAAGTTAGTCCTTAGTAATAGTACTTTCATTTAATACCTATTTCGTTGTTGGCCGCTCATAGACCATTTTGCTCTTTCTCCTTTATCATCTTTTGGAAGATCTACTTATAAATCCTTAGGTCTGTTACGATTAAGAATGAAGTTTTTTTTCTAAAACAAAAATCGTTAAACTCTGGAGCAAAACGGTAAACTGTATGTTAATCCGTCTTTTAAATCCGTTTTAATAACTTTTATGCCGCTCCGATCGACGTCATACTTAACGCCGGCTGTCGCTGAAAAACAGCGCTGTGTCTCCGTTTTGCGAGAATATGACGCATATCTTCCCATTTTTTATAATTTCTTTTTTTGGTATGCGTCATGCTTGGCGCAAATATACGCTTTTTCTTTCTTTTTTTTGTATGGGAAATCATCAAATGACTCCTTCCACTTTGGGTAACGGAAGAGAGTGTAAGAACAGCATTAGGAGGAACACGGATGAGTTTTAACCCATCCGTGTTCCTCCTAATGCTGTTTACGTTCCAGGGCCGCGGTGACTCTTTCGAACAAATTCCGCAACCCTGGTTTCTCTGGTCCCTAAATAGCATACAGCTCAGAAAAATGATTGTTATAGCTCACAGACTGAGATCTGGACACATTTCAATAATTTTGGATTTTTAATGAAAAAAAAATAATTCACCCAATTGTGACGTGTGTGGCACACTGGAGGATGTGACGGAGTGTGTCAGATATCAGTCTGCAAGAGAGGATCTACTCAGCTTGAGATATATATGTACGATGTTGGCATGTTCCATCATATTTTTTCGTCACCTAACTCTAGAACTGGTCCGATGGCATGTACACTTGTATAAAAGTCCCTAATAATAAATAAAGAACAATAAAAAAAGAGGAGCTCATGGCTAAATAATAACAGCCGCACGGGTCGGTCGCTTCGCTGCGCGCCTTGTTCGAGAGCAGACGTGTGCTAAAATTTTTAACAATTTTCGTTTAAAATTTAATTACTGGGTCATAGAACTTTAAGCCCTACGCCACTCAAAGTTCATAGTGTTCGCATTAATTTCGCGCTGCGCTCTTGGCCTAATCTCCTCGTGTCTTCGACTCATCGAGTAGTGAGCGAGCGCCGCGCGCCCTCCTTCACCTCCGCGTGAGCAGTGCGACCACCATAATTGCTCTCCCGCTCTAACCTACGCCTCACCGGCCTGCACCTGTTTCACCGATTTGCCTATATCACCGCGTATGCGCAAGTGTGTGGGATTTGCAGATCTATCAGAACCAATTTCTGGCAACCTGCAAGTAATAAGGTCCGTTTCACCTTACATCGTCGGCTCGTCACGGTAATGTCTCGCCTGCAGCGTACACCTCCACCCGCAGAAGCTACAAACAAAAACAACATAGTGCCCAAATCGTTATCAGATATGGATATTCCACAAGCGTTAAATAGTGAGGGTGATAATGTCAACGTAAACACCATAATGCGTCACAAGCGACTCCGTTTAGAGTCCTCGCCGAACAGCCAGTTTGACGACCACAATACGGATCTGAAACACCTGCTTAAATCCTGGAAAAAGGAGCAGGATGAACATGTAAATAAATTACATGAACAGCAATCATTGATGTTAAATAAACTTGTTGCGGAGATCGCGGACCTCAAACTACAAAACTCCTCTATTCAGTTAGTCAACCTGGAGATTAAAGAATCAATGGAACTAATAAATTCCAATTTTGAAGAGATGCGACAGCAGATTGACACCCTGAAAAAGGAAAATCACGCCTATAAAAACTGTATAAAAGATCTTGAAGACAAAATCCAAGATCTGCAACAGTCCACACGCTCTTCATGTGTAGTACTCAGGAATATACCTACTAAAGAGAATGAAACAATATCTGATCTACCACCATAGTAGAAAAAGTGGGAACTGCCATAAATATGCCCCTATCTAAATCGGAAATTAGGGATGTATATCGCCTTCCCGGCAAAAAAGGTACAACCAGACCTATAATTACCGAATTCATGACTGTGCATACAAAAAACCAACTGATTACCAATGTCCGCAACTACAATAAAAAACTACCTAAGGGTGAAACACTGAATACACGCAGCATCGGCTTTACGGGAGACCAGCAGCCCGTCTATGTTGCAGAACATCTACCCTCTAGTGCTAGAAAACTATTTTTCAAGGCGAGAGAATTTGCAAAGACTCAAAAGTATGTGTTTTGCTGGACAAAAGATGGCAATATTTTTGTTCGAAAAGAAATAGGAGCCCCACATATCCTCATTAAATCGGAGCGTTGTCTGAAGAACTTAGTGCTGAACCAGTCTACTCAGTGACTAATAGTGATTGTGTCAGTTTTGCGACTTTTGTTTTTGTTTTACCATTTACTCATACCTATGCCTATATCATTGTGCTACACAATTATGGAATTCGTACCCAGTTATAAACCTCTATGTAAGTTAATTCTTAATTTTAAATCATACATTCTACACTCAACTCATTACAGTTCAACATTAGAAACCGTACACTATACATACAACTATAAATATAACACATTACAAGTTACACTCATACCGACACTCATCCTTACACGTTATCTCAACAGCTGCTCGTTAAATAACTCTGCCATAATAATGTGTCGTGTCTTAATGTTTCGTTTAGTTTTAATACGTTTGTTTACTATAATTATTCTGCTGATCTTACCGGATCGTAAATTTGATTTCGGTTGCGTATGTCGATGCTTGCAGTGTATTTTTGGTGCGAATATATCTTTTAACCCGACTATTTCGCCTATTGTTTTGCTATTTACACCCGTTATTAATGGCTAACCTTATTGATAATGTTATCGAGGACTTGGATAACCTTGAAATTGCGAAAATATATAAGTGCCCACCGGATAAGTCCGCGGACTTCATTAATTTAACTATTTCTGGCTTAAAAATCCTTCACTTAAATATTCGTAGCATTAATAGGAATTTTAGTGAACTTTTAGTGTTGTTGTCTCTTATTAAAATTAATTGTGACGTCATAGTTCTGACAGAATGTTGGTTGAGTAAAGTCACGAATGTGCCAATATTGGACGGATATAACTCACATTATACATCGTTTACACAAAATCAAAATGACGGGATTGTAATATACACAAAACAAAACTTGGCATGTTCTGTTCAGGAACCAGACTTTACAAATGCGAACTGTCTTATATGCAAAATTAATAATAAAACTGCAATAGTTGCGATATACCGCTCGCCGTCATTAAACAAAAAAGAACAATTTCAATGTTTTTTAAAAAGTTTGGATACTGTACTCACTCAACTAAAACCATTTAATACTGTTGCTATTGTGGGGGATGTTAACGTGGACATTAAACCGTCTAATAATGATGACCGTACCACTGACTACTTAACTTTAAGCGCATCACATGGCCTTTTACCATCTCATCAAATACCCACCAGAGGAACAAATTGTCTCGATCATATCATTCTCAAATGTAAAACACCAGCAACAACACTTATTTTGGAATCATTTATTACGGATCACATGCCTATCTTGTTGCACATAGAAGATGCAAAATTGTCCATAAAACCTCAAAAAACCACTTCCCGGGTGGATTACGCTAAGCTGATTCAGGAAATGGAAGGTTTGGATTTCTCACATATCACGAACATGGAAGATGCGAATGCTGCCGCATATGAATTGGTCGGTGTTATTCAGGGATTAGTTAAAAAACATACATACGAGGTCAAAATTCCCAAAAAGGATAGAAATATTAAGCCATGGATAACGCCTGGTCTCATGCGTTGCATTCGTCATCGTGACTTACTTCACATGAACGCTAAAAAGTCACCTGATAATGACATCCTGAGAATCACCTACAATCGCTACCGAAACCACTGTAACATTATATTACGGAACCTAAAAACTCAGTTTGAGAAGGTCGAGTTAGAAAGGGCTAGAACAAACATTAAGACACTTTGGAATAAAATTAAAGACATCACAAACTATAAAAAAACACCCACATCCTCTAAAAACTTATTAAAAATTGCACCTAATCCTCAAGCAGCTGTTGATCGCGTGTGTAGGTATTTCGCAGATGTTGGCAGGAACCTCGCATCTAATATCACTTCGCGTCTTCCGATGCCCCCCGAACCTAGCACACAGCATTGTAAAAATGTTCCCCTTAACTCACTGGTTCTCCTGGAATTCGATGAATCGGATATAAATAATGCCATTATTCAGCTCCGCCGTGATTCTGCTACCGGTTGGGACAGTATCTCTGCAAACTTACTAAAACAGTGTCGTCACGTTCTTGTACCTCCAATTACGCATATTTATAATCGTTCAATTGCAACTGGAATTTTTCCGGAAGCTTTTAAAAAGGCTGTTGTGCATCCGATTTATAAAGGTGGGGACAGGGACTGTATGAACAATTATAGGCCTATATCAGTCCTTTCATCTATTTCTAAAATTTTTGAAAAATTAGTAAATTTAAGGCTCACTCAGTTCCTAGATAAAAATAAAATAATTGCACAAAATCAGTATGGCTTTAAAAAGGGAGTATCAGCAGAAGATGCAGTTCTCGACTTAACTGAATTTGTTGCAAAAAAGCTTGATGAGAAACAGAATTGCCTAGGTTTATTCCTAGACTTAAAAAAGGCATTTGACACAGTTTCAGTTCCCACCCTCCTGTCGAAGTTGGAAAGCATCGGAATACGTGGTTTAGCTCATGATTTCTTTGCTAGCTATCTCACTAACCGTAGACTGTGTGTTAGAATTGGAGAGCATGTTAGTAGAGAGGAAACCACCACCTTCGGTGTGCCGCAGGGTAGCGTGCTTGCCCCGACCCTCTTCCAGGTTTACATCAACGACCTTTGCTGCATACCCCTCACGAATTCCAAAATATTCACCTATGCCGATGACACGGCAATTATTGTTCATGGAAATGATTGGGAACTTCTGAGAACGACTGCAGAATCGTCACTTAAATCTGTAGTCAGTTGGTTGCAGCTAAATCTCCTTACTCTGAACTTGGATAAGACCTTCTTCATCCCGTTTAGGCTACACCCCAGTACTAAACCTCCTACAGGCTTTCTCATTAACGCGCACACATGTAATGACCATATACCCTGCTCATGCGTCTCTATTCGTGAGGTAAACCATCTTAAGTATTTGGGTGTAGTTATTGATAGCGGACTGAACTGGTACTCACACTTGGATACTATTAGTTCAAGAGTTAGGAGAATGATTTACGTATTCAAGCTGCTCAGATCTTCTGCTGATTTTAAAACGATTAGAATGGTGTATATATCCATCTGTCAATCCGTTATCACCTACTGCATCATAGTGTGGGGAGGTGCAGCTAGGACAAAGTTTCTCAAGTTGGAGCGAGCACAAAGAGCTGTTCTAAAGGTGATGTCAAAGAAGCACTTTATGTATCCTACTACACAATTACACAAAGACGCAAATGTGCTTACAGTTAGGCAACTGTTTGTGCTACGATCCGTACTGAGGAAACACACTAAACTCCCCCCACCAGACCCAACTCGCCGCAAGAACAAACCCCTTATTTTCACGGTAACGCATAGGACCGCTTTTGCTAGACGCCAGCATTATGTCCTAAGCTCGCACCTATACACAATAATAAATAAAAAAACAAACATAATTGAATTAGACACTTATAGGGTTAAAGTTAAAGTCGAGGAGTGGATAAAAGATCAAGACTACGAGGCAACCGAAAGTTTACTTGCCTGGATCTGCTAATCCAGAAATATTATTGATATCACACCACACCACACCACATCGCATCACATCACATCACATCGCAACACATCACCTCATATCACAGCATTTCACTTTACATCATATTACATTACATCACACCACTAAACATCACATCACACCACATTTACATCACATCACATCACATTACATTACATCACTTCACACCACACAACACCAATTTTCACCATACACCCGTCTCCCTTACACACCCCACTTACACATGACACGACGCCCACACAATTTACTCTACTCATATGTACACTCAACATAAATCATTTGTACCAAATAAATCAAACAATTGTAGTCTACATAAATGTATCTTGTCTGTGACTGTTCCGAGTCTGCTTGTACACTCATTATATGTTTCGTCCATTTTTTTAGCGAAGACACTGTCTCCTAAGATACAGGATATTCCTAGTTTAGGAGGCAGGGCCCAAATTTTGTATTGACTGTACTTTGCCTATCTCTCGCGCATTAATTTTGTTAATCATTTTTCTTCCCCCATGTGACAATGATGTGAAATGTGTGTGTCAGTCGTATTTTTTGCTAATAAATACTATTATTATTATTATTATTATTATTATTATCTTTAAGGTTAACAACGCTTGCCAAGGTCGGTCCGTGGATGGGGACCATCTTACCATGACGAGCCTTCTCTGTGCCTCGGAAAGCACGTTAATCCGTTGGTCCCGGCTGTCATTTGTAGATCTTTGGCAGTCGTTACTGGTTGTCAGTCGAAGCCAGTAAACCTGACTCCAGTCTTGCCAAGAAGTACCATGTTACCCAGTTAATGGGTTGTGGAGGTCTGGTAGGCAGCCGCTCCACATAAAACACTGGTATTCAGCTGAATCCGGTTTGACTGGAAGCCCAATATATAGTTAGGAAAAGGCTATGCAGATGATGAGGAATAAAAAAAACATACAGCTAATTCGCTGTCTGCCTCTCTGTTTGGCCACTCACTTCTTCTAAACCAAGAAACGGATTTTTATACTCTCTTCACTAGTAGTGAGAGTGATAAATGAAGCAGATTTGTATAATATGTTAACTGGACCCATAAAAAGCCGGGGCGGTACGCTAGTATAGTTATTATAAATGAAAAAAATCAGAAACACAAATGAGTTGAAATAAGTAATTTGTGAAACCACAGATTGTAATTAATAGTCCTTGAAATTGATTTGAATTTAAACACACTGTTAATTTGACTCGTCATTTACAACCCACATTACGTATGTGGTTAACATTCTGAATGAAAATTGATAATAATTATTAAAATTGAAATTCAAAATATTTACTTCAGACCAAGCACACAGTAATTGATACGAGACAGATCTCGTTTGGCTATATTTTTTTAGTAGGTAGATTTTTCTAATCGTGTGGGCAGTAAGGTCTAACGACCCCACATACCTTAGTGTCAGAGTTTCTAAACCGCCTCAAGGGCCTCTGACATGGTTTATTTGACGACCGCCATTTGGCGGCCGGGATCATCAGCTCATATGTGCCTTCCGAAGCACGTAATCTTTTTATCAGACAGTCAAGTGTGACAAAAAATATATTTGATTTTAAATTTCCAAGTCAATCTAAGTTATCATAAATCAAAGTGCTTCGTTTAATGACGCGCTAATTTCTTAGGTAAACATACTCGTATAATTAAAACCGTAATTTTAATATAATGACTGAAATACTAAATCATTATTTTACAATATTTTCATTGCTTTTGTGATAATACTCTGCCGTTATCTATAACATGTGAGCAAATTTTATCACGTTACAACTGTTTTAGGAACTATGAGTATGTTGATTAATAACGTAATATTGAAAGTTAACTTTTTTTTAATTTTCTGGTTGGACCCCCAAAAGTGTACTCAAAATTAATTTATTTACGTAACGGGATTTGGTCATTGTGACCAAACCCATCCGTGTTTGGGTCACAGATGGCCATATGTGTAGGTACTAAATTTCAACAGAATCGGTTTTGTAGATTCGGAGAAAACTGGCTGTGACAGACGGACAGACAGACAGACACCCGAGTGATCTAAGAGTTCCGTTTCTTAATGTTGGGAATCCTAATTATGCAGTTTTTCACTCGCTTTAAAGTTGCTATTCTTGACCTACGTGGTATTAAAACTTAAGGGAGGATATGACATTTGAGATGTCATATCCTCACTGATATACATTTGAGATGTCGTGGTCTAGTAAGCACTTTAAATTTTCAGTGAAGGCTCGACACAATGCAATCCCGTATATTTACAACCCAACGTCAGTAGTTATCCTTCCATAAACATGCGCACTTAGCTTTTACCGCCCCATATTCACTGCCCTGAAACATAGTCATACAATACGCATACAATGTTTTTTATTTTATTTTTTTATTTATTTATTCCAGAAAGTAACATAGAAAAAAAAATTACAATCTTCTGCCAAACTGCTGTACAGTTTGTCGGCAGTGTTCTCGTGGATAGGTACAGTTTAACCCAAGTAGGTACTTATCGACTACTTTATACTTACTACTACTTACATTACTTTGAACAAAAACACTTAATAAAATAATAACAAAAGGGGCACGAGTCACGTCTTGCCCACCAGGCTGGCCACGCATGTACACAACGCAACCGACATTCAATGTACTCTGTGGTCCTGACCGCCACCGCACCCCCCCCCACTGCGAGATAGCTACGCAGCGCGAGCGAGACGCCGCGACTGCCGCCCGAGATCGGCCAAGCCAAGAGGCCCACAACAACAACAAGCCGCGCGTATGCCAGACTGGCCGGCCCGCGCCTGCCTCATACTCGTAAAGTCATACATAACTTAGCAGCCAGACAAAGGTAAACAATCTCGATGTGACTCCTTACACAGACAAATTTCAAAGAAATAAACTACTGTTTCAAACCAATGTTTCACTTGATTTGGTAATCGTTATTTTTGCATATAGGTACGAGTACATTGATTTCAGTTGCATTTCATTTCTAAACTGAGTGTTACAATAATAAAGAATAAAGAGACACATCAAGACTGCTCACAGACTGCTGACAGCATAGGTCTAACGCTAAGGACACAAACCCAAATAGTGCTTACGCAGGACATTCTTTAATACATTTTTGGAAACTGCTTCAGTTTTAATTTGCGTAGGTAATTCATTTAACAATGTTGGAATTAGCCATCGCTGTGTCCTTTGACCGAAATAATTATTTACTTTAGGGACTACATATCTGTTTCTCTGTGTCACTTTACGAGTTGGCCGGTTATACACTCTCTTAATCTTGTATTTGTTTTTATTGTGGTGTGCTAAGATTATACTTAATTTGACTTTTTTTTGGATAGGTAATATTCTAAAAGTTTTAAATAACTTTTCGTACTCCTTATTAATATTGTCTTTAGTTGCCTTATTTGCTAGTAATTTTAATAGTCTAATTTGCAATTTTTTTATTTTATTTAAATGTACCGGAAACGTCAGTCCATAAGCAGCCAACCCGTAATTTATTGTTGCATCTGCAAGCGCGTGGTAAAGAATGTACAGTATTCGCTTACTAACTATATATTTTAAATTATTCAGTTTACCTAACACTGAGCGCAGTCTACTACATACCGTGTCTACATGTGTGTCCCAAGAAAACTTCTCATCAATTGTTAGTCCTAGGTACTTATAGCTCGCTACGCGCTCAACACATTCACACTGACAATTTACCTTGTTATCATGAAGGCATCCATACGAGTGGCCCTTTACTGAGATACAGGCATTTTTAGCACCATGGTTATACGGAGACGATATCAACATACATTTGGTTTTATTTAAATTAATAAGAATGCCATTATCGTGCGCCCATTTTACTAAGTTGTCCAGATCTTCTTGCATTGCGGACTGGATCAGTTCACAGTCCCGACCACTGTATGCCAAGCACGTGTCGTCTGCATACATATAGGTATTACAGTTTTTGATGACGTTGACCATACTATTGACGTGCATGATGTACCCAATCGGTCCATAAACTGACCCAGTCGGCACCCCATAACTGACTTTACCGAGTTCACTGTCTTCTCCTTTAATTCTAACTTTCAGATATCTGTTGTGGAGATATTGCCTAAACCACCCTTTAACAGGCCCTCGTATTCCACACTCATCCATGGCCTGCAGCAAGCCCTCATGGTCCAGAGTATCGAAGGCTTTTTTAAAGTCAATAAATGTTAATAAAACCATCTCTTTCGAATTTAATGAGCTATTTATATCATCAGTAAACTTACTTAATGCCGTTGCCGTGCTTCTATTTGGCCTAAAGCCATGTTGGGTATCAGTTAAAATATTATTACTTTCTAAAAACACTGTTATTTGCCCCATTATTACTTTCTCGACAATTTTATTAATTACGCTCAATATCGCAATAGGCCTATAATTTGTGTATTCTTTGTATTTCCCCCCCTTGAAGATTGGTCTAATAATTGAAATCTTTAATTCATTAGGATATGACTCTCTATCTATACATTTATTTATGAAATGAGCAATGACTTGGCTAATTGAATACTTAATTATTTTTAAATCTTGAACTCTAATACCATCGGAACCCGGGGACTTACTACATTTTAACTTATCAATGATTAAACATATATCTCTAGGACATACCTTTTTAAATCTGAAACTCACATCACTTTCCTTTACATATTCACTTCTTTCATAAAATAAAAGATTACATGAGTGTTTCTGTTTTAACGAACCAATTTCATTAGTAAATGTTTGACAAAACTTGTTACATACGCTATCCAGTTTCTCGTTACTTCTTATAAAATACTTTTGTATCACATCATCGACATTCATCTTTTTTCTGCCAAGCCACTTGTTCGCACACTCCCAAACTTTCCTCATGTCTCCATTGCAGTTTTTTATCTCTAGTCGCCTGTGCGCATTTTTAGCAACATTTACAGCTTTATTTGCTTTATTTCGATATTTTGTGTATTCCAAACGTAGTGTCATATTTTTAGGATTCGCTTTCCATTTTCGAAACAATGCATCTTTATATTCTAGTAATATTTGCAGCTTTTTATTAACCCAGATATTAGAATCACGTTGTTTGATTATTTTTATAGTTTTCGACGTGCCGTAAATGTTGTCAAAAATATCGCACAGTCTCCTATACAATTCCAAAGGGTCTTCAATAAACATGAGATTACTCCATTCTACATTACATAACTTAGTTTTGACAGATTCATTGTTAAGCATCGTGCGATAACAAGGAGGCATCAGCTGTTTATCCACTTCCATTGAAAGTCCCGTTAAATAGTGATCGGATACTTTCGTTGTTAGTACGTAGGCGTGCAGCTCGCCGGACGGTCGCGCACTTCGCACAAAAATATGATCGATGCATGATGTCACTCGACGCTCCGATACCACTACCTCTCGCGTAACATCTTGGATGCAACATTCTAGGCCTAACTCACTCAAGGTGTCTAGATATTCGTTGGCACGTGAGTCGGTTTCCCCCTGCAATATGTTTATGTTGCAGTCTCCCATAAACACCAAATAATTTCTAACCGGTATATCTTGTATCACGTTCTTGAGTTCGTTTACAAAGTGTGTTTTATTCATTTGTGGAGGCCTGTAAGTAATTATTATGTCAACTATTTTACCATTAATGATTATCTGACCATGCATTAATTCACAGTATAAATTGTTATAATTCCGTATCATTTCAAACTCCAAATTTTCCTGTACATATATCATAATACCCCCTCCCCTTCTTTGTTCTCTAGTTAAATAATATGAGCAATAGCCATTTATTTCATAGTTACATACTTCTTCTTCTTTTATATTTATTTCGGTTAGACATATTAGGTCCAATGTAGGTATACAGTCTTTTATGAGTACAATAAGTTCATTAAAGTGCTTCCTTAATGAACAAATATTCATGTGTATGATATTTAGTTTATTTTGGTTTTGCGTAACATGGCTTATCCATTGGTTTGTAGATTCATATTTTGAGTATATAATATCCTGTAGATCTTCAGCGTTCATGGTTGTATTTAAGTAACTTAGTATGTAATTTAGTATTTACTATTTATTTATTTTATTCTATAGTAGGGTTTGTTTAGATATTGTTTACTCTCGGTTCTCGCTATTAATAGATATATATTTATTTATGTCGCTTTCACAGCAGATATTATGTACTTTCTTCTCGACTTCACTCTTTCTTATTAAAATTTTTCCATCTTGTATCCATATGAACCTAAAATCATCCTTAAGCTTCTGTTTTGCTGTCCAGAATAGTTGGCGCATTTGACGCGTTAGATTTTCATTAATGTAGATGCGGGTATCATCGTTGTTGTTGTAGATCGAGTGATTCGTCAGCTGTTGTTTTCTACTTTTAAGCCATTGAGTGCGCACTTCTTTGTTACACATTTTCACTATGACTGGTGTACCTAGTCCCTCGCCTCTGACTCTCCATACCTTTTCTATACCGTCTACCCTCAGTTTCAGTTCCTTCGCAATCTTCTCTACTACTTCTTTGATGTTTTCACCCTCCTGCTTACGTACATTAATCAACTCAACATTTAATTTCAACTCTTTCTGCTCCAGCCATCCTATACGATCCTCCAGTGATTTATTATACTTTTCCAGAAATATGCCCCTTTGTATGAGGTCCTTCGTTCTATTTTCATTTTTACAATTAGAATCAACCAGCTTCAGTTGTACCTGGTCTAATTCTTTTTGTTTATCCTCAAGACTTTTTAAGGTGAGATCAGTGTCGAGGTTTTTGTTTTTTATTTCCACTACCTCCTTTTTAATATCTGTGATATCAGTTTGAATAGCAGCGTACTTCTCGTCCTGTTGCTGTTTCATGGTGGTCAACAAGGTATGCATGGCCTTCATTTCTTCGCGGAATGCGGTTAAAGTTTCGTTTAGTGCATTTGTTGAACAACATGACTTAAATCTCCTACTCTCTTGCGATATTTGTGAAGAATCGCTATCCGATTCATTCTCTGCCCTTTTCTTCTTTCCCTGCCTCGCGGTGACCCATTCCTTATCCTTTGTCGACGCCAAGTTCGGATCCGATAAGTGTTTGGTTCCTTTAGTTGGTGTTCTTTGTAAGTTTAACATCGCGACGGTGCGTTACGATAACAATGAAAACGCAATGATTCGGCACAGCGCTGTATTATTCACACGTCCACTCACGAGTACGACCCACGAGAACTCTGTTCTATGTTGAACGTCTTTTATTTATTATTTGATTTTATTCGCTTTTAAGAGCAATAGAGTGTTCAACGCGGAAATAATGCGACACTTATTTTGCAACTAATATTTTACAGCTACACTTATAGTAGAAAGTTCAGAAGTGAGGAGCTCGTGCCTTTTCTAGGCAAGCTTGCTCCATCTTCGACCACATCATCGCTTACCATCAGGTGAGATGGTGGTCAAGCGCGTGCCTATCAGCAGTAAAAAAAAAAATAAGAGCCGCGCAGGTCGATCTTCAAGGTTAAGCAACGCTTGCCAAGGTTGGTCTGTGGATGGGTCAACATCTTAACATACCGAGATTCCTCCATGCCTCGGAAAGCACGTTAAGCTGTTGGTCCCGGCTGTCATTTTTAGAACTTTGGCAGTCGTTACCGATTGTTAGAAGCCAGTAAATCTGACTCCAGTCTTGCCAAGAAATACCGTGTTACTATATACTATATTGGGGTCTACTTCCAGTCAAACCGAATTCAGCTGAATACTGAAGAATAGCGGCTGCCTATCAGACCTCCACAACCCATTAACCGGGTAACACGGTACCTACGTCTTGAATGGACTGGAGTCACATTTACTGGCTTCTGACAATACGTAACGGCTGCCAAATATCTACAAATGATAGGCGAGACCAACGGCTTAACGTTGTCCGAGGCATGGAGCAAACTCTACCGAGTCAAGAATAGAATAGAATACTTTTTATTATGTTCACCATATAAGTTACAGAAAAGATAGATGAAGAAAACATTACATAGGGTGACATAATGGGCGGCCTTATCACTAAAAGCGATCTTTTAAGACAACCTTTGGATGGGTTGCAAAGATAATGGAAAGACAGTACTGCAGATAGTCTACGGTGTACGATTTATATAAATAAATACATAATAGATAAATATATACAATTATAATTATGTAACAAATTAAAAAAATAAATAAAATGCTTAGGATGTGAAAACGATCAAACAGAAAGGAAGTGTATTTAACTATTGTTTTAAAAATGGACAAAGATTGAGCACGTCATACTGACACGGGCAAGGCATTCCATAACCGCACCGCTTGAACCATAAAAGATTTGTCGTGGAAGCTGGTGGAATGCATCGGCATCTCTAATCTCAAGTTTTCCGATGACCTCAAACATCTATTATGTGTGTCATGAAGGAACTTGAAGCGTTCTTTAAGATAAGGGGGGGTTGTAGGATTGAACAGAATACTGTAGAGCATAAATAAAATAAAAGAATCCCGGCGAAGACGTGTGGGAAGCCACTTGCGTCGGTAAGATGGTCACTCATCTACAGACCAACCTTGGCAAACGTTGCTTAAACTTGGAGATCGACCCGTGCGGCGATAGTTCTTTAGCCATGAGTTCCTCACAAAAACCATTGCATGTATACAAAAAAACGGTCAGACAGATAGCAAAAACATATTTTTTTTTTTACTTTTGATAGGCACGCGTTTGACCACTATCTCACCTGATGGTAAGCGATGATGTGGTCGAAGATGGAGCACGCTCTCCTAGAAATAAACTATTCACTCTTGATTTAAAGACTCCCAGGTTGTAGCTATCAGGAAACACAGACTCCGGCAGGGAATTCCACTCCTTAGCTGTACGCATTACGAATGTGTTCCCAAAACGTTTTGTGCCTATGGGTGGGATGTCCAACATGTACCGGTGGCGCATCGCCGTTCGTCTCGTGGTCCATTTCCCCCACCAATGCCAATACCCTCACTTTTTTGTGAACTTGCAAAACTCTACCTTACCATGAGAAGTTGGCAGACCATTATTTGATATTATCCCACTTCAAATTATCAAAACAAAAACCGAGGGATAGACAGCAAACATGATCTATTGTTTTAAGCATTGCCTTTTTCTCATAAATTGTAAGATTTTAGCCAGCTTAGTTAGATAATAAAATATTGCAAAGTTGAAACATACGAATAAACGTTGAAACACATGCTAGTTCCATCTTATCTCCCCTCCCTTACCAAAAGCACTTTCCTCCAGAATGTTGCCATAAGCACCTTCCTTGTTTACCGTATAACAAACGAGTATAGCACTACATCGCCAAAATATGACGTTTCCTCAAATATATTAGCCGCGCGTTGCCAAGCACGGAATATTAACTTGTAGGCCTTTATGAGTAGATTTATTGCGCCGCCATCTTGGAATCTAGCGGCAACATGGCGGTCGTAATTAAAAATTGATGAAAGATCGTGTGAACTGATTTATTTTGTATCGTTTATGTCGTGGCGTTTGATTAGATTGGTTTTTATGCTTTCAACCTATGTATACGAGTTTCTACTTTATTTATTTATTAAATAAAACTTTATACAGCAGAAAAAACTCCGTACTACGGCGGACTTAATATCTCAGGCATTTTATATCTTTTAATTTTGGACTTTAGGGTGATTCTCTGGACGAGAGAGGGGGCTACTCTCTTAGCCTGAAGTCCGTAATTTCGGGATTACTCCGTACTTTTTTTCTTTTTTTTGTGTTATTCAAAAGAAAGAAATAAATAGTTTACTGGAGACTCACACAAAACAGGCAAAAGTAAAATAAACTGAAACTAACGGTACCTAATAATTAATTAATAATAGGTAACAACATTAATTTAATAAGCTGCGATGTTAAAAAAAATAACATCACGACCAAAATTTCCAAATTGCACTCTATAGCTATCAGACTCAATGCATCGCGGTTTTATAGTCATAAAACCGCGATCCTTGTCAACCTTAACCAAAAAAAAAACAGCCTAAAAACAAACTCTAAACCCTAACAAAACCGAAGTACTTTCAGGCTCAAAGTAAAAACCCATTGAGATTTGCACACAACACCCTCAATTTTGCTCCGGTTTTAACCAGATCGCTCCAAACCACTCCATGTTGTGAAGAGTTGACTAGAGGCTGACGACGCAAGAGGCTCGTTTTATCGGCCCCTGGGGACGTTAAGAGACCCTTAGGTCGCGTTAGGCCAGCCATTAGGGATCGCGGTCTTGCCACTCAATGTTTTGAATACGCTTGACACATTTTTCGCGTAAGGTGAGCTGAAGTATCTACCTAATTTCTAAGAACCCGAAAATATTTTTCGCGGCTAACTTACATTTGGGGAGTGAGCTTGGCTGAATTTTAGATTAACATCGAGAAATCAGCCAAGCTTACTACGAGCTTTGGTTGTTCTAAAAATAACACTGTGGTGGTTAATTTTTATAGATTCAGTACATTTGATAATACGTCGAATAAAAACGAAGTATTGTTAAAAAATGGTCATATTTAATATTCTAGCAATGACTGGTAATTCTTACGCTCAGACCTTGCCTTACATGAATGTACCCAAGTTGATGACTTATTATTTCCTTTATACATCTTTTTCACTTATTTCTACATTTTTAAATATTTTTATACCTTATATATGTAAAAAAAAAAATAGTAGCCCACCGATATCGGGAACAGGGTCCAAGCTACCGGTGGTCAGGGCTCCAGAGAAAGGAACCTCCTGACAATGCGAGCCGTGTCCAGAAGTACCGCTTTCTGAATCAAGCCTTTGATCCAGCTGCCCAACGAGAGCCTCCTAAGGTGTTGGTTGAGGCTCGTGGCTATTAAGCCATTGGCCGACACGACTATCGGTACAATGATTGCGGAGTCCACTTCCCACATGTCGACAACCTCGCGAGACAAGTCAATATACTTGATTTGTTTGACTTATGACTTATTTTATTTTTTTACCAATACCTATGTAATGATCAACGCACAAGACGCACAAGGCGTTCCAATGCGAGACTAAAAAAAGTAAGTGAATAATTCATAGAAAAACAGCACTTAGCCGAAATAACTCTTGTTCGAGATATTATGTTTCCGAACTTTCATTATGCCACTGTTTTAATTTAAGTGGTGTTATGGTGGTGTGGTAGTGGTGATGGTAGTGGTGGTGGTAGTGGTGATGGTAAACAAAAGTGGTTTTAAGTACCAAAAGCATGCAAGCAGGCACGTGGCAGCATGCAAACAAGCATGCAGCGTGAAAACAAACATGTTACATGCAAGTAGGCATGCAACATGCAGCAAGCATTGTTTCTATCACGACTCTGGCGCTGCGGGGTTTGGGCGGCCCCACGCGGGCTTATCGTTGCAGATGGTTTTAACGCTCACCGCCGCGGCTGTCAGCGATTCGTTTCTGTCACTAAATATTATAGCAAAACATATTGCCTTTTTATGACACTATTTTAACTTACAATTTAAAATACTGACAAGTAACAGGCTATATATTTCTGATAAATATTCCGTAAAATGTTGTTTCGGTGTGGTGAAAATATAGCAAATAAATCATTTGGCAAACAAAAAAGTTCAAAAGAGGCTTCGGCCAATAGCAAAAATGTAAATCGGCGAAATGTAGTTCGGTAAAATAATACCTATGACACATGATACAACGAT
This sequence comes from Lacanobia oleracea, assembly GCA_950371165.1. Classification (NCBI taxonomy): domain Eukaryota; kingdom Metazoa; phylum Arthropoda; class Insecta; order Lepidoptera; family Noctuidae; genus Lacanobia; species Lacanobia oleracea. The sequence goes on along the minus strand of OX493386.1, from coordinate 2,550,564 downwards.
GATCTAAAAATATGTCAAATAATGCATATAGCAAATAAGACCTCGGTTAATAGTTTTCGGTAAACGAAATTCGATCAAAAAAATTCGGAAAAGTTGTCGGTTCTCCTATTTGGCACCTTGGTTTAAACCTGAAATGAATTCCATTTTACTACTTATTCATTTTCAATATTAATAAAGGAGTTAGTAGTACGAGTTACTGATCACAATTAAATTTTTAAATACAAATTATTTTTGAAAGAACTCTAGGAACACAATAAGAAGCTACTGATGGCTAAGCACGAATTTTTGCGTAATTGCGTCGACAGCGTAAACTTATCGCCTGCGACAATTTTGGTATGCAAAATTGATCAGCGCCATGTGTCCGTATTTAAAACTAACTAATCGATAGCACAAGTTTTTGACACGTACCTTCGTATCGAGTTTACGTTTTAACGTTGCGTAAATGAACCAAATATATGGAAATCGGTAGCAACAGTTGTGTAGTTTCGACTTTTTCGCCAGCTGGTACGTACGCACGTAAAAAATTGTGAGAACCTACCTGCTGTTCAGTACAAACATAGACAAATAAATTGAAAGGATAATGAATAAGCTGACTCCTAAATCTCATTCAAAAACGCGGCAAAATCACTACTCATTTATATAAAATACAGAGCCCACAAAACTCATTCTTTTCCCCATTTAACATTAAAAACCTTCCCCATTTTTTCTGGTTCATTTCGCCACAAGATGTAGTTAATATTAAAGCCCTCGCAACCTATTAACAGCGAAATAGGCTTGTTCTCGACTGTACTTAAGTAGTAGCTACTTACTGCAGTACTTGTACGAGTACTTACACTAGCTTTTTTATGAAGCGTTGTTCTGCAGTTTACCGACTGACCCAAAAGAAAGGTATGTAATGTTATTCGAGAGTCCTACGTATGTGTGTATGACAATTTCTTTGGCATACCCAGTGGCCTAAACAGGTTAGATAAATTTTAACAAAATATGTGGTATCATTAAATTCGTCTTAAATGCTATGGCGGTATGCGGTACAGAGAGTAAAGTCCCGCTAACCTCCATTGATAAGGAAGGGTCCTCCGAACGGACTGCTGTTGTGTCCGGTGTGGGCAACTGCCTGATAGTTGATATTTGGGCTGATGTATACGTTCAAATTGCACAGTAAACTCTGATTGCACTTTGCAGTATTTTGACGTAGTAGTTCGCTGCTAGTTGGATAGATGGCATTGCGGTTCTTTTCTTGCGATGTAGATTTACTTACTCCGTTGGTTTTTCATGTGGTGGCCTTGATGCCACTACATTGTTGAGACGAAAGCTATATTAACTAAGAAAACAAAATGGCGTGTAATCGTGTTTTTTCTTGACATAGTCAAGTATCAAAATAAAGCGCTCGATGACATGATTTTAAAAATGTAACTAACAAAAATGACAATTTATCTATTGAATGAATCTATAAAAAAAAAAAATGTTCATTATCGAATGGAATACTTACTTAAAAAACTTTAGTAAGTAAATTTGATTTTTAAAAAGCCTCAAATATCACTTAAACCCTCTCTAGTCTGGGCTGCTTAACCTCTCGCCGACACTATCAACCGAGAATATAAATGGAGGGGTAAAACGAGCTAGTTATTTTTACACCGCCGAGCCACCGCAAATTAGATAGGGTTGAAATTGGAGTGAAATTTTAATCGACTCTGCGTTAAAAACACAAGAATAAACCTCGTTGCTTACTAAGTAGGTGTACTTGATATCTTTTCGCTTTACGAAAAACCAGTCAAGTGCGAGTCTGACTCACACACGAAGGGTTCCGTGCTATAAACCTTAATTTTATGTTTTGTTGTTATAGCGGCAATGAACATTTTAACTGTATACCTATTTCGGTTCTTGAGATACAGCCCGCTGACAAATAGACGGACGAACGGACGGACAGCGGAGGCTTAGTAATAGGGTTCCGTTGGTTATCCTTTGGACAACGGAACCCTTAAAAGTAAAGTCCGTTTTTATGTACCCTTTATTGACACTCAGAGTGAACAGGCTACTTCTGTGGAAGCTCACACCATCGTCGACTTTGTCTCTGTCACCTCTAACCTAAACTAGAGCCAAGAACAAACCCATCTCAAGTACTAAAAAACCGGTCAAATGCGAGTCGGACTCGCGCATGAGGGGTTTTGTACCATCGTATTTTTTGTATTTGATTTTATAGCGGCAATAGAAATACACAATCTGTTAAAATTTCAACTGTCCACCTATTACGGTTCATTAGATACAGCCCACTGACTGACAGACGGACGGACAGACGAACAGATGGTCAGTGGAGGCTTAGAGGGATACGGAACCCTAAAAGTAAAATACGTTTTTATTTACCCTTTTTGACACTCAGTTTGAGTGAACAGGCTGCTTTTGGGGAAGCTCACACCTCTGACTAGGTCAGAGTTGAGAGTCAAGTACAAAAAAAATACCAACACAGACGTATGTATAACCGTTCTGCTAAACAAAAACCTAACCGAATGCAGCTGGATACCAGTAACTGGGTAAACTGGGTGGCAAGACCGGCCTGAGTTTTCGGTAATTTCTACCGAAAGGTAGGTATAAAAAAAAAAAAAAAAAAATGGTAAATAATGCCTTTTGTGCTAATGCCTTTTGCGTTCCAAGGCCGTGGTTACTGTAGACCTGTAGCGGCATTGATGGCGATTTCTGTAATTTCTACCGAATACTCTCGTTGTCATGCATACCGAATAATATAGCTACGCTTAGCGGACTGTCAAAATTTGGCGCTAGGTTTGCAAAAATTCAGTACAAAGTTCATAATTTTGACATTTGTTAGCGATAAAATTCGCTGGCTTTCAATGTAGAGACTACAAAATATCGATATTTTCAAATCGACCGAATTCGGTTGGTAGATGATCAGTAACTATGCCGAGACTTCAGGTCCTTGTCAGATTTTCTAACTTCTTCCGCAACTATTGTCAATAACTGGCCAAGTGCGTGTCAGACTCGCGTGCAAAAGGGTTCCGAACTAATTTCATTTTTGTAACATGTTATTTTAATAGTATAGACTTCTTATAGGTTCACCTGTAATCTGTAGGTAAAAAAACCATTATCTGATTTTTTTCTTAATTTTGGGGTCAGTAGTTTATCTCCGAAATTACTGAGCCAAAAACTATGAATGGGAGTGGTCATTTTTTATGTAATTCTTGAATAACTTCAAAACTTTTTATTTTAAAATTATAAAAAACATATAACTAAAACCCTCACATTAAGCGTTTTCATTTATATGTCGCACTATACAGTTTTTTGACATTTTATACAATGACCCACATAGGTGACCCCATACTCAAAATGTATTTATTTACGTATCGCGTCCCTGTCTGGGTCACAGAAGTCCATATGCGTACCAAAATTTAACAGAATCGGTCCAGTAGATCCGGAAAAAACTAATTGTGATAGAGATCGGACAGACAGAGAACCGAGTGATCCTATAAGGGTTCCGTTTTTTGTTCAGCACCCTAAAACTGTAGAGTTTTAGGGTGCTGAACAAAAAGACTGCTGGGACTAACGGCTTAACGAGCTTTCCGAGGCAAGAAGCTGTCTGTACGGTTCCCCATCCATGAACCGATCTCGGCAAGCTAACAATTTAGTCACAAGCTCCTAAAAATTTATACAAAAACTCTTTATAATTATTCTAAGTGTTAAAGAAAATCAGCTAAAACGAAACGATCATTCAATTAAGTAACTTTGTTTATCCGTTTATTTGCCGAAGTTATTCATGTACCTTTTGAAACTTTGAGTCTTAGTTTGAAGATCGGGTCTTTTGAGGAAACTCACCCACTAAAACTTTCGAGAATTCCAGTTACAGCTTCTCTAAGCGAATATTTAAGTAGAATAGATGTAAATTGATCGTGTCTTTATTGTGAGAAATGGTTTCTATTGTAAAATCGGTACATATTTATTACTAATCCGTTAGAGTTTTTAACCTTAGATTTTTTATTAACAGCACAGAGTCATCGAAAGTTGAAAGAATATTAAGAAATGACAATATTACTCCATAAGGCAGGACCGTAGGACTAATAACAGAAGATTTAATGCTCCTTAAATAACTTGATGTAAATTAAAAATACATTTAGCAAAGCACTATAGGTAACTGTTTTTATCAAAGAAAGAGTAAAACTTGGGGTATTTTTAGGTTACTCCTACGCAAACGTGCTTGCATTTTTTTTTTTAGTTATAGAAAATCATCAAATGTGTCTTTCCACTCTGGGCTGAGCAGAATCGAGTGTTAGAATCTTACTGACTAAAAACCCACCCGTGTTCCTTCAAGTGCCCTTTGTGTTCCAGGGCGGCGGTGACTTCTTTGAACTTATTCCACAACCCTTGCAGGATGAGGTGACACTTGGACATCTTTCGGCTGATATAATGACACACACATCATTATTGGATCCGCGCAACATGTTTTCATCTAACATGCTCTCTATTATTCGACCTAGAAAAAATATATTTCAGACAGTCAATCCATCGTTTACTTCATCTTCTTGTCTTCCATCGTTTCATTCACATTCATACCATCCATCATGTCCATCTAAATTAGTAACTATCCTAACGACAATTTTCAAATTCCTCCGCAAAATCAAAATGTTATATAAAATACTGCAATCACATTTTCAACGAACAAATAACATTTTAAAACTTAAGCCAGTAGTATAAATAAAAGATGGTTTCATCCAATTTTAATAGATTGTTCGCGGTCAATTTCTTCCACTTATTTCCACTGGTAATTCTCTCTTTAATTTCCGACCGTTCTGTTTCCTTTCCATTAATTAGTCAGCTAACTCGAGAACGTCCGCCATCTTGCTATAAGTGAACACTATGAATATTGGAACGTGTTTATACGATTTTGTTTTTCTCTGTTCAAGAAATTATACGTTCTTTTTTTAAAAGGATTTTTTTATCGTGCTTTTAGTTTGTAATCGGCCAGTGATCGTCACGGTAAAGATCTCTTCTAAAATTGAGACGTTATATGACACTATTATTTTTCAACTGCAACTTGTCTTTTTTTTAAGGATGGGAAATCATCAAATGACTCCTCCAGCTCTGGGTGAAGCAAGAGGGAGTGTCCGACTCTTTCTGACTAAAACCCATCCATGCTCCTCCCGGTGCCCTTTGCGTTCCAAGGCTACGGTACCTCTTTCGAACAGATTCCGCAGCCCCAGCAGGCACCTGCCCTAGCGGGCCCCGTCTTCCACGCTGACATCTCTTTGAGGCGCGCTGGGATCGCAGCGCCCCGCCGACCCAGGCCTAGTTCTGATCAGACGGCGAGCCACCCACTGCTCGCCGTCCGCAGGCCCGCGCCTACGGCGGCCGGGAATCGTCCTGCGACTCCCGACGCCTAGGGCGTCTTCTTCTGTTGCGGCGACTGGGACGTGAGGTTTCCCTCTCTCTCACACGTTCAGCCTCCTCCTTTGCTAGCATTACTGCTTCGCAGAAGGAGGTGACCACTTCCCATGCCTCCTCGCTCCGGACCATAGATTGAACCAAGGCCGGTCGCGAGAGGTCGCCGCCGCCGATCGCCTCGACGAGGACCCGGCGGTGCTCCGCCCAAGCGACCCTCACAGTATTGACACCCGGGCGCGTCCTCCCGCCGAATCCGAAACAGGTATCTCCCAAAACAACCGTGTCCGGTGAGTACCTGTACCAGGCGGAAGGTGAGGACGCCGTGGCGCCGCTCCAGCCACTCCTCAAAGAGGGGACTTATCGCCTGGATTGTTGCGTGCCCAATGTAACTTGTCTCACTTTCTTGATTATGAATCATTTTGTAATACGTAACACATAAAGAAAGTAAAAGTACTCATTGTCTCAGAACTGATATGCGACCATGCTTGTATTATCTGAAAAGATCGATAGAGGTGTGCCTGTAGTACAACTTGGTCAGGTATTTTCAAATCTCTTGTAGCCAACAACCATTATCTGAAAACATAAATAATACAGCTTTGTCCAGGTTTGTGCGGAGATGTCCAACGCGGAGACAAGAAGAGATGTTTTTCAGCCAGGGTGTATCCACCGACACTGTGCGGAGATGCGTACTGGCTAGATTGTAGCGATGTGTGCTGACTACACTACACGCCACACAGGTCTGGTTTTCGCTACGCGCCATCATCAGCTTGCAAGGCAAAGCTCACATCTTCGCCTTATACCGCGGCCCAGCTTAGTCTCAGCGAGGAACAGCTCATATCTCCGATTCCATCGCGCCATACAAATATAATACATCTTCGCTCAGTGGTGTCCACTAAAGCTGAGTGGAGACAAGATGTGTGAATAAGGAAACTCTATTGGTTGTTTAAAACACGTCTCCGCTCCGCTCGTCTCATCTCCGCTTTGATGGACTGAATCTGGGCCTTAAATTCACTGAATCCTAAAGTATAGGTAAATAGAAAATACAAAATAGTTACATTCTCAAACCAGACATGTCCAAACAAAACACAAATGCCAATTATCTTAAGAAAATCCTTCTTAACAAGAACTTGAATGCAAACAGTCAGCAGAACTAAGACCTCAGCAAGCAAAATTAAACGTGACCCAGTCTTAAATAAACCTACAACTGACCTAAAATTCACAGTTTGAGAAAATGTCGAGTCAGCCACTTACAGTCGCTAATAGTGTTCATTTAAATACCTAGACTTCAAAGGATGAAAGGCAGACACAGCTAAAAAGGAGGAAATGAATGCTCAGCTCTTAGTATAGAATAGTTTCTGTATTTCATCGTGCGGCAGTTATATAGTGCGCTTGTGCATTGAGTTTGTGAATCTGGTGAAATGATACTTTGATTTTTGTTGCTGTTATAGTAATTGTGTACCAAGATATACTCGTAGAGGGATAAAATACATTTTATTGTAAACCAAAAATAGTTGAGTATGCAACTTTTTAACAAGAACTTAATTATTTGGGTTCAATCTCAAAGTAATGAAGTCTCTCAAAGACAGCTATGTCCAAACCTTTGACATGGCTTGTGAAATCTGACACTAATTTAATAATGCGACTTATGTCTTCCACAGACAGATGCTACGCGACAAGCGACAATGGATTTTTACGTAAACCGTTCTAAAATTATTCTACAGATAGAAGTATTCTAAAATATATTTTTATAGCCTATCATTTAATACCACAAGTCAAAGCTAATGTTCTAAAAATTAACTCTAAAAGATAAAAAAGTCATAATCTCATAATCATCTGCCTAGCCTTTTTCCTACTATATTGGGGTCGGCTTCCAGTCAAACCAGATTTAGCTGAATACCAGTATTTTACGCAGAGCGGCTGCCTACCAGACTTCCACAACCCGTTAACTGGGTAACACGGTACTTCATGGCAAGACTGGAGTTAAATTAACTGGCTTTCGACTATCCGTAACGACTGCCAAAGATCTACAAATGACAGCCGGGACCAACGGCTTAAAGTGCTTTCCAAATTTTTTTTTTTTTTTTTTTTTATTTGTAGTGGGTTTGCTCTTGACTTTAGTCTATGTGAGAGATGACAAAGACAAAGTCTACAATGGGGCGAGCCTACCCAGAAGGAGCCTGTTCACTCTAACTTTGAAGAGATTAGGGTTGTAAGCTTTCGGAAACACAGACGCAGGCAGAGAGTTCCACTCCTTTGCTATGCGTATTATAAAAGACCTTTGAAAACGCTTAGTGCGAATTGGTGGAATAGCCACAAGGTAGGGATGGTAAGATGCAGTGCGTCTGGATGTCCGATGGTAGAAGGGGGCCGGTGGGATGAGGTCGTGGAGTTCTTGGGCACACTCACCGAAGTACAATCTGTAGAAGACCGACAAGCAGGCAACCTTACGGCGATGAGCCAAGCTATGTCGCTTGGCATCCACCAGTTTTACGTCGCCGATGAGCCTCTTAGCTCTGCGTTCCACCGAGTCAAACGCGCAATCTACTTCGACATTAATAATAAAATTGCTAAATAAAATCATGTCCAATGAGAAAAAATACTAGTGGGGTATTTTGTTTTAACAAAACACTTTCAGATTTCCTTCCATTAAAAAAAATATATTCCGCTACTGCACCTTCCCCGACCAACTACACAAAGTAAACAAAAACAAAACAGTTCTCTATTTAAACATAAACAAAACACTACAAAGTGTATACTCGAGGGCTACGATGAAAACAGTCTTTTAAAATATCAAAATAGTAAGAGTATAAAATATAGTTTTGAAAGTAGTCTGAAATTAAAGCAAGCACAGGAAGGGGAGTAGCGCAATTTTCTACAACGGATCCTGGGCGGCGACCACAAAAAGTGGAGAGTAAACGCATTTAGGCGTTTTTGGATGTGGCACATACCGCACATAGCGGTAACTGCTTCTTGCACCAACTTGCATTACCTTTTCGGTGCTATGTTGGAGTTGGCTCGCAGTCTATCCGGTTTCATCTGAGTACCAGTTTTTTTTGCATGAAGCGACTGGGTCTAATTTATCTCGTACCCAGCTGCAAGACTTGTTAGCAGTTTTTCAGGCTTCTGATTAGGGCCCTAGATCTTCCTACCACCATGGACCAATTCCTGAAGTCTCGGCATTTATTGGATGGTCAAACATCCACTGTCGACGTTGTTTAAGGTAGAATCCAACCTTTAAAAGTAAAAGAAGATTAAGCTTTTCATAAGACAATTAATTAGGTTTAAAGAACTACTGTAAAACAGGCCTCCTATATAGTATGTGAGAGTGCGTGGGCCGTAATCCACAGTTTGCTCTTGACTCTAATCTAGGTCATAGATGACAGAGACAGAGTCTACGATGCAGCGAGCTTACCCAGAAGGAGCCTGTTCACTCTGACTTTAAAGACATGGGGGTTGTAAGCGTTCGCAAACACAGACGTAGGCAGAGAGTTCCACTCTTTTGCTGTGAGTATTATATAAAAGACGTTTGGAAACACTTAGCGCGAATTGGTGGAATAGCAACAAGATAGGGATGGAAATTTGATTGAGGAGCTCGTGGCTAGATAATAACAGCCACACGGGTCGATCTTTAAGGTTAAGCAACGCTTGCCAAGGTTGGTCTGTAGATAGGTGACCATCTTAATATACCGAGTTTCCTCCGTGCCTCGGAAAGCACGTTAAGCCGTTGGTCCCGGTTGTCATTTGTAGATCTTTGGCAGTTATTACGGATTGTCAGAAGCCAGTAAATCTGACTCCAGTCTTGCCAAGAAGTACCGTGTTACCCAGTTAATGGATTGTGGAGCTCTGGTAGGCAGCCGCTCCACGTAAAACACTGGTATTCAGCTGAATCCGGTTTGACTGGAATCCGACCCCAATATAGTTGGGAAAAGGCTAGGCAGATGATGATGATGAGGGATGGAAATTTGATGTGTACAAGGGGGCCGGTGGGATGAGGTTGTGAAAGTTTGTTCTAACTTCTTTTTTTTTTTTTTTTTTTTTTTTTTTTTTTTTTTTTTTTTTTTTTTTTTTTTTTTTTTTTTTCACAAATGAACACTGGTATACAACATAAATGGTTGGGGTACTGTCCTCTTAGATAGGCTACATAATAGCCTGTAGTAAAGAGAAACAGTGCCGTATCCCTCAAGAATGGAGAAATCAATTGCTTAGTGTTTAAAAAAAAATGATTTTAGTTTTAATAACATAAAGCATAATGATAATAATAAAAAAAAAAAAAAAAATATGGAATATGCCTGAAAGTATTAGAGTCTATATCAGATATGAGTAAGTGTGCTGTTTGGGTGAGTGTGATGGTGTATGGGTGTATGTGTGTGTGATGGTGTGTTTGTGAGTGTGTATTTGTGTTTTGAAAGTATGAGTGAAGCGTGTATATTATGATACTGTAAAAAAAAAAAAAAAAGATTTAGTGTGGAAGAAAAGATTCAGTTTCGTCGTACGTTTTGTCTAGTAGGAAGGAGCGGACTGCTGATTTACATTCTTGAACGGATAAACCGTATACTGAAATATTTGCATTAATTTTATTGTACAAGTAAGGGCCAAGATAAAAGAAAAATTTTTTCGTAAAGGAGTAGCGGGGTTGTGGAAGGGAACAAATTAAATCTTTACGTCGTTTTTTAAGTTTAACAAAGGGAGTTAGGTGATGTTGAGATAAGATTGCATGAAAAATAAACAACTGTCGTACATTAAGAACATTGCATTCCTTATATAACAGAGTGGTGGAAAATAAAATTGGACGAAAAGTTGCAATTTTTAATATCGCTCTGTGCGCAATTTCCAATGGAAGTAATGTGGTTTTAGAAGCACCACCCCAGCAAGAAATGCAGTAAGATAATATTGACTGACAGAGCGCATAGTAGACATTGCGGATAATAAATTGGTTAGCTACAATTCTAAGTGTTTTGAAAATAAACATCAACTTACGCACTCTGCCCGTCAATACATCCACATGGGCCTTATAGTTTAAGGTATTATCTAATATTACGCCCAGGTATCTAATATTATTTACAGACTCTATTTGAGCGCAGTTACAATTTTGTGTAGTTTGTGTGAGACATGTGTGAGCTGTGAGTGTTAGATTATTCTTTGGCTGGGATTTTGAACTAATAGAAAAGGTGATATATTTAGTTTTGCTTGTGTTGAGTGTAAGGGTGTGAGCCAAAAGCCAGTCAAGGGTGGAGTCAAGACCCCTTTGAGCTATAATTTGAAGTTCTGACCAGGAGTCTGCGGAGAAGGTTATTGCGGTATCATCTGCGTAAGTTACAATATTTGAATTCGAATTTGGGAAATTTAGATTGCAGAGGTCATTGACAAACACCAGAAATAGTGTAGGACCAAGAATACTCCCTTGTGGCACTCCATACTCAATAGGAAGCTCGTTACTAACGGTGTTTCCTATTTTAACCACTTGCGTTCGACCTGTGAGATAACTTTGGAAGAACTGGAGTTGTGGACCTCTGACACCTATGTTTTCGAGTTTTTGTAAAAGGGTTTTAATGGGAACGGTATCAAACGCTTTCGCAAGGTCTAAAAATACTGTAAGTACTTTTTTATTATTATTAAGGTTTGAAACAATAAAAGTAGTCAATTCGTGTACAGCGTCAGAGGTGGACTTTTTTTCGCGAAAACCGAATTGATGTGATGAAATAAGATTAAAGTGCTCCAAATAACCTCTCAACCTCTTATTAATGAGGCGTTCCAATACTTTGGACAGAGCACTTAGCACTGCAATTGGTCGATAGTTGCTAACTAAGTTCCCATCGCCACCTTTGAGGATGGGGTGAATAACTGCCCTTTTTAATGAAGTGGGAAAGACTGAGGTCTGAAAAGAGAGATTAAAAATGTGGCATATAATAGGTGCCAGAGTCCCAGAGTACCTTTTCAAAATGGTAGGTGAGATCCCGTCCCAGCCAGTTGCTGCACTAGATCTTAAAGAATTAATAGTTTTCAGGATCTCATCAATGTCGGTTTCTTCAAGAACAAAGGAAGACAAGCTGGTAGGAGTCTGTGACGAAGTCGTTTGTGATGGTTGCACAGTATTATCGGTGATTTTATCAGCGAGCTCCTTTCCGATGTTGACGAAAAAATCATTTACTTTGTTACATGAATCAATTGGGGAATGTGAATTAAGTAATAGTTGAGTAGATGAGTGCTTTGATTTGGTAGAGTAAGTTATGTTTTTTATTACAGTCCAGAGCGCCTTAGAATTTTTTCCTGCATTTTTTAGTTGTTCGCTGTCGTATTGCCTTTTGGCTTTTTTTAGGAGTTTAGTACAGAAATTTCTGTAACGTTTATAGGTCATATGGAGGATTTTGTTGTTTGGTGACACTTTAAGCCTTTTGTGAAGTGTATCTCTGTTGCGAATACATCGCAACAAACCGGGAGTTATCCAAGGTTTCAGTACCCTTTTCCTCGCTGGCTGTATTGATGTGGTCGAGTTCTCCAATATAGCTTTTGACACTAAGTTTACCAATTTATCAGTAGCAGCATTTGCGTCTGTCATTGATAAAATAGGGGTGAAATCCAGTTGTTGGAAAGATTTGTCTAGGCTTTCAAAATTGATTTTAGTAGCAGTGTAGCCGTCTCTTGTACGCGCTTTTTTAGTTTTGATGCATGCTAAGGAGGAGTAGTGGTCAGTTATAGTGGACTCAAAAATGAATGTTGTTGCAGGACAATTTGTTCGCATAAAAGTGTGGTCAAGGCAGTTGTTTCCTCTTGTCGGAAGTGCATGAGCAGGTAGAAAGCCATGAAATGCGAGACAGTTTAAGTAGTTTTGGGAGCGAGTATCTAAGGGTGACCCAATATCAATATTAATGTCCCCAGTGAAAACAACAGATTTAAATTCGCGTAGGGTTGGAAGTATGTCATTTAGTGCACTTAAAAATCCGTCTATATTATCAGTAGATGGTGAGCGATAAATGCATAGGACTGCTGTATCGATGTTAGTCTTGATTATTAACCCAGAAGCTGAATTATTAAAGTCCGGTTCTTCTACCGTAGAGTTAAGAAATGACTTTGTGTAGACAACCACACCGTCACTCTGGTTAATATGTTTAGTAGTTTTGTGACTGGTGTAACTGTCTATTTCAGGGATTTGATGATTACTCAGGCAAGGTAACCAGCATTCTGTTAAAGCTAATACTTCGCAGTCGAAAGAAAGGCGATTTAAAAATGTTTGCAAGCTTAAAAAGTTACAATTAATAGACCTAATGTTTTGGCAAAACGTTTTTAGGTAGTTGTTTGAGTTACCTAAAAGTTGGTTTACTTGTTCTGGTGCGCAGGTATGTGCTTCAGATACTGAGGTATCATCAACATTGTTTAACAGTGTTAAAACGCTATCAAACATCGTATTAATTTTTGGGTAAGGGTTAAATGGTTGTCTAAGAAAATGACCGAGTTCACCATGTCAGGCCTGGATAATAAGTTGTATGAAAGCACGTATGAGATATTATGTTGAATGGAATGTGAGCGCGTTACGAGTATGTGTGATGTGGATTGACATGAGTAGTAGGTATAGTGTATAAATGTTTGAGTAAGATAGTGTGAGTGTGAGTTGAAACTATTTAACATTAAAAACGTATACAAGCAAGCGTTACTAATATTACAATATTCTAAGATAATTATATAAGATGAGAAAAATAAGTTAAGTTTGAAACATACTAGCGTGATTAAGAGTCATGCATCATTAGGGTGAGATGTCTGCAGCAATTGTTGATCGTTGCTAAGTTGCGAGATTTGCAGCAGGTGTTGGTCATTCTTTACCAGAATGTATGGACTATCAGCATTTTTCTTCAACATTACACGTCCATTTGACGTCCAGCAATAGGCGTACCCATTCTGCTTGGCAAAGTTTCTTGCTGTATAGAAAAGCTTTTTGGATAGAGCGGTAAGCTGTTCAGCAATATAGATAGGGCCAGTAGGTCCTTCAAAGCCTAAGTGAGTTGAATTAATTTTATTATTGGAGTTTTTTCTGTTAAACTGCTTGGCGGCCATTAAAAAATTACTTCTTTGTAGGGTGTTTGAAAACTCGATGCTGATGTTGGAGGTTTTATTTTCCCTTTTAGAAGGCAATCTTGTAACGTCACGTATGTCCGAGAGTTGAATGTCAGCATCCAGTGCTTTGGACAGATGTTGAACCAAAGTGTACAAGTCGTTTTTCGTTTCTTTTGGACGCTTAGGTACGTTACGTATCTCGATGCAAGTCTTTATACAGCTGCGATCAATATTATCCAGTTTTTCTTCAATGGAAACTAGCCCTTTTGCCATCTCGTTACGGTCTAATTCAAGCTTAGCGATTTTCTTCTCTAAAAAAGTTAATTCAGATGATATTGCTGTCATTGATTTTTCGATTTCCTTGGTTATTTCTTCTATTTTTGTATATTGAGATTTAATATCTAATATATGCTTTCCGAATGTGTCCATGCGAGAGTTCTGAGAACGCATTAAATCGTTTATCAATTCCTTGAGGTCGGATTTAAGCTCGTTCTTTAAATCCAAGAATTTGTCGGCAAAGCTGCCCAAGTGGCTACTATCATTAGACGGTCGACGACGCTTAGCTCTCTGAGTAATGTTAATTGGGCTGACATCTAGCAATAAGCCTTCTTCCACGCATAGTTTTGGTAAATCAGACTCAGAGCGTGACGGAGTAGCAAATTCCATAGGAGATTTCGGCGGCGTCTTAAACATATTTAAAGCCTTCTTTGATGTCGTAAAATTTATGTATGATGTCAAAAAGTGTTATAGACACTACTGTATCAAAATAAAAGTGAATTTAAAAATACAAAAAGTTATTTTCACGGTGGATTCGAAGTCACGACTTTTCGAATACGTAGTTACACAGTCGCATGCGCATTACCCGGCGCCAACTAGACTTGACGTAGATTGTTCAAATTGGTGATCCCAAGTTACAAGTAAAAGAATTGAACGTGCGTAATGACCGTGTCCTTTGTTTGCAGAGGTCATTCACTTTGCACGACACTGTCACTTTTAAAATGTTTTTAACAATAACTTGAGTAATTGTTTGAGCACAGGTATGGTTTATGCACTGTTTTATAGGTATTGTTATTGGTCACAAGTATACACGACTCTTATAATTGAAATTGCACAATTAACTATTATTTTAGATTAAAAATACCGGAGCACACAAATACACGTCCGCTCGCGACCACGTACGGAGGGGGGGGGGGCATGTCGACTGGATTGGACTTCTAAGACATGTCGTTTTCCAGGTAAAGCAACTGTTACCTTTTTACGGAAAACATGCCGGTTGGCTTTTTCCCAAAAGTGGGACAGATCAGGGTGACAATAAAAAACTGTTTTTACAAAAAAGTAAATCCGAATTCTAAACAAAACCCTACAAAGAATAAAATAACCGTAATTTCGGAAATCGGTGTCTTTGGTATTGTTTCTTTGTAGTGTTTTGTTTGGAAGTCGGTTATATTTTTTTGTAAGAAAGTTTTACATTTATCAGTTTTAAGTGGTGATACTTGTACGACGTCTTCGTCTTCGCATATATTGAAATAATCAAAAATGATCATAAAATAAAAACTGCTGAGCCAAACTGAATTATTTTTTTACGGGATCAAATGGCAAGTTTGCTACATTGAAGAAAAAAAAAAGCACAGAAATAAAACAACCGAATTGAGAACCTCTTCCTTTTTTAGAAGTCGGTAAAAAAAGGATTCGAAGCTTCGATCTACAACTTGCAAGCAGAGGCCTAACCTTTTAATACCGCATCCATAATAATTCGAACGTAGCACCTTAAAGTGGCCATTACTGAGATCTCGCAGGGAAATTGCTTTCTTGCGCGCTCTTCATTTCTTGTGTAAATTTTATTTTTTAACCGTTCGCGTTTCTCTGGTCCGTTTATGTAGCTGTTTACTCTTTTAAAAGCCTTCACTTACTAATAATGCCTTGAATATGTAAAGGGAGTTAGTTCTCGTAGCGATTAAAGTGACGGATTTTGGGGAGGTTGTTAACAGGAAATAGATTAGTATGTGTCCTCGTACCTATTCTGTCCTAGTACCTAGTATGTCTAACAAATTACTAACACCCTGTTATTTATATTTTTTATGTGTGCTACTAACAACCTTACTAACGTTTCATTTGTTAAAAATGTATGGACGTATGTCTGAATTAAAGATATATTATTATTATTCCATTTATTTATTTATATATACATACAAATTACATTTTTAAATATTTCTATAAAAATACAAAAAACATTTAAAAATATAAAAAATAGTAACCCGCCGGTATCGGGAACAGGGTCCAAGCTACCGGTGGTCAGGGCTTCTGAGAGAGGAACCTCCTAACGATGCGCGCCGTGTCCAGGAGTACTGCTTTCTGGATCAAGCCCTTGATCCAGCTGCCCAACGAGAGCCTCTTGAGATGTTGGTCGAGGCTCTTGGCAATAATGCCATTGGCCGTCACGATTATCGGCACAATAACTGCTGTGTTCACATCCCACATGTCGACAACCTCGCGAGCCAAGTCAAGATACTTCGTTTGTTTATCTTTCTCTGACTTCACGAGGTTCTCGTCATGAGGGACTGCTATATCAACAATCATTGCGCGACGCTCTAGTCGGTCTATCACCACTATATCAGGCTTATTGGCAACAATAGTCCTGTCAGTGATGATAGACCGATCCCAATACAATGTGCAACTACCATTTTCGAGAACTGGGTCGGGCACATACCTATAGTACGGTACTTCCGATTCCACAAGATTGTATTTAAGAGCAAGTTGCTGGTGGATAATCCTGGCTACAAGGTTGTGCCTGTGCAAATAGTCTCCGTTAGCCAGACTAGAACAACCGGAAATAATGTGGCGGATGGATTCCCCGGGCCGGTGACATGCCCGACATATGTCAACCGTACCGTCCTTCACAATGTATTTCCGGTAGTTATTAGTCATCATAACTTCGTCCATAATTGCACAAACAAAACCTTCGGTTTCCCCGAAGAGGTCACCAAAACGAAGCCAGGCTACGGACGCTAAGAAGTCTACATCGGGCCCGTGTAGGACCCGATAAAAGCGTCCGTGAAGCTCCTTGCTCTGCCATACCTCCCTGCGGTCGTTAGTATCTAATACCACAGGTTTGCGCCAGTTCTCGTTAGCCAAGGAGAGCGCGGTAAGGCCTTTGTCCACCGCTACCACATCTCGATGCATACCCACGTCGGCCTCTAGGAAGTATTCCCTAAGGCTTAATACCTCGCGGTTGTGCAGGGTCTTAGCATTTAAGAAGCCACGACCCCCGCACTTCCGCGGGATATACAGCCTCATCACCGATGACCGTGGGTGATGCATCCGATTTGCGGTAAGCAGTGAACGTACCCTCCTATCCAGGGCGTCAAGTTCCGTCTGAGTCCATTTGAGTATGCCGAAAGAATACATCAAAACCGGCATGACCCAACCGTTGAAGGCGCGCACCTTGTTTCCACCTGATAAAAGACTGTTAAGTACTTTGTTCAGGCGGCCAAAGAAGCGCTCCTTCAACGATTGTTTCATGTCAGCAGCACTGATGCCTAACGCTTCCGACATACCCAAATACTTGTAAGTTTCGGTTGAGGAGAGGGACCTAAGGTGTATGGAATCCGAGAGTTGTGTTCCCACGGATTCCATAATCTCCCCTCGCTTTACATGCATGACCGCACATTTGTCCAATCCAAATTCCATCCTGATGGCGCTACTGAAGGTTTCTGTTACCTTTAGTAGCTTCATCAGTTGCAAGTTGTTAGGAGCAAAGAGTTTCAAGTCATCCATGTAAAGGAGGTGCGATATGACCTGATCACCTCTTCTCAACCGGTAGCCTTGGCCCGAACCCTCCAGCAATGTACTGAGAGGGTTGAGGGCCAGACAAAACCACAGTGGACTCAGACTGTCACCCTGAAATATGCCACGCTCGATTCTTATCGGTTCGCTGTTCGCCTGGATCTGTCGACATCCTGGATAGTGAAGAACCGTCCTCCACTGCCCCATACACGACTTCAGGAAGGTGCGTAGGACTGCATCAACTTTGTACAGCTCCAGCACCCTCATGAGCCATGTATGTGGCACTGAGTCATAGGCCTTCTTATAATCTATCCAGCATGTCGATAGATCCCTTCGGGAACGACGAACCTGTTGGCTAATGGCAATGTCGATGAGGAGCAGCTCCTTAGTACCGCGGGACCCGTTCCTACATCCATTCTGAGAGGCAGACATAATTGAATTACTATCAACATGATGGTTAATCTTTCCTCTCAAAATGGATGTAAAAACTTTATAGACCGTCGGTAAACACGTGATCGGCCTATAATTTTTAGGTTCCGCAGTACTTCCTGATTTATGGAGCAGGTGGGTTAATCCAGTAGTTAGGAACTGGGGCAGCGACCCTGACTCTAAGGCAGACTGGAATTGAGATGCCAAGCGAGCATGCGATCTTTGAAACCATTTAATCCAAAAGTTGTGCAGCCCGTCCGGTCCTGGAGATTTCCAATTAGGCAACGGGCGAACTGCACGAGCTACATCTTGGGGGCTGATGGTAATTGCCCCCATTTCTGGTATCGGATCGCACGCACGTTCGACCTCCCGAGTCCAATCACCCTCGGTGTGACTGACAGGCACCGACCAGATGCTACGCCAGAATGAACTCATGGCATCATCATCCGGTAGGCACGTATCAGTCACGCCTTGGTCCGGTCGCTCCCAAGCCCTATAAACCCACCTTTCATTCCTTTGGAATGTGCGATTCTGAGTATATCGCTCCACTCGCCGCTTGTACCGACGTATACGGTTTGCCCATGCATAGATTTTCTGCTTCAGGAAGTCAATACGCTCTGTGACGCGGGTGAGATAATCCCGAGGATGGATGTCAGTCCCCGAGAACGCCCGCCTCACAAAGCGCATCACTCTGCGTCGAGTGTTGCCCTCCCTGAAACAGATAAGTTTGCCGATGAGTGCTCTAGCCTCACCGATACGACACTCGATCCTGCTCTGCCAAGCTGGTACAGCTGGTCGTGTAACTCTGTCACTGCTAGGAAATTTGACATGAGCTACACGACATGCCGCTGCAGCCGCACAGTACAAGATCGAGTGGGTATCGGCAAGGTCTTCGCTGCTATCAAAATAACTTGCTAATTGCGAATCTAGAGCACACACCAGCGCCCTATTTTTATTATGCATGGGCAAACGAGGTAGCCGAGGCCTAAGCTCTGGCGGTGTGGAGCGATACTCTCGGAAAGCATCCTCCAAAGCGCTCCTCAATCGCTCATTGCATTGGGTACTCACGGATATAGCCCCGTCGTCATCATCCACACCAACAAGGTTGGGTCGCGGTGAAACACTGAGTTGTATTTGCACCGCGGCCGGTGGCGACGCAGGTGAGACGCGGCCGCTCCGTGATTCCAGACGCAGTCTATCAAGTACGGCGTCATCCAACATATGGTTACGCTGGATGACCCGCACCTGATCCGACAATCGTTGGGCTGAAACGTTGACAGCTGGCTCAAGTACCTGAAACAGAGAGAGCATCCGACCACGGTACGCAGTCAGGTTAGTTCCCCCCTCTGTAGCCCCGAAGTATGAGCGTATCACATTCTCGTTTATCGATTGCGACCATTTCATACGCTGCACACTTCCACCGGTAGCGGGGACCCTGTCAGAGGCCGGTGGGCCTCGAAGTCCTAAGCTGGCCGGTGGTCGGCCTCGTCCGCGCCGACGCGCAGGTGGCGGTGTCGTCGGCGGCGAGAAGTATTCGTCGCTCGAACTCGACGCAACTGCAGCTACCGGAATCTCAGGATTCACGGCTGGCGCTGGTCCCGGCGGCTGCGAGGCGGAGCTGAGCGACGAACCCGAAGATGATGTTGGTGCGGCTTGTGTTCTTGTCCGGCTTCTTGTCAGCATTGATTGTTGTGATGTTTGTTACTGTTTTCGTACAAATTTTACTAGTTTACATGTAGTTTGTTTTTTTTTCTTGAAGTTTCTTGGATTTTGTTCATTTTGAGAATCAGTTTTTATTTAAACAATATAAAAAATCGGGATGAAAATTTTTCTTGTCAGTCAAGTTGACAGCCGGACCACAGATTCTTGATTAATTATTATTATTATTATTATTATTATTATTATTATTTTATGGTATAAGACGTAAGGGTAACCAACGGAACCCTATTACTAAGCCTCCGCTATCCGTCCGTCTGTCTGTCAGCGGGCTGTATCTCAAGTACCGTAACAGGTAGACACTTGAAATTTTCACAGATTGTGAATTTCTAATGCCGCTATAACAAAAACAATAAAAATTAAGGTTTATCGTACGGAACCCTTCGTGTGCGAGTCCGACTCGCACATGGCCGGTTTTTTTTAATTTGTGAGGGTATATTTGTCGTGAGGTATTGGGTGCTATTTGAGATGGTGCAAAACGTTATAATAATAATTATGATGATGTGCTTCGACCGATTTCGGCCAAGGCGATTTCGTCAGCTCCGCTGTAGTTGTCGTTCGTGGCTTATGTAACAAATCTTCATTCCAACGTTATAATATAGGATGATAAGTTTAAGTTAAATATTCCCCTAAATTGACGAAAATTTCATCGAACGAAATAATTCTCCAAGAGTAAAAGAATCGCGGCGAGTTGACGTTTTTACACTCGTCGAATCGCTGCGAAAATTTCGCCGTGTGGGGACACGTTCATAGAGTTGTTATAGAAATACGTGACACAGCGATATTATGGCCGAGAATCTCTCTCTCGTGGAGACGGTCCTTAAGGGAATCAGCTGCTGCGCATGATTTCATTAATCATCATCATCATCTTCCAAAAGTAAGTGAAAAGGTTTATTACAAAAGCCTAAAGTGTTCCAATTTTTTTTTAAAAACTTTCTATTATGATTCAAGACCTCATTGGTCTAACTTCGACTCCATGCATTTCTCTTTCAATACCTTCGCAAGACGTGCCGCCGATCTCAAAATCGACCGCCTTTGCTTCGATATTAAACAAGATACTTAAGTTTTCCAGTGAGTGCTATGCAATTTCTATGAATAAAAATGCCATTCAATTATGAACATCACTTATCAGTTAATGCTCATAATTGAATGGCATTTTTCTTATATTTCGTTGATTACTTTAGCAAAGTCAAAGTCAAAATGTTTATTGCGTTTATTTTTAGCAAATCCCTGATATTTATTTATTTAACACTTTACGCACACAGATGTACAGAGGCGGACTTAATGCTTGAGGCATTTTCTACCAGTCAACCTTTGGGTGATGCAGAGAATAATACTAGTAGGTGTAAATTGTGAAAAAAAAAAACAGAAACGCGATTAATATTTAAATTAATACAAAGACAAATATATATAAACTATAAATACAATAAAATACTATAATATATACTCAAATTAATAAACTAATACACAATTATACTTAAACAAGTGATGCAAGCAAACAATGAATTATAACTAGCGCTGTAACGATACTACTGCCAACTTCTTACGGATGTGCTTGGTTAACCGTTTCTTTTTTAGGGTTCCGTACCCAAAGGGTAACCAACGGAACCCTATTACTAAGCCTCCGCTGTCCGTCCATCCGTCCGTCCGTCCGTCCGTCTGTCTGTCTGTCTGTCTGTCAGCGGGCTGTATCTCAAGAACTGTAACAGGTAGACAGTTGAAATTTTCACAGATTGTGTATTTCTATTTTCGCTATAGGTAACAACAAATTATAAAAATTAAGGTTGATGGTACGGAACCCTTCGTGTGCGACTAGAACTCCCACTTGGCCGGTTTTTTAAGTCGTTAAGGTCTTTGCAATATATGTTGAGCCAGGCTCTGGTCTAATGTTACTTGAGGTCGGCGCAAAACTGTTTTTTTTTTTTCATTTTTCTCTGCGAACCATCACGCTATCACTTGACTTTTTATTTTTTCATATCACAGAATCCATTCGAGTAGGTTAATTAATTAATTAAAATTTGGAGTGTCTGCCTACATAGTAAATAATAACAGAGTGAAGGAAAGTCCTCTAAGATTATTTGCAATAAAACAACTGTCCGAGTCCGACTCACACACTCTTGAGTCACACACGAAGAGATCCGTTCTCCTTTATTTTTACTAGTTTTTTCCCGCAACTTCGTACGCGCATATCCCATTTTTTCCCGTTCGCGCAGGAATTTTGGGAAATTCTCTCTCAGTGCTCGCCTATTGAGTATAGGTAAGCTACATGCTAAATTTCAGCCTTCTACGACTAGTCATTTCGGCTATGCGTTGTCTGTTCGTCACTCAATCAGTTAGTAACAGAAGAATTTATATACTAATATATAAAGCTGAAGAGTTTGTTCGCTAATCTCTGAAACTACTGGTCCGATTTGAAAAATCATTTCAGTGTTAGATAGCCCATTTATCGAGGAAGGCTAAAAGCTATAGTTGACCCGCGCAACTTCGTTTGCGTCACAATTTTCATTACTGCTCCGCTTCTATTAGTCTTAGCGTGATGATATATAGCCTATAGCCTTCCTCGATAAATGGGCTATCTAACTCTGAAATATTTTTTTAAATCGAACCAGTAGTTCCTGAGATTAGTGCGTTCAAGTAAACAAACAAACTCTTCAGCTTTATATATTAGTATAAGATAAGATTAGGAAGGCTTGATTTATTGATGTTCATTTTTTTATGTTATATTGGCATTATTAGAACCAGCTGACAGACAGACAGACAGACAGACGAACGGGAGACGAGCAGCAGAGGCTTTGTAATAGGGTTCAGTTGATTACCCTTGGTAAAAAAACAAACGTTAATTATAGGATGTGGTACCAAAAAGGCACAGTCTTGCGTCTAAAACGAGCGTCACAGACACTATTCATTCAGTTACATTCATCACCCCTTTGACTAGCTCCATCTATACCTACCTACCTATAGATCACAGAGTAGTAACTTGAATGAATGTTCATGTTTGTGTACTAGCAGAAGATCCTCTACGCTCCACAAGAAACCCAGTTGCCAAATTTCAGTTTTCTATGACTAATAGTTTCGGCTGTCCGTTTTCTGTTAGTAACGAAAGAATTAATTATTTTGATATGTTGAGATTTAGTTTTTGTTTCACTTATTCCACCCAAATTACCCTAACAGTTAGAAAAAGTATTATTAGTACTATTTAGAGGAGCTCGTGGCTAGATAATAACAGCCACACGGGTCGATCTTCAAGGTTAAGCAGCGCTTACCAAGGTCGGTCTGTGGATGGGTGACCATCTTAACATACCGAGTTTCCTCCGTGCCTCGGAAAGCACGTTAAGCCGTTGGTCTTGGCTGTCATTTGTAGATCTTTGGCAGTCGTTACGGATATTCAGAAGCCAGTAGATCTGACTTGTTGTCTTGCCATGAAGTACCGTGTTACCCAGTTAATGGGTTGTGGAGGTCTGGTAGGCAGCCGCTCCTCGTAAAACACTGGTATTCAGCTAAATCCGGCTTGACTGGACGACCCTAATATAGTTGGGAAAAGGCTAGGCAGATGAGTTAAAAAAAAGTATTCGTCGTCGTCGTTCGTTTAACGTGACGACACAATGTGTAGACGAAATTATCGTCATCGCAAATAGCACCACGATAAGTCTAGAACAGCAGCGTGGGTATTTTTTTATTCAAATTAGGCGGAGAGCCAGCACTTTTGAAAATCAAAATTTTACACAAAGATAGGCGTTTCGAGGGATCGAAACGCCCGCCCGCCCGTCTACGTTTTCCCAGTATTTTAGCCAAGAAGAAGAAGTGGCACAACAAACTGCATTTTTTTTTAAACTTAGTTGACTGGTGTGTTAACACTCAATTTTTCTATACACTTCCTGTTCTCATCGTGTCGACGATTTATTAAATTACTGCTCCCTAGCGTATACGCCTAGCGATGGCCACGTGTATTGCAGCCTTTTAGATACATAATTTTAGTAAACGGGGTCCGTTAGAGCCAGTGCCTACTAGAGTTGCTGAATTTGTTTGAGTCAGTGCGGCTTAGGGAACGCAAAGGACATTACGAGGAACACGGATAGGTTTTAGCCAGTAAGATAGTGACACTCCCTTCTGCTCCCATCCCATCCCATCCTTAAAAAAAAGAGGCATGTTTAAGTCATCTAGGGAGCAGTTAAATGGACACTCAGGGCACTCCGTCTGTCTGTCTACTCCGTGACACAGATCCTATTCCTAACTGTCGGAACTAACGTAGCGTGGAAATGTGGCTGTCAGTTTGTTTCTGCGTTGTTTCGTTAAAACAGTGTGCTATGGAGTATAAGATTTGTTTTGTTAGGGATGTTAGGTGTTGGCTTTGGCACAGTTTCGATGGCATGGTTAAAAGTTATACTTACGGTAATAATGTAATGTAAGTTTTACACTTAGATTTTGTTTGCTAGTCAAAATACACGCACAAATGGGATATCCATGTTTTGTCATATTGAACGAAATTTTGAGATGAATGATAGAGCCAGTTCTGTTGATGAACCAACAGTTATAGAGAATGGACTGAGCTTCTCTGAGTAAAATTAATATAGGCGTATTCTGCCTATATTTACATTATTCTACGGTAGGGAGACAAAGCACTTGCAGCCGGTTTAAATACAAAACCCTTCGGCTTGTTTTACAAAATCAGAAAAACAAGTTAATGTTTCGTGTTCGTGTTACATAAATAAATTAATTTTTAATACATTAGTATGAAGTCACTTTTGGGAGATTTTTTTTTATTTTATTTTATTAACCTATGTTGTCCTACTGTTGGGCAAAGTTCTTCCCCATAGTATTCAAACAGAGACGAATTAGAATTATTCCGTCGTAGATTTAAAAGTCATTTAAGAAAATAGATGAAAATTTACGAATCCCTTTATCTCTAAAATAACTGTTGTGTTATGTTTTGAACAAAAAAAATAGAGCTTTTTTAATCGTTCAGTATCCTTTCAATTAGCACTTGACCGGTTTTTAGAATATTTATTTGGCTAAACGTAGCCAAATAATAACGACAAGCTTACAGCTTTACCTATATTCGGCTCCAAACAGGTATTGGCCACAAAGACGCTTGGTCTCTTTCTAATGGTTTCTGATGATTGGTAAATTTTCGCTCAGTTAATTCTCCATGTCTACAACTCCGATGATTGTGTTAATTGAACCATCGTGATTATTAATAATTAACCTCAACATCAAACGTAATCATACTGCCTCATTGCTAGAATATAATTATAATTAACTATAATTCGATACGTGTCAGTAACTCTACAATAATAATCCGATTGCGGAAGTGTACGAGTACATAAGCCTGATAATTATAATTATATATTACAGTGATGCGAACGTAACCCTAAGCTGCATATATGCGTAGGTTAACTGTATCATTCTGTCTTCGTTTGTGTGAAAGTCGAACATTGTGCCAAGTTAACACACTACCGCCAAAAAATTTATCATAATTATGTCCTAATCACGCCTGTGTCCCACATTTTCATGAAATGTTTACTGCCTTAAAATGTTTTTTTTAGGTGTATTCATTTATGATATTGGTAGAATACCGGGCGTAATATTATTTACAAATAATCTCCTGCTTTTTCCCACAAGATGGTCCAATATGATGGTGGTATGTGGTGGATGATGATGTCACTCTTTTAGTTACCGTTCCCCGTTTTTCCACTGATGACTGCCTTTTGCTCGCACGCTTTAGTAGATCCATAACTATTTTAACCTTTAACAAACCCCAAACTTTTTCATATACCCTTCCCAGAACACCTGTAATACCAACAATGTAGGTCCTAAAAATTTATAAAATCGTTAACACTCCACTGTTTAGCGCGTAAACAAAGCCGAGTAAATTACGCATTTTTACGGGAAACTTTTAATGGAATAACATAGTAGTGGCCCTGGACGGTTACAAACTTTTATTACAGACTCCCACGCACTTGGATGAACAAAATTGTTTGATTACAAGCTTGGACTTGAAGATAGTTGGGGTCGTTTAGGACAGTTTTTCTTGATGGGCTATGCAGAGGAGTGATGACCTGGGGCGTATTCAATAAAACTGACTGGTGATAAGCGACCATCTGACAAAGGTGTTCGAACTTTTCTGACAATCTGACAATCCAATAGAAGAATAGAAAAAATGTATGAAAGAAAATTTAATAAAAAATTGAATTTCTTTCATACATTTCAGTTATATTAGTTTCCTACACAACATCAGCCGAAAAGTTCAAAGAAAACGTGCTCCATCTTCGACCGCATCATCGCTTTCCATCAGATGAGATAGTGGCCAAACGTATGCCTATCAATAGTACAAAAAAAAGTTCTGGAGTGGCGACCGCGTACCGGATGACGCAGCGTTGGTTGACTATACATGTACTGGCTTCCCACAAGGTGGACCGATGAACTTTTGAGGGTCGCAGGTATTCAATGGATGCGGACGCACAGAACCGGTTGATGTGGTGATACTTAGGACAGGCGTATGTCCAGCAGTGGACGTCTTTCGGCTGAGATAATGATGATGACATCAGTAAACAATATAAAAAGTCAGAACATAGAGAGTTCACCTTCCGTAAGGACCAAACCATAATTCCATATTAACTTATTAATAGAACTGGGAATTAAAATGCCCTAAAACTCAGCATCAAAGCCCCAGCTTCCTTAATATTAATGAGAGTTCCAATGACATAAGCCGTAAAAGAGACGTAAACAAAAATTTTGCAACCAACAGAAATCACTTCGAGGTGTGTCCATGTAAATTGATGGTGGTTTTTAAAAGGATACAAAGTTTTACTGGATGTGGTTTGAGCGCTGTATTAAAGGAGTTCGAACTTTTTTCCATGGACTATCTTTAGGATATAGTTGGCATGGTCCTACCGCCGCCATCATCATCATCATCATAATTATCAGCCGAAAGACGTCCACGTAGATCACGGCGTGATTGGGACGTATGTAGACCTCCCCCAAGCGTCGCCACAACGACCGTTCCTGCGCGTCTTGCATCCATCGGCTACCCGCGTCCTTCACCAGGTCATCGGTCCACCTTATGGGAGGGCTTCCAACGTTACGTTTTCCGGTACGCGGTCACCACTCCAGAACTTTTGGACCCCATCGACTATCTGTTCTGTGAGCAATGTGCCCTGCTCACTGTCACTTTAGTTTGGGGAACCACCGTCGCCATTTTGATGTTTTTCGAATTTGCGGCGCACCATCTAACATATATGTATGGGTAGAGGACACTGAAGCAAACCAAAAATGTCAGCGAAGCAACAACATGGTGCCATGGTGTCACGTTGCTAAGATATTTGAGGGTAAATTCGCTATCTGAGAACTAAGAAAATCATTGAAAATGTTTTTATTTTCTAATCGTTTTCCATACACATTTATTTGCCATCGCCAGCATTTATCTTTTTTGTGTCGATTCATCATTATGTTAATTGGCAGCTATGTTCCACTTACTGCTACACACAGGTCCCCTCCACTTTGTGCCATGCTTTCAACCAGGGCTCTAAAAAAGTTACATTCTATGCGCGATAGCGATAGACGAAGTCCAATGTTTGGGATTGTTTGTTTGTTAGGTCACGCATGTAAATCTTATATTTTTTTAACTTTTGGACAATTATTATAGTGCCAATTCTACTCATTTTAAGCAACTTTCGCATTTGCATGTCAGTCGCAGTATGTCAAAAATGTATGAAAATTAAGGCTTTTTTAACAGATTGCGACTGACATTGTTGTTACTTTGTCTGAGCCCTGGGTTTACCCATGGATGACCATGTGGACACTATCCACCCTTACAAATATTAGTTTTCCCATACTCAACTACTAAAGCATAAGCATAATCAGCCTATAATGTTCCCACTGCTGGGACACAGGCCTCCTCTCGGTGAGAGGGAGTGGGCCGTAATCCACCACGCGGGCCCAGTGCGGGTTGGTAGATGTCACATGTCTTCGAATTTTTGGTTCTAGGACATGCCGGTTTCCTCACGATTTTTACTCGACTACTATTCCGGCAAAAATTCAGTCAGGGTTCCGGTCCACCGACACTCAACACGTTTGACCAGGTATACTGCCTACCTTCACTTTACAGTCATACAGGATATTTTATGCTGAACACTTCCATTAATATTGCATCCCTTCACTGATCACCCTAATGAACTTTTCAAATTAAAAAAAGGTCGCGGCTAACATATTATCCGCTGGCACGCACCCCACCTCGGAGTAATTTAATCCAAAGTCCCGTTCTGTCACCCTCTGCGGTTCATTTGGGCTTACTTTTTGCGGTGCTTTTAGCCCTTCAGCATAATTAGGGTTCAGTTTCAGAGTTTGATACTTATTGTTAACATGGAAGATAATTGTTAAGGTTTTTCAGGAGGTGATTTTTTGCATATTAAGGGTCTGTCTACTGCTCATGAAATAAAAATTAGTGACTAAATTTAAAAAACCGGCAAAGGCGGATCCGGCTTGCAAGGTTAGTTTTGTTTGATAAGTTAATAACATTAATTTGTTAATAGACTTGAGCATTCAATTGATTTTTTTTTTTCGTTTAAAATATACAGGAGCGTTTTAGCGAGCATTCTAGCGAGTATTCGAGCGCACGGCAGCAAAATTGCTTTGAGTTTTTTGCCGAGCCGAACAATTTGGTTCGTAAACGTTCTACTAACTAGGATGATCGTGAAAATGTGCGTAGCGATGTTTGGCTCTATGCTTGACTCTGTTCATTGTTCAGTTCGACAAATTTTAAATCGGCGAATGCTCGATGTCCGGTTCTGTTATCCCAAATCTGAGCTAAAAGAACAATGCAGGTTTCTTAATACGTTTTGATTCTTTTTTTCAATCAATGGATAAATGTCACGTGTCAACTCAACGCCAGAAGGTTAGGCTTCAAAATTGATGTCAAAGTGTGAATGCTCAAGTTTATCAGCACCTTAAAAGTTTATCATCTTTCTATTATTATTTATTTTAAGTATTTGCTTATTTTAATTATTTATTTTATTTATCCTTTATTGAGGAGCTCGTGGGTAGATAATAACAGCCGCATGGGTCGATTTTCAAGGTTAAACAACGCTTGCCAAGGTTAGTCTGTGGATGGGTGACCATCTTAACATACCGAGTTTCCTCGGTGCCTCGGAAAGCACGTTAAGCCGTTGGTCCCAGCTGTCTTTTGCAGATCTTTGACGTCGTTACAGATAGTCAGAAGCCAGTAAAAATCTGACTCCAGTCTTGCCATGAAGTACCGGGTTACCCAGTTAATGGGTTGTGGAGGTCTGGTAGGCAGCCGCTTTTCGTAAAATCTGGCTTGACTGGAAGCCGAACCCAATATAGTTGGGAAAAAGCTAGGCAGATGATGATGATTTATTTATCCTTTTATTGACAGAGGCGATAAATTTTTCTACGATAGTACTCGTAAATTGGCTAAAATAGGCTATCAAAGTAGGTACAATTTCAGTGGGCGTTTCCGTATTATATGACCTAACAGACACCGTATGTTTGTATAGCACGCAGTATCAAAAGAGCCATGGCTCTGCTCACTTACATTTTACTACTGCTCTTTCTGAAATATACTCTCGCCAAAAACTGTGTTATTGACAATACGCCGGAGTACGTCACCTGGGAAAAAGAGCTCCTGAACGATCTGAAATGCGACTACGACCCACATTATGCTCCAAATGGGAACACGGTAGTAAATATCACATACTTTATGGAATTTTTCGACATTCACGACGACTTGCAAGTGATGACATTACAAACCTGGATGTTCAACTCATGGATAGACGAAAGACTGAAATGGGATCCCAACAAGTATCACGGCATCAACGAGTCTGATGTCTCAAACTTCCATATATGGACTCCAATCTTTGGGCTTTCAAACTCCGAGGACTTTCTTGAATATTACCTTTCTTTCTACCGTTATGCGTTAAAGAGCACTGGAGAAGTTCACTGCAAACATCGGATGCTTCAAGAAACAAAGTGTAACTTGAAACTCACGAATTGGCCATACGACGTGCAAGAATGCAGTTTTGATTTCGACATAACGAAATCGTCTCGAAAAACAGGAACTTATACAGTTAACTTTGATTTCATAGTAATGGAACCTAATAGCTCTGAATGGTACATATATGATTATAACAAAGTACAGGATAACAGTACCAATGGACAGGTGAAATTGACATTCTTTTTAATGCGTGAAGCCGTGGGCTTATCAGCGATAGTCATCTGGCCTGTCTTCATTCTAACTGTTCTCAATGTTCTATCATTGTGTTTGGATGTAAGGCGTAAACTACGACTAGCAATCATTTGCTTCAGTTTGCTTGGACATTATTATTTCTTAACTGAATTATCATACGACATACCAAAGGAAAGTAACTTCCCACCGACTTTGTTGTTATACTACCGAGGTTCAGTGGTTTTATCCGTTATCATTGTTTTTTCGACATTATTTTTGGATTCAATGTGTAAGTCGAAATCAACACCACACCATTATGTAAGACAAATCAATAATTTTGTTTATGAAAATAACTATAGAACTTATTTAGTATTTCCTCGGTGGGATTTTGACGATCCTACAGTTGATAGCAAATCTAGCAGTGAAGATTGGCTGAAGTTTGCAAACATTGTGAATAGTGTTTTAATTTTCATAATTGTTGTGGCTTATACTGGCTTATACGGCACAAGTATTCCACAACGAATATTGATACCAAGCAAATAATAATTGTTAATATATGTTGTTATTATTTATTGAATCCTCCTTTCATTTCATAGCACCAACTAAACACAAACATTTGTATCTTGACACCTTGGTTCTATCATTTGAAAATAGATTCTTAACCGGTATTCAATCAAATGAACCACATGTAGTCTTCGCTGATTGTTTAACCTGTTGAACTTTTTGAAGCTATAAACATCCCCGACAGCCCCTTGAACATCATTCACCAACCCTAGCTAGGCTTATAAGCAACAAATAAATAAAAATACTTTTATTTCAGGTATATAGGTGTTCAATTAATACATGAACATAAAATAAAATTATCTATTTGTTATTTAACATATTCACGTCAATTTAAAAAGTCGAAATAGAATGTCAGAAATAAGTTTAAAATATCAACTACAATAGATTAAATAATAAAATAAAATAAATAATAATAACAATAACACCAAAACACAGAATTGATTAAATACATTATATGAAACAGAAATTCAACATTACAAATTATACTGCCAAAACATGCCTGCCACAACAGTGCCCAATGTAGAGACAATCAAAGCGCTTGGCAATCATAGCCAGGACAGTGTTGGAGTTAGCCCGCACCCTGCGCACCAAGGACGCGCACCGCTTGCGCATGATGGCGTGGAAACAGTCGGTGCGCGCATCCGCAAACAAGCCCGAGGCGCTACAGAAGCGGAGTAGCCTCAACACTCCTCTGAACGCGTTATTATACTGGACGCGAAGGGCACGGTAAGCAGATTGTGAGTAAGATGCCATAGGCTGCACGTGTATAGACAATGATACGCCTAACGTTCTACTCCCGCTCTAAACTACACCATTTAGGAACAGAAACATTTGCTAGCAGGCTGTGAATAACATTCTGGCAACAGTAGCGTGGCTAAGGCAATATTTTGGCATTTCTACTGTCACCGTCTGTATTAGAATAACAATCTGTCTTAAGACTAAAGGCTCTTAACACGTTCAGACCGGCGTGTACCACCGGTGGTGCACGGAGTATTTGCTGACCCGGCGAGGTGTACCACCGGTGGCCACGTCACACTATACTTTCAATATACTAAGAAATTTGCGCCGCTTTGAAAGAAAGTGTTGTATAAGAAAATAAAATCATAATTGAAAAAAATATAAAATGAAATTCAATCATGGATGGTATGAAATGAAAATTATTTGGTATGAATCGTATTGAAACAATCCAAACACATTGGTTTTTCACACGCAGAGCAAAATGTATTTACGCGTTTCGATTTTTTTCTAGCCATACTCGCAGATTTGGTTGTTGTAAAATGGTCGTAACAAGGTCTGCATCTCTTTCGGGTATCTCTGAGCTTTCCTTCCGTTTTCTTTAACTTGTGTTTTGGCTTTCTTTGTGCATGGGGCCCACCCTTCTCTGCAGCGTCATCGGGTTGATTATCAGTGCTGGGCTTGCTAATCATCTCTTTTATAAACTGTTCCCGAAATTCTAAAATACTTAGTTTTTTTCCTGATCCAAATTTTTGGTGAATAACCCAAGCATTTACCAACATTGTGCCACAGACAATCTCAATGATTAGCTTGCGATACCATTTTAGGGTTTTTATTAGAAAGAGAGAGAAAGCATAATTCCTGTCTAATCCGGTGGCGCACCCCGCCCGGCAAGACTTTCGGTTCATGGGACGGTGATGTACCACCGGTGGCCATGTGAAGATTTACGCCGTAGGATACCAAGTACCTACACATGAGGTGCCGGTCTGAACGTGTTAAGGGAAGGACTCATTCGATTGCAGATTCAAGTAGGATGAAGTTTGACTGGTAAAATGGGGATTCTAGACAATGGAATTTCTATCAGGTGCCTTCGCTAATAGGATGGTTCTTTTTCTAAAGTCTTAGCTAATGTCCTAGACCTCGATGCATCAGCACTTACGATGATCAGAAAAAGTTATCAAAGATATTGCCTTTATCTTCGCCATCAGTAAATGCACCCGTTCTGGTGCAAGCAAATTATTAGTTATAATCTATTCACAAAGTAAATCTATTTTAAATATCATCTATCATTAAGAAGAACTTACTAAATTAAATTTCGACAATGTTTCTTGCCATGGCGAATACATTGTTAAATTGGGGTAACGTTGCTTTTACATCAACCACACTCGACTGATTCTTTCACTATTTTTTGGAAATTAGATACTCCAACAAAACTCGTAGAAAAATTGTCTTAGTCCATTTCTCCGCATTTTAGGGGCACAAATTATAGACAGTTGAATACACATATTTCGATTGATGAAAACTAATATGTACTGCACTGATTTAAAAGAATCACACATTGATTAAATTTGCAATCTATCGAAACGTTTGCAGTGGGCGTTTCCGTATAATATTACCAAACAATCTAATGACAGTTACAATCCTCAGTATCGAGGGAACCATGGCTGTGCTCACTTATATATTATTACTACATTTTCTAAACTACGTTCTTGCTAAGACTTGTGCAGTAAATAATACACCTGAATACATTTACTGGGAAAAAGAACTCTTGAGTGATTTGAACAGTAACTGCAATGCATTCCACCCACCAAGTAATAACACAATAGTGAATATCACCTACGTTTTGAAAATGTTTAATTTTGATGACAAGAAAGAAGTGATATCAATGGAAACATGGATGCACGCCAAGTGGAAAGATGAAAGACTGAAATGGGATCCCGACAAGCATCACGGCCTTAACAAGTCCGACGTATCTCACATCAATATATGGACTCCATACTATGGGCTGTCTAATTCCGATGACACTCTTGACTATTACCTCTCTTTCTATCACTATGAATTAAAGTGTAATGGAGACGTGTATTGCCGACACAAGTTGCTTCAAGAGGCTTGGTGCAGCATCAAGCTCACCGACTGGCCATACGATGTGCAAGAATGCAATTTTATATTCGAACCCTTGGAAGAATCTATGTCTCGGCAAACAGAAAAATATACAGTTAACTTTCGTTTTCACGTGCAGGAACGAAAAAGCGCTGAATGGTACTTATACGATCATAAACATGTGCAGGATAACAGTACCAAAGGGCAAGTGAAGCTGACGTTATTCTTAATGCGTGAAGCTGTGGGCTTGTCAGCGATAGTCATCTGGCCTGCCTTCATTTTAACTGTTCTCAGTGTTCTATCTTTGTGTTTGGATGTGAGGCGTAAACTACGGCTTCCAATCATCTGCTTCAGTTTGCTTGGACATTATTATTTCTTGACGGAGTTGTCATACGACATACCAAAGGAAACCCACTTCCCACCGACCTTGTTGTTATACTACAGAGGTTCAGTGATTTTGTCTATTATCATTGTTTTTTTGACATTCTTTTTGGATGGAATTTGTAAGTCAAAATCTATGCCACATAATTATGTAAGACTAATCAATGATTTTGTGTATGAAAATAACTATAGAACATATTTAGTGTTTCCTCTTTGGGATTTTGATGATGCTACAGTTGACAGCAAAACAAGCAGTGAAGATTGGCTGAAGTTTGGAAACGTTGTAAATAGTGTTTTTATGTTTATTATTGTGTTTGCTTACATTGGTTTGTATGCCACGAGTATTCCTAAACAAACATATCTCGATATAAATGGTGATTATTAAAAATGTGTGTTCATATTTGATATTCTTTTGAAACGAATTCAGACCAAGCCATGTTGTAATCTGAAATTAAGATTGTATAAAGGCGTTTCCGCGCAGGAGCGCGAACATAGGTCGCGCAGTCGCGCTACATTTATTTATTTATTTATTAAAACTTTATGCACAAGTGAAACACTGTACAAAGGCGGACTTAATGCCGTAGGCATTTTCTACCAGTCGACCTTAGGGTGGTGCAGAGACAGCATGGCAGGTGCAACATAAAGAAAAGACAAATAGAGAGAAGAAAAATAAATACAATCTATAATAAATACATAGATACATACATACTAATAAACAAAACTAACAACGTTATTAAGAAAACACGAAACCAACGAATTAGCGATGTAGTGATTCTTCCAACATCTTGTGAATATGCTCACGAGCCTTCACCTTAAACGACAACCGACTTTTTGCCGTCCTGATGTTCAGAGGGAGCGCATTCCAAAGGAAGTACATCGACGTGAGTTTTTACGGAGATGAAAAATAATAGACTCCGCTGCAATGGACAGGCACCCTAAATTTTCCTATCGTATTATGTGTTTGAATATGCACGATGTTGTAAGTGACGTAAATAACATAGTATTTTAATATGCAGACGGTCAAGAAGCTCTTGACAAGTGACATTATCTCAGCGGTAGTATATCAAAACGTTAAAAATAAATGGGATTGTCAAACGCTGGCAAAATGTCACGTGATTTATATTACTAAAATCGCCTTCGCCAGCTAGCTTAGGCAGAATTTCTCTTGTCCAGAGTGTTGCGCAAGCGTTGTTCAAAGGAATGCTTTCGTTACCACAACCAAGTTGGCTTCGATAAGAAGTAGCTTCGATGAATAATATTTGCTTGGGATCCCCAGAAGGCGGGTCTTTTTTACAAGTGTATGTATGTCTGTTTCTAAGGCATATTCTGTAGTTTCAACGTGTGGATATATTTTAACAAGGTATCAATAGATTCGTCTTAAGTCCCGAAGAGGTGAAGGCTATTCGATATTTTTTTTTAATTAACATGACCATATTCTTATGTATTAAAAATGAACCGTCGAAGGCCAACGAGTACGTGTTAGATTGCCTATGCGCTGGACCGACCAAATTAAGGTAGCATTGGACAATGTACCTTGTACGGGTGCACCAGAAAGGCAAAGGTGCGTGAAGAGTGGCGACGGATTGTCAAGCATGCTACACAATCTTAAAGACGACCACTACCTCTCTATAAAGAGTGAAACGACGAAAAAGAAGAAAAAAGGGCTCTAGAAGACGATTTAAAAAATTGAACTTACCAAAATGTAGAATGTAGTTGTTGATAAATTGTGATTGAACTTAAATAAATGTTACCAAATGCATCAGACTGCTTGAAAAGTGACTTATTTCGTTATTTTTAGTAGTTTTTAATTTTTTCTTCAACCGGTTTTTGCCTAATATCTTAGCAACACGACACAACACTGCAACACGTAGCAGTATTGCAACAAGACACTCCTAATCACAAACCTTTACAAAATAATAAATAGTTTTAGACTCCGATTATCTTGGCACGAAATGCTCCTAGCACTTGCTCTGATTAATTAGGACATTAGGTCCTAATTAATCAGAGCAAGTGCGAACGTCTTGTCTTATAATCGCTTATATCGTTACGCACTTCGATTTTAACGATAATTAATGGCACCGGGAATGCGGGAATTTCTTGTTGAATCTGGAATTTGTGGGTGTCATAATTATACGTATAGTTTTCTGCGTTATATCATTAGTTGTGAGTGTTTGCGTTATTGTGTAAGGTCTAATTTCCAATAAATTCAGAAATTGGTGAATAATTTTCTTTGTATAATTCTACTCAAACAAACTGACGATTTATTCTGCTTCAAACCAAAAAAAACATCCACATTATTTTAATCAAATCAGATTTAATCTCAGACAGAAAATAGTTTAGTTTTTAATTTTTTAATTCAGTTAAAACACTCCACAATCACTGACCATCACACCGTAAAAGCCTCAATAATAATTATCATTACTTTTTACGTCGCTCTATTAATCTCTGCCGGTCCCAAAAGAGATACATGGCGTAAAATTAATTAGTAAACTCAGTGCCATCAC
The DNA here is from genome assembly GCA_950371165.1 of Lacanobia oleracea. NCBI lineage: Eukaryota > Metazoa > Arthropoda > Insecta > Lepidoptera > Noctuidae > Lacanobia > Lacanobia oleracea. Next base: position 2,514,741 of record OX493386.1, on the reverse strand, counting down.
ATCGTATGTTTTATTCACTATATTTTTAATTTAAAAGTTAATTACGGAGTCACAGAGGAGCGTGCGTGGTGGAAGTTTCAAAGGGAAGTATCATATAAGAGTATTTATAGTTAGCGGAAACGATTAACCAGGGATATGTTTAATGATTTTGGGTTGTGGCTGCCGAGGATGTGGTTCTGAAAGGATTATAATTAGGTCAGGGATACAAAATCAATACTCCTATTAAGACTCCTACCCACAGAAATTGGCTTGAACTGCGTTTACAACAGTATATATGTCTATCGTATCAGCCGAAAGACGTCCACTGCTGGACACAAGCCTCCCTCGAGGTTTGCCATAATAGCCACGCTTGGCAGTCGGGTTGGAAATTGCAGTGCATGGTGTTGAGTTTTACAGAGAACGCTACTGCCCATCCAAATAACATTTTGGTGTCAGTTACAGGCTTTTCTATGACTTTAAGTAATATAATAGGGTTATAAATACCTCAGTTATAACTAAAGACGATATAGAGGAGTTAACAGTTTGCGTTTTGTTTGAGTTTAGAGTTTTGGGGGCTGAGTCACCCGCGTCCGTAGGAGAATACCCAATGTAAGACCCTACACGTGGTCCCCGGGTGGTGCTAATCAGGTGACACTAACTGGTGGTAGGCTTCGGCCGATGGCTTGTGACCACCCACTGGGCAAAGACGTACCGCCAAGCGGCTTAGCTGTGTTCCGGTACGATGCTCAGTGTAGCCAATTCAGAGGAGTTGGGTCGAAATAGTTGTTCCAATGCAGGCAGACCAGCCAGGCTAGCCCTGGCATGGGCGTATCGGGAGACTAGTCTTGGAGGGTAGCGGGATCCGAGGCACGGTGCACCGCTGGCCGACCGCAGATAGTTGGGGGCCCAAGTAGTGTGCTAGCCACACATGAAAGGCTGCCCCGCCATCTGACGAAAAATCTCGGAATGCACCATCGTGCTGGTTGGCGACCAGATGAAAGGGCCCGATGGACATTCCCGGGGGGGCTCGGGCGTCCCCGCAGTCTCCAGACTAGTCCCCCAAAGATGTCGTCCTGTCAGGGCGTGCCTGAAGGTTACCAGCTTGGAACCTCATTTCACTTCCTTCTCCTCAACCTCCATCACTCAAGTTTATTAATGAACAGGAATAAAAAGAGAAAAGCTGTACAGTGGCAGCACGTCCTTTCGCATAAAGTGCACCTCTCAATATACGAGGTCTGCACTCAAATCTCGCCGCAGTCCATCACCATCTTGAGACCGAGAAACCAGCGCTCTTGTTCCTGTCGGAGACGCAGATCGGATGTCCGTCGGACGTGTCATACCTGTCTTACCCTGGGTTTACCCTGGAGCACCACTTTAGACCCCGCGCGGGCGTATGCATGTACGCCCGGGACGACATCTGCTATCGGCGTCTCCGCTACCTTGAAGACTCCAGGTTCTCAACGCTGTGGGCTATGGTGGACACAGGTCTAGACAAAATTGTCTACACATGCGCCTACCGTTCGCACAGCGGTGATTTGGAGACAACTGGGCTTACACAGCACCTGAGTGAGGCGGCGGATGCGGCTCAGCAGCGGTACCCTTCTGCCCAATTGGTGTTACTGGGGGACTTCAATGCCCACCATCAGGAGTGGCTCTTCCCATACCAGTGCACAGACCATGCTGGACGAGAGACGCGAAAGCTAGCGCTTGCGTTAAATCTTACCCAGCTGGTCCAGGGGGCAACGAGGGTGCCGGATGTTGATTCGCACACTGCCAATTGCTTGGACCTTCTGCTGACAACAGATCCAGACCGCTATTCGGTGTCGATTTCATCACCACTGGGTAGTTCCGACCACTGTCTGGTGAAGTCTGTGTCTGTCTACTCTCCGCCCGATCCTAGCCCAAGAGGCACCCGGCGGGTATGGCGATACAAGTCAGCAGATTGGGATGGCATGCGATCTTTCTTCGCATGTTACCCTTGGCAGCCTACTTGCTTTTCTTCCACTGATGCTACGTCGTGCACGGACGCCGTGAAGGATGTGTTGCGGAGGGGAATGGAGTACTACATTCCGTTCTCTAACATAGCAATATCTGGCGAAGCTCGTCCTTGGTTTGGTGCCGAGTGCAATCGCGCCGATGCGCTTAAGCACGCGGCGTATCTAGCATGGGTCGACGCTCGTACGCGCAAAGCAAATGACGTGAATCAGAAGAAGAGAGCCTTCAACAGGTCTGCTAAATCCTGCAAGAAGGTGTTGCGGAGGGCTCGGTTTGACCACATTAGCCGAATAGGGAACAAACTTGCTTCATACCCAGCAGGTAGTAAGGCTTTTTGGTCCCTGGCTAAGTCGGTCGAATCGAACTTCTGCCGCCCCTCACTACCACCACTGCTGAGACCCGACGGGACGCTGGCCCACTCCACTGAGGAGAAAGCGAACTTGTTTGCTTCTTTGTTTGCGGAATCTTCACGTCTGGATCCTGGTGGCGCGACGCCCTCCGCCTCTCCTGGTGAATGCGAGTCGAGTATGTCGAACATTCGCATTCATTAGAAGGACATCCGTAGGGTACTGCGTAACCTAGATGTGAACAAGGCTAGTGGTCCCGACGGGATACCGGCAATTGTTCTGAAGACTTGTGCGCCTGAGTTGTCTCCGATCTTGACACGCCTATTTCGCCTTTCGTTTGAGACTGGAAAAGTGCCGAAGGCTTGGAAGCAAGCTAACGTGCAGCCCGTGCCCAAGAAGGGTAGTCGAGCTGACCCGTCGAATTATAGACCCATCTCGGTAACGTCCATACTCTGTAAGACTATGGAACGCGTGCTGAATCATAAGCTCCTGGCGTACCTAGAAGCGTATGATCCTTAGTGACCGGCAATACGGGTTTCGTCGAAATCGGTCAACTGGGGATCTTCTAGCGTATGCCATTCACATCTGGAGTGAGGCCATAGAGAAGCACGGGGAGGCACTGGCGGTCTCCCTTGACATCTCGAAGGCCTTCGATAGGGTCTGGCACGATGGCCTTATTAGTAAGCTTCCTTCCTTCGGTCTGCCCGCCGGTTTGTGTGATTGGATCGCAGATTTCCTGAGGGATCGGTCTATCCGAGTGGTCATAGATGGCTGCTCGTCTGGACTGCTGGATATTAATGCCGGGGTTTTTTCAGGGGTCGGTGCTTTCGGCAACACTGTTCTTGCTGCATATTAATGATCTGCTTAAACCCGGTACCTTTGGGTATGCAGACGACAGCACTGTTGCTGAAAGATACGTGTCCGACGCACGAGCTGGTGGGTCGCAGATCCGGTCTCTCCGGGAGGCAATGGTTGAGCGCTTGAACGTGTCCCTACAGGCGGTCTCTGATTGGGGCGATGCCAATCTGGTCAAGTTCAATGCTGCTAAGACCCAAGCGTGTCTATTTTCCGCCAAAAGGAGCCAATTCCGCCCAGCTCCATCTTTCCGCGGTGAAACCGTGCCGATAACCGACCATCTTGAGCTTCTTGGGGTTACATTAACATCTACTCTCAATTTTGGCCCTTACATAGAGGCAAAAGCTCAAGTGGCTGCAAAGAAGTTGGGGATTCTGGCTAAGGTGAGACGGTACTTCACGCCGGAACAGCTGCTCAAACTCTATCAAGCGCAAGTTCGATCGTGTATGGAATACTGCTCTCATCTTTGGGATGGATCTGCCAGATACCAGTTTGATGCCCTTGAGTCAATTGAGAAACGAGCCAAGAGGATCATCGGCAATGAGAGGCTCGTCGCGTCGAAGCTCCAAAGTCTTGAACATCGACGACGAGTTGCTAGCCTGTCGGTTTTTTACCGGTTGCATTTTGGGGAATGTGCGACGGAATTGCATAATTTAATTCCGCCAAGCCCGTTCCATCATCGGACCACAAGACGAACGGCGATGCGCCACCGGAACATGGTGGACATCCCACCCATACGCACAAAACGTTTTGGGAACACATTCATAGTGCGTACAGCTAAGGAGTGGAATTCCCTGCCGGAGTCTGTGTTTCCTGATAGCTACAACCTGGGAGTCTTTAAATCAAGAGTGAATAGGTTATTTCTAGGCAAGCGTGCTCCATCTTCGACCACATCCTCGCTTACCATCAGGTGAGATAGTGGTCAAACGCGTGCCTATCAATAGTAAAAAAAAAAAAAAAAATAACAAACAAGGTTTAGTGCCAATCGCGGCACTAAAACTTTAATAGATGACGTTATACAGCTTTGAGAGTTATAATTTATTTTATTTTATTTATTTAAATATAATGATATATAATGGTGCTAGTAGCAGCAAGTATACTTAAGACGTTATGGCTTTGACCTTTCTGTGACACCTAAATCTTTATAAAAGTGTTCGCCGACACCTTTTAACTCTTACTGTTGTATAGTTACTGCAATGAAGTGTTTTATTCCACTTAAGGTGTTTATTGACTAATATTACAGTCATAGGTTATAAAATACAGTTAGTTGAGAGTTTAGTAACACGAGATACTAAAAGTGTCAAACAACTCCTCTATCTAGGTTTAACCTGTAATAAAGGATTTAACTAAAGCATATTGTGTTAGGCAGTACTCTTTTAAAAGTTAATTATCAGAGTTACAGGGGAGCGTGCGTGGTGAAAGTTTCAAGGGATTAGAATATAATAAAATTAGAAATAAAATTCATAAAATATTAGAAAACAAAAGAAACAAATATTATATACAACATATTAGTGATAATTTTAAAAACTTAAAAAAACTTTACAATATTTTAAATCAAATGTTAGGGAGAGTGAACTTGTCACTTGACGCGGTCATTCTTAGGGCTTTTGATGCGCAAGGAATTTCTACCAAAACCATTGCCGACAAATTTGCGAATTGTTTTGATAGAGCGGTTAAGGACATTATTCCTAACTGTAATATAAAACTGACAGACCCTAAAGCTACTCGTATACCTTTGGATTCTAGTATGCTGTTTAAAAAAGCCTCAGCCAGTAGTGTTCATAAAATTATAAAACAGTTAAACTCAAGAAAAGCTCCAGGTCCAGATAATATTAAAGTTTCCGACCTTAAAGTGATAGGTGACAGTATATCCAACCCTATTGCCGACTTAATTAATCGAAGCGTTGAAACTGGTGTATACCCTGATGATCTAAAAGTGGGTTGCATAAGGCCAATCCATAAAAGGGGTAAAAAAAACGATTTTTCTAACTATCGTCCAATAACTTTGCTCTCGTCTATTGATAAAATAGTGGAAAAATATGTTTGTGAACAAATTCATGCATTTTACAGGCAGCATGGCGTAATTAACCCGTATCAATTTGGTTTTCAGGCCGGCAAAAGCACCGAATCTCTTGTCAAATTTCACCGACGAAGTCAATAAACAACTAAATGAGAAAAAATATGTTCTTGCTCTCTTTATTGACTTCTCACGTGCTTTTGACACTCTAATTCATAATCAACTAGTAGATAAATTAGACGACTGCGGAGTACGTGGTCCATTACTCAACTGGTGTAAAAGTTATCTTAAAAATAGAACATTTACTGTAAAAATTGACAACACCTGTAGTGAACGTGTGGATATAACAGAGGGAACAGCTCAAGGCTCGGTATTAGGCCCCTTGCATTTTTTGTCGTATGTTAATGACATGAGTAACTGCATAACACACAGTAAATGCTATCAATTTGCGGATGACACTTGTCTTGTTATTGCCGACAAAAATCCTCAAATAGCTTGTGAGCGCTTACAACTCGACTTGAATGCTCTAACAAGGTGGTGTCACGATGCTGGCCTAGTGCTTAATGCAAGCAAAACTAGGCTTATGGTTGTTCAATCTTCCCACATTAAAAAATTGCCCTTACGGAACTTAATAGCCCATGACCATGACTGCTTGCATGCGGTCAATGTGATCCATTGTAACTGCCCTCAAATAGATGTTGTCAATAAGCAAACATATCTTGGAGTAGTTATAGATAATAAGTTTAACTGGAGTCATCATGTAGAACGTGTTTGCGATAAACTAAGGCAATTTCTTGCCAATATTACAATATTAAAGAACCGTTTGCCCTTCAAAGTGAAGATTATGCTATATTACGCACTGGCTGAATCCTACATCCAGTATGCCCTTAGTAGTTATGGTCGTACCTATAAAACCTATCTTGATAAGATTTACAAAATACAAGTTAAAATTTTAAAAACTATAGTTTCACCCAAAATTAAAAATCAATTTTACGACGATATAAATGGCCTATTTAAACACTGTAAAGTCTTACCAGTTCATACACAAGTAAATTTTTTATTATTAAAAGAACAATTTTTCAATTTATCTTTAAGAAACACAATCGAACATCCTGTACGCACACGGGCAATTTCTGAGAATAGGCTTCGTACGCAGCGCGCCAACAATACGTATGGCGAGCGAACTACTGGTTATATTGTACCGAGACTTATTAACAGTCTACCCTCAGAAATTAATAATTGTATAACAGACAAGAATATAAAATTTAAGCTTAAAGAATATTATTTAAGTATTATTTAGCGTTTTGTGTAATTTACTGATAGACTCTTAATAGCACGGGTTTAAACCTTAGTGGTTTTTGGTTGCTATTTGATAGAAATAATTCTGTAATGTGTTTTGTTTAATTGATAAATAAAGAAAAAAAAAAAAAAACGTATTATATATTTATTGTTGTCGGAAAAGATTAACCAGGGACATGTTTAATGATTCTGGGTTGTGGTTCTGAAAGGATTAATTAGGTCAGGGATACAAAATCAATACTCCTATTAAGACTCCTACCCAAAAACTGGCTTGAACTGCGTTTACAAACAGTATATATACCAGCCGAAAGACGTCCACTGCTGGACATAGGTCTCCCCCGGGGATCGCCATAATCGTCATCCTTGGCAGGCGGGTTGGCAATCGCAATGCATGGTGTTGAGTTTTACAAAGAAAGCTGCTGCCCATTCTCTGGCGAGTCCCTTAGTCGCCTCTTACGACACCCACGGGAGGTGATGGGATGGTATTATTCTTTTACGGCAACATACGGCACCGGCCAACGACATTCGGAAAATATATGTCTCTAGCCTCTTCCCAACTATCTATATTGGGGTTGGTTTCCATTCTAGCCGCATTCAGCTAAGTATCGGTATTTTACATAGAACTGCCTCCGTGGTCGAGTGGTTTAGGCCTTGTGACCCGGTGGTCGTGGTTTCGATTGTTGAAAGGTGTTTTCAGTTTGGCTTAAACATTGCAGGCTTGAATCACCTGATTGTCTGATAAAAAGATGATTCCGTGCTTCGGAAGGCACGTTTAAGCCAGTGGTCCCGGCAGCCAAATGGCGGTTGTCCAATAAACCATGTCAGAGGTGGATTAGAAATTCTGACACAAGGGTGTGTGGGGTCGTTAGACCTTACTGTCCACACGATAAGAAGAACATAGAAAGACTGCCTATCTGACCTCACAGGCACAAATTATAGACAGTTGAAAACATATATTTCGATTGATGAAAACTAATATGTTCTGCACTGATTTAAAAGAATAACACATTGATTAAATTTGCAGTGGGCGTTTCCGTATAATATTACCAAACAATCTAACGACAGTTACAATCCTCAGTATCGAGGGAACCATGGCTGTGCTCACTTATATATTATTACTACATTTCCTACACAACACTCTTGCTAAAACCTGTGCTGTTAATAATACGCCAGAATACATTTCCTGGGAAAAAGAACTCTTGAGTGATTTGAACTGTAACTACGATGGATTCCGCCCACCAAGTAATAACACAATAGTGAATATCACCTACGTTTTGAAAATGTTTAATTTTGATGAAAAGAAAGAAATGATAACAATGAAAACATGGATGCACGCCAAGTGGAAAGATGAAAGACTGAAATGGGATCCCGACAAGCATCACGGCATTAACAAGTCCGACGTATCGCACGTCCACATATGGACTCCATACTATGGGCTATCTGACTCTGATGATACTCTTGAGTATTACGTGACTTTATATCACTATGAATTAAAGAGTAATGGAGACGTTTATTGCCGGCACATGTTGTTTCAAGAGGCTTGGTGCAGCGTCAAGCTCACCGACTGGCCATACGATGTGCAAGAATGCAATTTTTTATTCGAACCCTTGGAAAAATCTTTGTCTCGGCAAACAGAAAAATATACAGTTAACTTTCGTTTTCACGTACAGGAACGAAACAGCGATGAATGGTACTTATACGATCATAAACATGTGCAGGATAACAGTACCAAAGGGCAAGTGAAGTTGACGTTATTCTTAATGCGTGAAGCTGTGGGCTTGTCAGCGATAGTCATCTGGCCTGCCTTCATTTTAACTGTTCTCAGTGTTCTATCATTGTGTTTGGATGTGAGGCGTAAACTACGGCTTCCAATCATCTGCTTCAGTTTGCTTGGACATTATTATTTCTTGACGGAGTTGTCATACGACATACCAAAGGAAACCCACTTCCCACCGACCTTGTTGTTATACTACAGAGGTTCAGTGATTTTGTCTATTATCATTGTTTTTTTGACATTCTTTTTGGATGGAATTTGTAAGTCAAAATCTATGCCACATAATTATGTAAGACTAATCAATGATTTTGTGTATGAAAATAACTATAGAACATATTTAGTGTTTCCTCTTTGGGATTTTGATGATGCTACAGTTGACAGCAAAACAAGCAGTGAAGATTGGCTGAAGTTTGGAAACGTTGTAAATAGTGTTTTTATGTTTATTATTGTGTTTGCTTACATTGGTTTGTATGCCACGAGTATTCCTAAACAAACATATCTCGATATAAATGGTGATTATTAAAAATGTGTGTTCATATTTGATATTCTTTTGAAACGAGTTCAGACCAAGCCATGTTGTAATCTGAAATTAAGATTCTATAAAGGCGTATCCACGCAGGAGCGCGAACATAGGTCGCGCTACATCGACGTGAGTTTTTACGGAGATTGTATAAAAAATAATAGATGCTGTAATGGACAGGCACCGTAAATATCCCTATTGTACTATGTATTTGAGTATCCACGATGTTGTAAGTGACGAAAATAATAGAATAGAATAGAATACTCTTTATTATGTATACCATATAAGTTACAGAAAAGATAGATGAAGAAAACATTACATAGGGTGACACAAAAATAATATAGTATTTTAATATGCAGACGGTCAAGAAGCTCTTTGCAAGTGACATTATCTCAGCGGTGGTGTGTCAAAACGTTAAAAATAAACGGGATTTTCAAACGCTGGCGAAATGTCACGTGATTTATATTACTAAAATCGCCTTCGCCACGCTAGCATTGGCAGAATTTCTCTTGTCTAGAGCGTTGCGCAAGCGTTGTTCAAAGGTACGCTTTCGTTGCCACAACCAGGTTGCCAAACACTGCAGTTAGAAGTAGCTTCGATGAATAATATTTGCTCGAGTTCCCTAGATGGCGGATAATTTTTACAAGTGTCGATATGTCTGTTTCTTTGGCACTTTCTGTAGTTACAACGTGCGTATATATTTTATCAAGGTTTACATTCGTCTTAAGGCTATTCGATCTTTGTTTAATTAACATGACGGGCGCCGTTAGGTAAGTGATGTCGTATTTTTAGAAACATATTCTTATGGGGTATTAAAAAAAAAATGTCGAAGGCAAACGAGCACATGGTAGATCGCCTATGCGCTGGACTGACCAAATTAAGGTAGCATTGGACAATGGTCCCTTGTGCGAGTGCACCAAAAAGGCAAAGGTGCGTGAAGAGTGGCGACGGATGGTCAAGCATGTTAACCGATCTTAAAGACGACCATGACCACTCTGTGAAGATTGAAACGACGAAGAAGAAGAAAAAAGGGCTCGAGGAGATGATTTCAAAAATCGAACTTACCAAAATGTAGGATGTAAGTAGTTGTTGATAAATAGTGAATGAACTTAAATAAATGTTACAAAATGCATCAGACTTCTTGAAAAGTGACTTATTTCGTTATTTTTAGTAATTTCAGATTTTTTATTCAACCGGTTTTTGCCTAATATCGTAGCAACACGACACAACACTGCAACACGTAGCAGTATTGCAACAAGATACTCCTATTCACAAACACATACAACATAAATAGTTTAAGACCCCGAATATCTTGGCACGAAATGCTCCTCTAATGTCCTAATTAATCAGAGCAAGTGCGAACGTCTTGTCTTATAATCGCTTATATCGTTACGCACTTTGATTTTAACGATAATTGATGGCACCGGGAATTAGCGGGATTGCGGGAATTTCTTGTTGAATCTGGAATTTGTGGGTGTCGGAATTATGCGTATAGTTTTCTGCGTTATATCATTACTTGTGAGTGTTTGCGTTGTTGTGTATGGTCTAATCTATATATATAAAACAAAGACGGGTTTGTTACAACACTTATAACTCGAGATCGGCTAGACCAATTTTCATGGTTTTTGGTTCGTTGGATTTGTCCCCGCCCCGAATAGCAGAATACATCTTAAAAATAATGAAAACTCGACGAAAACATAATTATAAAAGATGAATCATTTTCCCTTAATGTTACTTTGTTTCGTACCTGTCAAACTTTTGTTGTCCATCCTGTCAAATACTATAAGTAATGGTTGACATGCGTTCAGAAATAATGACAAATGATTAACATTTACGCGTGCGTTCATAAATTTATTAGTAATCTATGTTCTAAACTATTGTATTTCTGTAAACAATTTCTAAGATTTATTTTGTAGGTTATCGAAAACATAAATGTATTTTTTATGTTGTCTATGATTTTTCTAAGATTAATAATTACAAAGGAAAGTGCACTATCCAAAGTAATAGTCTATGATCTAAACTAATGTATAGCCTGACCAGAAATATAATAAAGAGGTCGCTTTCGTGTTTTAACTGTCAATCTTCTATCAAAATGTATGACGAAAATTAGTTCTTAATCCGCAATATGGCGAGGTTTTTTATTTTTCTGGTCAGGCTTAGTCATCGCATCACGCGTGAACGGCGGGACCGATTTCGATAATTCTTTTTTTGTTGTGTTTGTTCTGGTCAGGAGAAAGTTTTAGGCTATATATTATCACGCTATGTGCTTTGGAGGATGAGTAATATTCAAAAATGTTTGTTTTAACGACTGGCTCATGGTTCGATCCCCGGCTAGTTTTGTATTTATTTTATCTTTTTAACTGTATTTTTACACCATAATTTTGTAAAAAACATAATAAAATGGGTTTTTGCGTACTTAAAATAATATTTAAGTTTATAATCCACATTTTTTCCAAACAGTTTAATGAGGAATTGATTAAAGAAGCCACGACATTTCCATGCTCCGGCATGGCTAAAATTTGTTAAATTTCCAGTGAAGTAACAGCTCAAGGCCAAAAATTATACGTTGCGGGTGGCACCCTTTAGTGGATCATGGGAAACTATAGATCCCCAAGCAAGGACGCCAAAGACAAACTCGCGAGGAGATTTTCCGAAATGATACTGATGGACCGGTACCCACTTCTCCTCTTACCTTTCACACTGATTCGTACATGAATTTGTTAGAGATCGACTGAACTTCAAGACAACAAATAATCACGGGCTACAAATTACAGGCAGTCAAAAATGGCAATGTTAAGCCTATACTTGCGAATAACCAAGCGACTTCTCAACCCGAGTCGAAATTCCTCCCGAATAATAACAGGTATAATTCCGGGTCATTGCCCCCTAGAAAAATATATTTTCAATATAGGTACTGCGGCACGATGGATCGATTATTTAAAAAAGGTGGATGGCAGCGAATGGACGCGGACTGCACAAGACCGGGATGGTTGGCTCTTTTGGGAGGCTTATATTCAACAGTGGACGCCAATTGGCTGAAATGATGATGATGATGATAGTTGCTATAGACAGCCCAATGTACAGAGGTTGTTCGATACCGAGAAATCAGTCGCCGACTTCGTTCTGGAAATGAGGTCTTTTCTACCCGACGTGCAAACATCCTCGGAACTACGAGGGCGCTTAGCAAAACCTATATGCGTAGCTTCGCTGGCTAACGATGCCCAAGCACAACGGAGCGAATGGGAGTCTAAGTGCGGATAACGGAATCTCAACTGTACTCTTTCCGTTGCGAAGGTATTCTTTCCTTCTGGATAGAGTTTCCCATTTCAACTTTATGTAGCTCAACCGCGTGTTAACAACTCCAGCAAATTTCTTCAACATCGTGTATAGAAAAGCGTTATCATTAAAACGATTCTCATTACGAAAACTTACTAAGGTTGTCCAGCGTTTTGAACAGAAGAGGTGATACAGACTTGCATGCTAAGAAGTCAAGCAAGGCTAGAAGTTTATTGTTCGTATATCTTATCTCACAATGGTTGCTGGTCGCTCACAATGGGCCTCATCAGAAGGCTTAAAATCACTCAAAGGGCAATAGAGAGGGCAATGCTTGGAGTTTCCTTGCGTGATCGAATCAGGAATAATGATATTCGTTCTAACCAAGGTTGCCGGACGAACCAAGGTTACTGACACAGCCCGAAGGATCGCCAGACTAAAGTGGCTGTGGGCAAGGCATATTGCTCGCAGAACAATGTCGATGTCGATGGGACCTCAAAGTTCTGGAGTGACGACCGCGTATCGGAAGACGCAACGTTGAAAAGCCTCCCGGTCGTTGTGGCGAAGCTTGGGGGAGGCCTTTATCCAGCAGTAGAGGTCTGTCGGCTGATATGATGATACCTTATCTTAGCGATCTTACCTAGCGACATCATACTGTACGTCATACACACAAACGAAGTCACGTACATCAGCTATCTATCTTTTTCTAATCTTCTAATGTATAGAAATATCGGGTCACAGTGTTTGTTATCGAACTCCTCCGAAATGGCTCGACCGATTTTTATGAAATTTTTGTGTTTATTTATATGGCAAAACAACGTTTGCCGGGTCAGCTAGTTTCCAATAAATTCAGCAATCGGTGATTAATTTTCTTTGTATAATTCGAATCAAACATACTGACGATTTCTTCTGCTTCAAACCAAAAAAATCATCCACATTATTTTAAACAAATCCGATTTAATCTAAAACAAAACTAGTTTTTCATTTTTTTAATTCATTTAAAACACTCCGTAATCACTGACCAACATACCGTAAAAGTCTGAATAATAATTATCATTACGTAAGGGCGTAACCTTAATTAAGGTTTAAGGTACGGAATCCTTCGTGAGCGAGTCCGAATCGCACTTGGCCGGTTAACTTACGCGCAACAGATCGAATGGGAGTCCCCATTCGGTCCGTAGTGCGTAGGTGTCCTATGTAAGCCAGCCTAGCTCCGCCCAGAAGTACAGAAGTTTCATGGGAGCTAGCGAGCGTCACAGGTTTTGCGAAACTTCGCGTGTGTTAGCTGGTTGAATTTCAAAGACACGAGATGGTCATCCATCCACAGACTGACCTCGGCAAGCGTTGCTTAACCTTGAAATCGGCCCGTGCCACTGTTATTAATTATCTAGAAATATTCTTACACAAATAAATAAAACTCCATGAGGTTATCAAAACTACTAAATAAACACTACGATTATCACAAAAATAGCGTGACATTAAAATTAATAAAAATATCACGTAACCACACAGAAACTAGTGAAAAGTCCTTCATTTAGATTACCTTTGATGACTAGTGCGTCGTTCAACTTTTACGATTCCCGCAGGAAGAGATAGTGGCCATTACCCAACCCTTCAGGCCGAGGAAGGACAATGAAATTAACCTACCGAACTATCGCTATTACACGCAGGTTTCATTATAAAGCGAACACCAAAAAGTAAAGTAAATGCTTTAGAAAAAAAAACACAACAAAAAAACCAAAAGCTGAAAAACCTAGGAGCGAGTCGATTGGACGCTTCCATAATAAGTTTTTCCATTTAATCTCTTGCACAGCACATATTTCTAAAATTGTCTGTTTCCCTCCCCCCAAAAGTGACCCCGCTCTCTGTTTATTTACGTCACGCGTCCATTGCTGGGAAGACAGAAGTTGTAGAAGAAGAAATGGAAAAAATTGGCTGCAATATGAGTTACTGTTTTTCATTACATACATTTTTCATGGCATACGGAACCTTTAGAACAACTTAGGTAGGTAAAAAGCTAAATAAAGAAACTTATCTGTAGGTTTCTGAATTGAAAATCATAAGTAAGAACTTGCCAAACTCTTTTTTTTTATTTTTTATAATTTTATTTTAAAATTTGGCAAAGTGTCATGCTACTGCAAAGTTTCACAGTTCTGAATTTCCAATGCTCAATTCAGAAACCGGTGAATTAGCATTGCCATTCAACGTGGCAATGCTGCCAGTCTTCTGGGCATGTTTCCGGATGACGGCGATGCGGAGGAATTTTTCGACGCCTGATTGTATTTGGTTTTGTATATTCATAATGTATATAGTTATTTTGAAATAAATTAATCTTGAAAATGCAAGTCTCAAATAAAAAAATAAAAAATCGGTGATTAATTTTCTTTGTATAATCCTATTTAAAAATACTGACGATTTCTTCTGCTTCAAACCAAAAAATCATCCACATTATTTTAATCAAATCAGATTTAATCTCACACAAACAATAGTTTAACAAGTTTTTCATTTTTTTTTAATTCAGTTAAAACACTCCATATTCACTGACCAACACACCGTAAAAGCCTGAATAATAATTATCATTACGTTTTACGTCGCCCTATTAATCTCTGCCGGTCCCAAAAGAGATACATGGCGTGAAATTAATTAGTAAACTCAGTGCCTTCACATCGTATGTTTTATTCACTATGTTTTTAATTTAAAAGTTAATTATCGGAGTCACAGGGGAGCGTGCGTGGTGAAAGTTTCAAAGGGAAGTATTATATATTTATAGTTGTCGGAAACGATTAACCAGGGACATGTTTAATGATTCTGGGTTGTGGCTGCCGAGGATATGCTTCTGAAAGGATTATAATTAGGTTAGGGATACAAAATCAATACTCCTATTAAGACTCCTACCCAAAAAACTGGCTTGAACTGCGTTTACAAACAGTATATAAATGTCTATCATATCAGCCGAAAGAGGTCCACTGCTGGACATAGGCCTCTCTCGAGGTTTGCCATAATCGCCACGCTTGGCAGGCGGGTTGGCGATCGCACCATACGGCAAATAATTATATGTCTAGCCGCTTCCCAACTTCATTGGGATCGGTTTCCATTCTAGCCACATTCAGCTAAGTATCAGTATTTTACATAGAACTGCCTCCGTGGTCGAGTGGTTTAGGTGGCCTTGTTACCCTTTGGTCGTGGGTTCGATTCCCACGGGAAGAATACTTTTTAAAGTTGTTTCCAGTTTAGCTAGGACAATACAGGCTTGAATCATCTGATTGTCTGATTAACAAGATGATTCCGTGCTTCGAAAAGCTCGTATAAGCCGGTGGTCCCGGCCGCCAAATGGCGGTCAACTGCATATCTGATCTCCAGAACTCAGTAACTGGGAAACACGATACGCCTTTGAGACAGTTGTCGGATTTCTTGACGTTTGGGCACTTACTTGTAATGACTGTGAAAGGTCTACAAATGACAACCGGGACCAAATGCTTTCCGAGGTATGAAAAAAACTCAGTATACTTTTTTAAATTTAACTCTTTACACGCCAAGTGGCGAGTCAAGTACCATGTGGGTTACCGAGAGAGCGGGTTGCTTACCAGTCCACTGACCTGTTGCAGTAAACGTTGCTTAACCTGGAAGATCTACAGGTGCGGCTGTTATTTTTTAGGTACGAGCACCACTGAGGTCAGTGGTACTATGAATTTCTTTTCTGCAGGTCACTGGCAGACTACTTACGACGTTACTGTACTATCGGGCATTTCAAAAATCAAAGTTGTATGTTACGGCGCTGCTTGGGAGATTCATTGCCACCAGATTGAGTAAGTTTTAGTAAAAATTACAAAGCGCTAAACTCTGGAAAGGGGAGGCTAACAACTGAAGAGAGACCAAATTTTTAGTCTTGAAAAAACAAAGTTAACAGGAGTCAGAACGGTATCCTCCTTACATTAAACACGGAAATTAATTATAAAAAAAAATATTCTAACACAAAAACATCAAAGTAAAACAATTAAATGAAAATGTTCAGAACTACCTTCAAAGAAACAGCGCAAACATGAAAGGGGTACAAAGATGCCGGCGAAAAATCCAAAATGGCCGCCGTATTAGGCGCCATTAATATTCTTGTAAAAGTTGACGTGACGTCAAATATTCTATGATTAACGAGCAAGTATTGTTTGGTGACCTTATTGTCCTGCTATTCCACAAAAGGTTTGAACTAAAACCGCGGACAAGAGAAATTTTTCGGTGCTTTTTTTAATATCTCCGTTGAAATCCCGTCGCGTGTCACTTTTGTGGCAAAATGGGAAAGATATAAGCAAATATTTGTGTTCATTTTTCAGTAAGTGGCCACTAGGTGTGTGGATTTATTCTGTAATAATTATTTTGGCTGCGGTAACGCTTTTGAACAAATGCGAAATCAGTTAGCGCCCTGAGACTTCCCAACCCCGGGGCGTCTTCTTCTGTTGCGGCGGCTGGGGCTTGAGCCTCTCCAGTTGAACCGAGCTTCAGTTATAAATGTCTAAAATGTTTCTACATAGGAAATATCCGAGAGATTTATAACTGCGTATAGTTTCCAAACCTAATTAGTCTGGCAGAATGTGATTTAAAGTAGATATTCTAACTACATACTTATTCTAGAATCACTGTAAAAATGTGAAATATCAGGTTTCAGATCAATCACACCACGTCACAGTTTAATAATATTTTCGTCAGGTTATAATTCCTTCTCCGCTTTTTCTAAGGCCCGACGCGCCCATGATAAAAGCTATCTACACAAATAGCCTCCAATACTAACACTACATTGTTCACGGTATCTCGAAGTTGAATTTTTCTGGCGGCTCAAAATTTAAACATTTTATAGTAAATTTAAAATTAAATCCGATTAACTTTGTTATTTTACCATGACATTGGAGCAGTAGGATAAGCGGTAGCAGGAAAAGAGTAACTGTGATAATGAAAGAGAAAATAAAGAGTTGATCAGAATTTTTTGCCTTGAGATGTCGAGGTTGAGAGCCATAGTTTCAAAGCTAAGCCAACGTAAGCTTCAGCATTCACGGAATAGACTTCAGACCTAGCGTTTTTTTCTTTGAAAGAAAATATTCGCACAATTTGTCCTTTCTTTGAATTCGTTTCTTATCCCGCTGTTTTAACAAACAAATAAGGCTTTCCTAACCGTTGACAGTCCAATTCCCTGCGGCATTCAATAAACCAACTCTCGAATATCAAAAGATCATGTCACCACTTGCCAGAACCAACGTACAACTTAATCGAGCTCAAACTATCTTAGACACATTCCGCGCCACTTTGCTTGCTTTCAAAGGGCACAAGACAAACATGTAGGAATTATTCCCCCAACAAGTTTGAACAGTCTTACGGCAACGAACTAAACTGGCAACTCGTAACGTTTGTGTAAAATATGAGAGTGACGCGGAACGACATAGATATATGGATGCAAGAAGGGGTAAGATATGAAGGGGAGAAAGTACAGTCAACCAATCTGGCCCGCTTTTTCTAACGAAGTAGGATCTGATTTCACTCTAACCGCAGCTAAAAATACCAGTATTTTACATAAGCAATGCTGTAAAACGATACATCCTGGGAATACTGGTATCAGATTTTCTGGGTTCTACTTCTTCTTCTTCTTATCGTGTGGGCGGGCAGTAAGGCCTAACGACCCCACACACCCTACGTGTTTTAATGACAGTCAGAATCAACGGCTTAACTCGGTAAGTAATAGATGGTCTGGTCAACAATCTACAGACCAACCTCGGCAAGCGTAGCTTAACCTCAAAGTTCAACCCGTGCAGCTGTTATTAAATAACTACAAGCTTTTTCTATGGTCAAAAAGTGTATTGATAGATGGAGTGTATTGATAGTTGGAGATGGAGTAAGACAATCCACGACTAGTTGAATCTACTCGTTTACTTTAGATCAGTTATGCGACCAGTGAACTTATAAATATTTTGCATATTAGCTTTAGGACAGTGCAACGCTACTTTTTTGGTCACGAGACACGCTTAGCTTACTTTTTCTGCAATTTTAATCTCAAAATCTTGAAAAATTAAGCTCCATCTAGCAAAACTAAATCTGTGTAACACCGAACAAGTTTGCATACTTAGCTTGCAGATTTCACGCTCAACCGGCGAAACGAACGGTAACCGCCGTACTTAGCCGCTTGCCGGTTGTCCTGCAACTTGTACTACAACTTGCACAAGCTTGCAGTCCTTGCAACGTTTTAGGTAATTAAGATGTGGGGTCCGGGTAATTAAATTGTTTTCCGTTTTAACTCTTGCTTGCGTAGACTTTGTGGTTCGTTAAATCTGATTTATCTTGTTTTCCGGTTTTCGTTTTGGCCATTACATAATTAGTGATGATCTTTTGTGTTTTATTTTTAGGGCTTTTCTTTTTTGTTTGGTTAGTTTCATACTTTATTTAGCTCAAAGGAAGCAAATGTACTTATTTTATAAATGATGACCAGTAATGTAATTGATAAAACTTTGTCCAAAAAGGAAAACGACCGCACTAAGTGATATCATAATAATTTACACGGAGACTTTTATCACTAGGAACGGTCCTCCATCAAATATAATGACCGCAGTGATCACCCAAAAATCCATCAAAACATTTTTATTGGTCGCCATCAATTTTGTTTTTACAACGAACCACGGTGTCTTTTACAAATAAGTTCAATTTATATCGTCTTCCGACACAATTGGTTCAAACTTGAGAGAAATGCTCGCCATTTGATTGAGACAGCAACCGTTGAATTCAAGATGGCGTTTGATAAATTGAACCATTAAAATATGTTCTATTATGATCTTAAGACGTTTCCGGGTTGAATTCTGGTATTAGGAATTAATTGGACGAAGTAACAGTTTGGAATTAAATGGGTTCTTTGATGTTGGAAGATTATCTAACACTTCACTCGCTGATAAATTCCTCTTGGAAGAATTTTTCGGAATTAGATTCTAGAAGCGTGAATTTGCAAAAGAGTTCTTATCGTATCGTGTTTGGATAGATTGTCAAGTATTAACATACTAATTCAATTTCTTTTTTCTGATTTCGAAATAAGACAATTTATATTTTACTTTATCATTATGTTTATGGAGGGGATTAGACATTTAACCCATCAAGTTTGTCTACTGCAGGTTGATGGGTGACCGTGAACCTGCTCACTCGGTGCTGTGGTCAACATTAAAATTAATATTAACCGTCACCACTCTGAATTGACGTCAGTGTGTCAGAATGATAAAATTCTCTGCCGAATAAAGGCCTTGCCGATGAAAATTTAAAAACATATCATGTTTAATATGGTGGTACGGAACTCTCGGTGCGCGAGTCCGACTCGCTCTTGACCGGTTTTTTTTTTAATAGCCATCGCATTAGTGGTTCACCAGCTTTGATAAAATAAGGATTGCCCCAGAACAGTGACAGTTCTGGCACTACCGACATGATCAGTGACTGCAGTAACTTCTCAATAAAATTGACGGACAGTGACAATTACTGCACCGTTTTTATATTTATTTATCTATATCACCCAAAACCCAATTTCAGTCTTGGAACCCAGATAGTCTTTGTAAGCCAAGTCTTTGAAGATTTATTTTAGTTTAATACTACGACAAGCATTTAACCAGGATCAACAATAAAAAGCAAGAAAACAACTCCTTAAAGCAAAATAACACAAAAAAGAAAGAGTGCCAAAGAGCCCCGTACCAAAGAAAGAGCGCCATGGTCGTTAATGAGCGCCCCGTGTAAATTAACAACGCTCATTGTTTTAAAGGAGTTTGCATTTTTTATATATCTCAGAAGAAAGCATAAAATTAGCTGGACTATTTAAAATGCCGCCGGCGACGGGAGGCGACATAAAGAGACTAAAAATGGGAAAAAAACGTTATTACTGCACTCAAGGTAACGAAGACAACTGGATGGTGCAAAAAAGTGTTTTATAGAATGAAATATAAAATGACGTTTGACCTGTCAAATAAAATCAAATCAAAAGCTTTTATTTCGATAGATCATTTTCAGGCACATTTAAGTTGCGGAGGTTTGTCAGTCAATTAGATGAAGCGAGTTCTGCCGCGCTAGCGACAAGAGCTGCAAGTATAATCTGTCTGTTTTGTGCGAGTCCCAAAAAACATTTTTCTTTCTTTCTTTTTCTTTTCAATAAAACACATACAAATTTAAAAAACGTATTGAATTTCATTGGAAATAAGATTTTCGTTTCCACGAAGCGGCTTGTATTAATTTCGAGGTATCATCGTATTTAAGGTAAAAAAGCAAAGCTCGAATGCTATCCAATATTTCCAACAGTAATTGCACAAACATTACTCGAAAGCGAAAGAAAATAATTACACGCAACATACGAGGAAATCCAGTCACAAACGAAATACAAGATGATTTTTTCGTGGAATCTTCCAATTAAATACTGTTTTAATCACACAAACAGTTACAGGGATAACCCTGTACCTGTTTGAGGGATTGATACCTTATAATAAGATATGTGAATGTATGACTGTGTTTGACCATTAAATGTCACTACCGGTATGGTATTATACTATGGTATTATTATTTTATGGCACCCTACGGCCGGTGCCGTAGGGTGCCGTAAAATAATAATACCATACCATCACTTCCCGTGGATGTCGTAAGAGGCGACTAAGAGACACGATCGCCAGAGAATGGGCAACAGCCGGTCTGCCAAACTCAACATCATACACTGCGATAGCCAACCCGCCGTGCCAAGCGTGACGATTATGGCAAACCCTTCCCCCCTCTTGGGGGAGGCCTATGTCCAGTAGTGTATGTCTTTCGGCTGAAATGATGATGATGATGACTTGTAGTGTGTGTACTTTAAGATAACTTTGACCCCTGAGTTTGTTTCGCTGTTTCTTCTAGTCAGCTAGGATTCAACGGCCTCATCTAATTTGTCATTATTATTTCTAGCCTAGGCTGCCCCACTGTTTGGCCAAGGCCTCCCTCCACCCTTCTCCATTTTATGGTGCTTCTTCAAATTTTTTAAGAAAGTCATAAAATTCATCCTATCATCTTGGTCTCTTCTAGTTTGATCTGACCGAAAATGATTGACTTAGAAAAGTGTCATTTTAACCTATTTACAAAATTAATATCATTAATATATTTCGGCACCGCGCTTTAACCCCATCCAGTAATTTTATACCAAAGTTCGTTACAGCAGTTAAAGTTTTCCGAGAGGCTTTTTAAGCATTCTTCTCCATCCTCGGGAGAGTGGATGCAGAAAGTTAACACTTGCAATTTTAGACTCGCTTCACAAACTCACGAGTTTTTGGTAACTACAATTCACTTTTTCGAACTTTTTTAACGACTTTTTGTACCTTTTCCATGAATTTCTCGTATTTTTGGCGAAATAGTGACCTGATTTAATAGTTTTTTATCTGACAGCCTCAGAAAGATCTATCTATCTGCCTTTGGTCGACGGCAAATAAATTTAGTATAGCGGTCATTGCCCACGTCCTTAATATCTCTTTATGGACAAAAAATTATAAATCGTTTTTCATTACTAGATAATGTTAAGTATCTTGATAGATTATCTATCTTAACATTGACAGGATATCTTTGCTAAGTTTGCCAATAAATGTAGGTGGGTCAATGGCTGTTATAACAAGTTCATCTGGCGTCGACCATAACTTTCTCCCAAATACGTAGGCAGTGTAACCCAGTGATTCTTAACTGGTGGTTGGCGGACCACTGGTGATCCCCGGTAGCACCTGAATTGGTCCTCGAAGCTATCCTTATACTCTATATTTAAGCACTTTTGATAATTTTAAAAGCAATCACTGAAATCGGTTGGATGTCAGTGCATTTGGCTTTGAGCAGCACTGAATCAAGAATTCAGAAATTGATAAAGAGTCATCATCATCTGCCTAGCCTTTTCCCAACTACTTCGGGGTCGGCTTCGAGTCAAACCGGATTCAGCTGAATACCAGTGTTTTACGAGGAGCGGCTGCCTACCAGACCTCCACAACCCATTAACTGGGTAACACGGTACTTTTTGGCAAGACTGGAGTCAGATTTACTGGCTTTTGACAATCCGTAACGAATGCCAAAGATCTACAAATGACAGCCGGGACCAACAGCTTAACGTGCTTTCCGAGGCACGGAGGAAACTCGGTATGTTAAGATGGTCACCCATCCACAGACCAACCTTGGCAAGCGTTGCTTAACCTTCAAGATCGACCCGTGCGGCTGGAGAAATTGATAAAGAGTATACAGTCACAAAACAGCTTTAAAGTAAGATCTTTATCTGAGAAATATATACTAGTATACTTATAGGTTGACTGCATTCTTTTCGCGATTTCAGGTTTGATCCCATAGTAAAAGTTCTTTGTTATCATGAATACAATCACGTGTTGAAGTCTCGGTCACTAATTACCAGTCACCCTATATAAAGCTGAAGAGGAAACTCAGTAACTACTGGTCCGAATTGAAAAAATATTTCAGTGTTAGATAGTCCATTTATCGAGGAAGGCTATAGGTTGTAAATCATCACGCTAAGACCAATAGGAGCGGAGCGAATAAAAATAATATTGCTTTGCATAGTTTTACCTATGCGGTGTTTTATATTTAACTAGTTGATTAGTTAGCAGCTAGCAGGCAGATAGTTGACCCGCGCAACTTTGTTTGCGTCACAATTTTCATTACTGCTCCGCCCCTATTGGTCTTAGCGTGATGATATATAGCCTATAGCCTTCCTCAATAAATGGGCTATCTAACACTGAAATACGTTTTCAAATCGAACCTACTGGTCCGATTTGAAAATTATTTCAGTTTCTGAGATTAGCGCGTACAAGCAAATCTTTTTAAATCTTATAAAAGCTACATGAAAATGAATACGCCGAACTATTAGCAAAATGTTTTCGTGAGGTGTACTAGCATATTATTTTTCTATTAGCATCAAGAATAGTGTAATCAAATTCAAAAGTACTTATGGTAATATTTATGAAAATTATATTCATGACTCATTAACGTAAAAAATTGGTGGCCTCGATTCGGTAATGTCAACAAATTGGGCTTATTATCATAATTTTTGTTCGTAAATCGTACCAAAGTTCAGAAGTCGTTTTATTCAATATCGTTTTCGTACTCGGTATAATCGTAAACAAATTGCTTGAAAAATACGATCAGATACCACGCAGCAGCAATGATATTTAATGTATTAACATTGGTTTCCCCGTAATGAATAGTCAATAATACCAACAGAACCAAAATAGTTCAATTTCATTGCACGCAGTACCTCGTGGCTAAATAATAACTGCCGCACGGCTCGTTCTTCGAGGTTAAGCAACGTTTGCCGAGGTCAGTCAGTGGATGGGTGACCATTGACGCATATTGAGACTGTTCTGTGCCTTGGAAAGCATGTCAAGCCTTTGGTGACGGCTGCTAATTGAACATAGAATAGAATAGAATACTCTTTATTATGCTCTTTTTTTAGGGTTCCGTACCTCAAAAGAAACAAACCAAACGCTTATAAGATCGCTTTGTTGTCCGTCTGTCCGTTCGTTTGTCTTTCAAGACCCTTTATCTCGAGAAAGCGTCGAGGTATCGAGTTTAAATCAAAACCATGTACTCAGGCCTACGGTCCCTTGAAGCGGTAAAAAATCAAAGTTCTAAGTAAACGTAATAAAAATACTGCCGTTTATAAAAAAAAAAAAAAATAACAAAAATTATTTATTTCAGACAAAAAAGTCCCAATATAGGCAAGGTTGTTAGTAACAGAATTTTGCTAATAACTAATGTTAGTAACAAAAAATTTAAAAAAAGAAGAAGCTACATACCACAGTAGGCTCACCAGTCCCACAACACATGGAGTTTAGTGAACCTACTGATCAGAACAGTATCGGTTCTCTCGCCAATCAGCCTCAGGACACCATTCCACAAAAAACGTATATTTCGGCACTCTCAAGAGAATCAATAGGGTATTAAAAACAAGAAATTTGGCAATTAATATTGTCTTATACTACAACTATACATTTTTATTTAATTAAAACATGAAAAAATTGTCCTTATAAAGTAATAACCTACAAATTTGTACGGAACCCTCGGTGGGCGAGTCCGACTCGCACTTGTCCGGTTTTTTTTTAACATTTGACATTCGATTTAGGTTGTCAGAAACCAAAAATCTGGCAGCGATCTTACCAAGGAGTATCGTGTTACCCCGTTAGGCGGAAATGCGAGCGGATAGACTTTGTTTGTAAAAAATAACAATTTGAGATTTGGCTCTCGCCTTGTTCCTTCTCCAATATTCGCCCGATTTAAAAGATATTTTACAAACTGAAAAAATAGATATACACTGTGTCCTTATGTTTTCCTTTTTGATGATATATTAACCGTATAAGCACTAGAACCCTCAAAAAATGCCACAATGATATAAGTGGCAAAATATGGGTGATACACTTCTGCCTGAGCCTTCAGCACAGACGTGAAGTTATATAATTTATAACAACTCCAAATTCCAATGTAGGTAACTCATATAATTTAATCGCCAACAAGACACGCGCCATAATCCGGCGATTACGTCAATCTCGAGTCGTCACTCAAATGACTGACGATTAACGTTTATCTGAACAATTAGCGTTCGTTTGAGGGGTGCAAGCTACCACATTACAAAGGTTATAATATATACGGGCTGAGATTACTAAGGGTACACAGACTTTTCCAATTTATTGTTTTGCGCTTTGACAGTAATCCAACAAACCTACTAATTACAAAGAGAATTAAGATTGATATACAGTAAAACGTAGAATAACTGTATTTTAAACTATAGGAAGTTTATTGTTCCACTTCTTTTTCCTAGTCAAAACTCCACTTCCACCCTAGCGTTTTGGGGACTGTCTTTATGTAAAACTGGCGGTCAAAAAGTGCTGGGTCTCAGTCTAATTTGAGTTTATGAGTTTTGATTTGATTTTTAAATTGTTTTGGATAGGTATCAAAGACTTGGTATCAGTAAAAAAATACAATAATAACCGTCAGAACGCAAAGCAGAAATAAAAATCCTAATTTGGTAGGTACCTCGTCGTGAAACCGTGGGCTTACAGAATATGCACTGACAGGGAAACTATTATAGACACGTTCTCTTGATCCTGAAAAAAAATTCAAACAGTATTACAAAGGAATTATTGTGAAAAATAGACAAAATACAAAAATGACAGCGAAATAAGAGAAAGGAGAAAAGTTATTGATGCGTTAACCCACTGCAGGAAACTTAAATAGAAGTGGGCAGGTCACATTGCACGTCCGATAAAGAGAGATGGACTCGAAAAAAATGGCTGCTACTCCGAAAAAAGGAAAAGAGGTCAAAACGAAAGATGGGAAGACGAAGCATAGAAAAAAGAGCCGCGAGATGGAGGAGGCCTATACTCGTTGAGAGGTCCTTAGTTAAGTTATGTAAAAAACACCGTATACTAATACCTCTTTAATTCCTTAGTAATAATATGCTAAGGAATTAAAGAGGCTTAAATAAATAATTATCATGAATACTTTAAAAACAGGAAAAACAACCCTTTTCTGTTTATAAGTGCAAATTTTCGCTTACGAAGTTTTGCCTTAAAAGGCTCGAAATATCGCGAAGTCTGTTGACTATTTCACCACAACGTTCACCGTCTATATGAGAGTCTGCTTTAATATTATGACTTTTGCGTTTGTGGTATGTAATCTCTGACGTAGGCTGCAGATTACCCCCAAAAGTTAGCGCGTTAAGGTTTACTGCCGACTTTATAACCAACCTGTGATGCCTAGGGTCTTGTGATGGAGCACCTAAGATACTTTAAGTTGCTTGGGTATGTTTTAGTTTCAATTAGGTCTTAATTTTATGATTTTGGGATGACCAAGTCTTCTTGCGTTAATATTTAAAGGTAACATAGAATCTTAATGTGCAGTGAATTAAGTGAGTTAAAAGTGAATTTAGAGGGACCATGATAAAAAAATGAAAACATTTATTTCAGACCAAGCACACAGTAGCAGGTTCATATTATGTTAGTAGGCAGACACTTATAACTATGTTAGTAAAATTTAAAATAATAAATAATTTGGATATGTATGAGCAACCACTGTCTCAGGATGTGGCTGTACACTCTCTCCGACACAACGCTCAGAAGCGTGTTGATGCTAACCTTTACCCGGAACCACAGTGAGGCCGTTCTTTTGCGTAGCACCGCATGGAAGCCGTTCGTGTAGTGTTCGACAAACATACCACAAAACCACACACACCACAAAATAAAAACGGCAGAGCCATGAAATTTGACACCAATCTCAAGCCCTGATACTGTATTTAGAGTCAGAAAAACATTCCGTAAGTGTAAAATATTAATAAACATCTGTTTTCAACATAGTTGGGAAAGGGCTATCCAAATTAATTGATAAGAATAAGAATACAAATTATTAGTTCAGTGTTACATAAAAAATAACCTTACCACTATTACATAATTAAATATCTGTAACTAAGTATTTTGTATCATGATTTTACGGACGGTGGGCCCCAAACTAGGTAGAACCTGTATCTTGGGGTCCTGAGTTGTGATTACATTAAATATATATTATTACAATTGGGTGGACTTGTTTTGAGTTGGTGGATAGGTTCTTGACAAGTATAAAATAAAATAAGAAGAAAAAATATAATAAAGAAATTAATTTACAAACTATTAACTAACAATACACGTTTAAAAATAAAGTTTGATTGAAAATAAGGTGTCTATTACAGTGAGTAATAATAGGCAATATTTTGTCTATGTACTCTTCATGGGTGTTTCCTGATGGCTAAACAAAATTATCCTCTTTTTCTAACCCAGGCATCGAACCCATTACCGTATGCCCAAAAGAAGCGCTTACAACCTCTAGGCCACTGACCATAATCAAACAAATTCACTAGCCACAAAGCCCGTTACCAAGGAAACCGTCACCAACTTTTAAAACAAAACTTTTCTTCTAAAAGCCTGACAAATTAATCTTATTTATTGTAATCCTTTAAGTGAAAACATAACGAAGTTTCCCTCTTTGCAATTAATTCGGTACTTTGTAACCGGTAACTGGCAACTCTGGTCGCTTTCCCGAAGATTGATGTACTGTCAACTGTAACGTTTTATTTCAGGAACTGTTGGGTAAGAATGGGCTGGAATGATGGACCGAGTTAAGTGTTTTGGTATTGGGACTTAGTTATCTTGATTTTTGGGGAAAAAACATAATTATAGATATCCGCAGGAGATCCATGGTTACCGACATTACACTCAAAATTGCCAAATGTGGGCAAGGTAGATTGCTTGCAGAACAAGGGGGCTAAAAAGGCCATTTTAATAGAATCATATTACGATTAGAATTATAATATTAATCACACAACAATCTGTCAAATTTAATTTTCACCTTTACCGCTAACGCATTAGGTTCATGGTTGATTGGGAAAATTTTACAGTTTCTGGATTCCGCTGGATGCGAGATGCACAGGACCGGTCGATGTGGGAGACTTAGGGGACTAGCAGTAGATATATTTCGGCTAAATTGATGATGATCCATTCAATTTCTTTTATTATTCTTTAATTTTGTGTATCGTGAGTCAACTGTTTAAAATAAAATATATACTTCTTTTCATCATCAGCCTTTAGCAGTCCATTGCTGGACATAGGCCTATCCTAGTGCATGCCATTTGGCTCGATCTCCGGCAACTCTCATGCACCTACTACCAGCCACCCCACGAAGATCGTCGCTTTACCTAGGCTGAGGGCGTCCTACCTTACATTTGCCGATTCGCGGTCTCCACTCAGGAACTCATCTACTCCAACGGTCATCGGCCAGCTCATCAGCTTGTTTATTCTGTGAGTTATATCCACAACTTTGGTTCTATGCTTTTTTACCCAACTTCATTGTGTTCGCCATTTAGTCCAACCGGATTCAGCTAAATATTTTACATGGAGCGACGGCTTATGACCTCCACTACAGGGTGATATGACATCCAATGTTAAGACTTTTGTCAGGCGTCTAACTACTCTCATTAGCAGTCGTTAAGGGTTAACGGCTATCAAAAATCTACGAACAGCAATGGGAACTACAGAACAAAACCAATTTAATGCAAGAACGTTAGAACTTCTTTTTCTGGAATAGCATATAATAAAAAAAAACTCTGAATATGGCGCTTAGCACTGGCATACGAACTAGTTTTTATCCAACTGTATTCTAACTTTTTCTTGTTTTTCAGAGGGAAAAATCTGGATTTAGTTCGAACTTTGCTACGGCGTAGCTAACGGTAGCTACGTAGACTACACTGTCGTAGCAAGAAACTATTTCGCTACGCAACGAGTTATATTTCTTTTCTTATTTTAATTTTGACTAACTTCTGCATCTTCTGAAAAGTTTTGTATGCTTTGGAAAATTAATGCAACTCAAAACAAGAATTTCTTTTTAAGGAGAGCTGATTGTTGTTCACAATTATACAACGTATAAAAAATAAACAATCTCTTGAATAAACCTCTTAAGGGGTCATTGTACATTACGTACAACTTTTACTATGGGACAAACTCGGAATTCGCGAAATAATTAATCAGTTGTTCAGTACATTTTGCCGAGTTAAGTTCATGGCACATTATAACGGCTTCGCAACGGCACAGCAGCAGCACGGCGTCATATCGAATTTCGTGCGCCGGCCGCGAGGTGCAGGCTCGAAGTACGCGCGCCTGCGGCCGCGAGGAGCATGCTCGCAGTCCGACGTGGTTTTGCTGACGACTCGACAGCACGGACAGGTGCTCTGTAAGTACGCGGTCTCCTCGCTTACAGCGCGCGGTCCACTCGCTTGCAGCGCGCTTGTCAAGTCATTTATTTTATTTCATACTTCATGCACAAAAATGTACAGAGGCGGACTTAATGCCATAGGCATTTTCTACCAGTCAACCAGTTGGGTGAGTCATTGGCTTTTTCATATTGACATTATGACATATATTTTACGACACACGATTTAATACTCAATTTAAACGACAAGTAAATTGCTGGGTTGGTGCGGTGCCGTTGCGGTACCGGTATAGTGTGCCATGAACTTTACGCGCACATAAATGTATGTGGGAATTATTGAAATAGTTTTGAGTAGTTGGAATAAAACAATTAGTACATAATCAGCCTATATTGTTCCTACTATATAGGAACAATATACCACCACCACCACCATCACCACCACCACCATCACCACCACCACCATTCGAGCGGGAATGGTCAATCCACGACACGGGCCCAGTGCGGGTTGGTAGATGTCACATGTCTTCGAATTTTTGGTTCTAGGACATGCCGGTTTCCTCACGATGTTTTCCTTCACCGCTTTGAGAGCAGTGGTGATGAAATAATTTACACAAAGTGAAGCGCCTGCGTTGGTTCGAACCTATGACCTACAACTCATAAGCCGCAGCCATGCCACCACTGCACTAAAGTATGTTACTAAACATACTAAAGGCCATCCATCTGCCTAGCCTTTTCCCAACTATATTGGGGTTGGCTTCCAGTCAAGCCGGATTTAGCTGAATACCAGTATTTTACGAGGAGCGGCTGCCTACCAGACCTCCACAACCCATTAAATGGGTAACACGGTACTTCATGGCAAGACTGGAGTCAGATTTACTGGCTTCTGACTATCCGTAACGACTGGCAAAGATGTACAAATGACAGCCGGGACCAACAGCTTATCGTGCTTTCCGAGGCACGGAGGAAACTCGGTATGTTAAGATGGTCACCCATCCACAGACCAACCTTGACAAGCGTTGCAGATCGACCCGTGCGGCTGTTATTATCTAGCCACGAGCTCCTCACAAATTTAAAATATAATTAATGGATTATTTTCTTCATCATCAAAAAAGGCCATAGCCCTAGATTATTTCATTGGATAGTTTAAAAGTTTAGGCTTAAAATAATCTATTTTTAGGCTGAGTTTTTTTACCCAAAAAAAAAACGCAGGGTCTTAGTTTTT
The DNA here is from genome assembly GCA_950371165.1 of Lacanobia oleracea. Taxonomy (NCBI): domain Eukaryota; kingdom Metazoa; phylum Arthropoda; class Insecta; order Lepidoptera; family Noctuidae; genus Lacanobia; species Lacanobia oleracea. The sequence goes on along the minus strand of OX493386.1, from coordinate 2,484,732 downwards.
TCTTACAACCAACCTTTAGAAGAATAAATTCATTTAAAACTCAAAGAAAACTCTTCTAATTACCAATTCCGAAACTCAAGACTATCAAGGATATCCTCCCACGTAACAATTTGAATTTAATCCTGCTGGTAACTTGTTAATTCTATCGGAACATGGACGACACAAGTTTTCAGTTCCACTCGTTTCAGTATTGAATAAGTTTCAGATTAGTTTCAAGTTTCCTGGTTGTAATGTACTTACAGGCGTATAATTTGGTTGTACATATCGAAGGGTAGCTGAGAAGTTTTGATAGTTCCTTGTTCCTGAATAGGAGTTGTATTTATAGTGGCGGGACCTATCGTGTTACGTAGAAAAGCGATAGCTGTTCGGGCAGAGGTCTAAAAAGGCCACTTTAGCTCGAAACGTGAACGTACCGTGTTCAGTAAATAAACAACCGTTCAAGTGCGAGTTGGACTCTCACACGAAGGGTTTCGTATCGTATTCCGAAAAAAAACACGTTTCTTGTGGGCTCCCATACAAAAACGTGTTTTTAACTATTAATTGAATGTTTATTGCTTATTGTTGTTATATCGGCAATATGAATACACACTCTGAAAATTTCAATTGCCTACCTATTACGGTTCTTGAGAAACAGCCCGCTGACAGACAGACGGATAGCAGATGCTTAGTGGATCCGGTTACCTTTCGGGTACGAAACCTTAAAAAACTTCGTTGCGTACGTTTTATACGAACTCGGTTATACACGTCCGTGTCCGGGCCACGCCCGGGACTCAAAGTACAATGTAGAGTGTTGAACAACCTTAAGAAATATTACAAAGCGAACTCAGGAATCTCATCTTCATCAATCAGCTGAAATACCTACTGAACAAAAGCCTGCCTCACTCATGGGTGTAGATGTCGAAGCCAAATCGCCGATTGTCTCGGTTAGGGCTCATTCACATGAGGACGATTCCTGTTTTTTCGTTATTTTATTTATTTGACAGCAACAATGCTTTTTGATTACCCGTGTTCACACGCATCACGAATCATGAAAAATCATATCAACACGCATCACGAATCATGAAAAATCATATCATCACACATACCGTGTGATTGCGGCCTTAGATTAGATTTAGTTTAAGGTGGCCATGGTATTTTATTAAGTGGCCAATTCAACGATGTAAATAAACCCTTTTTTTCTTTCTTTCTTTCTTTCTTTCTAATCCTAATAAATATAATTATTCCGTTAGTGACAGACCACGCACCGAAGCTACCGGTCTTGGAAGGCTAAAAGGCATGTAAGTTTCTTGGAGGGTGTAGGGGAGCACTCAGAGAGGATTTCCCGATATTCCTACGGGATCGGGAAAAAACGTGATATCCGCGTACGAAGTCGCAGACAAGAGCTAGTTTAGTAGTTTTGGAACACTAAGATTTTATAGCGACAAGATAAACCTTGATAGTCAATGAATAAGATTTACTGATAAATTAATCTCGAACTCTTACAACTGAAAAGATCTTTGTCCAACTGTGGGCAGCTAAGTAGCAGCCCAATACCAATACCCAATTCAGCATCATTAGGTGATGGATATTGTAATTCATCCCTTTCAAAATATATTTGCAAATACCTCACAAAATAACCCTTTCTTCCGCACTCGATCAATACCCCAACACGTGTCTCAATGTGTCAGAGATACTCATCGCCTCGTCGACAGGCGTGTAATACGAGCGGAGACAGGTGTGCCTGTTGATGTGAACCAAACACGATGGGTTTTATTATCACAGAAAATATTGGTAATGTGTACCGGCCTTGGTTGGGAGAATAGTTTGAGTGGTAGTTGTGAATGAAGTTGTTGATGGGTTTCGTACCCGGAGGTAACCAATGGAGTTCTATTACGAAGCCGCGGTCCATCCGTCTCTTTTAGAGGGCTTTGTGTCACCCATAATAGGAGGACAATCTTAAAAATATGATCATGTTTCAGGTTTTCGCAAGGTTCTCAAGTGGCTCCCTATTCGACTTCGCAGGAACTCTCGGATATTGTGTTTGCTATTTAACATACTTCACAATCCTAAAACGCCTTCCTACCTGCGAGAATGCTTCTCCTATTCCCGTCCTTCGGATGCGCCTTGCAGGTCGCATCTTAGAAATCTCCTTAAATCCCCTCCCCACTCTACCGATTTTTACTCCTACTCCTTTACTGCACATGCGGTAAGGTTGTGGAATTCACTACCGCCTGACATTAGGGATTGCCAAACTCTTGCATTTTTTTAAAGGAGAGTGAAAGAACACTATCTATCCTTCTCATCATAGTTGCAAATAGGTATGTATTATTATTTATCTTTTATATCATATAGTATGTATTAGTATGTTAATTATGTATTGTATGTTATATTTTAATATGTATGGTTTTTATTTTAGCTTCTTACTGTTACACACTATGTCTACATCACTTTTTACTCTACTCTCCTTTCGCAAGTATGCTGGAAGAGGTTTCTATTGAAATTTGATTTGGGGGCCGAGTCACCCGCGTCCGTAGGAGAATACCCAATGCTAGACCCTACACGTGGTCCCCGGGTGGTGCTAATCAGGTGACACTAACTGGTGGTAGGCTTCGGCCGATGGCTTGTGACCACCCACTGGGCAAAGACGTACCGCCAAACGGCCTAGCCGTGTTCCGGTACGATGCCCAGTGTAACCAATACAGAGGAGTTGGGTCGAAATAGTTGTTCCAATGCAGGCAGACCGACCAGGCTCGCGTTGATATGGGCGTATCGGGAGACTAGTCGCGGAGGGTAGCTAGCTCTTTCTTCTTATCTTATTAAATGTGTGTACATAATTGTTAAATAAATAAATAAAAATGTAATATTTATTTTTTTTAAATTTAAATAAATATGGCGATAGTACAGAAAAAAGCGAAACAATAAGAAATAAATTATAAATTTCAATATAACGTATTTGAATTTACAAGTTGAATCAAAGTTATCATAGTTTAAAAATGCCTGATAAAAACGGCAACCTCATAGGTAGGCAACCAAATAAAATTCATAATATATTTTCTTTGACCTTGGGAGGATAATTTGGAATGTATGTTAAAGCACATTTCACTTTTAAATTGGAACGAGAGGCCGGAAATTGATAGACATTAGTAATTCTTCATCTTCATATTTAAACATGGCGTATTTAATTGACTAAAATCTTATTTCAGAACTTTACCAACTTATTAAATCCAAATGTGCCATAATAACAGTTAACTCAATCAAAATAATAATTCCAGTGCCACATTTTGTAATCTGTGTCATTCATATACTGATTGCCCGTGATCGCGTGACGTGACGCAATATCCCCATTTAGGGTGCTTTTCCACCAAAGATATGCGAGGAAGCTAGGCGGTGTGCGAGGCAAAAAGTGACCAATGGGAACACTTGGTTTTCCTAGCCTGGTGTAGCGCAAGCATTGGTGGTAAAGGGCTTTTTTTAAGGATGGGCAATCATCTCTGCTCAGCACTCTAGACTCCTTCCGCACTGAGCGGAGCGAAAAGGAGTGTCAAGCTCTTATTGACCAAAACTCATTCGTGTTTCTACTAATAGCCCCCTGCTTTTCAGGGCCGCAATGAATTTTCCTAACAAATTCTGCAACACAAGGTAAGCAACTGATCCATTCTGTAAACAGCTCACCATAAGAACTTATGTGAAGTGAGCTTGAAGTGAATGTCACAAAAACATGTGTGACGAATTTAAGCGAGAGACGTTAATAAGGAATAATTGGGAAAAACAGCAAGGAATTGTATGCCCGCGTTCAGCTGAACAGAGTCCGCTACGCAACCTCGCCCTACAAAGCTACACCATTACACAGCGTCATTCTTGTGCCGCGCTCGTTCCTCGCAGAGCTTTCGTGGGAATAGTTACACATTTTCCCAGTTCCACTACTCATACTTGCAAAGCCTAGCTAGCTCGCACGTCTCTAATGGAAAAGCACCTTTATACCCGGACATTTCACTCGGGCAATATTTACGAGTTTAATGTAGTGCCTCATTTTAAATGGAAATCGCCCGTCGTTATTATAATTAGGGGAGATTGTATATTCGTTTAAAATAGGCGAACGTGTGATTTTTATTCCATTTTGTAGACTGTTATGAAATTATGGGAGTTGTATTGGCTGAACGGTTTAAATTTTTTGTATGGAGTGGTAGTGATTTCTACTGGGAATAAATCCTTGGTGCAAATTCATTTATGTTTATAGATGCATTTACTAGTTATATGTATGTTTTGATAAGCATCTCTTTAATCGTTTTTAGGGTTCCGTACCCCAAAAGAAAAACGGAACCCTTATAGGTTCACTTTATTGTCCGTCCGTCTGTCTGTCAAAACTCTTTATCTCGGGAACGCGAGGAGGTATCGAGTTGGAATTTAAACCAAACAAAAAAGATACGGCCGTTTATGCCGGAAAAAACTATTATTTCGACACTCTCAAGGGAATCAAAATTCGTAGGGTATTTCCCGTTTACCTAGAACTATAAAATTTGGCAAGTAATACCGTCTTATACTACAGGTATAGGGTATTTCCCGTTTACCTAGAACTATAAAATTTGGCAAGTAATACCGTCTTATACTACAGGTATAGGGAAAAGTATAAAACTGTACATTTGTAATTAAATCGTGAAAAATATAGTCTTTCTAGAGTATGTAATCATCACCGAGAGTAATAAACCACTGATTGGATTCAAAATTTTAGTAAAAATTTTAAATCCAATCAGTAAAATTAAGTGTTATCCCGATTAAAATTTAGCGTTTATTTCATCAAAAACGACCCACAAAATCAAAAGATATTGAATTTTAAAGTTTAGGAAGAAACTTCATCGATTGCTAAAATAGGTAGTTTTCATTGAGACTCCAGATACTTGCAATGCCATCTATTGAGAAAAATAGTAGTAACAAATGTGTGAAATGTACTTAAAAACATATTGTCGAGTTATTTGTTATACTTTTAATATGTAGTAAAAGAAAAGTGAGCATTTTATCATCTAATCATAATTTATCGTAACAAGTGTGAGCTTCTGAGTTCGATCTCATATTTGACAGTTCAACTATACAAGGTGTTGTTTTGCATCCTCGTCAAATTACAGGAGGTTGTCATAAAAGACATAAATAATCAATTGAAAGTACGGTAGCGGGCAATAACTAATAAGCGCTGCTTTTATTTGTTGTCGAAATTTAACAGTATTTCAGAATTAAACCTTTAATTCAATACAAAGAAAACAGAATCGCCCGACTACGCACACAGCGAAAATGCAGCTGAGTGCGTGAGTGTCGACGACTTACCTACGAAATGCAGGCGCGCGCGCGCGAGCAATGACCGCTACATAATTTTACCTAATTTTATTTCGAAAATCACCTACATTATTGCCATAAATTTCGCACTAAGAGAGGGTTTTCCGAAATTTTTACAGGAACGGGAAAAAACGGGATATGCGCCTACGAAGTCGTGGGCAAAAGCTACTTTTTAATAAGTAGCTACAAATTTGTACGGAACCCTAAGTGCGCGAGTCCGACTCGCTCTCGACCGGTTTTTTTTACCCGCCTGCCAAGCTTGGCGATTATGGCAACCCCCCCCCCTTGGGGGAGGCCTATGTCCAACAGTGAACATCCTCCGGTTGTTATGATGATGATGACGTTGAAACGTTTTCACCTAACTTTTATTAGCATTAAAATACTGTGGCATAATGCAAAGGTATAAACTATCATTTGGTCTAATTTGTTTTGGCATAATTTAGAGTTGCATATATTTTCCTGTCTAGCCAAGTAGTAGAACATGGACACAAGGAGCTTAGGTCACCCTGACACGGATAGGTTAGGTTCCAATGGTATGACGGGAGCTAGAGTGAGCGAGTGAACTTAGCTAGACTAGTTTTTACTTCCGTTTTGGCTCCCGTTGGCTATCTCTAAGGAACCGCAAAGTTACCGGTTCTTGAAATGCAGCCCGCTGTCAGACAGTGGAGGCGTAGTAATAGGGTTCCTTTGGTTACCCTTTGAGTACGGAACCCTAAAATCCACACAAAACAATCTGGTACCTTCTACAAACACGGAACCAAACCTTTTATCCAAAGAAACTAAATAAGAAAGCCACAGTGTATCGAGCAAAGAAAAGAAGTGTTGTTTCAATATTTATTTGTAGTTATTATTGTTTGTGTTGCCAACTATTTCTAGCCAAGTGAGCAAGACAAATCGCGAGCGATTGTTGGAGACGCACTGGGAAGAAGAAACGCGGCGCGAACGATCAATTTACTCTGGACTTTACAGGGAATAATCTAACCTAATATTATCAATCTATTTAACCTTAAAGTCAGCACACATATTAATTCGGAAAGGGATCGTCACCGTATCGCCTTTCGCCTCGCTGTCAGACAGACGTCAACCTTCCGTAAGCACGTAATCAAAGCGGATCAGTAGCTCCGGCTCAACCCACGACACAGCTACGGTTAGGCGACGCCTCGCTTACGGCTCTACGATCGCTGGTAGCACAGGCTGGCACCAGATCGGTTTGAATCTGGGAAAAACCATCAAACCAAAACTATGACAACATTAAATTAACTCCGAGTTAATTTATTTAACTGGGAGTTAATTTAAATAGTTAGTGAAATTTAATTAACATTGAATTAACTCCTAGTTAAATAAATTAACTGGGAGTTAATTTATGTTCTTGACACAGTTTTGTATCAAAAAAGTTCATAACATGTTACATAAACCAGAACTGTATTTAGATGTGATTGACGGAGGAGCTCGTGGCTAAATAATAACAGCCGCACGGGTCGATCTTTAAGGTTAAGCAACGCTTGCCAGGGTTGGTCTGTGGATGGGTGACCATTTTAATATACCGAGTTTCCTCCGTGCCTCGGAAAGCACGTTAAACCGTTGGTCCCGGCAGTCATTTGTAGATCTTTGGCAGTCGTTACGGATTGTCAGAAGCCAGTAAATCTGACTCCAGTCTTGCCAAGACGTACCGTGTTACCCAGTTAATGGGTTGTGGAGGTCTGGTAGGCAGCCGCTCCACGTAAAACACTGGTATTCAGCTGAATCCGGTTTGACTGGAAGCCGACCCCAATATAGTTGGGAAAAGGCTAGGCAGATGATGTATTCAGATGTGATTAAAACAGCTCTAAAATCCAGCTCTCACGCAAATCTAATTTATAATGCAGATCCAATAGAGTTAACATTACACAATCGCAAAATATAAACTTGACAACCGTATTTAGTTTCGTATTTCCACAACAAAATCCAAACTAAAACACAAATCTATCTGTTCCAAACAATTTGTTATTGCCCCATTTTAGTTTAAAACAAACCATTTCCGAATGGTTTGATTTCAAAGCATTAATCTAAAAAAACGCACTGCAGATGTACATAAAATAGAAAACAATTGCCAACATAATATGTTATGGTTGGCAGCAACACAAATAATGCTTAAATAGTAATTTCAAGAGATGCCAATAAACTCAACATAGTTTTTCTAAACAGACTTTTCCAGAGACTGTTCTAATCATGTCAAGCTTTTAGTATTTTTTAGTTATTGGTAGGCTGGCGTTTGATCAAAATCTTACCGGGAAGGGAAGCGACTATGTGGTTGACGAAGCGTGAATATGGTTAGGTTATATAGTTAAGTAACCTGTTCACTCTTGACTTAAAGACCGCCAGATTGAAGCTATCAGGAAACAGACAAATCAAATCGATTTGGTATTTATTGTTCAAATTTGGAACTGAATTTTTAACATATTTATCCCCAACCAATTGAGCTAAAGTTTTTGATACACATTTGTTCTGATTGTCAATACAATAAAGCGACATATTTATAAATACTAAATGGCGGTGTACTACTAGTATAGATGATGAACCAATACGGGCTTCCTTGAAATTGGTCAAGTAACTCTAGAGTTCACTTGAACAACAAAAAAAACTCTTTCTTGACTGACAGACTTGAAAAGACAATAGCCAAACTTGAATGAAAATGGAAGAAAAAAGCATCTGCCCAGCGCTAGGACAGTACAAGTTTCCTACTTTATGAATACTCTAAGTAAAGTTACTCATCAGCCTAGCCATTTCCCAACTGTATTGGGGTCGGCTTCCAGTCAAGTCGGATTTAGCTGAATACCAGTATTTTACGAGGAGCGGCTGCCTACCAGACCTCCACACGGTACTTCATGGCAAGACTGGAGTCAGATTAACTGGCTTCTGACTATCCGTAACGACTGCCAAAGATCTACAAATGAAAGCCGGGACCAAAGGCTTAACGTGCTTTCCGAGGCACGGAGGAAACTCGGTATGTTAAGACGGTCACCCATCCACAGACCAACCTTGGCAAGCGTTGCCTAACCTTGAAGATCGACCCGTATGGCTGTTATTATTTAGCCACGAGCTCCTCAATCAAATTTCCATCCCTATCTTGTTGCTATTCCACCAATTCGCGCTAAGTGTTTCCAAACGTCTTTTATATAATGCGCACAGCAAAAGAGTGGAACTCTCTGCCTGCGTCTGTGATTGCGAACGCTTATAACCCTCATGTCTTTAAAGTCAGAGTGAACAGGCTCCTTCTGGGTAAGCTCGCTCCATCGTAGTCTCTGTCTCTGTCATCTATGACCTAGACTAGAGTCAAGAGCAAACTATGGATTACGGCCCACGCTCTCTCACATACAAGAGGCCTGTTTTACAGTAGTACATTAAAACTTATTAATTATCTTATGAAAAGCTTAATCTTTTTTAACATCGACAGTGGATGTTTGACCATCCAATAAATGCCGAGACTTCAGAAATTGGTCCAAGGTGTTGTCTAAGTAACTAAAAATAAATAATTATCTGTATGATGAACCCCATAGCACAGCCCGATCTGACGTAATATTTACAATCGGCCACAATTCGTCCGCAGAACTGATTACAGCATCGATCGCTGATTAGTCAATTGTCATCGAAATACGTCACATTCGTCGCAATCAACGCTACGTATAACAGTCGTCAGTTTTGATAGACATTTTACTGGAAACTCGGATTTTGAGAGTAAATGGGAAGTAATTTGGATGTGGATAGGGGGGCAAAAGAAACTTAAAAGTATGAAACTAAAAAACCGGCAAAGTGCGAGTCGGATTCGCGCATGAAGGGTTTCGTACCATCGTGTTTTTATCATTTTTTTGTTAAGGCTTGTGTACATGCCAATAACTTTGTACATACAAACGGAGCTAACTACACCTCTTGGCTCCACTCCGCTACCCGTGTTTTTAATTTTTTATAATTATAAAAAATGTGTGTAATGTTGTGTATGGGATATTGATTGTCCTGATTTAAATGTCAATAAATAAATAAATAAATATATTTTTGAAAAGTAACAAAACCAAATTATTTTCGTTTATATTGCAAAGCAGTAGATATTTTTTTAGTCTTTTGTTAATAAATGAAGGAGTAAAATGGAGGATGTATAATGAAGAAGAAAAAGCGACGGAGCAAATCTACATCGCAACAAAAAAAAAAGAACCGCGACGCCATCTATCCAACTAGTAGCGAACTACAACAACAATCGCGCAAGCAGAGTTTACTGTGCGATTTGAACATATACATCAACCCGAATATTAACTATCGGGCAGTAGCCCGCCAGGCACAACAGCCGCCTAGTCGGAGGATCCTCCTTTTCAATTGAGGTGTGCGGGACTTTACTCTCTGTTCCGCATCCCTCTAAAGTTTAATCTCAACTATTTGGAGGTGATTTGGTGTTTCTTTTCTTATTATGTGATACCGATATATAAATTCTGCCTAAACCAAATTACGTACCATATCATGTAAATTTGTACCTATTTTTTCAGATGTAATTTTCTAGTAAATGCAGATGAAAAACTGCTTCACCTGCACGCCATTTTTAAGCTTTTTCGAGAGAGCGCCTTAAACGAACGAACAGCAACAGAAATACAGACTGAAAATTTCAACTGTGTACATATTATGGTTCATGAGATATAGCCCGCTGAAAGACAGACTGACGGACGGATGAACGGATGGACGGAGGGACGGACGGACAGAGGAGGCATCGCCAAAGCAAAGTGAATTTAACTTTACTTTTGGCATATAATCACAGTTATTTGTTTTCATTGATCGATGTTCTTGTTCCGCTATCATCGCCACGGGGCGACTTGATTTCCTTCAATCGGATTTAGAATCTTTATAAGACTCTTTTGGGTTAGCTCTCTTCATCGACGATTTTGTCTCTGTCAGCTCTGACCTAGACTCGAGTCGAGAGAAAACTCTTCTCAAGTAAAAAATAAAAAACTTTTTACAAAATAATAAAACCGTCTTCCAAAACCAAAACACTACAAAATATAAAAAAACTTTAGTATTGTGTTTCTGGTATTTTTTAGTTTTTTGACACCGACTTCCGAAATTAAAGTTATTTTATTTTATGTTAAGAAACAACATACACAGCGTACCGGTGTGATGTTATTTATGAACTGGTGTAAACAATCAACAGACATGCGATTTCAGAAATCCCGATCCATTTGCTATCATTGATTGAAGAGTTCCGTTGCCTACCTCCGAAGTTCGTCATCAGATCTTCACCAAATTAAAATGTAACCAGTCCGGGGAAATACTCTTTCAAACAAAAAAAGAAAAGGTTCAAAATTGGTGAATATATCGCTGAAAAAACATTTTTCATGGGATCCCATCATCAGATCCTGACTTATATCTTCCATCATCAGCTCAACAACATGGGATGATGATTATCAGGCACAAATATCTGAATTGCGATAGAAATTTCATGAAAAACATTGAATTTGCTTATAAAATTTGAGGTTTTCCCTCGATTTTCATGGGATTCCATCATCAGATTCTGACTTGGTGACAATGGATCCCCTCAGGACTATAGGCTTTCGAATAAAAAAAGATTTTTTTAAATCGGTCCACAATTGGCGGAGAAATCAGTGAACATACATAAAAAATACACACAGTCGAACATAGAACGGAAGAGGTTATGTTCGGTTTTATGTTTTTGTTTTTTTGAAGTAGTCGGTTCATTACTAGTTTTACCTATTTAAATTTTACGAGACACTCCTTGTAATTACATGGCCTATCTGAGGTCAACAGTAAAATTTGCGTTCCACCACTGCGTTTTCGCCACCTAGTGCGTCTTCCCCGCTAATCTAAGACGTTTTACACAAACATCATCAATCAGCCGCATGACAGCGCAATCGGAATCGGATTGTGAGCAACAAATTGAACGACGCCCCTCACCAGGACCCACCAGGCCTGCTGTTATCACTACGTGAGGGACCGATTCGAAAGAGAGTTGTGAGTGATGATCGGTTAACTAAGTTTAGAATTAGGTCTTAAACGGGAGGTAGCACTACACTACTGTGACGGGCCAATAGCATCATGATTTTTCTTTGTGAAAAAGGGATAGTGTTAAGCCTCTTGTTTAGCTCTATCTCCCTCTTACCCCGTAATCATGAGGGTTTCAAGACGTTAGTAGGGCCTGTGTCCCTGTCAATAGTTTGATACAGATGATATTTGACATTGTGAACAACAAATCAAACGACGTCCCTCACCAGGCCTGTTGTATTCACTCCGCGAGGGACTGATACGGGAAGAGAATTTTTGCTTGTATCGTGTCAGTCAGTTTATTGAGATCGTAGGTTAACTTATTTCAGACTTAGGTCTTAAATGGCGGTAGTAGTCAAAGTGCCAGTCTTGGGTGTGTGAAGTGATGGGCCAATGCCATCACAATTTCGTTACGCAAAATGGAATGCGCTATGTGTCTTACAAGGCAGCCCACTTCATCTATGCAGTGAATAGTCATTGTGAAAACATAGTAGTATCATTATGAAAATAAAACGATATTTATGAACATATGAATTACTTCATGTAACTAGACGAGTTATGAATATAAATTTGTATGGATGGAGAGGGAGAGGAAGGGCGAAGAAAAGATGGATGGATTGTGTGAGGAGCGATATAAAAGAGATGGGAGTTAGTGATAGCGTGACGGCTGATAGGACAGATCGGAAGAAAAAACGTGTTGCGCCGACCCCAAATAACATGGGATAAGGGCAGGAAGATGATGATTACGAATTATAAAAAAAATAATTAAATATTATTCTTTTCATTTGCATTTTTCGTGAATAAATACTTTTTCATTTCTTTTTTTATCATGACGCATGGCCTAGTTTGAAACATTCAGGAGCGACTGCAGTCCCAACCTTGTGTTCCAAGGACCACGCGGAATGGAACGGTGAAATTCTTTTGATATATAAATATGATTAAAAATTAGTGTTTCATAGTTCTAATGCGTTTTTTGTACCTATTATCTTAATGATTTTTTTGTAAAAATAATCGCGTCTAGAGGTAGTTCATGTCGGGTACATTAAGTGGTCTTCTTTTGTGAGACGACTAAATGGAACCTCCCACATCGGAGTCATAATAGTTTCGAGACGTCATAGTTATAGTAGTCTCTATCAATCGTTTGGATATGACTTATAACACTCACACAAACAAGACACATTGAACTATAAAAATCTACGAGAGGCAAGAACCAATAGAAGGTAAATATCTTATAGTCTGTTTTTTTAATCTCGGAGACTAAATTGACAAGTGAAATTGGCAAACTGACATAGATTACAATAGAATTTAAGTCAGTTTTGACATTTGCCCTTGTCAATTTAGTCTCCGGAATTAAAAAAACAGACAGTTTTGTAAAAACAAACGAGCATCCAGCATTTTGCTTTGCCAACGTCTTGCAACGTCCACAATTTAATCCAAACGTTATGATTATTATCTCAGCACAAACCTGTATGCTCAGAGTCTGAACACAGTTCCCACATAACAATCAGACAGTACATTCACAAATCTTGGATGGCATTTAATAATATCTCGAAGCGAGGCAAACTCGCGCTAACTACATCTCTAGTTTACCTGCACGTTTAATATCTCGAGTAGTGTTGTGCCTGCAAGGCGGAAATATCACGGGATTCGTTATTCATCATTTCAGCTGAAAGACAAGTATCGCTACATCGACCGGTCCGATGTGTCTCGCATCCATAGGATATCCGCGGCATTCGCCAGGTCATAGGTCCACTTTTATAAATAGCCTTTCAATGGTCAGAAAGGCAGTCACTCCATGTATAATACCGGTATTCAGCTGGATCCACTGTTAGACTGGAAGTCGGCTCCACCTTAGTTGGGGAAAGGCTAGGCTGAATGATTAAGGTCACACCAAGCCAATCGCAAAAACGCTGCTCAAAAATTGACTTAATATTCCAATAATCTGCATCTGTTCTCCGTCACTAGCGCTCCACAAGACAGTGTTGCGCGGCATATTTCTCCCGAATGTGTAAACTTGTCCCGTGCTCGAATAGTTACGCACTTTACACAATGAAGGTGATTCTGTTCTGAGATTAATTAATTCAGAGCTGTACTCGAGATAAATAGACGACGGTTGGGCCGTATGTGTAGGCGGGACAGGTTGGTTTATTTATTTAAACGACGTGTAACAAAAAGAACGCAATATTTGGTAAAGGGGCATTGTACTCATAATTACGAACAGCTTTTACTACGGGAGCAACCCCGAAATCGCGAATAAAAATTAGCTGCTCAGTGCATTTTGTCGCACATAAAGATTTGGAGCGGTCGATTCTCGGTACAATGAATTCTGTTAGACGTTGAATATAATTTTCTTTTCTCAATGGAAAAGGCCAGCATTATGTTTGTAAAAAGAGCAAGGTAAGAAATATCAAGCAGACCTCAATAACGGGTCAGGTTATGTCAGCTGTATGCACAATGACCGCTTGGCAATGGTAACAGGCGAGACGGCCTAGAACGTGGCCCGGGAAAAGAATATGTGGATAGATTTGAAGGCAATTTATTATTGTACATCAAAATAAAACATTATTATAAAGAAAACCTTAACCCTGAAAAAACATACAATAAAGTATTTCACTGAAAAAATCGAATTAGTTCGTCAGACAGATTTTCAAAAAAACTAAGCAGTATTTTTAATTTCTTCACGCACTGTACCGTCTTATTTTTTTTATTTGGAACTCTATCTGGCGCACTCATTAGATTTTTTCAGTAAAATAGGTACCCTATTGGCGGCCTTACCGCATCTGTTCTTGGAGTTTTACTGTGATTCCAAGAAATGTGGATTTGTTTGAATCAGAATAAAAGGCAGTGTAGTGTTTGCGCGGTGAAAAACACATATTATTATGTTCTAGGAAAATGGGGATTAAATTACCTAAGTAGTAGGTATAACACACAAGAGAATTCTGCTTTTTATTATATCCATCCAAGTACATCTATAATAAAGAAGCACTTGTTTTCTATAAATACGACTTTGTCAGGGGAAAAATAAAAACCTCTTCGAGGAAGTGTTTAATGTATCTTTTTAAGACTAAACCAGTAAAACTTATAGTGATGTTCTACAGAAAGTAATAAAGGCAGTAATGATGGGGTTGTATACAAAGTTATTTAATACTTATATAACTATCGTCAACGTATGTTGTCACCCCATAAAGGGCCCTTAATGCCTTGACATCATGCCATGGTTGCGTGTATATGAGACGGCCCATATTTTTGAACGACCTTAATAAGGAAAGTACGCGTTGTCTCAGATTGATAGAACCACTTTCTTGCAAATTTAATAGCAAATAACGTAACCAAAACAACAGTTTTAAAGAGCAAGACAGGACGTCATTTCCATTTATAATATTTTAAGAACCAGTGTTAAGGTAAGTGTTGACTTGGTGAGAACAACAAATCATCCTTAAATAGTACATGCACAAAGACAAACTTCCCCGTAATAATAACTCTGAAATACTCGTCATGGTTAAGAATGGGGTATACTTACCTACTGCTGCATTAATCATGCATCACATTGATGAATGTAGCAGTAATAATTTTTTTAAATAATATTAATTGAACTTTCATTTGTAAATTTTCCGGCAAGTGGTATTTTTCCCTTTAATGAAAAATCTCTGGCCTATGAATAAGGCCCCAAGATGCGTTCGTTTATACGAGCTTAAGTAAATTTTCAGTAGAACAGGCCCTTCGGCTTAGCGGGAGGTGAAACGGCCTGCGAATATAGCAGTTTTGGGTTCCGTTTTATATCTTCACGCTACTTATCTGTTGGGGTGCGCAGAATATTGTGGATTGCAAAACTTGATATTAAATTTAGTACTTCATTTATTTTTCTTAGACCATGTTAAAAGTTTGCGTTAACTGTAAACAATAAATTTATAATCAAAGGTCAGATTTTTTTCGCAAAATGACAGTTGTACCTTCTTATTTAGCTAAAATATGGAACTCAAATAGAATTTGACAAAAACCAGAGTGCTAATTCTGCCCATTTTCAAGCAATGCAATTTTTGCATGAAATTCGCAGGGCAGTCGCAATCTGTCAAAACTGTATTAAAATTAGGGTTTTTTTTTTCGATAGATTGCGCCTGAGATGCAAATGCGAACGTTGCTTAAAAAATTGTAAAATTAGCCTTCTCGTGTGTCGTCTTTTGGATCAGAAAAAATTTTGGTCGTCCGGTGGCCAGCAAAGAAATGGGCAGTATAACCAGGATCTGCCAGGGATGCGGATTTTTTACGAACGAGTCCCCCCAGCCCTGGTAAGAGTCCAAGGGTGCTGTTCTTTTCAGCGGAGCGGAAAAACTGTGAAATATTAACCAATGGAATTGCACAAAATGACAGTGACTGACGTGGTGTGGAGATTTTGTGCATTTCCATTGGATAAAATTTCTCCGTTTTTCCGCTCCGCTGCCTTGCTCTGCTAAAATGGCCAGGTACCCTTATACTCCTTTCTACTCTGCCTATAGCGGAAAGAGTCATTTAATGCTTTCCCATCCTTCAAAAAACTAAAACCATGATAAGGTACCAACAGTACTACTATACACCTGTGACAAAGGAGCGCAGTTGCGCGTTGGTATTCGCGAAATCAAGTTGTGGACGTTTATGAAGAGCTCGATTTCCTAGATCGTATGAGACCTTTAGAGAGTTCAAGCCTCTGATCAAATAGTAGTAATATCAATAGATATTAAAACAATTCCCATTTTAACAATAATTCCTCCTCCGCTACTTTAAGCTTCACAATACTTAAAGTCGTATGCACAAATATTGTCCGCGCATTATAGCTATAAAGACGAGAGCACACAGTTAGCGCGGCTGTTTGAACTATGAAATTGAGCCGGGTATTCACTGTTTGCGCGGTGATGGGCGGTATAGTGTGTACTCTGCTTCTGTCACAGGGAGAAAGAAGTAGACTACTACTAGAAACGCCGTGTGTTCGAATAACAATCCACATTTATCACAAGGCTAAACGACAACCAGCATCAGCCCAGCCTTTTTCTAAACTAAAAGGCTATTTTTTTTGTTATTTCTAGGCAAGCGTGCTCCATCTTCGACCACATCATCACTTACCATCAGGTGAGATAGTGGTCTAACGCGTGCCTATGTATAGTAAAAAAAAAAAAAAAACTATGTTGGAGACGGCCTCCAACATAGTAGCAAATACCCTTTTTTCGACATTCACCCGAGCAAAGCCGCAGGCAGGAACTTGTTATTTACAAAAGCATTACTTGTCACTTGGGTCAATAAATAACAGAGAATAAGATTAAACTTTCATTTTACAACTGCAACGCCCACTTTAAAATTGCTTCGCAGAAACTAGTTAAGTACATACTAACAAGTTTTTGAGTTTAACTTTGTCGCACTTTACGTCAGTGATAACCGCGGTGATAACGACTGAAGTCTACGTACAATGTTAGTCAATTTTGGGGAAGGCCAACGTCCTCAGAAAAATGGAGATCAAAGACATTATCAGGCGTAAATATTCGATTACGGCGATGCACTACCGGGACATGGTAGGTATCCCACCCACACGCAAAAAAGGTTTTGGGAACACATTGATTGTGCGTACAGCTAAGGAGTGGAGTTTCCTGCCAGAGTCGGTGTTGCCTGATAGCTACAACCTGAGAGGCTTTAAGTCAACCGTAAAAACTTTTAGGCAAGTGTGATCTTTGTGAGATAGTGGTCAAACGCGTGCCTATCAATAGTAAAAACTGGCTAGGATTCCGTACCATAAACTTTAATTCTTAGAAATACACAATCTGTGTAAATTTCAACTGTCTACCTATTAAGGTGCTTGAGATACAGCCCGCTGACAGACAGACGGACGGACGGACGGAGGGACAGCGGAGGCTTAGTAATAGGATTCCGTTGGTTACCCTTTGGGTACGGAACCCTAAAATAAGGATTAAAAGTAATTTTATTTTAAAATTAGATTCAGTAACGAGTATCTCTACTTGTAAATAAAATGTAAGCCACTTAGGGCGATATTTTGATCTATGGATAACTCAATCAATGGTCAAGATTTTGGGTTAACGATAAAGTGTATTTTTCGGTAGCTATTACATAAAAACTATTACTTAATAACAAGAAATATATCGAGATCGCATTTTTGACTATTGCTTGACATCTCAGCAAGGCTATATTTACAAAAGAAGTTCTTAAATTGTTTGAAAACCCTTGTAATTTTTACTTTTATTGTTTATTTTTATAAACGGAATAAAAAAACAAAACTAACAACCAAAAACATAACACAAATAACTAGTAACTAAATTAAAGAACTAGTAGATCAGTATAACAATAACAATAACGTTTATTTGCCAAAAACAGTGCTTTACATTTCCTTATGGTATACATTACTAGCTAGGATACATAACAACAAGAATATAAAACAAAGGAAGCATATCTTACTTATGAACTCCACACTAGGTCGAGCCTGTCTCGTGGAGTACATTGGTGGGATTACCAAATGCAGTGTGCATTTTGTATTTAAAATTACCGACGAGAAGCACAAGAAAAATGGTTATTATTTTATAGACGTTAAAACATTTACAAGATTTAGAAAAATTAAGTTAAAACAATAAAGTAAAGTAAGTAGCTTAGAGGAACATTTTGATAGCAATATGTACTATGTGTGTGATGGTGTGTGTGTGTGTGTGTTTTTGATGGTGTGTATGTGTGTGTATAATGTGTATGAGAGAGTGTCTATGCGATGGTATGTTACGAAATTACCTTTAAAAGAGATTCAGATTCACTGTGTGATTGGGCTAGCAGCCATTCGCGAACAATCTTTTTGACTTGACTTGATCTACAGTTACTGATGCCACACATTCTTACAGCTTTGTTGTAAATGTGACTGAGCATGAATTCTTACATGTGTTGAGCGAAAGCTGTACGTGTCCTAATTGAAGCACACTTGAAAAACGGCGAATTTTCAAGTGTAGTAGTATAGTGTAATTTTCAGTATAGTAGTGTAATATGTGGATAACGTTGTGAGTAGTGTATTTGTAACCTCTGTTATTAAGGTCTAACCTATGTTAACTCATAATTACACTGATTTTGATCCGCAGACAGACTGCGGATATCGCAGGACAAAATACCGAAGAGTTTGATTACATCTACCGAACTTATCCAGTACCTTTACATCGCCGTCAACCGTCACTTACCGCTAATTATATCCGCAAGACTCGTCTGGCTAAACAAATGCTCGAAATAACTCAGTGCATTCACCTCGGCGTTAGTTAAACGAACGCTTTCTGCTGCATTAAGGTCATGGCACAATATAACGGCACTGCAGCAGCACAGCAATTTACTTTTCATTCAAATTTAGAGCATTAAACCATATATATCGTAAAACATATGTATTTCATAATGTCAATATGAAAACGCCCACGGCGGGCAGTCAGATTGCTGTAAACGAGCCGACCGCGTATACAGACAGCGCGCCGACCGCGTGCTTACAGCGCGCCGACACCGAGTCCCCAGCGAAATATCGTCAGACTGTGAGCTTGCACCCTGCGACCGGCGCGCGGACGGCGCTCTTTAAGCACGTTGGCAGGTTACCGTAGCCGTGCCGCTGCTGTGCCGTTGCGGTGCAGTCATAACGTGCCACGCCCTTTATATGCATAAGTTTAAGTGGAAAAGTCGACGGGTGTTTTATGTTGGGTACTTTAATCATACAGTAATTTATATGAATATTTGTACAAGGTATTAAAGTCACGTCAGCAAAATTAGGTAGGTAAAGCTGTTTTAGGTAAATGCTCTCTGCCAAAAATAGTGTTTATCCGTTAGTCTCAAAGCATGGGGTAACAGGCGTCTTCTGGGCCTTCTCTTTCTATCTTAGACCTTAATTGTAAGCTCTCTTCATTCAAGGAACCTTTTTTTATGAATGGCAAATTATCAAATGACTCCTCCCACTCTCAGCAAAGCAAAAGGGAGTGTCAGACTCTTACTGAAGACCCATCCGTATTCCTCTTCGTGCCCTTTGCGTTCCAGGGCCGTACCAGGTTTTAAGGAACCTGCATACTAAATTTAAGCTTTCTGCGACCAGTTTTTAAGCTGTGCGTTGTCTGTCAGACACTCAGTTAGTCGCCAGTAACTGAAGATTTTTATATACCTACAAGTTAAACGTTGAAATTTTGCTTGGATGGCCAAATCTGAAACCATGGGTACCAAAAAACACTGAAAGGAGTCTCGGGCCCGTTTTTGATGAAAATTAAAACTACATCATTAATTTTTTTTTTTAATCTGTATTTCTAGCCAATAATCAAACCGATTGATTTTGGAAAAAGCATCCTGTATTATAAGGCTGCCTGTCCATTGACGCGAAGCGAGGCAGCGGAGTGGAGGAACGGAGAAATATTAAGGGGATAAGCGAATAATAAGGCCGTTTTAAGAAATGTTTTTTCTCGTAAAGTACCTGTAATAATGATTTGATATTTTGGTTTAAGTTTTTTGACTATATGATGTACCTAAATTCTCAAGAAATTTTACGTGCAAAGAAATTTTCTCGATAGAAAAAAATTACAAAGTTCGATCTGTCTTTTTGCCATTTTCATGGCGTAATACATTATGTTGATGTTATGAAAACTGCTTTTAAACATATGAAATAACCTTATCTAGCTAAATTCACAGCAGATTTTGATTTCATAATACTTTTATGTTATTAAATCCGTAATTTACTTTTGGCACTTACGTTATTTATTCCGAGCCGCCCATTCTATCGCCATCTCTTCTTTTAAAAGTATTTGCATCACTGTCTAATTAGATCAATTCATTCAGATGGTGCGTGGGCCTTGTCGAGGTAATACTTATGTCACTTTTTTTGCTGATCAGAGCTGTCAGATTTTCGTGATTTTTTTAAACAATATTTTACATAGATCAGCAGCTTTAAGTTGTTATTTTAACAGTTAAACATTAGTGATTGATATACAGTTATTTCTATAGTGCGTGTGTGCATTTTTATGACCTTGGACAGTATATAATCGTAGTCATTTTATATTCATACCAACATTGAAATTATCTATAAAAATGTTATGAAATAAAAGACTAAAAGTGCCTAAAGCACAACATGTGGGAACATACCTGAATGCAACAAAGGATTCATATCACAGGAAATTAATAGTGGGTAATAACACCGGCAAATCATGATAAAATCATCACTTTCAATTTGGTGTATGAAACAAACACACAAACATTATTTTTCCCTCACGTAAAGTAATATAGCAAAAGTTTTTTTTTTTTCTAGACAGGGGTGTCTATTTTTTATAGCTTTTATCTCAAATTTTATCTCAAGTACGTCAAACATCAAAATGTCAAGTAATCAAACTTGCCAGCTTACGAAAAAAATTGAGTTAGAAACTGCTTTCTGCCCGCGACTTCATCTGCGTGAATTTTAGAACTGGGTTAAGAGGGAAGTAAGAATAATTAAAAAAATTAAAACAATAGTCATAAAGAGGGAAATGAGGTCAGTGGCTTCTAAACCTACTTAAAAAGAAACGAAGAGTAAATGAATAGTTATGAGTCTCGAAAATTCCTAAACATACTTATTTGTGATTCTATTAGACAATGACGCATTTATTTAGATGGTTTGATAAAATATTATTTGATAAAATATTATTGCGGTACAGAATTAAAATATTAATTTTCTTAACCAATCACAATAGGTAAAAGGAGTCCGGTCAAATTAGACCAAAAAATAAGGAGTGAAGTTACAATAATTCGCACCTAGCTCAAAATTGATAGGATTGTTCAAAACACTATCTTAAATGAAATCTAAAAAGTCCTCCAATACCTGAAAAAAAAATTACTTGGGATCAAAGTTCACAAAAACGGGTTTCTTTGCGATTTTCAGCAAAACGGTATCCATCTAACTATTTGAATTTGGTTTCCGCACTTGGTCCTGATGTTGGCGGCCGTTACTCCAACCAGCCAACCAGAAACAGATTAGTTTTCCCGGGGTGTTAAAGACACCGGCAAGCGAGTTCTGTGACCCTATTGTTTGACTCCAGGAGTACGTGCGGTACCTTTTCTTCTCCTCCATGCATGCTCTGCATAAAGGACTGTCCGCAATACCTATCGTGTGTAAGTGTTTGTTCAATGATCAGTGCCCGGTGATGGTCTCCTTCACCATCTGCAGGCTGCCCCTATCCAGTCGCAAAAGGCGCCTGGTCAGATTCCTGTTTAGGGATGGCATAGCCTCCCTGAACTGCCTGGAGCCTGGTGCCAAGGCTCTTCAGCGCTCCGCTTGTTTGTGGGTGTGTTCTTGTAGCCTTGTGCGTAGCTGAACGAAGCTCCACACACCACACGTAGTTATACCATCCGAAGGACTACTAAGGATAAAATTCTGGGAAGAACTAACGTATGGCAAACTAAAGGAAAGCTCTTATTTTTAATAAATGTTTAACTTGATAGTGTTGTTGTTCAAACAAAACGATCCTTGTGGTACTATATTCTGTATTCACTTAATTCTGATACTACAGTTACACATATTGCAAGGTTTTTTCCTCCAGAAAGTTGTTCATCTTTATAAAAGGGAATAAACATATAATAATCTACTCTTTCTTGTTTAGTTGTGTCAACAATTTACTCATACGATAAAGTGCATAAAATAAGAAAATTAAAAGCAAGCATAAGGCTGTATACATATGAGTTTGTTGCGTGGTTAAACTTCTAGCCACATCTGCTGTTTCTCAAAAGCACTTTTTTTATTGATAGGCACGCGTTCGACCACTATCTCACCTGTTGGTAAGCGATGATGAAAACACAGACTCCGGCAGGAAGTTCCACTCCTCAGCTGTACGTACTATGAATGTAATCCCAAAACGTTTTGTGCGTGTGGGTGGGATGTCCACCATGTACCGGTCGCGCGTCGTACTTGATGGCAAACTAGTTCATTTATTTCAGCCACAGCCACCTCAATCGATGGCTAATGCAGGCCATACACGTTCAATTAATTTGATCAAACAGGCTGGTTAGACCAGTTTTATCTAATTGGCATGAATGCCTGAGGAGAAATTTAATTCCAAAGGAGTCCTGAAATACACGAAATTTCGTATTTCTATTTAATCAAACAATTTGATTCAGGCTGTTTGATCAAATAACTTGAACGTGTATAACCTGGCACTGCCGAATGCGATCTGCATTGGGCGATAGTAAATCGGGTTCTGATTATCCAAACATTAGGAACCGGAAACGCGGTAGGCCTAGAGAAGGCGTGACGAATTAATCTCCTATCTAAAGGATTCTCCAGATTGGTAATATGCAGTGGGACACAACAGGCTTATTATAATATCTGGAACAGCATCAACTCCTTTTCACTTAAAACAGACTGATTACGACTTAATATGCAATTAGATGTGTTGCTGGGGAGTCAGATGTGTTGTTTTAGCTAAAAAAACTTTTTAACAAAAAAATAAAACCGACTTCTAAAAACAAAACACTCTTCTTCTTCTTCTACCTGGCGTTAATCCCGGCTATTGCCAGGGTCCGCCTTCCTACTTAGCTTCCTCCACTTTGCCCGATCTTGAACATCCTTCTCAGTTAGGCCATTGGCTCTCATGTCGGACTTAACGACGTCCAACCAGCGCTTGCGAGGGCGACCACGGGACCTAGCCCCAAGAACAGCCATATTCATGCATCCCCGATCAACGTACTCCATAGGGCGGCGCATGATGTGGCCATACCATCGCAGACGACACTCTTGCAGTTTTTCCCCCACGTCACGGACACCAAGACTACCTCTGATGAAAGAGTTGCGTATGCGATCGGATCGCGTTACGCCACTCATCCACCTCAGCATCTTCATCTCCGTGACGCGAAGCTCCTGGGTGTGTCTGCTTAGTGCTGGCCAACATTCACCGCCGTACAGTAGGACAGGCCGTATGATGCATTTATATATCTGACCCTTGAGCTTAGGAGGCATTTTGCGGTCGCATACAACGCCCGTTACCTCGCGCCACTTCGCCCAAGCCGCGCCTATACGTGCTTGGACATCGTCGTCCAAGTTGCCAGACTCGTGCAGCACGGATCCAAGGTACCTGAACGTATCGGACTTTCTGATCAGGTCCGAACCTATTCGGATGAACCTATTTGAATCCGTGCCGCCACAGGACATGTACTCAGTCTTCGCCACATTTAGTCTCAGACCACCGTTTTCAAGCGTGTCCTTCCAAATGTTGACTTTGCGCTCAAGATGGGCTTTGTTCTGATTAACGAGGGCGATGTCATCGGCATACATCATTAGCCATGGGGGCTTATCTTGGATGTTTGCCGTAACTACATCGAGCACTACGTTAAACAAGAACGGGCTAAGAGCCGAGCCTTGGTGAACGCCAACAGATATTGGGAAGCCATTCGATTCGCCAACAGCGGTCTGGACAGAGGACACGGAATCGCGGTACATGTCTCTGATAATGTCAATATAGGCCTCGGGAACGCCTTTGAAGCGCAGTGCCCACCAGATGGACTGCCGAGGTATACAGTCGAAGGCCTTCTGCAGGTCTAAAAAGGCCATATGCAAAGCTCTCCTTCTCTCTCTGTAAGCCTCAGCCAGATTCCGTAAGGCGAATACTGCGTCCATGGTGCTGTTACCCGCCCGGAAGCCATATTGACACTCAGAGACAGTACACTCGCTACGGAGCCGTGTGTCAATGATGCGCTCGAAGAGCTTCATGGTGTGGCACATGATCTTGATACCGTGGTAGCTACTACAATCCTGTACGCTACCTTTGCCTTTGTATACAGGGATAATCAGGCTAAATCGCCACTGGTTCGGCATTTCCTTGGTGATCAGGATGCGGTTAAAAAGATCCGTCAGAAGGTCCACGCCATGTGGGCCCATCGCCTTCCACACCTCAATTGGCACATTGTCAGGCCCGACCGCTTTCCGGTTCTTCATGTGGCGAAGAGCAATGCGGGTTTCGTCGGGGGAAATAGGGGAAATAAGTCCAAGGTCAGGAGGCGGTTCGGGAGGAAGGTTATGGGGATGCTGTTTGTTAGACAGCTCCGCGAAGTATGTACACCATCTCTCCTTAACAGAGGGGGCATCGTAGAGCAGCTTACCCTGGGCGTCCCTTACACAGAGACATTTGCTAATGTCCCGTGCAGCGTTCTCCCGGGCACGCGCCAGCTTAAAAATAAGCTTTTGCCCCTCCGCAGTTTCCAAAAACAAAACACTACATAGTAAAAAATAACTTTAATTTCGGAAGTCGGTGTTTTTGGGTTTTTTCGTTTTTGGACACCGACTCACGAATTATAGTTATTATTTTTTATTTTTCACTTTTTAGTGGAACGCAGGTACCACTAAAAAGTGAAACCACAAACACAGTGTGCCGGCGTGATGTTATGTTATCAACTGGTGTAAACAATCAACAGACATGCGATTTCAGAAATCCCGATCCTATTGCTATCATTTATTGAAGAGTTCCGTTGCCTACCTCCGAATTTCTTCATCAGATCTTCACCAAATTTAAATGGGACCAGTTGGAGAAAATATGCTTCCAAACAAAAAAAGAATCATCCATATCGGTTAACAATTGGCGAAAATATCGCTAAACAAACATTTTTCATGGGATCCCATCATCAGATCCTGACTTATACACGTTCCATCACCATCTCAGCAACATGAGATGATGATTACCAGGCACAAATATCTAAATTGCGTTAGAAAGTTTATGAAAAATAGTGTATGGTGCTTGTAAAATTTGAGGGATTCCCTCGATTCTCATGGGATCCCATCATCTGATTCTAACTTGGTGACAATGGGACCACCTCAGGAGTATAGACTGTCGAATGCAAAAATATTTTTTAAAATCGGTCCAGAATTGGCGGAGAAATCGGTGTACATACATAAAAAAAGGTACATACAACCGGACATAGAACTTCCTCCTTTTTGACGAAGTCGGTTAAAAATACTAAGAAGTGGTGACAGGAGGGGGTTTCGGGGACTGCCTTTCGAAAAGTGCTGGCACTCAGCCTAATTTGAATAACTTACTTTAGATTTTGATTAAAACGCTTCAAAATCATCTATAACTTAATCGTTGCGCCCGCATCCCGTGACCGTGTCCCCACCCTAACATATTAAGCGACGTCGCATCGCATTCTCAGAGAAGCTGCTCACTCATAGCTCCCTTGCTTGCATAAACAGTTTTCAAAGGAAAATACATTATTTTTAATGGCCAACGGGATACATAGTAAAATCGATATTGACTATAAATGATGTTATGTGTTCATTAAAACGAAGCTCGCATAACTCTTTACGACGCTGTATACTTTGGATACGTTTCATTACGCCAATTTTATATTTTATTACGTTTTGTTTAAGGAAATATTGCTATTTTATGGCGTACCCCTTTTTTCTTGGGTCTTGGGAAAAGGTACGCACCTATATATTGTTTATGGCTCTACAGGTGCGAAAATGGGTTTAGAATATTTTCTTTTAAATTACTTTATGGCATGACAAAGGTATGCAATCCTCTGAGGCCACCGCGGTTAATCAAGTGGTTTACTATAAGCATTCAATAACATAAGCAGACGTATTACAAAGAGCACGTCTAGCTGTCCACCTATTTGTCATGGCAAAGTCTGCCTAAGAGACAAGTGATGGATAATGAGGGAGGGTCAAAGAGAAGACCAATCAATATAAATAATGATATGAAAGAAAAGGAAGGCTTCTCCGCTCTACCCAAAGCAAAGTCGTCGTTTGATGATTTCCCATTCATAGGAACAGGTAGATAATTTATTATGACCGCATGGGATAAGAATAACGCCCCGGGCGTCGGGAGTCGCAGGGCATCGACTTTGTCTCTGTCACCTCTGACCTCCGGTCCCATCGGTCAATATAGTTGGGAAAAGGCTAGGCAGATAATGATGATTAAAATACAGACTATAGACTAGAGTCAAGAGCAAGCCCAATACTCCACGTGTACCTTAAAGCTATTACGTACACAAAAAAGACAAAACAAGACCAAAATCCTATAGGTACATTACATAAGTGCTACGAGTAGAAATATCGCAGATGTCAAATGATTTATACTGTAGCAGATTGGGCTCAATATTTTTTACGGCTCCATTGACGTTTTGCAATATTATGTCCATTCGAATGAGTGCGACTGAATTATTCATTTTCCCTTGTATTTTTCAAGTAAGTTTTGTTCATTTGAGTTTTTATGAGGTCGTTTGACAAATGTCTGTGTCCAATCGAGGGTGAATTACTTTAAATCGTTTTGTATAATGAGGTGGAAAGTATTAGAGATATGTTTATTGGCATTGGAGTCAGTAAATGTAGGTTCTAGTAATCTGGTCTTTATGTAAAATGGAAGATTGTATTGTAGGTGTTATCGTATCGTGTGTACTTAAGCATCAATTTAAACCCAGATAATGTATGCCTCGATGAACACGTCAAGTTTTTGGGACTGACTGTAATGAAATTTGTAAGATGACAATCAGGACCAAGGCTGCCCATTGTGTCACCCTATGTAATGTTTTCTTCATCAATCTTTTCTATAACTTATATGTTTTTTTTTTTTTAATGACGGGAAATCATCAAATGATTCCTTCCGCTTGGAAGGGAGTGTCAGACTCTTACTGACAAAACCCATTCATATTCCTCCTAACGCTGTTTGCGTTCCAGGGCCGCGGTGACTTTTTTGAACAATTTCTGCAGGCCCTAGCGGGGCCCGTCTACTGGGCCTCAAGTCTGCTATTACAATAGTGTCAGAATGGTCTATCATTGACTTCATAATTGTTGATTTTGACAAGTTTGGTAATCTACTAATATAAAAGCGTCATTATGACTTTCCAATGGTCAACCACTGACACTCCATTGAAAGAAATGGCATAGAATGGTAATCTCGTACATAATAACAAATGAATAAATAAGATGTAAAAATATATATAAAAGAAATCTGGCATAAATTAATGTTCAAATTTAGTAGTCATTTTTCGAAAATCATTTCTACTAACGGTTTTTATAATAATGGCAATACGAAAATGTCATTCTACCACCATTCTATTAAGATACCATTGGTCGACCAATGATCAACCATTATGAATTAGCAGATTATGAGCTTTTAGCAAAATGACAATGGGATCGTGTTGGAATGACGAATTTATAAAAAATAGCAGACTTGGGGCCCTGAACTTATGTGGTGTAGGTACATAATAGTTCTATCCATGGATTTGACTTGAAACTACTCAAAAGACAGTCAATGTGACTTATAGACGAGTTAGATGTGAAATAGTCATTTTTTTGTTCGTCCTTGAGAGTATTTTAAGTACTTAAAGGCAGAAACCTAAGCTATGAAGCTACTTATCAACTAGACTTATTACTCAGATGGGTTATCCTAGGGTCCTACACGATCATTTAATGCTCTGATAGTTGTTGATCAGGAATCGAGTGGATTGCAATCAGGCAGCCTCTCTTGGTGATATGGATTACGCTCGTTCTTCATCGTAATCTGCTGTCACAACTAGAATGCTATTCTTAAATAGAACAGATGGGCAGACGATATTGCTGCAATGGCGGGTTGAAGCTGAATGAGGCTGGTATAGAAAAATGGGGAATTGTACAAGAAAAGAGAGGTCTCTTCTCAACAGTAGGCTAAAGCGGGCGGTGGATGATGCCAAAAAATAGCCACAGGCAGATCATCATCATCATATTAGTCAAAAGACATCCACTGCTGGACATAGACCTCTCCAAGTGTCGCCACAACAACCGGTCCTGTGCGTCTCGCATCCATCGGCTACCCGCGAACCTCACCAGGCCATTGCACATCCGTCTACTCGTACTTTGTGGGAGGCCTTTCAATAATGTTTTCCGGTACGTGGTTGCCACTCCATAACATTTCGGCCCCATTGACCATCTGCACAGGCAGGTAGGTATCCGAACCTAAAATTGCTACAGCAAAAAGGCTTAGTTTATAATGACTTGCAAGCTTACTTTTGTCACTAAAACGAAATTTAAAAAAAGTCACTTCTCTCACAACTTTCTCATGAAAAACTCAACTCTAATAAACTGCCAACAAGACACTCCACCCGTACACTGTATAGCACAAAAGTTGTACCAACAAAATGTTTAAACAGCAACTAAGAAAATAAAAGGGTGGAAGGTTGGAGTGTTAAACGTGCAAGGAGTGTATTCCGTAGAACACAAACACAGGTGATCAAATGTATGTACATACAAACATGCTCGTATAAACAACGGTGTGCGTTTAAATTGAAGATTCTTGTCGCGTTGGACAAGGATTTGAAGAACAGGATAAGAAAGACAAGGAACTGGAGATATTTAATCATCACGAACAACTAGGCGTCGTGTCACAGATACTTGTCAAGGCAAGCATAGGTACTGTTATTCTTAACTAACACAACCATTAGAATGAAAGAAAAAACCGGCCAAGTGCGAGTCGGACTCGCACACGAAGGGTTCCGTACCATAAACCTTAATTTTTATTATTTGTTGATAAAGTGGAATTAGAAATACACAATCTGTGAAAATTTCAGCTGTCTACCTATTACGGTTCTGGTGATGCAGCACGCTGACAGACAGACACCCGGACGGACTGCGGAGGCTTAGTAATAGGGTTCCGTTGGGTTACCCTTTGCATACGGAACCCTAAAAAGCGTTTATTTGTGTATTGTTGTCATCGTTTGAAATATGAACTGTTTTCAGCAAAAACCAAGCAGTAAGATCAATAGATCCTTAAGGTGAATGTTACGGGTTGCTCATTGCCATTTTCCCGCGAGATGGCGCTGAAGTCAACATTTTCAGTTTTATTTTGTTTCGAGTGTAATTGGAACAATATTAAGTGGCAGAAATAACGGTGCGACAATCGGATATTCCACTTTATCTAAATTAGTCAAAATACGGCATAAAAACCCTTCTGATTCGCTATACTTACCGATGCGGGTAAGCGCGTCCTTGGCACTTCTCGTGGTGGCCGCACCATAGAAAAGGAGACGTGGTGGTGGGATGACGGGGTGCAGGAGGCGACTCGGAAGAAGAAGGTTTTATTTAAACAGTGGCAAGGGTCCAACTCTCCGGATGACAGAGAGGCATATGGAGCGGCTAAGCGCGCTTGCAAAAAAGCTGTAGCCAGAGCCCGCAGCAAAAGTCTGGCGCCCTTGTACGACAAGCTGGAAACTGCGGAGGGGCAAAAGCTTGCGTGCCCGGGAGAAACGTACACGGGACATTAGCAAATGTCTCTGTGTAAGGGACGCCCAGGGTAAGCTGCTCTACGATGCCCCCTCTGTTAAGGAGAGATGGTGTACATACTTCGCGGAGCTGTCTAACAAACAGCATCCCCATAACCTTCCTCCCGAACCGCCTCCTAACCTTGGACTTATTTCCCCTATTTTCCCCGACGAAACCCGCATTGCTCTTCGCCACATGAAGAACCGAAAAGCGGTCGGGCCTGACAATGTGCCAATTGAAGTGTGGAAGGCGATGGGCCCACATGGCGTGGACCTTCTGACGGATCTTTTTAACCGCATCCTGATCACCAAGGAAATGCCGAACCAGTGGCGATTTAGCCTGATTATCCCTGTATACAAAGGCAAAGGTAGCGTACAGGATTGTAGTAGCTACCGCGGTATCAAGATCATGTGCCACACCATGAAGCTCTTCGAGCGCATCATTGACACACGGCTCCGTAGCGAGTGTACTGTCTCTGAGTGTCAATATGGCTTCCGGGCGGGTAACAGCACCATGGACGCAGTATTCGCCTTACGGAATCTGGCTGAGGCTTACAGAGAGAGAAGGAGAGCTTTGCATATGGCCTTTTTAGACCTGCAGAAGGCCTTCGACTGTATACCTCGGCAGTCCATCTGGTGGGCACTGCGCTTCAAAGGCGTTCCCGAGGCCTATATTGACATTATCAGAGACATGTACCGCGATTCCGTGTCCTCTGTCCAGACCGCTGTTGGCGAATCGAATGGCTTCCCAATATCTGTTGGCGTTCACCAAGGCTCGGCTCTTAGCCCGTTCTTGTTTAACGTAGTGCTCGATGTAGTTACGGCAAACATCCAAGATAAGCCCCCATGGCTAATGATGTATGCCGATGACATCGCCCTCGTTAATCAGAACAAAGCCCATCTTGAGCGCAAAGTCAACATTTGGAAGGACACGCTTGAAAACGGTGGTCTGAGACTAAATGTGGCGAAGACTGAGTACATGTCCTGTGGCGGCACGGATTCAAATAGGTTTATCCGAATAGGTTCGGACCTGATCAGAAAGTCCGATACGTTCAGGTACCTTGGATCCGTGCTGCACGAGTCTGGCAACGTGGACGACGATGTCCAAGCACGTATAGGCGCGCCTTGGGCGAAGTGGCGCGAGGTAACGGGCGTTGTATGCGACCGCAAAATGCCTCCGAGGCTCAAGGGGCAGATATATAAATGCATCATACGGCCTGTCCTACTGTACGGCGGTGAATGTTGGCCAGCACTAAGCAGACACACCCAGGAGCTTCGCGTCACGGAGATGAAGATGCTGAGGTGGATGAGTGGCGTAACGCGATCCGATCGCATACGCAACTCTTTCATCTGAGGTAGTCTTGGTGTCCGTGACGTGGGGGAAAAACTGCAAGAGTGTCGTCTGCGATGGTATGGCCACATCATGCGCCGCCCTATGGAGTACGTTCGTCGGGGATGCATGAATATGGCTGTTCTTGGGGCTAGGTCCCGTGGTCGCCCTCGCAAGCGCTGGTTGGACGTCGTTAAGTCCGACATGAGAGCCAATGGCCTAACTGAGAAGGATGTTCAAGATCGGGCAAAGTGGAGGAAGCTAAGTAGGAAGGCGGACCCTGGCAATAGCCGGGATTAACGCCAGGTAGAAGAAGATTCGCTATACTTCACGAAAATAATATCTAACTCGCTTATAGTACCGTTTACACACACATAGACATGATTGAAAGTATGATTTGAAGTATGGCGAATCAGAAGGGTTTTTATGCCGTATTTTGACTAATTTCGATAAAGTGGAATATCCGATTGTCGCACCATTATTTCTGCGACTTAATATTGTTCCAATTACACTCGAAACAAAATAAAACTGAAAATGTTGACTTCAGCGCCATCTCGCGGGAAAATGGCAATGAGCAACCCGTAACATTCACCTTGTCATTCGATCTCAATGGTTAGATGATACGCAGTAGAATACGCCCGGTACTAAGCCCGAAACTACGGACTACCAAGCAGCCTTAAAATTGTTATACAATTCAATAAGGATTTTATGAAAAAAAAACCTTTCTATATCGCAAAGTAAATTACTCGTAACTTCATTGTTAAAAAACTTGACGTTATCAAAATTATTAAATTGTGTCTCTGAAAAAACAAAAAAATGCACTGTTTTCGGCATTACGGGACAAATATAATTCAGTAGACAAGGATTGGGGAATCTTTCTTCTAGTCTTTAAAATGCACCGAGAAATGACACGTAATTAGCGTTCGTTTGATCCCGTGCTGCATCGTTATTAATTAAGCTTTAGTTATATAAATTTAACGACTAGTAATATTTAATGATTCACTCTATAAATTGTACACTTTAAAAACACGATAACTTGTAGTTTCCTTGATAAAAAAATACACATTCCAAAAAGTCAAACTTCTTATCCACCTTGCGCTTTTCTCAAGCAACATGTAAGGCGATGTTTACAACGTTAGAGAGATGCAAATAAACTCTGGTGGCTTAAAATTGACGACGCAACATTCGCACTGCGCTGTAGCCATTACTCTTGGCTGTAAGTGTTTGAGAGAGGCTGTAAATCTTAATGGAGCTACGTACAAAATTAAGGGAAAAATTTAAAGTTGGGGATTTGGTACGTATTTAGTCATACCTCATTTCAGCCGGAAAACGTTTACAGCTGGACATAGGTCTACGGCAAGCGTCGCTTGCATCATTGATCGGTATTTTTTTTATTATTATTGTTGATAATATAATATATAACAATAATAAAAATAGTTTATTTGCACCAGGTCATCATCTGCCTAGCCTTTTCCCAACTATATTGGGGTCGGCTTCCAGTCAAACCGGATTCAGCTGAATACCAGTGGTTTACGTGGAGCGGCTGCCTACCAGACCTCCACAACTCATTGACTGGGTAACACGGTACTTCTTGGCAAGACTGGAGTCATTTTTACTGGCTTCTGATAATGCTATTTGCACCTTCAGGTAAAATACACAATTATTATAATAAAATAGGCCTCCAGATAAGTGAAGTTGTATGTTTTAGTTGCAGCCAATACCTAAGCTAACTTACTATCATGTAATTATAGGTATCAGCGCCCACCCTCGATTATTAATTTATTATCAGTCAGTCCATGGATTAATGACCACGAAAGTACGTTAAGCCGTTGGTCCGGTTGCAGAATTTGTTCGAAACAGTCACCGCGGCTCTGGAAAACAAAGAAGAATTGGAGGAACACGGATGGGCTTTAGTCAGTAAGAGTCTGTCACTCCCTTCTGTTCCGCCCAGAGCGGAAGGAGTCATTTGATGATTGACATCTTTTAAAAAAATCCTTTGGTCTATAATTTAAAGATCTTTGACAGTCGTTTCGTATTCGAAAGTCAAACTCTAGAATATCTCATCTTCTTAATGCTTGTTAAGGCGTATCATGTTACCCATTTATTGAAGACTATGAAGAGTTCAGATAGCCCGTCGCTCCATGTAAAACATTGATACTCAACTGAGTTAAAGTTGAGCTACAGCTGAGTTATAGCAGTGAGTTATAGCTGATAATCATCTGCCTAGTCTTTTCCCAACTATATTGGGTTCAGCTTCCAGTCAAACCGGATTCATCTGAATACCAGTGTTTTACGTAGAGCGGCTGCCTACCAGACCTCGACAACCCATTAACTGGGTAACACGGTACTTCTTGGCAAGACTGGAGTCAGATTTACTGGCTTCTCACAATCCGTAACGACTTAACGTGCTTTCCGAGGCATGGAGGAAACTCGGTATATTAAGATGGTCACCCATCCACAGACCAACCTTGGCAAGCGTTACCTTAAAGATCGACCCGTGCGGCTGTTATTATTTAACCACGAGCTCCTCAGAGTTATAGCTGATATAGTTGTAAAAAAGCTAGGCAGATTGATTTCTGATACAACTATGAGTCAGCCGTCAAGAAAACATTGTCCCAGTATTCATGTAATTTCACTGGAAAATCAACTCTCAAGCCGGATCACAAAGACTCAAATTCAAAAAGTCTCTTATAGAAAGTAATTGCACTGCTGCCCGTATCAGACTGGAGCACAGCTTAGCCTGGCCAGATATACAGCTTTTGATGCACACATTTTTTAAATGAGTTACTAATTAGTTTTTCAGTAGCCTTTTAGAGCATGCTTCGGATGCTAAAACTTTTTGGCAAAACAATTTTTACTTTCAACTAACAATTTTTTACCTGGGTGAAACAATTTTGCTATTAGTTTTGTATTTAATTTAAAATTTCAACTTCCTGACTAACATATTTTATAACGCATACATAACAACACGCCTATATTTTATGGTAGAGTATGGTAGCCGCTTCTATACCGCTAAATACGAACCACAAAAAGACCTGTCTTTATACAAATCCACCACGCTATTAAACTTCCCTGCACAGATCAACGAACCACCCTACAGCCTGACAAGCCGAGGCACTTTCGTCGCTGGTCAACGGGCCTCCTCCAGACAACGGGAGGTTTCACCATGTGGGGACCGAACGCTTGTCGGGTGTCGTGAAAAAGCGGCGCTGAGTTACAGCACCGCAGTGCACTTACAAAACATAACAAGCAATTATACATACGTTGCTATCACTTCTTTTTTAGCAGGCACACGCCCAAACTAGGTGAGTCTAAATGGAAGGAGGGTACAGCTCTGCGCTGTGTTTTTTTCAACGACTGCCCAGTATTGCTGAGCCTGAAAGAGACGACAGGACCGTATTTACGGGTCGTGGTTAAGCACCCGTGGGCAGAGGGCCAAGCCTCGTGACTGTTAAACACTTTCTCAAACGGGGACGTATTGACTTCCACATGAGATAAGTAAGTCGACAAATCCCATGAGAACATAAGTAGGCTCGCTTCATCGTAGACTTTGTCTCAGTCATCTCTGACGTAGACTAGAGTCAAGAGAAAACCCATAACAAATAGAAAAGGTACTGTCTACCGGGATGAAACTTATTCTTTTTCCTAATCTAGTCCATAGTCTTCCTGTATCTATCCAAATCAGTTCAACTGTTTATGTGTCAAACAAACAACCATACATACAGGTACAATCACGTTTATAACATTTTTAGTTCGATAGAAGACAGATTGCATGTTCGTAGAGACGTAGACAAACAATTTATCAGAATCCATCGCTTATTTGTATGCCGATTATTGGCCGAACATACAGATCAGCTAAAAAATGTATAAATAACATCTTTTTGTACTTATGTTCACAAATAAAGATTTGATTTGATTTGATTTGATTTGATTTATGGCTGTCGTGACAGACCATTTCCTGAAGGAAATAGGAATCAGTTCAGTGTCTGCTACTGTTTCCGTTCGATGACATACAGTATAATGTTAACCTTTCTTATTACATTGTCAGCTAGATCATGTGTTGTGCGTTGTGTTTTGGTATTATTTTATAACCAACTAGTTTTTGCAAGCGGCTTAGCCTGTGTAATGTCTGAAAATATTCCTTGGGAACATACTCCGTGCATAAAAAGTACCTTAAATGTCCTCTTTCAGGCCATGATTTAGGTTCTCGTGTGTCAAGTTTTATCCCAATCCGTTCAGCCGTTAAGACGTGAAAAGGTAATAAACAAACAAACAGACAGAGTGACTTTCGCATTTTTATTATGTTAATATGGATTGCAAACGTAATACTACATTTTTTTTCAAAAGGTTTGTAGCGGCAACAATAAAAAAAATCAACTGCAATGTAGCAAAAATTTACATTCCAACAAACGAAACGCCATCTATCCCACCACCAGAGAACTACTATCGAAATCCAGCATCGCGGTATCAGAGTTCTCCGTGCGATTTGATCGTAATACAACAGTCCGAATACCAACTAACACCAGTTGCCCACCGATCATAACAACCATCCAGCCGGAGGATCCTTCCTATTCTACGGAGGTTTGAAGGACTTTACTCTGTTCCTACCGCATAACTCTATAGCTTATTTTTTGGCTGCGCAGTACTTTACACTAATATCAAAAAAAGTTATTGCCTTTATAAAAATATAAACACTAAACCTTTATTTCAATATCAAATTTGTCTGTGTTGTGTGTTTGCACATACTGTTGTGCAATATTTATATCTCCTGCGTCAGTGTCTGTATTATTGCCCACCATGAGCGAAAAATGGTCACCTTCTGACCAACTTTCGGCTAAGTACCTAATATAATTCAAGGAATAAACGACTCAAATAAATCATTCATCATTTCATAGGAAGACACATTTTAGATAACGCCTGAAAAAACATATTTATCTAACTCACAAAAAGTTACAATAGAGTTAAGAACAACAATCAAGCGTCTTTGATAAAGTTTGGCTAAAAAAGTTTTGTTTACGAAAACAAGGACGGAGGGGGGGTGAGCTGTGAGGTAAGAAGGGGGACGCAAAATAAAGCAATCAGTTATCCGTTAGGTTTGTTTTTTGATAAAAACGTTGACTTTGCAATCTTGGGACTGAAATTAAGCGTTGTGGGGTACAAAAGTGGGGGAGACAGATTTTCTTCCTTTGTTTTACTCAGTGAAGTAGAGGAGAGTTTAACTCAGTAAAGTAAAAAAACGGCCAAGTGTGAGTCGGACTCTCATAAGAAACATTCAGTTCCATAAACCGAAAAAAACTGTTCAAGTGCGAGTCGGACTCGCACACGAAGGGTTCCGTACCATATAATTTTTATTGTTTGTTGTTATAGCGGCAATAGAAATACACAATCTGTGAAAATTTCCGCTGTCTACCTATTACGGTTCTTGAGATACAACCCACTGACAGACAGACGGGCGAACGGACGGACGGACAGCGGAGGCTTAGTAATAGGGTTCCGTTGGTTACCTTTGGGTACGGAACCCTAAAAAACACGTTTCTTGTATGAGAGCCCCCTTTAATTTTTAACTTAATTAATTTTTATTATTTGTTATAGCAGCAAAAGAAATATACAATCTGTGAAAATTTCCACTGTCTACCTATTACGGTTCTTGCCCGCTTACAGGCAAACGGACGGACGGGCTTATAGATAGACGGACGGACAGCGGAGGCTTAGTAATAGGGTTCAGTTGGTTACCCTTTGGGTACGGAACCCTAAAAATTAAACGAGTTCTTCAATAAATAATAACAGCCGCATGTTTCGATCTTAGGTTTAAAGAACTTTATTTCCCATAAGAACAACAAAGTTCACTTAAAATGAGATTTACAAACTTAAACACACTTATTTTTGCTCTATTTTAGTACAAAATTACATGACAATATTTACATCAAATATCGCAGGTGCAGAGTGTACTAACAATATGCGATTTTAATTTATTTTTAAATTTGCTTAATTTACTCAACAATCCTTTATGTCGTTTGGCAGGTTGTTGTACAATTGTGCTCCCACATAAATCATGCTTTATGTGAAAAGAAAGGAAGAAAGAAGGAGGGTTATGTTTTCCGAGTGTACCTATGTATGTATATTTCTTTGGCACGCCCTAGAGCCTAAACAGCTCTATGGATTTTAGCTTGAGAGGTGTCATTAGATTCATATTTACTGTGAGAGTGACACTGGGTATTTCAAAATGAAAAAAAAAAGTGGTGGATTTTTGGCGCCAAATTATGCCTTTTTTCAAAACCTGTCGAGTGGGGTATCAAGATAAAGGGCTTGAGGAGACGAATCCAAAAAAGTAACTCGGGAAAATGTAGGAAATTAAAAATGACTTTGTCAAAAAACCTAAAAAGTTCGAAACATGTCGCTTTTCAAGCAGTCTGAACCAGTTCAATCACTAATCCAATGCCACCAACTGCATCAGACTGCTTGAAAAGCGACTTGTTTCGAACTTTAAAGTCGTTTTTAGCGGTCGGGTTTTTTTACAAATTCAATTTTTTTACCGTATGTGAGTGTGCGTGGCTGAGTCAGTTGCAACGTGTGTAAGTTTATTTCTTAGGTGATATTTATGTGTCTTTTGAGTGAATGTTATGTTTAAGTGGATGTTGCCTGTAATTATTTATTTAACTAAGGTATAAGTATTGAACACATACAATTGTGTAAGGTTAAGTGTGTGTGTTTTAATGATTTTATTTTGTGAAGTTTGTAGGTGTGTCAAGTTTGTTTTGGAAGCGGAGCCCTATATTTTAATCAAGTATTCTATATGGTCTGTGGTCTACGTTTTTACTAGTGAATTATATATTATAATGCGTACTTTATGTGGTATCTTTGAGGTTAAGCAGCGCTTTCTGAGGTCGTTCGAAGGATGGATAACCACTATGTACTAAGACTCCTCCTTGCCTCAGATAGCTCGTTAAGCTTCTAGGTTTCTGCTGTCATAATTGACAGTCTTTACGGGGACTCAGAAGACAAAAAATCTGACACCAGTTTTGTTCAGGGGTAGCGTGATACCCTGTGACTGTGTTGTGGATGTCAGATAGGCAGGTGTTTCACGTGAAATACTGGTACTCAGCTGCATCCGGTTGGAAACCAACCCCAACAAAGTTGGGAAAAGGCTCGGCAGATTGGTTGTTCTACGACGTAAAATTATCAAACAATAAAGGCAAGCGCAACTTGCCACCGCAGTGCATGCTATACACGGCCACGCGGTATTCGTTTGACAATATGGGTCTACGTTTCCACTGCAGTACACGCTACACACTCACGACTATGTACAGCGGTAGCGTGGCCCTCCGCAACGAGGCTACGCACGTTTTATTAAAAGAATATGGTTTTGACATAGTCTTGGGTTAATATTCGTATGTAGCGTGTACCGCGTGCACAGCGTGCATGGCTTTGACAGAGTTGAGCTACGTGGGTTTCATATTTGGGCAAGCTACGCGTGTGCCAATGATGTCAATTGATGCGTAGAGTGTCCGTGGGTTGCAGTGGAATCAATCTCATACATTTTCATGCAAGACGAAACCTCACACACGTGCGGAGGCTCTCCGTGTGGGTTTCCACCTTAATATTTTACACATTTTGGAATGTATTACGTTTGTGCAATTTTAGATAAAGCCTCTTTTCGGAAGGTTGCTAGTGGCACCAAAACGATTGCTTGTTACATAATATTTTGTAACCCTAATTTAACAGACAAAACTAAATTCTTAAAATACACAAGAGCTTAATTTCGTACTTGTTAACATACCATTATTTTACGCCAGTATTTCCCAAAGGCTTATGCAGAGGTGTTCCTAAAATATACCTACGTTTTGCTCGTTATGTTTAAGTTCCAAGTAATAGGAAACAACCGGGAAAAATCTAGAATGCTGCTGGGAAATTGAACATGGAAAATCTCTATTACAATTTGCCTCAATATGGACCTCATCAGAAGGCAATGTCACTCAAAAGGCAATGGAGAGGGCAATGCTTGGAGTTTCCTTGCGTGATCGAATCAGGAATGATGATATCCCCAAGTGAACTAGGGTTACCGACATAGCCCGAAGGATCGCCAAACTAAAGTGGCAGTGGGCAGGACACATTGCTCGCAGAACAGATGGTCAATGGGGCTGAAAAATTCTGGAGTGACGACCGCGTCCTGTGAAAATGCTGCACCCTAGAACTAAGTTTTAGATCGGTAAAAAAAAAATGGAACCTGTTTGTGGTAATTTATAAAGAAAGAGTTTCACCATCATCATCATCATATCAACCGAAAGACGTCCACTGCTGGACATAGGCCTCGCCACAACAACCGGTCCTGTGCGTCTCTCATCCATCGGCTACCCGCGACCCTCACCAGGTCATCGGTCCACCTTGTGGGAGGCCTTACAAACGTTGCGTCTTCCGGTACGCGGTCACCACCAAGAATAGAAGAAGGGGGCCGATGGGGTGAGGTCGTTGAATTCTTGGGCACACTCACCGAAGTACAATCTGTAGAAGACCGACAAACAGGCAACCTTGCGGCGATGAGCCAAGCTGTGTAGCTTGGCATCCACCAGATTTTTTAATTCGAAAGAATTTATCTAGTATTAGAAGAAAATTTAAATCAAGAATAGCCACACCACGACGGGCTATATAAGGAAGGTGGCTGGCGGCACTCGTTCATAGTCCGGTTTAGTAGTTGACAACCCTCTAGGGTTGATAACTGCGAGTGGCCATCGACAAAAAAAAAAAAAAAAAAAAAAAAAGGCACTCGTTCATTTGCTCGTCGGTCATCACAGCGTACGGAACCTCTGCCCGAATCACTAGCGATTGTCGTTATTTTCAAATATTTTATTTTGTTTGCTTTCTTATTTAAATTGTAATTTGTTTGGCCGAAGGCCATTAAAATCTTTTTAAAAAAACCCTTCTGTGTTTCTATTTGTAACATCAGAAGTGGGATTCGAGGCTGAAAAGCCGCTGAACGCCTACATTTCTGGTTTTATAAAGGGAAACTTAGTATTCCTCCACGTGGTTTGGTTATTTAATATTCGGGCGGAGTGTTTGTTTGTGCGATGCCTGCCAACGATCAACGCGGCAAACGAAAACGCCGTGGGCGAACTCTTTCGCCCAATCCGATGGAAGAGATCCTGAGGAGGCTGCGCGCGTTGGAGGACCAGCCCCGTGCGTCTGTGGAGACGCAAGCCCTTGCAACGACCAGCGCTGGCCCTAGCCGCGCCGCCGGGTTGACCAACTCGACGCCATCGGTATCGGAGCTTGGGGCGCCTACAACGGCGCGTGAGCTCGTGTCCGCGCAGATGGGGACGCCGCCGCCGACTCCACATACTAGCAACATGGGGTCAACGCAGTCTGAAGACGTGGTGACGAACGCTGCAGAGCGTCTTTTGACCGCTATCAGCTGTGCTCAGGTCAGATCCAACCGTTATTTTGTCTCTGATTTTGATCCGAGTGTTCATGACTTCGACACGTGGTGTGATGAAGTAGAGAGAGCCCGTATTTCGAATTGTTGGGACGACAGAGAATGCCTTGCTCGCGTCGGACATTGTCTAAAGGGCGAATCTCGCACCTGGCTTAGCCAATGGACTAGCAATATTCGCACGTGGTCCAATTTTAAATTAGAACTAAAAGCGCTATGCCCACGTTCTGTCGATGTCGCGAACATTCTTTATGATGTAATGCGGACAGAGTCCGATAAATACTCCACATATGCTGAGTATGCTCGTAAATCGCTTTTACGGTTACGCATAGTTAAAGGTCTAAGTAACGAGCTGCTTACTGCTATTATTATTCGTGGAATTGCAGATCCACAAGTTCGCGCTATGGCTACCAACGCTAAATTATCACCCGATTCTATAGTGGAGTTTTTATCGAGCTTTGTTAAACCTTCTAACAGCCATAATAAGAAAGTGTTTCCTAATGATCGATCTGATAAGTCTTCCAATACTAGTAACTCAAATCGCAAACCATTAAAACGTCAATATGATTCTAAAGATTCAAAATCAGTCAAGTGTTTTCAGTGTAAGCAATTTGGTCATAAGAGTGTTAATTGTAACAAACGGTCGAATACAATCCCGAGTAACAGTGACGAAAAAGCAATCGCGTTACCGGCGACATCTCGTGGCGATCCGAAGAAGTGTTCGTTTTGCAAAAAAAATAGGTCATTCCGAGGATACTTGTTTCGCTAAGGAACGCACAAATTCTCGAAATAATAACGGTGTCAATTTTTGTCGCGAAATTGCGGGTAGTTATAAAAATCGTGACGTGACCACTGCTGTCATATTGGGGATACCGTTAGACGTACTAATTGATAGTGGCTCATGTGTTTCCTTAATGTCAAAAAATGTTGTTAAATATTTTCCGTGTCAATTAAGGCCTACTAATCAGTTATTACGCGGCTTGGGCGGTACGGAAATTAGATCTGAATCATTTGTAACACTACCCGTTGAGTTTAGCGATATAACATTAGAAATTGATTTTTGTGTTGTAGGTGGCAATAATTTAAATGTACCCGTCCTTATCGGTACAGACGTACTGAATAGAAAAGGTATTACTTATGTTAGGACCGGTGATTGCCAACGTATAGTTCATAGTGAGGTGACCGTAAACGATGTTATGCAAGTAAACACGATTTCTTTGTCCGATCAAGTTAATACGTCGGTAACTGGAAAAGATAGGGAACGGTTACTAGATATCCTCACCAAGTATTCCGAATTCTTTTTAAGTGGTACCGCGACCACAACAGTGAAAAATAGTGAGATGCATATCAAGTTAACAAGTGATGTGCCCGTGTACTACAGACCCTACAAATTATCGCATGACGAAAAATTAAAAGTACGCAATATAGTTAAGGATTTGCTCGATAAAGGAATTATTCGCGAGTCCGATTCCGAATACGCTAGTCCGGTCTTACTAGTAAAAAAGAAGGATGGTTCTGATAGAATGGTCGTGGATTACCGTGCACTGAATCGAATAACTGTCAAAACTAGACATCCACTCCCCTTGATCAACGACTATATAGATAGGTTAGGTAATGCTCGCTGGTTTAGCTCTTTAGATATGGTTTCCGGCTTCCATCAACACCGAGTTGCTGAAGAGTCTATTCATAAGACCGCGTTCGTTACACCAGAGGCACAGTATGAATATTGCAAGGTACCCTACGGTTTAGCAAACGCGCCGATTTTCTATCAGAAAACTATCACAAAAACGCTTAAATCCTTCATTGAGGATGGCAAGGTCATAAGGTCATGGTCTACATTGATGATGTACTAATACTGACCGACGGGATTGACGAAAACCTCGTTTTATTAGATTCGGTTATAAAAACGCTAACTGAAGCAGGTTTTTCAATAAATCTAAAGAAATGTACTTTTCTTACTAATGAAATAGAATACCTAGGTAGGATAATAAGAGATGGTCAGGTTAGACCGAGCAATTACAAAATTGATGCATTGGTTAAATCACCGCGACCGAGTAATGTCAAACAGGTTCGCCAATTTCTTGGCCTCGCAGGATATTTCAGAAGATATATTCCAAATTACGCGATTAAGACTTCGCAAATCGCCGCACTAACTAGAAAAGGAGTAATCTTTAATTGGAGTGAGGAACACGAAAATGCACGTCAAGACATTATTTCTTTTTTAACCAATGAACCAATTTTGGCAATATTCGATCCTGAATTGACAACTGAGCTGCATACAGACGCCAGTTCTATTGGTTACGGCGGAATCCTTATGCAGGTACACAAGGACGGCCGTAGGCGGGTAGTTGCTTATTTTAGCAAGTTGACGGCTGGTGCGGAATCCAAATATCACAGCTATGAGCTGGAGACCCTCGCGGTAGTAAAATCATTACAACATTTTAGGCAATATTTAATTGGTAAATCTTTTAAAATAATCACAGACTGTAATGCACTAAAAATGACACAACGTAAGAAGGATCTCCAACCCAGAGTTGCAAGATGGTGGATGTATATGCAAGATTTCGATTCCTCGCTAGAATACCGTAAAGGCGCACTTATGCCACACGTAATTATTTGAGTAGAAATCCGGTGAATATTATTAATGTTGTTCAAAAACCGAAAAATTGGGCTCAAGTGGCACAGGCAGGTGACGAGGAGACATTGACGTTACTTGAAAAATTAGATAACGGTAAATTAGACAACACGCGTTACGTGAAACGAAATGACCTCTTGTACTATAAGTATGACGTCACGGGTGAGCAAGCGCGATTCTTATGTTACGTACCAAAGGCATTTCGATTAAGTTTATTACGCGTTTTCCATGATGAGCATCAACACATTGGTGTAGACAAAACTACTGATCTGATCCTGCGACACTTCTGGTTTCCCGGTCTTAGACAATTTGTCAGGAAATACGTCACGCACTGCGTAGTGTGCATTTCACATAAGCAAGTTCCACGCGCATCTTTGCAACCAATATCCTCTTGGGAAAAGGCTCCGGTACCATTTGATGCAATTCACGCGGATGTACTCGGACCACTGAGAGAAAGTGATGGTCATAAACATGTACTTATCATAGTTGACGCGTATACTAAATATTGTTTACTTCATGCCTTACCAAGACAAGATTGTAAAGAGTTGAAGCGCGTAATGACCCAAGTAATTTCATTGTTCGGTACCTTTAAAAGACTAGTATGTGATAGAAGTCGTATGTTCGATAACCATGAGTTTATTAATTGGATATCTAATTATGGAATCGAAGTGCATTTCATTACCCCTGAAATGCACCAGGAAAACGGACAAGTAGAACGTTATTGCCGTACAATTTTAAACATGATAAGAGTTGAAGTAAATTATAACGAAAATGATTGGTCTAAAATATTATGGAAACTGCAATTGGTTTTAAACGTCACTAAACATAGGACTACTCAATATTCGCCATTAAATCTCCTTATTGGCACCGATTCCACTACACCTTTAATAAACACTTTGATTAAAGATATAACTTGCGAAGGTTCGAATCCTAATCATGATGCAATTCGCGAGATAAGACGGCAACGTGCTGAAGGGCTTATTCGCGAAAACAAAGATAAACAAGACTCCTACGTCAATAAAAATAGGAGTCCGTCTAAAAGGTTT
The DNA here is from genome assembly GCA_950371165.1 of Lacanobia oleracea. Lineage (NCBI taxonomy): Eukaryota > Metazoa > Arthropoda > Insecta > Lepidoptera > Noctuidae > Lacanobia > Lacanobia oleracea. The sequence continues at coordinate 2,440,768 of OX493386.1, read as the reverse complement.
CAAGTTGATGATTTAGTCTATGTGATTAAGAGCTCTCAAAGCACCGGAAAGCTGGATAGCGGTATGAGGGGCCCTTATAAAGTTACCAAGATCCTCCCTAACGATAGATATGAGGTCCAATTGTTAGCTGGAGCTTATGGAAAGACTAGTCAGGCAGCTGCTGCATACATGGTGTTATGGAAGGGTGAATGGACACCCGAAACTATTGCTGCATTTTTTGAAGGTACTTGTTGTACGATTGCTGTTATGTTTGTTTTGTTAGCTTACATACCCACTAGTCTTTTCCCTATTCTTGAGCTAGATTATGTACTAAACAAGCCCGTATTTATTTATTTTGGCTATGTTATGTGTTGTGTTCAGTGGAAAAGACCCGTGTAAAGCCTGTGCGCATGGTATTGGGGTGACCCTGACACTGGTGGTTTCTGGGGTGAGTCGGTGGCGCAACCGATAACAGACCTGTGTAAATCCAGCCCTTATTAGGTATCTGGGGTGACCTGCTAGAGACTGATGTAAACCCTGTTTGCGCACGAGAGTATGTGCGAGGTATTCGGTTGCGTGGGAACAGACCTGTGTAAAACCTATGTGATTGGAAACGCTAGTGTGTAGCGTTTATTATTGCTTGAGTGGCTTGGTTGGCTAATTAGTACATAATCTGATGCTTTTGCACTTATATGAATTCAGACCAGCTGTTGATAAACGATGTAAATGAGTATGTTTCTTAGAATGTGTGTATCTTCACAGATACCGATGATGATGACGCCGAACAGCCGCTGGACGCGGAGGGTGTTGCTGGACCATCCTCGAGCTCCTGCTGAGGGCTTCGAGCACGCAGCCCCGTCAGGAGAAGCCGTATTAGAAGAAAATTTAAATCAAGAATAGCCACACCACGACGGGCTATATAAGGAAGGTGGCTGGCGGCACTCGTTCTCGGTTTAGTAGTTGACAACCCTCTAGGGTTGATAACTGCGAGTGGCCATAGACAAAAAAAAAAAAAAAAAAAAGGCACTCGTTCATTTGCTCGTCGGTCATCACAGCGTACGGAACCTCTGCCCGAATCACTAGCGATTGTCGTTATTTTCAAATATTTTATTTTGTTTGCTTTCTTATTTAAATTGTAATTTGTTTGGCCGAAGGCCATTAAAATCTTTTTAAAAAAACCCTTCTGTGTTTCTATTTGTAACACTAGAGTATTTTTTTTCTAAGTACTGTTCAATTCAACTTTTAATTTGCATATATTAGGACGTATAAACACTTTAACAGATGCTATCCGAGTACATTTTCCCTGTATCCTAGTTGATAAACAGTTTACAAACATGTAGCAAGTCTCCCGGAATGTATTTACGTTGTGTTGATTGCGCGTTGTACTTTGATTACAACTCCAACCAACTAATCAGCGCTGCTATATTCAATAGGAAGTAGTGATTGTAGTGTTTGTCATTTAGGTATGGGAAAGGGAGTGAATCAAAAGAAATGGTTTAGATGTACTTTAATAGTAAATGGAGGAAATGAGACATATAAATGGCTAATTGGCAAGTGATAATAAGTCTTCATTACCCGACTGTCCCGGAAGGTGCGTATTGGTTTTAGAAAGTACTCATGTATGTTTTTGAGTTTATTCGTTACGCACATACAAATCTTTTCTCTTTATAATATTAGTGTAGATAAAATCATAAGCTATAGTTTCGACAGATGGTGTTATCATACCTACACAGATTAAACATATCGGCCTTATATTATCATGTTTTCACATTTCATTTAGACAGTTCAATTTATGCTCTTCATTTTTTTGAAGCAGCAGCAAAAATTTTAGGAACCAACTTTATTGAGCAACCATCTATGTTACGTGGTGGTTCCCTCATCTTATTAAAAAAAAACTTAAAATTTAAGCAACGTAATGACATCGTTAACTTATCAGTGGAACATTGCATCGAGCTGTCCTGTGTTGAGCTAGATAAGCATATCATAGTGTGCGTGTACAGACCCCCAAACCCTCAAAACTTTATTTTATTTGAGTCAACAATGGAAGATATCCTTGCGAAACTTGCAGCAGGTAACAAGCCCGCGATTATTTGTGGGGATTTTAATATTAATATTTTAGAAATTAATTCAAATAGCAGCAGATTTATAAGCCTTTTTAAATCGTTTAATTTGTCTAATGTGTTTACAGAACCGACTAGGGTAACACCAACTTCTTCAACCTGTATCGATAATGTATTCTGCGATTGTGAATATTTAGATAAAGCCATAGTTAATTACCTTCCCTCTGATCATAGTGGTCAATTGGTAACATTTCAGTTTAAAGCAGCCTTGGAAAAAATTCATATACAATATAGGCCAATTACAACTGGAAAACTAGCTAAATTCAATGGTACCTTACAAAATAAGTTAAATTTTCTAGGCCATAACATTGAAGATGCTAATAAATTTTATGATAATTTCTTTTCAGTGGTTCTAAAGGAATTCAATGCAACTTTTGAAAAGAAGTCTAAGGATACTTTCCCTAAGTATGTATTTAGTGACTGGGCGACTAAAGGCATTAGGATAAGTAGGGAAAGACTATATGAGCTATATGGCCTTAAGCCTGTCATAAACACTGATTCTTTTAATAAGTTTGTAAACAAATATTCTAAAGTGTTCAGAAATACTTGCAAGGTAGCTAAAGCCCTATATATTAGCAATAAGATCAAATCGTCAGAAAATAAAATAAAGACAGTTTGGAAAGTTATTAATAATGAAACTAATAGAAATAAAGAACGAAACACTGATTATTTACTGGAGACTACACATGGTGCCAAAAGCTCTAATTTAGAAGTAGCTCAAGAATTTGTAAATTTTTTCACCAATATACCAACTAAAACTACGGAATATTTAAATTCTTCACCTGAGGTCTCATATAATTTATTAAAAGCTAACGTTCCAGGTTGTACGGTTGAATTCCAGTTCAAACATATCAACCCTGTGACAGTCATAAAAGCTTTCCGGCAAATCAAAATCAAATTGACCGAAGACATATGGGGAATGTCTATTAAAGTGTGCACGTCCATAATTGAAACTATAGCACCATACTTGGCTTTAATATTTAATTTATGTGTGGACCAAGGAGTCTTTCCGGATATAATGAAATATAGTAGGGTTATACCACTATTTAAATCGGGCGACAGAAAAGACACCAATAATTATAGACCTGTATCTGTTTTGCCGGTTTTTAGCAAAGTGTTTGAAAAAGTAATGCTCAATCAGATGCTCAATCATTTTAACATCAATAAAATTTTACACGATCAACAGTATGGTTTTACCAGGGGTCGTTGTACGACTGACGCTGGTGCCACGTTGTTAAAACACATATACTCAGCGTGGGAAGAGGCACAAGATGCCATAGGAATCTTTTGTGACCTCTCCAAGGCATTTGATTGTGTAAATCATGAAACCTTGCTCCTAAAGCTAGGACATTACGGACTAAGTAAACTTGCACTCAGTCTAATAAAATCTTACTTAAATGATAGACAGCAGCAAGTTCAAATAAATGGTGTCAATTCACGGGGTTTAAAAGTCAAAATGGGGGTACCTCAAGGCTCTATTTTGGGTCCTTTCCTCTTTCTAGTATATATTAATGATCTACCCCATCTTTTTTAAAAAATCACCCTCATATGGTATTATTTGCTGACGATACGTCCTTAATTTTTAAGACAGATAGACGTTCCATAAATCTTGACGACGTAAATAACGCCCTACAGCAGGTCCAAAATTGGTTTACTGCTAATAATTTAGTATTAAATGGGAAAAAAACTAAATGCATCAGATTTGCCTTACCGAACGTTAAAAGAAATGATTGCGACATAGTATTGAACAAGGAGAAACTTGAATTCGTCGAAAACACGGTTTTCCTGGGGATTACGCTTGACTCAAGGCTACAATGGGGTCCTCATTTAACATCTCTTGCGGGACGGCTAAGTTCAGCAGCATACGCTGTCAGAAAAATCCGTCAATTTACCAATATAGATACCGCGAGGCTGGTCTATTTTAGTTACTTTCATAGTATCATGTCTTACGGTATCTTATTATGGGGACGTGCTGCAGACATCGAGTCTATATTTATCCTGCAGAAAAGAGCCATCAGAGCCATTTACAATCTCCGTCGGCGTGATTCCCTAAGAGAACTGTTTAAGGATATCAACATCATGACGGTACCTTGTCAATACATTTACGAAAATATTATGTATGTTCGGAAAAATCTTCATCTCTTTAGCAAGATTAGTGACAGGCATAATTTTAATACTAGAAATAGGAACAAATTAGATCAACCCCGATTCAGATTGGCCAAAGTACACACTTCTTTTATGGGGTACTGTATTAAATTTTATAATAAAATACCAGTTGATATTCTCGAACTGAATGAGAGAAAATTTAAAGCATGCATAAAACGCACACTATGTAGGCAAGCGTATTATAAACTGGAAGATTATATCCTCGATAAAAACGCTTGGCTAAATGCTGGTCCTGCTCCACAGTCACAGCTGCTTAGGTCCACTTTTTAGGTTTTTATGTTTTCATATTTGGAAGAGATGCTCGCTCCTTTTAGAGGTTCTTACATTATTTCGTTTATTTATTCTTATATACATACAAATTATATTATTATATTAATTACTTATTTATTCTTTTTGATGTAAGAACTTAATCGTTCTCTTTATTAATTTATTTTTCATTATTTGGTCATTGACAACCATAGTTTTGTGTAAAGTAGAAGCATATTTTTCAAATTTTGTAAATGTGAGTACCATGAAACCATTTACATTTTATGTGAGTAGTTATAGTTTTACTTGTTGGACTTGAACGAGCATGGTGGTTGAGAGCATGTCATGCTCACTCAAATGTCTCGCTGATGGCGGCGCGTGGGTTTGATCATTCGGTTCCCTTCGAAATTGTTGAGCTGAAGGGTGCCGATACACGCGTCATGTTCGTGAACAGGCGCCGTCGGTTGAGACTGGTCATCTCTTAACTGCCATTGGCTTATTTTAATCTTTATATTTAAAATTCTTATAATAAGCCCTTTTTTTTTCTTTGCATTGTCCTCACATGCAGAAGCAACAAGTATATGTAACTTGGAATTTTGTAAAACAGAACATGATCCGTGGAGTTTCTTGCACGTTCTTCTCCATAGAGATCTACGCTTTGGAACGTGCAAATAGCTTCCATGTTTTTGACTGACCGACCTTGACGTTTCAAAAGTGCCTGTGAATGGTTTATTTGAAATAAAATGCTTTGAATTTGAATTTGAATTTGAATTTGAGTTTTTTCTATTTCTCGACTTGACTATTTCTTTGTCACGCCTTGTATAACGACTTGATAGATTTTAAAACTTAACACCAATCTAATGACTGATTCATTAGATTTGTCTTAAGTGCTCAAGTATATATGCTATTTTAAACTATGAAAAAACATAACACAATTTATTATGACAACTAAACAATATGGCGAGTGTCATGTGGGCTGTTAAAATAAAGTGTTCAAGATCATTTCATAGCGACACGCATTAAAATGTAGGTAGTTTTAGTACGATTTTGATTACAAAAACTTATTAAAACTGGGATAAGCCAAGTTGCCTGTTTATCTCTATATAGGCAACATTTTTAAGTGTGCGTGGTTGGCCACCGCCGAAATTATGAGAAAACACTGATATTTCATTTCATTCATTCATTTACTCAATTCAATAACAATTTATTGTGTCTGAATGTGTTACAAAAAAAAAAGAACAGAAAAACAGTTACAAGTAAAAAATGACCAAATCGATTAACTAAAATATTGGAAAAAAAAACATCGTCTCAATTAAATTAATGTAAATCACAATAGTTATAAAAAAAAAGATAAAAATTAAATGTCAAAAATAAAAAATAAAACCACAAACAATTTAAATTAATTAGGTGCCAAAAATCAATTATCACTTATAATACCACAAGAGCTTCAAAATTATCGGGAAATGCCAGATAATTTTGAAGCTCGTGTGGTATTCGGGGGATTATTTTTCCGTCCCAAATGTCGGCCAATAGAATTGCACCATGAGATGAAATGAACAGTCAACAAATAAGAATTTCATAATGAATAAAACTACCAGAGAAAATTTTCAAAAAATTATCAGTATAATACCATGTAGGTTGTACCACGTGACGTCGAATGGTGCAATTCTATTGGTCGATATTTGGGTCGGAAAAATAATCAATTAAAACATTCATTCATGTCAAAACTAATTCATCTAAAACGTCAAAAAATATATATTAAGAAAAAATAATAATAAACATGTTACATAAAACAATAAAATAATCAATAATATCCAATAATAATTAAAAAATCATAATCAAAAACCAAAATTAAAATTTATCTGTTGTCACGAATTATTCTCACAAATAATGAAAGCTCTTTATTTAGTTTGGGAAACTCCAAATTCTGGAAAGTAATGACACATGGGTCATTACTTCCCAGAATTTGATCCTTATTAGCGACTCGATTCATGGCTAGGAATTACTTCTCATCAAAATCGAGACGCACAGCAGACAAGACAGTTCAACCAAGGTCGACTTGTCTAAAGAGGCGTGTTTCTGCACTACTTAAATATGAATGGCATCGCAGTATCATGTGTTATACTTTCAGTGTATTTCGATATTCCTCATAGTTTCGGATTTGGCATCACACATAACACTATTCCACTTATTATATTGTGTTACATGAAACCCTTCCTATGTTATGTCTAATGGAAATGGAAGTGATTCGCTAGAGGGCACGAATATTTTAGCATGCAGGAGATACGAGATTGTGTTGAAATATTTTGTATAGTTACAGCTTATACATCTTTGTGGAAGTTGGGCTGTCCTTGAGATAAAATAAAAATCCATGCTTGAATCAGTAAAGTATTGAAACATAAGCAACTGAGTTGCTTGAAACAATAGAACAGAAAACATATACACAGATACACGGTGCCATTTTAATTTTCGTCGTCCAATATTACATTTTTTTTAAATAATGATACTTACGAAAATTTAAATTATTAAAAAAAATATATAAGTATATAATTCAAGCAGCGAGCGCAGTCAGAGCCTTGTGTTTCAAAGGCGGCGCGGAATGGAACGGCGACAATATGTTGATACGCAATCATCATTAACAGGGTGTTTCATAATTCTAATACATTATTTATTTTTATTGCGCTATTATTTTATTAAGTTATCTTTTAAAAAATATTCGTGCCTAGAGGTAGTTTATGTCGGGTACATTAAGCGATTCGACTTTGTAATATAATTTACTTCAGACCATGTTATCCATAGATTGTTAAATGGCACCGTGTACTATTAAACGGTTGAGCGTTCTCCATATAGGCCTACTTATATGGAGAGCGCTCAATCGTTTGCGCAACCAAGTAGGTAGCTGCAAACACTTAGCAAAAAAATATAACCGACTTCCAAAAAAACACTACAAAGTATTACCTTAATTTCGGAAGTCGGTGTTTTTGGTGAGGAGCTCGTGGCTAGATAATAACGACCGCACGGGTCGACCTTCAAGGTTAAGCAACGCTTGCCAAGGTTGGTCTGTGGATGGGTGACCATCTTAACGTACCGAGTTTCCTCCGTGCCTTAAAGCCGTTAGTCGCGGCTATCAATTGTAGATTATTGACAGTCGTTACGGATAATCAGAAGCCAGTTAATCTGACTCCAGTCTTGCTTGGAGGTAGGCAACCGCTCCGTGTAAAATACTGGTATTCAGCTAAATCCAGTTTTACTGCAATCCGACCTCAATACAGTTGGGAAAAGGCTTGGCAGATGATGATGAGTGATTATTTGGAAGTCTTTTTTGTAAAAATGTTTTTTATTTCTCACTTTTAAGTGGTGACGACGTCTTCATTTACGCAGAAATTGAAATAAGCAAAAATGCAATAAAACTATTTAGTCAAACTAAATCAAATTTTAGCGGTACCAAATGGCAAGTATAAAAAAGAATCACACAAATTGGATCATAAACCTTAGAGTAATCGATGTACATACATAACACAACCTCCTCCTTTTTTGAAAGTCGGTTAAAAATTGGGTTTCACTGACCCGCTTGACACAAAGTATGAGTTTAGTGCCCCGTCCTAAATATGGCCCACTTTTTGGAGTGCCCTTACACCTGTACCATTGATGACCTGATGAGTGCCACTAAGGGTCACCATCCGAATCGACTCGAAATGAAGAAAACATAAAATTTAAAATAAAAAGTCATTTTTGTCCCTGTCTTGTTTTTAGGGTTCCGAATAGGATCACTCGGGTGTCTGTGGGTCTTTCTGTTACAGCCAGTTTTTTAAGGATCTACTGGACCGATTCTGTTGAAATTTGGTAGACATATGGACTTCTGTGACCTAAACACGGACGCTTGACGTAACTAAAAATATTTTAGTATGGGGGTCAAACTGGAAAATTAAAAAAGTTTTCAAACTGTATTTAACTTTATTTTTAACTTTACTTACAATTTGAAATTTATTTTTTTCATAATTTTTTTTTTATTTGTATTGGGTTTGCTCTTGGCTCTAGTCTATGTCAGAGATGACAGAGACAAAGTCTACGATGGAGCGAGCCTATAGTTAAAATAAATAGTTTTGTAGTTATTCAAGAAATTAGACCAAACCTACCACCATAACCATTCCCCCCTATCTCCGAAACTACTGAGTCTCTAAATTTCGAAAAAAATGCAGTTAATCAGTAATCTTTAGGTAAAGAATTACCTAAATTGAAAACAACATGTTAAAAAGTCAAAGTCAAAAGTCAAAAACGTTTATTTCAATTAGGCCATTAATCGGCACTTTTGAACGTCATCATTACATTTAAAATAACATAGTGAGTCTACTGTCCATTCGGAAGGGTAGATTCTTATGAAGAAGTGAGGACCATGAACCCTGAGTATGCAGAAGTAGACTTATTAATTATCTAAATAAGTACATGGTACTCACATATTTACAAATATTGGAACCATTAATTAGCAGACTGTGTGTGAACAGAAAAATAAAAACCCAAAAATGAAACAGTAGGTACAACTATAAAGTAAATACATAAACCAACCAGTTTGATCTTGTCTCCACCATTGATTGTCCTATGGAGCAGGACCAGCATGTTTCCAAGCATTCTTATCCTGAATGTAATCTTCTAATTTGTAATATGCTTGTTTACAAAGTGTGCTTTTAATGTAGGTTTTAAATTTTCTTTCATTTAGTTCTAATATGTCACAAGGTATTTTATTGTAACACTCAACACAGTACTCCATGAAAAATGTGTGTACTTTAGCAAATCTATAAATGGTTGATCTAATTTATCTTAAACAGTTACAAAAATGATATTGGTTCGGAACCATTTGCACGCGAGTCCGACTCGCACTTGTCCAGTTTTTTTTAAGGTACCTATTCCACAACCACACAGGTATCACAATTAAATTCCTCAATTCTTGTACCCCATTCTCTTCCTGTACTCGAGACGAAAAGAAATTTACATTTTAATTTTGTTTCACGGTGACTGTTAGAAGTTTCAGACGGCCTCGGTAACGGATCTGTTTGCAGCGATACTAACTTTTTGTTTCGCATAATTAACTGGCGATGTTATAGTGGCATACTGGCTTTATAGTAGAGAAAAAGGTGGATTATTCTTTGTAAGGCAAAAAAATAATAGGATAGTCTTTGTGAGACATTGTTTTTCTGGTGTTTCAATATTTATAAGAGAGATTTATGTTTTTTTTTTTGTAGTTGAATTAGTTAAATAACTTCGCATTTTGACAAGGTTACTTTTGTGAAGAGGGTGGTCACAGGCGCTTGCTACAAGCTTTGCTACGGCGTAGCTGACATCGCTACGGCGTAGTCAAGTCAGCTTCGTTTGTGGAGTCTACGCACCTGTGGATTTTTGAAATATTTTAATGTGTGATGATATATTCTATAAATCTAGTGGCAGACTACAATACAGTTTTAAGACAGGATAACGACTCTAGGTACACCCTTGTCATGGGATTCATAAAATAACCAGCAAAACTTAGTTGGCGCAATTTTTTCACAATTAGAACCAGAACTTTATTTGCTCAAAATGTAGGTACAATATAAGTTAACTTACACGAAAACATAAGATCAGCTACATTTTACCTTACGGCATGCAAATCATTAGCTACAATAATAAAATAAATAGAAAATGTCAACAATGGGAATAGAATTAATATCTAGTAAAAAAATAAAAAAAAACAAAAGTCAATAATTAATAACAGCCGCACGGGTCGATCTTCAAGGTTAAGCAACGCTTGCCTAGGTTGGTCTGTGGATGAGTGACCATCTTAACAGCGAGTTTCCTCCGTGCCTCAGAAAACACGTTAAGCCGTTGGTCCCAGCTGTCTTTTGTAGGTCTTTGGCAGTCGTTACGGATAGTCAGAAGCCAGTAAATCTGACTCCAGTCTTGCCATGAAGTACCGTGTTACCCAGTTACTGGGTTGACTGGAAGCCGACCCCAATATAGTTGGGAAAAGGCTAGGCAGATGATGAGTCATTAAGAAATTAATTTCATGTCAAACACTTTACAAATTACAATTTTGCTATCAGAATATAAATACGCAATTCTACATTCATAGAATTCAGGTGTGCTATTATAATACCATTTTAATTGCTACATATCTTCCATCTCGGTAGTTGTGAACATCGCAAAGTGACGACACATGTCGTAACCGATATGAAATTCCGAGGTAACACGGATATGATGACGTCACACTCCAAAATAGAATATTATGTGTGAAAGTTCTCTTTTGTTTGAACCCCAACAATAACTGTTCTGGATTTGAGTTATGATGAGATTCTGATACTGTAGTGTTTTTTTTTATAGGGCACAAGTGTCGACTGTCAGGGTTATATTCAAAACTAGCTTTAGCCTGCGACTTCAGACGCGTATATCTTGTTTTTCCCTTTCCCGTAGGGATTTTGGGAAATCCTAAGGAGTCATTGTACTCCTCATGAAATGAACAAGTTTTACTCTGGGGTCAACCCTAAAATTGTGGAAAAAATCATCTGTTAAATACATTTTTCGCACAAAAATGTATGGAGCAGATTATTTTGACGACTTCCGTGTTTTTATTTTACTTTTTGTAATGGTTTTGCTCTAGTCTAGGTCAAAGATCATTATCTGCCTAGCCTTTTCCCAACTATATTGGGGTCGGCTTCCAGTCAATACCAGTATTTTACGAGGAGCGGCTGCCTACCAGACCTCCACAACCCATCAATTGAGTAACACGGTACTTCATGGCAAGATTGGAATCAGATTTACTGGCTTCTGACAATCCGTAACGACTGCCAAAGATCTACAAATGACAGCCGGGACCAACGGCTTAACGGTTTTTTCCGAGGCGCGAAGGAAACTTGGTATGTTAAGATGGTCACCCACAGACCAACCTTGGCAAGCGTTGCTTAACCTTGAAGACCGACCCATGCGGCTGTTATTATCTAGCCACGAGCTCATGACTAATCTATACTCTATACTAATATTATAAAGAGGAAAGATATGTATTTTGATATGTAACGAATAAACTTAAAAACTACTGGAGCGATTTGAAAAAATCTTTCCGCAATGGATAGCTACGTTATCAGCGAGTAACACAAGTTATATTTTATTACCGTACTTCCACGGGAACAGGAACTACGCGGTTGAAACCGCGTGACGTCCGCCGGTAATTGATAATAGGGTATTTTACTAAAAAAATCTAATTAGTCCGTCTGATAGATTTTCAAAAAATATTGGACACGTATTTTTTATTTTTACATGTAAACAAAAAATAAAGAGGATACAGCGAGTTGAAGACGCGCGTGACGTCATCTGGCTTGTTAAATTTGGTACATTACAACTGTGTGTAATTCCATCAATAAAATTAAAACGGGCGCACAGTTCAACCAAGCATGGCACTGCTAGTTACAACCAAAACAGATAAGTAAGTTGAATACTTGTAGATCTTCCGCGACAAGATACTCTACAAACCCTTCAGAAAACACGGATTTACGATTAATAGAAACCCTAGCAATTTGATCCAATTACTTACTTGTGTTCTGTGGAAAGGACAGAAAACTATAAAGTAACTATTTTGATACAAGAAACGGCTATTTTGATTGAATTGATACTCTGATGTCGCGGATTATTGAGCTGCTGGTATGTTCATAAGCTGAGCGAGTTTCCGTTGTTATAAAATATTTTGAAATAGTAAAATATCATCATCTTCTTAGGGTTCCGAACATCCGTAAGAAACGGAATTACCGAACCCATATAGGATCACTCGGGTGTCTGTCTGTCTGTTCCTCTGTCACAGCTAGTTTTCACCAGATCTACTGGACCGATTCTGTTGAAATTTGGTACACACTTGGACGTGTAAATTATTAAATTTTGAGTATGAGGGTAATTAAAAAAAAGTTTTTCAAACTGTCTCGTGTCAAGTCGTGTGACATATCAAATGAAAGGGCTTACTGTGGGGGTTTTATATATTTTTTTTTTTATAATTTAAAAAAATAACATTTTTGTATCTATTTAAGCAATTAGATCAAAATTGACCATTCGAAAATTATAAGCATAGAAAGAATGGTACAGAACCTCAGTACATTTTTATAAGAAAGAAGCTCACAGCTGAACCAAATGTCACGAAACCAATATTTTTCAAATTCCAGATATGCGACCGCATACCGGATGACGCAGCGTAAGAAGGCCTCCCACAAGGGAAACTGATGACCTGGTGAAGATCGCAGGAACCTACTGGATACGAGACGCACAGACCCAGATATTGCGGCAACGCTGGAGGGCTGCTAGGCAACAGTGGGGCTACTAGGCAGATGATAAATCTTCCAAATTACAAAAGATATTTATTTATTCACTACTTTACGCACACAAATAAACAGAGGCGGTTTTGATGCCTACGGTTTGTCTCATTAAATGTTTGCCCTCATTAATAGTTTTTATGATATAATTTATTCATACATGTCCAAAATGTTCTATTTTACGAGATTACTTCATTCTTAGGCAAATATTTATTTATCCGGGTATATAAAATTATTTCGTTACTGAGTGACTGACAGACAACGCACAGCCAGAACTGCTGGTCGTAGAAAGTTGAAATTTGGCATGTAGGTTCCTTGAGGAGTGTAGAGGAGCACTAAGAAAGGATTTCCAGAAATTCTTACAGGAACAGGAAAAAATGGGATATGCGCTTACCGAGTCGCGGGCAATAGCTAGTTTAAACATATAAAGAAAGCATTTTAAGTACACGGTCGATATTACAATTATATTACAATTATAAGGCCGCCAGTAAAAGACTCAAATCCTCCTATGCCATTACAGTGGGTATTATTCAATACTGGGCCATAAAACAACAAGCAAGTCCGCTGAACAAGTGGTTATCAAAATTAAAGGTCTAATAAACTAGACATAGTTTAATAAACCTTTAATGATCACCCGCAGAGCCTAGTTACCCAAATTTTATAGTTCTAAAATAATAATTTAGATCCGATTATAAACTTTGCATATAATATTCGTTAAGCTTCAAATTAAGCTCGAAATATAAATTGATTCCACTCAATACGCTAATAGTTGTTGCCGAAAACACATTGTAAATTATTGTTATGATAATAATTTGTATTTAGATAAACGTATTCATAGGAAATTGGTATGAAATTATGCTCTATTTCAAACTGTGTAAGGGTTAGCTCACAGCGAGAAACGATGCTATGCGACGATTATTGTGGAGTCGAATTAAGTGATAAAGGATTTTTTTTTTAAGTGCCTAAAATAACTCTTTTACACGTTTTTTAGTCCGTTTAAAATAGATAAGGCCGGTATTTCCTAGCTAGCCTTACTCTGGGAAGAAACGTGCGATTAATGTATTAGTTGTATCATATGGATTAATGTCTGGGTGTTCTTTGAAGATAGTACGACGACACACGACACGACATGACACGGCAACAACACGACGACACGGTTGGCGCAGTGGTTGAGCGATCGGCTGCTGCGCTGCTTGTCGCAGGTTCGATTCCCGCACGGAACAAATATTTGTATGGCCTACAGATAGTTGTTTCGGGTCTGGCTGTTTGTGTATGTGAGTTTGTATGTTTGTGAACGCACCCACGATACAGGAGAAATTCCTAGTGTGGGGCAACGTTTTGTTTAAAAAAGAAGAAAGAAAGAAGAAGAAAGAGAACGTGGCAGTATTAAGTGGACCTGTCGAGACAGTGCAAGTATTTGTCAGTATATCGTATACCTCAACTCAGAACTCGAAAGCTCTAGCTTTTTCGCGCTAGGCAACGCGAAAAAGCTAAAGCGCGCGCGGCTGAGTGTGTTATCCGAGCAGTGGGATTCGCCTTTCTTGCGGGGGTGGCTGCAACTGCATGCCGGTGCCTGCGCTTATTATACAGGGTTATTTTTAAAATACCAGCAACCTCTTAGGCAGTGAAAGTACACATGATTATAAGCAAATTTTACTTTGGGAAAACTCCGAAATCTCGAAAAAAACATCAGCTGTTTCATACAAAATGCAATAATCAATGAAAATGTATAGAACAGCTGATATTTTTCTCGAGCTTTCGGAGTTTTCTCAAAGTAAAAGTCGCTTATAATCATGTGTACTTTCACTGCCTAAGAGGTTGCTGGTATTTTACAAATGACCCTGTATACTTTAAAGTGTTTTATAATGACATTTTGTATTTTGTTTTAATGCTTGGTTATTAATTTGACATAAATTTAATTTTTGATTTTAATTTAATTTTTGATATTAATTTAACTTTTGATTTTAATTTAATTTTTTATATTAATTTAACTTTTGGTTTTTTATTAATATTTAACTTTGATTTTTGATTTCAATTTCATTCTGAATTTTATTTTATTGATGACATTATTATTGTATGAGTTTATTTAGTCAATTTGAATTCAGTTTCATCTTAATTTTCAATTTTAGTTTTGTGTATTTTTAATATTATTATGTTGACATGTAAGAATTTAAATGTTTAAATATGGATTATTGGTATCTGAAGCAAATAAATTATTATTATTAAAAACGTCGTCACGCTGCGAATCAATCTACTTAATATTTTCCCAACTATGTTGGGGTCACTTTTCAGTCTAACCAGGTGCAGCTGAATACCTGTAGTTCACATGAAGTGACTTCCTATTCTGACCTCCACATCCCAGTAACTGGATAACAACATCATCATTATCATCATCTCTGACTATCCATACCTAACGACTGTCAAAGAATAAAAACGGCATAATTTGCTTTCCGAGATATGGAGGAATCTCGGTTTGGTAAAATGGTTACCCAACTACAATGTAAATAAAGGTACATCATGTATCGCTATCGTACAAAATTTGCGCAGCATTGCGTCGCAAAGCGTATCAGTGTGCGCTGAACTTTACGTACGTACAAATCCCATTTTAGTTAATGGCGTATGTAATAATTTGGCCGATCAGATGTGACTGCTACGAGTATCACTGATTAAAATATGTATTGTTTCGCTGGGGACTATGAACTGTTACCAAATCTGATGATCAGGTTACTATTTTGAGATAAGCATTCGCTTCATTTAAAATAGGGTATAATTTAGACGGTCACCAAAAATAATATTTTTAAGACTCTAAGCCTAGGCACCAAAATGGATCAACGGTCACCAAATTCTATCCAACTCAACTGTGATTGCCATAAAATGTAGGCTTGGGGTTACAAACTGGATAAAATAGGTTAGGTTAGGTTAAAATTGTAACCAACCGCGCGCGAGCCGAGCGAGCGAAGCGAGCGGTGCCGCGGTAGCGGCCGGCGAGCGCTACTTCTCGAATATTATTTGGTGACCATTTATCTGTTTTGGTAGTAAAATAGGTACTTTTTTGGGCGGTGTTTAAACACAAGCCTTTAAAATACTGGTATCCGGCTGGTACCCCGCTAGGGCACTGCCTGCCAGGGTTACGAAATTTGGTTGAAAGAGTCACCGCGGCCGTGAAAGCAAAGGGCATTAAGAGGAACACGGATGGGTTTTAGTCAGTAAGAGTCTGACACTCCCTTCCGCTCCACCCAGAGCGGAAGGAGTCATTTGATGATTTACACCCTTCAAAAAAAAAAACCGGCTGTAGCTGGATAGACTGAAAATGGACCCCAACTTATTGGGACCAGGCTAAGCATCGCACACTTAGATTGTGCGCTTAAAACACGAACGCAGTTTAAACTTCTTTTTTTTTAAAGTAGTGTCTATGTAGTGAGAACGACTTAAGTAGTAGGGTTCCGTTTTCTATCCTTTGGGTATGGAACCCAAAAAACTAAGTACTCTAAAAGCCGGTGGTAAAAATGAGACCGAATGATGAGTAGGAAAGAGACAGTCTACACATCGTTCATGGGAGAGAAGTGTATTTTAATCAGCACAATATTTTTTTGAAATCCTTTTTCCTCATTTCCTGCAAGTTGAGTTAGCTTACTTTTTCATTCTCAGGATGTGTATGATGCAATTTAACAATAAGCTACACTACCCGCTACCGCTTAAGCAAATCACTATGTCCTTACCTCTAACGCCCACATACTTGTATTCGCAAAAGTTTGTGGCTTGGAAACTTTTCTCACAAGGATCTTTCATTAGACGAGTTGCTTCTCAAGAATTTTGCCAAGTATCTGCTTGTTTATGTAGGTAGGTAGGAAGATAAAATTCTCATTGACAATAGTTTTAGGTAAATACTTGCTGATTGAATAAATTTTACTCGGCTAGGCATTCCGGGATATTGCGTAATAACTTTTCGTCCCTCAGTATCATTTACACCATAGAGTTTCAAAACGAAATTCATGGGGGAACCGATCACTTTACCGAATATTTTTTGATAGAATTTCATTTTACCGAAAACTATTGACCGACGTCTTATTTGCCATATGCATTATTTGACATATTTTTAGATCATCGAAGTATCATGTGTAATAATTTTCGTTTCCTTTCTTTTTCATTTATTAGCTCGTGAATGTTTCAGTGAATTTAAAAAATGTTTAAATAGAAAATTATTTATAGTTTAACGCATACATGAGAACAAGACTACTCCGCCTGAACATCTCAATCTAAAGCAACGTTAAACAAGGATCCCATCAGCTTACTTTCAATTCGCCATAGGGCACTAAGAGCTCTTTACATAGAGCACTGTTGGCGCACGCAAGCTCTACACTTTATATTTCTTGGTTGGAAGGAGTACGTAATAATGTGGATACGGTAGTTTGGAGAACAACTGTTGTTATGTAATAGAATAGAAGAAAAAAAGAAATATATGTCTTTCCCAAATATATGTTTAAAAAGAAACGTTGCTCCACACCAAGAATTTTTCGTGTATAGTGGGTGCGCTTACAAACACACAACTCCTACATGAAAGATAGACCCAGAACAACTATCTGGTAGACGATACAAATATGTATTAGGTGCGAAAATCAAACCCGCGCGACACGCAGCGTAGCAGCTAATCGCTCGACCACTGCGCCAACCATGTACGAGTATGAATAAGGTCTATGATGGAGCGAGATCGCCCAGAAGATGTTCAAACTTACAGCCGGGATCAACGGTCCAAGAAAATTTTATTAATCCTTATAAAATACCGACTCCATATAAATCTTCTGCACTCCTAAACCTTGAGCTGCAGAGCGGTAACGTTAGCAGAATAAATTGAAACGTCTTGCCACCAGAGCGATCTCCAGCACATTACACCGTGCGCTGTCTTGTGAGCATGAACTATGTCAGGGACCAGTGTTTGTTCTAGGAGAGTAATCTTGAGTCTTGTCTGGATAAGTCTTTGAAGGTGTTCATACTTTTTCTTGAAGAAGGTAGAAAGTTGATTTCCATATTTAAAAACTTATGTTCTAAATCTTATCGAAATCTCATTTTTAGTCATAGTTGATGTAAGAACCTTATATCTAAACTAGCTTCTGCGAGCGGCTTCGCCCGCGTGGGCCCTAGGGAACATACTCCCAGGATAAAAAGTAGCCTATGTCCTTTCTCAGGCCCTAGACAATCTGTGTTGACGGCTTGCACGTGTGCGTGCACACCAACACACACGCATACGGCACGATGAGAGCGGCGCGCGGGTTGCGGGGGTGCGCGGTGCGCCCTACCGTTCGAACGACGACCGACGACCAATCCGCCAGTAACACCGGTCGTGACAACGTATGTCATTTTATTTAAAAAAAATCCATTGTAAAGTCATTAAAACCTCATTATTAGTAATTTACAAGTCTCATTAAGAAGCCCATCATCACACCGAGTCCACCCCTTTGCTGCCAGCTTTCAAGTTTTACATTCTGTGTACCAAATTTCATTTAAATCAGTTCAGTAGTTTTGGCGTGAAAGCGCGACAGACAGGCAGACAGACAGAGTTACTTTCTCATTTATAATAAGGAAGGAAGTAAGGATTTTTTGACATATTTAACTATGTAGACTAAATGTTCCGAAAAATACGGGTATCGGCTTGATTTATTTTGGGGTCTTCCGTTTCTTTGAAACCCGAAAATTTTAAGAATTAAAAAAAATGTAACTGATGATAAAAGATCACTTTCATGTTTTCAGTAATTATAATATATGTCACAGACTTAGTCTCGCTCGGAGAGGAGCTCGTGGCTAAAAAATAACAGCCGCACAGGTCGATCTTCAAGGTTAAGCAACGCTTGCCAAGGTTGGTCTGTGGATGGATGACCATCTTAACATACCGAGTTTCCTCCATGCCTCGAAAAACACGTTAAGCTGTTGGTCCCGGCTGTCATTTGTAGAACTTTGGCAGTCGTTACGGATTGTCAGAAGCCAGTAAATTTGACTCCAGTCTTGCCAAGAAATACCGTGTTGTTACCCATTTAATGGGTTGTGCAGGTCTGGTAGGCAGCCGCTTCACATAAAATACTGGTATTCAGCTGAATCTGGTTTAACTGGAAGCGGACCCCAATATAGTTGGGAAAAGGCTAGGCAGATGATGATGATGATGACTTTGGTCTCGCTCGGAGCTCTGAGGAGCAATTCTACTATTTTTTCTGTAATCCGTCAAAAATTAATAGAAATTGAGGCTTTTCCGACTGAAATAACGTTGCTTCAAACTTAATAGAACTGGCACTCAAGACAATTATGTTCTGAGTTATAGTCTGTTTTCAATCTCAGAGACTAAATTGACAAATAAAAATGGCAAACTGACATAGATTTCAATAATATTTAAGTCAGTTTTGACATTTAAAGTTGTCAATTTAGTCTCCACGAGATTAAAAAACAGATATTAGTTGTCAGTCCTGTATTTACTGTTTGTTCCGAAACCAACTCTAATATGAAAAAGACTTATAAAGCCTTGTCGGCTTTAACCTAACTTATTGTATATAACCTTCTTTCAGTAATTTGTGTAAGGCTAAATATGTACGCCTCAATAGCCACGGCATATTCGAGGACAACCCTCAAGACTTACTTCTACAACTTAGATCAATACTTTACAGGGTTCCGTACCCAAAGGGTAACCAACGAAACCCTATTACTAAGCCTCCGCTGTCCGTCCGTCCGTCCATCCGTCAGAGGGCTGTATCTCAAGAACCGTAATAGTTAGACAGTTCAAATTTTCACAGATTGTATATTTCTATGGCCGCTATAACAACAAATAATAAACATTAGGGTTTATGGTACGGAACCCTTCGTGTGCGAGTCCGACTCGCACTTGGCCGGTTTTTTCTACCTCTTTAAACCCTAACTTAACTCAAACGAAACGTACATACTCGTAACAGTTGAGTATCGCTTAAGTTTCCTGAACGATACTTAGCCAGTTCACGGCCAAACAAACATGAAACAGTTTTCATTCATTGTGCAGAACTTAAGTGCTCTTCAATTCAACGAGCGAAAACGGTTCTAACGTTCAGAAAGAAATTTTTGAGAATTGTACCTATGCCTTTTTTGAGTTGTTGTGTGGTTCTGGGGTTGAATTCGGGAGGTTAAAGATCTTGGTATTTGGGTAAAAAGGTAAGTATGTTTATTTTTAAAGAATTCCATGGTCATGAAGTCTACTAGTGTGATCTACCTCTATACCTGAAGCTCAAACTCATCGACACGTGCATTCTGCCCATCCTAAGCTACGGTGCGCAAACTAGGTCCTTGACTGAGTCTCAAAAGTCCAAACTCAAAGTTTGAGTAAAGCGTTCTAACTGTTAGGCTCAGCGATCGAATACGTAATATCACGATTCGATCTAGAACAGGGATTGCCGATGTGGACAATAAATCTGCCTGGCTGAAGTGGCTGAAGTAGGATACAGCAGGACAGATGGGCACAAAGTCGTTACGTTATATATGGTTTACTTTTCTTGTACTCCAGCAAAAATTCTGCCACAAATTTCAGTAGCCAAATCTGAATATGATCTGAATATCTATTAACCGACTGCGGGCCTAGATTGGCTCCTACAGAAATAGATAATCTGGTCAAATGGAAAAATACTATGAAATGAAATGGACTATCATAGACATTCCAAACATGGTGACTGTGTGGTACCTATTTTCTTACTCTCTATATCCAAATAACTTCACGTTCCAGAACCTGAACGTGGCTGATGACAGAGCTGTCCATAATCATCATTATATCAGCTGAAAGACGTCCACTGCTAGACATAGGCCTTCGCAAGTATCGCCACAACAACAGGTCCTGTGCGTCTCGCATCCATCGGCTACCCGTGACCCTCATCATTTCATCGGTCCACCTTGTGGGAGGCCTTTCAACGCTGTTTCCAGAGCTGTCCAAGTAACCACATTGGTCGGTCAAATTCTGAAAAGTGTAGTCAATCGACAAACTTAAAAATAGATAAATCGACTTGCAAAGATAAATATCAGTTATAAATAATTTAATTTCTATTGTTGTTTTGAGTTTGAGTCGAGTAGTCCACCACCTGAGCGGATACATTTAAACCTGATGATGGCTCGGAACACAGCGGGATGAAGGGTACTGCGCGGAAAGCAAACTTCACAGTCAGCATTAAATTGGAATCGACATATAAATAGCTTTATTTTTTATCTTTTTATTGACGAATAGGCTTGCTCTAGACCTCGATGACGCCTGATGGAAAGCGATGGATGAGGTCTGCGATGAAGCGAGGAGCCCAGAAGATGCCTGTTCACTCTTGCTTTGAAGGCAGACGGGTTATATGTGGAAGGAAACACAGAAGCTGGCAGAGAGTTCCACACTTTGGCTGTGCGCATAATACATTTGGAGGATAAGACCTGAGTACGAGTTGTTGGGATATGGACCAAGTGCGGGTGGTACCCTATAGTACGTCTGGTATTCCAGTAATAAAAAAGCGATGGATCAGGGCTGCTAACCAAAAAATATTGCCTCCTCATCAACCCTAAAACTCAATAAACAACCACGAGCAACATTACAGTATCGAAATAAACCTTTGAATCAGTTCAGTAACTCGAATATATTCTCTATAATGACTCAAAGGAATCTGCTCGATCTAATAGACATAACTTGTGTTTCAGTACTTTGATTATGGCACTACAAAGGATGGAGGGGATTTGATTCAACTTTTTTTGCATGTTTTTTTTTATTTGAGTTGGTAGTTAAGGGTATGGTACATCAAACATGGTATGGTTGCCTTTTCCCAACTATATCGGGGTCGAAATGGAGCAGCTGCCTACCAGACCTGCACAACCCATTAACTGGGTAACACGGTAGTTCTTGGCAAGATTGCAGTCAGATTTTCTGGCTTCTGACAATCCGTAACAACTGCCAAAGATCTACAAATGACAGCGGGAACCAACGGCTTAGCGTGCTTTCCGAGGTTTGGAGGAGTCTCGGTATGTTAAGATGCAAGTACCTACATACCCATGTGCCTTGAGGAGTGTAGGGGACATTAAGAGAATTTTTCCCGAAACTTTCTTACGGTAACAGGAAAAATGAGAATACGCGTATGAGATAAGTCGCAGGCAAAAGCTAGTATTAAAAACAACTAGTTGAACCGCGCACCTTCGTTTGCGTCACATTTTTTATAACTGCTCCGCTCCTATTGGTCTAAGCGCAATGATATATAGCCTTTATATCGAGGAAGGCCTCGATAAATGGGCTATCTAACACTGAAAGAATATTTCAAATCGGACCAGTAGTTCCTGAGATTAGCGCGTTCAAGCAAACAAATTCTTCACTTTATATAGGGTGACTGGTAATTAGTGACCGATACTTTAACACGTGATTGTAATCATGATAACAAACATCTTTTACTATAGGAGCAAACCTGACATCGTGAAATAAAATAGGCAGTACAGTTTGACCAGTTAGTAGGCGAACATAAATGTACTGAACAGCAGTTTCTTTTCGCGTGTTATCATGAGTACAATCACGTGTTTAAGTATCGGTCACTAATTACCAGTCACCCTATATATTAGTAAAGATACCTAAAGATATGATTTTGTAATAAGTGAGTAAATCACAAATGGCTTGATCATAGGAAAATTTTGTCAAATTTCTCTTCCATAAAATATTTGATAGTTACTACAACACTCGACACTTAAATGTCTTTAAAACTCTTTTCAAAACGTTACCAAAAACACACCACCTATTTACAGCCATTAAAACCAGCAGTTATTACCCAAAACTGGACGTAACCTAGCACTAAGCACTAAATCGCTGAATACATTACTCTATCGTACCCATAACGGGTCCCCACATGTTCTGAATCAACATATAAACAAACTTCGCAAAAATGTTCACGCAAAGCGCCGTTAAAAAGCTAGTTAATACACATTTTCGTCATAAAGTTGCCGTCATAATATTAATATGGCGCTCCGAAATAATTTTGAGGAAGTCGTTACCTCTCCGCTTTGCGCCACTACACATTTAGGCCGGCGCTTCTGAACTCTTAACTGGAACTACTGGGGGATGTTACACCGAAACGAATGAGCTGGCTCTGACAATATTTCAATGTACTTTGGACAGCGATTTCGCCCGCATTTATCGACATTCATAAAAACCGGCCAAGTGCGAGTTGGACTCGCATACGAAGGGTTCCGTACCATAATCCCTAATTTTTATTATTTTTTGTTATAGCGGCAATAGAAATACACAATCTGTGAAAATTTTAGCTGTCTACCTATTACGGTTCCTGAGATACAGGCCGCTGACAGACAGACGGACGGACGGATGGATGGACGGACGGACGACGGCGGCGACTTAGTAATAAAAAAATAAAAAAAAAGAACCCTAAAAATGATCTCACAAGAATGATATTCTTTCACATGAGTAACAAACACACAGGCTCATATTTATAATTTTAGAAGTAAGTAGGATTTACAATATTTGGCGTCACTTCATTTCTAAGACTTCTGCTTAACTTCTAAGGTGACTTTTTCTGATTACAGTTTCCAGACAACTGAATCGTATCTCCGGGCTCGTCGAGTTTCACAGCTTCTGCGCTTTTCTGGTGTTTGGTACCGTTGCACCTGGCTTACAGGGGTTGTAGTAACTGGACAAAGAGTTGAGAACAACTTTTTTTGATAATAGAAACTTGCCAGAATGCGATCTACTTTAAATCATCTGAGATTTCCTGATTTCAAAACCACGGATAAGACATCAGAGCCTCGAACAAATTTAGGAAGTTCTTAGTTATTACGTAAAGAATGGACACTGAGAAAGTCAATTGAGAGTGTGCGAATGTTAGCTTTAAGGAAAGAAGAGTAGTTTAAAGTATTTGATCTGACTATTGATAGGTTCCTAATGAGGTTATATGCTGCTAAGAATTTCTCAGCATTTGTAACCGGCTCTCAATAGGCTCGCCTTTATTAGATGGGACTTAAATGCTAAAATATAAAAAAAATAGTTTGATATATGAATAATCGTTCAGGTAATGCAAAAAAAAACAATTTTCATCATTTGTTGTTAAAGCGGCAATAGAAATACACAATCTGTGAAAATTTCAGCTGTCCTCCTAGAACGGTTCTTGAGATACAGCCCACTGACAGACAGATTTTGGGGGCCGAGTCACCCGCGTCCGTAGGAGAACACCCAATGATAGACCCTACACGTGGTCCCCGGGTGGTGCTAATCAGGTGACACTAACT
The DNA here is from genome assembly GCA_950371165.1 of Lacanobia oleracea. Taxonomy (NCBI): domain Eukaryota; kingdom Metazoa; phylum Arthropoda; class Insecta; order Lepidoptera; family Noctuidae; genus Lacanobia; species Lacanobia oleracea. The sequence goes on along the minus strand of OX493386.1, from coordinate 2,416,701 downwards.
GGTGGTAGGCTTCGGCCGATGGCTTGTGACCACCCACTGGGCAAACACGTACCGCCAAGCGGCCTAGCCGTGTTCCGGTATGATGCCCAGTGTAGCCAGTACAGAGGAGTTGGGTCGAAATAGTTGTTCCAATGCAGGCAGACCGACCAGACTCGCGTTGATAAGGGCGTATCGGGAGACTAGTCGCGGAGGGTAGCGGGATCCGAGGCACGGTGCGCCGCTGGCCGACCGCAGTTAGTTGGGGGCCCAAGTAGTGTGCTAGCCACACATGAAAGGCTGCCCCGCCAACTGTTGAAAAATCCCGGGGTGCGCCATCGTGCTGGCTGGCGACCAGACGGGGGAGGACCCGATGGGCATTCCCGGGGGGGCTCGGGCGTCCCCGCAGTCTCCAGACTAGTCCCCCAATGATGTCGTCCTGTCAGAGCGTGCCTGAAGCAGCATGGAACCTCATTTCACTTCCTTCATCTCTCCTTCCTTCACTCAAACATGGCCAAAAGGAACAAAAGAAGAAAAGCTGTACAGCGGCAGCACATCCTCCCCCACAAAGTGCACCTCAGCAATATTCGAGGTCTGCACTCAAATCTCGCCACAGTCCATCACCACCTGGAGACTGAGAAACCAGCACTCTTGTTCCTTTCCGAGACGCAGATCAGATGTCCGTCAGACGTGTCTTACCTTTCGTACCCAGGGTTTACCCTGGAGCACCATTTCAAACCACGTGCGGGCGTATGTATGTACGCCCGTGACGACATCTGTTATCGGCGTCTCCGTAATCTTGAGGACTCCAGGTTCTCAACGCTGTGGGTTTTAGTGGACACAGGCCTGGATAAAATTGTCTACGCTTGTGTCTGCCGTTCGCACAGCGGTGATTTGGAGACAACTGAGCTCACACAGCACCTGAGTGAGGCGGCGGATGTGGCTCAGCAACGGTACCCTTCTGCCCAATTGGTGTTACTGGGGGACTTCAACGCCCACCATCAGGAGTGGCTATTCCCATACCAGTGCACAGACCATGCTGGACGAGAGACGCGAAAGCTAGCGCTTGCGTTAAATCTTACCCAGCTGGTCCAGGGGGCAACGAGGGTGCCGGATGTTGATTCGCACACTGCCAATTGCTTGGACCTTTTGCTGACAACAGATCCAGACCGCTATTCGGTCTCGATTTCTTCACCACTGGGTAGTTCCGACCACTGTCTGGTGAAGTCTGTATCCGTATACTCCCGGCCCGATCCTAGCCCAAGAGGCACACGGCGGGTATGGCGGTACAGGTCAGCTGATTGGGATGGCATGCGATCTTTCTTCGCATGTTATCCTAGGCAGCCTACTTGCTTTTCTTCGACTGATGCTTCGTCGTGCGCAGACGCCGTGACGGATGTGTTGCGGAGGGGAATGGAGTACTACATTCCGTTCTCTGACATAACTATGTCTGGCGAAGCTCGTCCATGGTTTGGTGCCGAGTGCAATCGCGCTGATGCGCTTAAGCACGCGGTTTACCTGGCATGGGTCGATGCGCTGAGGAGAAAGCGAATTTGTTTGCTTCCTTGTTTGCGGAATCTTCGCGTCTGGATCCTGGTGGCGCGAGGCCCCCTGCTTCTCATGGCGGATGCGAGTCGAGCATGTCGAACATTCGCATTCATCAGAAGGAAATCCGTAGGGTACTGCGTAACCTAGACGTGAACAAGGCTAGTGGTCCCGACGGGATACCGGCAATTGTTCTGAAAACTTGTGCGCCTGTGTTGTCTCCGATCTTGACACGCCTATTTCGCCTTTCGTTTGAGACTGGAAAAGTGCCGAAGGCTTGGAAGCAAGCTAACATGCAGCCCGTGCCCAAGAAGGGTAGTCGTGCTGACCCGTCGAATTATAGACCCATCTCGGTTACGTCCATACTCTGTAAGACTATGGAACGCGTGCTGAATCATAAGCTCCTGGCGTACCTAGAAGCGAATGATATCCTTAGTGATAGAGAAGCACGGGGAGGCACTAGCGGTCTCCCTTGACATCTCGAAGGCCTTCGACAGGGTCTGGCACGATAGTTTATTAGTAAGCTTCCTTCCTTCGGTCTGCCCGCCGGTTTGTGTGATTGGATCGCAGATTTCCTGAGGGATCGGTCTATCCGAGTGGTCATAGATGGCTGCTCGTCTGGACTGCTGGATATTAATGCCGGGGTTCCTCAGGGGTCGGTGCTTTCGGCAACACTCTTCTTGCTGCATATTAATGATCTGCTTAAACCCGGGTACCTTTGGGTATGCAGACGACAGCACTGTTGCTGAGAGATACGTATCCGACGCACGAGCTGGTGGGTTGCAGATCCGGTCTCTCCGGGAGGCTATGGTTGAGCGCTTGAATGTGTGAGCCTTACAGGCTGTCTCTGAATGGGGCGATGCCAATGTGGTCAAGTTCAATGCTGCTAAGACCCAAGCGTGTCTATTTTCCGCCAAAAGGAGCCAATTCCACCCAGCTCCATCTTTCCGAGGTGCAACAGTGCCGATAACCGACCAACTTGAACTTCTTGGGGTTACATTAACATCTACTCTCAATTTTGGCCCTTTCATAGAGGCAAAAGCTCAAGTGGCTGCAAGAAAGTTGGGGATCCTAGCAAAGGTTAGACGGTACTTCACGCCGGAACAGCTGCTCAAACTCTATCAAGCGCAAGTTCGATCGTGTATGGAATACTGCTCTCATCTTTGGGACGGATCTGCCAGATACCAACTTGATGCCCTTGAGTCAATTGTGAAACGAGCCAAGAGGATCATTGGCAATGAGAGGCTCGTCGCGACGAAGCTCCAAAGTCTTGAGCATCGACGACGAGTTGCTAGCTTGTCGGTTTTTTACCGGTTGCATTTTGGGGAATGTGCGACGGAATTGCATAACTTAATTCCGCCAAGCCCTTTCCATCACCGGACCACAAGACGAACGGCGATGCGCCACCGGTACATGGTGGACATCCCACCCACACGCACAAAACGTTTTGGGAACACATTCATAATGTGTACAGCTAAGGAGTGGAATTCCCTGCCGGAGTCTGTGTTTCCCGATAGCTACTACCTGTCTTTAAGTAAAGAGTGAATAGGTTTATCTAGGCAAGCGTGCTCCATCTTCGACCACATCATCGCTTACCATCAGGTGAGATGGTGGTCAAGCGCGTGCCTATTAATAGTAAAAAAAAAAAAAAAAAGATGGACGGACGGACAGACGAACAGTGGAGGCTTAGTAATAGGGTTCCGTTGGGTCCCTTTGGGTACGGAACCCTATAAATGACGATACCTTTTGATACAACATGATAAACTGGTGCTCGCAACGCACACAAGCATCCTAATGGCGTTACGTCACGGTGTGACAGCCACCCAGCGCCGGCAAAGGCCACTTCACGGGATCTTTATGGGCATATTATGCAACATTATGCATCTCGCATGCTAAACATATCGCGCCCCATCTTATATAATTTTAGCTTAGAGCCTTTGAGATTTGAGAGCCTTGGTACAGCTTATTTTGTTGTGCTAAGGACCTAATTTGTTTGTGTGGTTTAGTTTTGTTATTGTTTGTGATAAAAGTTGTGATTGTTATTCCACCGGCCCCCTTCTACCATCGGACATCGAGACGCTTTGCAACTTACCATCCCTTGTTGCTATTCCACCAATACGCACTAAGCGTTTCCAAACGTCTTTTATAATGCGCACAGCAAAGGAGTGGACCTCTCTGCCTGCGTCTGTGTTTCCGAATGCTTACAACCCTCATCTCTTCAAAGACAGAGTGATCAGGCTGCTTCTGGGTAAGCTCGCTCCATCGTAGACTGTCATTTCTGACCTAGATTAGAGTCAAGAGCAAACTCATCTCAAATAAAATAATTTAAAAAGACCTAGATAGTTCTAGTATTCATTGTATTATAGTCAGTACCAAGTAACGTCATCTTCTGAGCGCATATCTTGTACGCACATAAATATCATTTCAACACGGATACGACATTTAAACACGGCACTCGTGCGAAAAAGTGCGCTAACCTGCTAATCTATTCTGTAAATAATTAGTTCGATATCGAGCTTCACTTCGTCACACGTCTTATGTTTATACGAATTTGATATTCACCTCGGATTCCGCTTCCGAGACAAGAAAATATAGTTACAGAATAACACTACAGCCCTCATTCAATTTATAGTATAAAGATGGCCGCCAGGCAGTCCCCTTGCCTTCGACGCGGGCGTCTATTCAATATCGGCGAAGAAGAGCGTTAGCCCACATGTCTCACAATGTACTATTTTTCGGTAGCAGGAATACTTGCTATATCGATACTCCTTCAAAAGGCTAGAACTGCTGAACTATGGTCAAAAGTAAGTGTTTCTGAAGTCTATTCACGTAGGCATATACTCCATTATTACTGTTAGGAAACACAAGCCATAACAACAATGCCTGTGGTAATATCAAGGCAATGCTCATGTGTTCTAGACTTTCAGTTGTAAAGAAGCTCAGCAAAATGAACCAGGAATTTCAACTGACAAAAGCCATTTATTTCTATTACTTTCGGCAACCACGAACAGCAACCTGTAATTACCTGCATCCTTAATCAATTGCATTAACACAACACATCCAATTTACCTTGCAACACGGGCGCATGTGCCGGTCTGAACCGGTTACAACTAGTTACGGCCGGTCGAAACCAGTAATATCCAGTCTAAACGGCCCGTAATGGTCCGTTTAATCGGCTTAAGTTGTATTTATCGCACGAACCCGTGTGTCTAGCCCGTTCGTCTGAGTTATCGGATATTGTGAACGGACAATAGGCATCGGTAGATGATTGTGTACTGATAATAAATTAAGTTTTGTTTGTATAGGTTTCCACGTTTGGGTTAATAATTAACTTAGTTGACAATGCTTTTCCGAGTGGAGCTAAATAATAACAGCCGCACGAGGTAAACTTCAAGATTAAGCATGTTACCTTACGTTACTTAACAAGTTCCATGCCTCGGAAAGCACGTCAAACTGTTGGTTCAAGCTGTGGTTTCAACCATTACCCGCAACGACTTTCTTGTAGTCGTTGCGGGTAATCAACTCAGAAAATTTGACACCAGTCTTGTCAAGGAAGGAAGTATCTATCTACGAGCATATGATATAATATCCTAATATAAAATTCTACCGTTATTGAGTTACTGAGTGACTGACAGACAGCCCACAGCCATAATTACTAGTCGTAGGAAGCTGAAACATTTCATGTAGGTTCCTTGTGGAATTTAAGGGAGCACTAAAATAGGATTTCCCGAAATTCGTCAATGCCGCCACAAGAAAAACTAACGGAGAAAATCTACATTGCAACAAAAAAGAACTGCGCGACCTTCATCCAACTAGCAGTGAGCTACTACGTTGAAATCCTGCATCGCAAAAGCAGAGTTTATAGTGCGATTTGAACATAATTATCATCGGCCCGAATATCGACTATCAGGCACAACAACCGTCTGGTCCGAGGACCCTCAAGTCATTGGCCTAGTTGTTTCATAAAAATTAATTGCCGGAATGTCACTTAAAACGCTGACTAAACGGTGCTATTCAATGAACAGGCTAGGCCGCTAATTGAACGGCTGACTAAGCTAGCTGGCTGCTGTATTTTTTATTTAAAGGATGGGAAATCATCAAATGTCTCCTCCTGCTCTGGGTACAGCAGAAGGGAGTGTCAGACTCTTACTGACTAAAATCCATCCGTGTTCCTCCTAATGTCCTTTGTGTTCCAGGGGATTTTTTTTTTTTTTTAAGAATGGGAAATCATCAAATGACTCCTCCCGCTCTGGGTGAAGCAAGAGGGAGTGTCAGACTCTTACTGACTAAAACCCATTCGTGTTCCTCCTGGTGCCCTTTGCGTTCCAAGGCTACGGCACCTCTTTCGAACAGATTCCGCAGCTTGTGTTCCAGGGCCCGCGACGACTCTTTCGAACAAATTCTGCAACCCCGAGCTGCAACAGTTACATTCTGTAGTAATTAAACTTTGGAGATACATTCCTCAAAGTAGTTCTATAAGTAAATCTTCTTCTTTTCCGCCAACCGACTTTTTATTTAAGTTAGTCCTCATGTAATAGTGAAGTCTATTGCTAAATGCAGTTAACTACCGGGCAAATACAGACTCCTTGCTACTGAGTAATTCCTTATGTAATAACTTAGCATTCAACTCTCGTGTTTGCGACCTCTACCCCTTTGAAAATGCTCCATTAATTTTATGGCTAGGCAAGAAAAATGTAAACGAACATAACATTAAAAATTCTGAGTCAGTAGGTACAGTCACAGTAAAAATATGGTTGTCACCTTAGGGACTATTTTAGTTTGTCTGGGGACTCTGTTTTACTGACTCAACTGTCAATTTTATTTCAATGTCATAGAATGACAACTAGTTACTTATTAAAAATGTTACCTGACAATCTTTTAATACATAAAATTCTTCCGATACTGGTGACTGAGTGACTGACAGAGAACGCACAACTGAAACTACTGGTCGTAGTAAGCTGTTTTTTTTTAATGTATTTATTTGTGATCAACTTATACTTACAGTTTCCGTCACACATACAATTTTGGCATGTAGGTTTTTGGATAAATTAGATTTGGTGATACTCGGTATCACTTAACCACTAAGAATGAATGGCGACACGATTTGACAGTTACTGTCAAATCGTGTTGTCATTCATTCTTAGTTCGAGTTCGGGACTAATCGTTAGTCCGTAGGTGATATGGAGTAGAATACGCCCGCTACTAAGGTCGAAACACAGACTTTGGGCTTGCAGAATAGTACCTACCTCAGATTAGATAAATTAAAATATTTAAAAGAATAAAAAATAAGGTCGATTTAATAATTTGGGTCTCGACTGTACTTACATACAAACAAAGCCAAAGCTATGCTAAATATTTAATTATTCATGCCCCCATGTGGGAAACTACCTAAATAACGTTTCAATAATAATTAATTATATTTTCTTTACACTACCTTTACATTGAGTAAACGTTTTGCTATGTTTCAATTAATTACACAAAATTCGAAATTAATGTGGCACTGGTGTAATTAAAGTTCTTAGAAACCAGAGATTGTGAACTGTTTCTGACAGCCGATGTAAGTCTATTAAAATATTCGCTCGAGATATTTGCTTATATTTCCGTTTCAGCGCGTGAATGTGCTCATGAATAACTTCAGCCGAAAAACGTACGCTGCTGCGTTCGACGAAGTGTCGCCACATCTTACAGTATTCTAGGTCTTTAAGACAGGTAATTGACAGGTATTGTAACAATTATCTATTAGTGTTTTAGGCAAGGGGTTGTGGGCACTATCAGGGTATGCCAGGGCACGAAGAATCACTTGTCCAAACGTTGACTGTCCTAGGCGGTTGCTGATGTTTTTGACGTTTTCTTACTCGCACTTGAGTTTGGCTATTCTTCGGGTATTGCCAATAATGTTGGTTCTCCTGCAAACTTTTACTAACTAAGAAATATCGAAAAATAAATATTTTATTTTAAAAAAATAATGTAGACGGACCAACCTTGGCTTAGGCTTACTTAGGAGCGTCTAAAAGCCGACACCTCCGTCGCTGGTCGCCTCCCGGCGGGCCTTCTCCAGATAGCCGGAACTCTCACCTGATAGGGACGAGCCGCGGTGCCGCTGCCGTGAAGAAGTCGCGTAACAACAGTTGCCAAATGCCAGGCTTTTTTTTAATGATGGTCAAATGCCTTCTTCCGCTCCTAATGCCCTTTGCGTTGCAGGGCCGCGATGACTCTTTCGAACAAATTCAGCAACGTGTTAACAACCCTAGCAACATTCTTTAACATCATGTATAGAAACGACGAGAAAAACGTTTCTGATGATAACGTTAGCGTTATCATTAAAACTTATCGTTTCTCATTACGAAAAATTACAAGGGCTGGTCGGCATTTGGAACAGAAGAGGTGAAACAGCCAGTGCCTTGCATAATACTTACTCTTCCAAATGCCTATATCTAAGAGGAGTCAAGCAATCCTAGATATTGACTGTTCGTATATATCTTATCTCAAAGAACTTAATATCTAGCGACAACATTTTAGTTTTCGACTTACTCGCGAACGAAGTCTCGGGCAACGGCTAGTTAATAATTATTATAAATGCAAAAATTACTCTATCTGTTTGTTACCTCTTCAGGTTTTATTGGCTGAGTTGATAAATGAAACTTGTAAACCAAGCCCAGGATTAGGACATAAGAATAAAGGTATTTCCCAAGAGTATGTTTTTTGCGATAATTTTCGACAACACGCGATCAAAGCAGTTAGCAAAAGCTAGTTCTTGTATAAAACAAAAATCACCACAGCAATAAACAATAAATCTGCACAGAACAAAGTCTTGTTTTTCACAAGGATCCTCCCACAATCAATGCTGTACCTAGTAAAATTCTGTTGTTCGCGAGTGCCATCGCAAAAAAACGACCTTTACAAACGCCCAGATTCAGTGCAAATATCTGTGGGTCGCTCAGATTTTTTCCGATAGGAAAATTGAATCCAGCACTCGACTCTGAACAAGAATTTAAAAGCAATACCGACTTTTTAACTCAGAAACATTGTAGTGTCGTGCTTTTGATTACAGCAACTTTTGAAGGTGGAAAATACACTTTATAATAGCTAAAAACCTGAATGTACTTTAAACGTTGCTTCACACTAGGAATTTCTCCTTTTTTCTTTCGTATCGTGCCAAACAGAACCCGGAACAACTATCTGTAGGTCATACAAATAGTTGTTCCATGCGGGATTCGAACCCGCGAGACGCAGCACAGCAGCCAATTGCTCAACCGTGTCGTCACTTTTTTACTTTGGCTAAAGATTAAGTATTGCCATTCAACACATCCAGCTGATAGCGTTGAGGACGAATGTTTTTATGCAACATTTTAGTGCGTTTTTTTTATTTATTTTGTAATTATAATTCTAATGATCAATAATTATATTTTATTTTGTGTCTTAAAAGACTAGTTTGAAGCCGTAGCTCCGCCCGCGTGTATTAGTAAGTACTTCTCCCCTTCATAATTTAAAAACCATGTGTGATTCTGGTGCATAGACTATTTGACTGCAAAGTTTCATCAAAGGCCGTTCAGTAGTTTTTGCATGAAATAATAATAAAGATCCTACGCGCGCCCTATGTTTTTATACCACATGCCTTATCTTGTGGGCAGTAAGGTCTAACGACCACAAACTCTAGTGTCAGAGTTTCTCAACCGCCTCAAGGGACTCTGACATGCTTTATTTGACAACTGCCATTTGGCGGCTGGCTCCACCGACTTATACGTGCCTTCCAAAGTTCAGAATCATCTTTTTATCAGACAATCAGGTGATTCAAGCCTGCAATGTCCATGTAATGGAATGAATCGAACTTACGACCACCGGGTTACAAGGCAAATACCTAAACCACGGAGGCAGTTATTTATGCAAATAAAACATTCTTATTCATCCTCAATATTATACAGTAGGATATGCTGCTAGACTCTGCTAAATGCAACAAAACAGCGCAGCGGTTTAATAGCCAGCCGCTATCAGCCTAGAAATAGGTAAAATGAAACATGCTTCCACTGAATTACAAAAAAGCTCCGCAGAAACAAATGTCCGCCAGACTCTGCAATCATATATTTAGTCATTAACTAACAGTATAAAACCGTTAAACCAGATCCCTAAATTCCAAAAACAAATAAAATAGCAATAAGTATAAATAAGTAAGTACTTGCGGACGACGTAAAACTAAAAAGGCTTCGAGACTAGTCATAAAGTTGAAATTAAAACAACAAAACCTCGAAGCATTGATGTTTAATATTCGCATTTAAAGTTTCATTATAATTTACTTTAACCGCTCATTGTTTGAAATAACTCGGTAAAAGTAACTATGCATGACATAAAACTTTGTTCTTTCACTAATTTTAGTTTGAAAGCTGAAAGTTTTATTTTCATCTTCAGTCGAAGTAAGGGGACAGGCTTTCCAAAAGAGTCGCCTCATCGACCGATCCCGTGCTTCTCGCATCCAGCGAATTTCTGCGACGAACGTTCAAATTCGCTTCGCAATCACAACCAGACAAAAACACCTCTTATTTCCACTTGTACAGAGTGAATTTTTAAAGTGTGCCTTCATGGCCAAATCCGAAACTATGAGGAATATCGAAAAAAGACTGAAAGGAGTCTCAAACCCGATTTTGATGAAAAGTAAAACTGCATCATTAGTCTTTCGAAAAATAGTTGTTCCCAGGATTTGAACCGGTTGATTTTGAAATAAAATAAAGCCGACTTCCAAAACAAAACACTACAAAGTAAAAAATAACTTTAATTTCGGAAGTCGGTGTTTTTGGTTTTTTCGTTTTTGAACACCGACTTCCGAAATTAAAGTTTATTTTTTGTTAAAAAGTTTTTTTATTTTTACTTTTTAGTGCGCAGGTACCACTAAACAGTGAAACCACAAACATGATGTTATGTTATGAACTGGTGTAAACAATCAACAGATATGGGATTTCCGAAATCCCGATCCATTTGCTATCATTTATTGAAGAGTTCCGTTGCCTACCTCCGAAGTTCATCAGATCTTCACCAAAGAATGGGACCAGTCCGAGAAAATACTCTTCCAAACGAAAAAAGACATCCAAATCGGCTAACGATTGGCGAAAATATCGCTGAACAAACATTATTCATGGGATCCCATCATCAGATCCTGACTTATACCTTCCATCATTAGCTCAGCAACATGAGATGATGATTACCAGGCACAAATATCTGAATTGCGTCAGAAAGTTTATGAAAAACAGTGTATGTATTTTTAAAATTTGAGCGTTTCCCCCAATTTTCATGGGATTCCATCATCAGATTCTAACTTGGTGACAATGGGACCACCTCGGGAGTATAGGTTTTCGAATAAAAAAAGAATTTTTAAAATCGGTCCAGAATTGGCGGAGACCAGACTAAAAACAACCAGTATTATTACACCATCCGAAAGCGTATCTAGCATAAGCATAATCAGCCTATAACGTTCCCACTGCTGGGACACAGGCCTCCTCTCGGTGAGAGGGAGTGGGCCGTAATCCACCACGTGGGCCCAGTGCGGGATGGTAGATGCCACATGTCTTCGAATTTTTGATTCTAGGACATGTCGGTTTCCTCACGATGTTTTACTTCACCGTTTTGAAAGCGTAGCTAATTAGGATCAAATTCTGGCAAGTTATTATAACACATGGTAAACACGTGGAAAGAGCAATTTTTTTTATTTATTTTTTTATCATATAACAAACTGGACAATCTCCTTTTCATTGAATACCATGTAGCGCCATCAATGTCGCCTCAAGAAAAACCAACGGAGCAAATCTACATCGCAACAAAAAGAACTGCGGCGCCATCTATCCAACTATTTTTTTTTTTTTTTTTTTTTATTTGTAATGGGTTTGCTCTTGACTCTAGTCTATGTCAGAAATGACAGAGACAAAGTCTACGATGGAGCGAGCCTACCCAGAAGGAGCCTGTTCACTCTAACTTTGAAGAGATTAGGGTTGTAAGCTTTCGGAAACACAGACGCTGGCAGAGAGTTCCACTCCTTTGCTGTGCGCATTATAAAAGACGTTTGAAAACGCTTAGTGCGAATTGGTGGAATAGCCACAAGGTAGGGATGGTAAGATGCAGTGCGTCTGGATGTCCGATGGTAGAAGGGGGCCGGTGGGATGAGGTCGTGGAGTTCTTGGGCATACTCACCGAAGTACAATCTGTAGAAGACCGACAAGCAGGCAACCTTACGGCGATGAGCCAAGCTATGTAGCTTGGCATCCACCAGTTTTACGTCGCCGATGAGCCTCTTAGCTCTGCGTTCCACCGAGTCAAGCGCGGCAAGCTGATACTTAGCTGAGCCATCCCAAAGGTGGCTACAATACTCCATGCAGGATCGGACTTGCGCTTTGTATAGTGTTAAAAGCTGTCCAGGCCTAAAGTATCGCTTCACCCTATTTAGGATGCCCAGCTTTTTGGCAGCAGTTTGGGCTTTGTACTCGATGGTGGCGCCGAAGTTGAGACTGGATGTCAACTCCATGCCTAGGAGCTCGAGCCGATCAGTCACAGGAACAGATGCACCCCGAAAAGTAGGAGCTTGGTCAAAACGACTCCTTTTTGCGGTAAAAAGACACGCCTGTGTTTTGGTGGCGTTAAAAGTGACCAAATTGTCATCACCCCATTGGGAGACAACGCTTAAGGTCAAATTTGTCCGCTCTACCATGGCCTCTCTCAAGGAACAAACTTCAGCCCCACTGGTTGTTGCGTTGGACAAGTATCTCTCTGAAACCGTACTGTCATCTGCGTACCCAACAAGACCAGGCTGAAGTAGGTCATTGATGTGCAGCAGGAAAAGAGTTGCAGAGAGAACAGACCCTTGAGGAACTCCGGCATCAATAGCCATGAGGTCAGAGGAGCAGCCGTCAATGACCACTCGGATCGACCGTTCACTCAGGAAGTCTGATATCCAGCTGCAAAAACCAGCTGGGATGCCATAAGCAGGAAGCTTGCTGAGTAGACCTGCGTGCCAGACCCTGTCAAAAGCCTTCGAGATATCAAGCGACACGGCAAGTGCTTCGCCGTGTCTCTCAATGGCTTCGCCCCAGCAGTGCGTGACATACACAAGAAGATCGCCAGTTGACCGTCCCCGGCGAAAGCCATATTGACGGTCACTGAGGAGATTGTTGTCTTCAAGGTAGGTCAGCAGCTTACTGTTCAGAACCCTTTCCATAACCTTGCATAGGATGGAGGTAATGGCGATCGGACGGTAATGCGCAGGGTCAGCACGGTCTCCCTTTTTGGGCACCGGTTGCACATTCGCAAGCTTCCATGATCTTGGCACCGTTCTTTTTTCAAGAGAGAGGCGGTACAGGCGTGTCAACACAGGAGACAACTCAGGTGCACATTGCCTCAACACTCTTGCTGGAATGCCGTCAGGTCCACTGGCCTTATTCACATCTAAACTGCATAATACTCTACAAACCTCTTTATTATGAACTTTGATCTCCGGCATCGAAGAGTCACAACGAGGTAAAGTTGGTGGTTGCTTGGAGCCAGCGTCCAGACGCGAATTGCCCGCAAAGAGAGTTGCAAATAAATTTGCTTTCTCTCTTGCAGAGTGAGCCAGCGAACCATCAGGTTTCAGCATTGGAGGCAAAGTGGGTCGACAGAAATTCGTTTCGACCGCTTTCGACAGGGACCAAAACTGCTTACTACCCGGAGGGTGCGATGCTAGTTTGGCCCCAATACGTCCGACATGGTCAAAACGTGCCCTACGAAAAACCCGCTTGCAGAATCTTGCGGCAGAATTAAAGGCTTTTTTCCTCGCGCGAACCCTACGTGCTTTATCCTTTCGGTCGCGGGCCTTGATCCAGGCTTGGTAAGCAGATTCTTTACGTGCCTCAGCGTGGGCGCATTCTGCATTATACCAAGGTCGGGATTTGTGACCGAGCGGGATGTCGGAGAATGGAATAAAATACTCCATCCCCTGCCGAATCACGTCCGTAATCACATCAGCGCAGCACGAAGGGTCACCCGAGGAGAAGCACACTTGCCGCCAAGGATATGACGCAAAAAAGTGTCGCATCTCATCCCAATCAGCTGACTCGTATCGCCATACTCGTCTCGTGCCTCTAGGACTCTTATCAGGAGGAGAGCAGGCCAACACGGATTTCACCAGGCAGTGGTCAGACGTTCCCAGCGGGGCTGAGACTGATACTGATTGACTGCCCGGATCAGTTGTCAGCAGAAGGTCCAAGCAATTGGGTGTATGGGCGTCAACATCCGGTACCCGCGTTGCCACATTCACCAGCTGGGTTAGATCTAGCGTTACTGCAAACTTGCGCGCCTCTAACCCGGCATGGTCAGTTCTCTGGTACGGGAACAACCACTCTTTATGGTGGGCGTTAAAGTCCCCCAGAAAATTGAGCTTCGCTGTTGGGTACCGTTGCTGAGCTACGTCGGTCGACTCCACGAGGAAATTAAACAGCGCTGTTGTCTCCTGGTCACCGCTGTGCGATCGGTATACGCCGATGTAGATAAATTTTTCCACGCCAGTATCCACAAGTAGCCAAATAGCAGAAAAACCCGATTTCTCAAAGCAACGGAGACGACGACAACAAATGTCATCGCGGACGTACACACAGACCCCAGCCTGCTTCTTGAACTTATGTTCCAGAGAGTAGCCCGGGTAGTTGAGGTACGCCACGTCCGACGGGGTTGTTATCTTCGTCTCCGTTAGGAAAAACAGGTGCGGCTTCTCGGTCTCAAGGTGGTGATGGACCGGATCGAGATTTGAGTGTAACCCTCTGATGTTGGTGAGGTGCACTTTGAGTGGGAGGAAGTGCAGCCGTTGTTTACCTTTTTTCCTTTTTGCTTTTGTCATTTTTTTTTTTTTTTTTTGAGTCGTCGGGGAGAAAAGTCGAATTGTCGAGGCTCTGCTCAGTGAACTAGCAGCAAACTACTTCGTCGAAATCCTGCATCGTGCAAGCAAAGTTTACCGTGCGACATGGCAGTAGGCCGCCAGGCATAGCAGCCGCCTGATCGGAGGATCCTTCCTTTTCAATGGCATAAGGGCCTTACTCTCTGTTCCGCATACCTGGGGGTAGTGCGGAACAGAGAGTAAAGTCCCTTGAACTATGGGGTATACGGGACTTTACTCTCTGTTCCGCACTACCTCTAAAACCATAAAGCAATGCTATCCGGCTCGAAGCTTCAAAATGAACGCTACTCAAGCTCAATGGCGGAAGTGTGTCGTTTTTTCACTTATTTCCTTATATAAGTAAGGAAAAGGTCAAACGGGGCCTCTGCGAGTTGGCTTCAGCCCTTCGTACGCCTATCAAAGGACCGGTCTGCAGGGACGCGAGAAAAAAAAAAAAAAAATGAATGAATAAAATAAATAATAACACCCATGCGCTTGACCTTATTAGCGTTAAATACTTAACCTTCAGCCTAAGACCCCATGCCAGCGAATACAAAAGGGACTCCACAGACAACAGTAGGTACCACAAACAAACAAAGCAGAAAGTTAGACATGTATTGCAGCTGTAAAACAATAATGAACGTCGCCGACTAACACTGCACTGCATACTAATCTACGTCAGCGTAATCTACAGCTCTTTATAGAGACATTTATTAAAACCAGTCGAAGTTTAAATGAATGTAGCTCAGGAAAAAAAAATAATGTCAGTAGCAGACTTCCTACGCGCATATCCCGGTTTTTCACGTTCGCGTAGGAATTTCGGGAAATCCTCTCTTAATGCTCCCCCCCAAGTTTTGTAGGTTAGGGGGTCAAAACCTACATGCCAAATTTCAGCTTTCTGCGACCAGTAGTTTTGACTGTGCGTTTTCTGCAGTAACTTGGTCACTCAATCAGTCAGTAACGCAAGAGTTTTAAATCGGATAAATAATTTGATGGACATTTAAGTAAGCATCCAGTAAATTAAAGTTTTAGTCGTCGAACAAGATGACAACATCCATGCCTGAAGCTATCCGGCTCGAAGAACCAAGATGAACGCTATTCATTAACACATGGTGTCTTCTTGATTTATGATAATACCTTTAATTGACTGGATACTTACTGAAATAGTATCTGCATTTCATGCACATACATAAACAAACATAAAGCAGAAATTTGGACCTGCATTGCAGCTGTAAAACATTAATGAACGTTGAACGTCCCCCCTAACACTGCACTGCATACTAATCTACTTCGGCTTAATCTGCAGCTCTTGATAAAGGGTATTAATTTCGACTAGTCGAAGTTTAAATGTCTGTAGCTTAAGAAAAAAAATCAGCTTCCTACGTCCAGTGGTTTCGGCTGTGCGTTGTCTGTGAATTACTCACACAGTCACTCGATCACTCAGTAATGGAAGAATTTTACATAATATAT
The DNA here is from genome assembly GCA_950371165.1 of Lacanobia oleracea. Lineage (NCBI taxonomy): Eukaryota > Metazoa > Arthropoda > Insecta > Lepidoptera > Noctuidae > Lacanobia > Lacanobia oleracea. Next base: position 2,400,827 of record OX493386.1, on the reverse strand, counting down.
TGATTAATTATATATAAAATTGATTAATATAAAGCCTCAAAATACAGTCTAAAGAATAATTTATTCACAAAATAATATTCTCCGCAGACCCATAACTCTGCTCACCCAGAAACCTTAACAAATTAAATTCTGAAAGTCCCGTCAACACCCAACAATGCTATTTAATGTTCTCGCATAAAACACACGTAATTACCAACACCGCGCGATGCGAGAAAATTCACCTGTTTTCATTAATATTACAGACTTGAGGGAGTTCTATTAATTATTTAAATTCATATGGAATCGTGTGAACGTATTGTAAGGCTGTTTAATGAAACGTTATGGGGGCGTGTTGAAATGGTGAGGAGTTGATTAACCGGTTTAAATTTGTTTGGTACACGGTCTTTTGAAGTTCTTTCTGGCTTTCAGGGTCGCGATATACTATTTACCTTTTTTAGAATAGGAAATCATCAAATGACTTCTTTCACTCTGGGCGCAGCGGAAGGGAGTGTCAGACTCTTACAGGCTAAACCCATCGGTGTCCTCTTTTGAGTAATTTCCGCAACTTTGGTAGACGTTCCGACGATTTGTTTATCCAAAAAAAAAACTTTTCTACAAAAACTATAACTGTAATTTTCGAAGTCGGTGTTAAAAAACAAAGAAACAAAACCAAAAACACCGACTTCCGAAATTATGGTTATATTACACTTTATACTGTTTTGTTTGGAAGTCGGTCATATTTGTTTGGTAAAACAGTTTTTTTTTTAACTTTTTATAAGTGCTGATACTTGGACGACGTATTCGTCTACGCAAAAATTGAAATAAACAAAAATGCTCATACAATAAAAACTACTGAACCAAACAGAATCATTTTTACGGGATCATTTGGCAAGTACGACATCGAACTAAAAACGAATCACAGAAATCAGATCAGAAACCTCGAAGTAATGGGTGTATATTTGGTACATTAATAAAAAAAATAAAAAAAATACCCACCGAATTGAGAACCTCCGCCTTTTTCGTCGGTCGTTTCTTTTAAGTCGGTTAAAAATGGGAACTACAATTTTCCTCAGTAAAATAACCAACAACAATAAGTCAACATTTCAAAACTTTTAACGATTCATCACGTTATCAAAGCGTCTCTAACAAAAGTTTAATTATGCGATAAAATAACTAAAGACTACAAGTATTGAGAAAGAAACTAAAATGTTGAGGACATTGTTCTAGAATAGAATAGCGAACTTATTCATTTTACCTCTGCTGGCTTTATTTTCTACCTATTAGTAATATATAAGTGTTATTTTAGGAGCATCGTCCTCACATATGTATAATCAACTAACTTCTGCCAGCGGCTTCGCCGTAGTCCCTAGGGAACATACTCCCGGGATAAAAAGTAGCCTATGTCCTTTCTGAGGCTCTAGTCTATCTCTGTACCAAATTTAATTTAAATCGGTTCAGTAGTTTTGGCGTGAAAGCGCGACAGACAGACAGAGTTACTTTCGCATTTATGATATTAGTAAGGATTGATTAATGTTTGCAAATATTGCATAGCTTATATTTGAAAAGAGTAACTATGGAGTTTTTCGTTCGTTCTTCTCCATAAGAATCTACTACACTATAATATTTTATTTTCAGTTGACGTTCAAAAGTGCCTTTTGTCTAGTTGAAATAAATTATTTGCCTTTGAATTTGACAGTTCAAACTTTTTTCTGAGAGGAAAAGGTTTGTTGGAAACCGAGATTTTATGTACCTACTGAAATGTTCATATCTATGGTTCATATACTGTTTTTTCTTTCTGCCTGTGGAATATCGGTAAAGTGAATATCGATGAATCTACATAAAATAAAACATGTTTGATGATAGGTAAGTAAACTAGATTTATCTATATCTATCTATACTTACTAATATATAAAGCTTGTTTGTCTTTTTGTTTGCTTGAACGCGTTAATCTCAGGAACTATTGGACCGATTTGAAAAATTCCTTCAGTGTTAAATATGAAAATTGTGGCGCGGGTCAACTAGTAATATTATAGTTTAAAAGGCCATTCCTCATCAAGAAAAAATGCTACTGTTCCTATGTTGCGACTAAATAAGCACTGAGTGGATTAAGATGCAATCAGGAAAAACATACCTATTTCATTTAAGTTTTTAATTTAATTTATTAGGTATTAACTGTCTACCTATTACGGTTCTTAAGATAGATATAGCCCGCTGACAGACAGACGGACGACGGATGGACGGACGAACTGACAGTGGAGGCTTAATAATAAGGTTCCGTTGGTTACCCTTCGAATATGGAACCCTAAAAAGCACTTCGAAACAACATCACACACAGTAACACCTCAACACTTCACAAAACGAGAATTTCAGAAACAAAATGGCCGTCGCACTTGTAAATTCCCGCGGCACACAAACTGGCAAGTTTCAATGGCTCGCAATCACGCCTGAGCATTAATCCCGAGTACATTCGCGCTCATAATGCGGCCAGCATTATCTACGTATTCACGGTATTCACACGTGTGATTGGGAAATGGATATTCACGAGGCAAGTTGTATTGGAACGATATACGAAGAGTTGAAAAAGCATTGAAGTATTAGTGCCTATAGGCCTAGCTCTGTTCTGTCTTCTGCTTTAAGGAGGGAAGTGGAAATTATATTTATTCCTACTCCTTCACTCTACTTTTTTGATTAATTTCTTTGCGGGATCCAAGAGAGTTCAATCGTTTCTCCGGTACTCGTTGATCTTCATTGACTGGGCGTGTTTCTGGTGGTCGCCACTATCTACTATTGATTCTGCGAAAAATGATTTTGTTTATGCTGGTGTCAATATGTCGGTCAGAACTTTTCGGCCCCATCGACCATCTGTTCTGCGAGCAATGTGCTCTGCCCACTGCTACTTCGGTAGATGCGAGATGCGCAGAATCGGTTGACGTGGCAACACTTGGGGGAGGCCGATATCCAGCAGTGGACTCTGGGCCTTTCAACTGATATGATGATGATAATGGTGTCAATAAAGCTCTTCTTGTGGCTCCCGCACCAGACGCAAAAGGCCGATATGACAGCCCTTTTTATATCAGTCGCACAGTGTTAAAATATTTTTAGGGCAGTTTTGACGCTTACTTCTTGCATTGTCGCCTTGCGCATGACTTCGAGAGCTTTTGGCTGCGCAGCAGTGGCGTAGCTAGTCCCAAAAGGGCCCTGTATCAAACATTTTTGGAGACCCCGTTTTTAGAGGTCCTTCTAACTAAGGCCTATAATGGCAGGCCACGAAGGAGACGGCGCTGGCTGGACTAAATTTTTAGCTTTGCGTCTAAACGTTGGGGCCCGTGTAGTAGTGGACCCCGTATCTATCTATATACTAATGTATAAAGCTGATAAGTTTGTTAGTTTGTAATGCTTGAACGCCCTAATCGCTTACTAACTAATTAGGAACTATTGGTCCGATCTGAAAAATTATTTCAGTGGTAGATAGCCCATTTATCGAGAAAGGCTATAGGCTATATAACATCACGCTAAGACCAATAGAAGCGGAGCAGACGAAATTGCGCGGGTCAACTAGTTTTTGATATGACAGTAGCTACGCCCCTGCTATATTTGGCGACTTTAATCCTTCTTTAAACCTAACAAAAATGTGTCGCCACCAAGTGAACTAGCTGACCTTATTAATATATTCTCAGAAGCGTCGTCTAGTTTCACAAAATTAGGTTTCTAATTAACTTACTCAACTAGGGAATAGTTCAAAACTGCGCAATTTAGTCGTCGTGTTGTTAGTTGGTCGAATATGCGAGCAATAATTACATTTTTAATAAAAAAGTCTTAATTATGAAATAAACTACTTAGATTAGCTGTTGTAGTTATTAACTTAAATAATTTAATAAGTTAAAACCAACAAACATTTTAAATATTTGTTGGCTGACATGGTAATTTGTATGTAATGTTGATTTTATATTCTTAAATTGCTAAATAGTGTATGCCCTAGTATTGGGTAGGTTAGGTAGGTTTTTGGAGTTACCATAACCTAATTATTAGACCTATTGTATCACCAAAAAAACTGGCCAAGTGCGAATCGGACTCGCGTGCAAAGGTTTTCGAAACAGTTGATTTTTTTTTAACACGTTGTTTTAACACTACCAACTTCTTATTGGTTTTCCTGTAATCATTAAGTATAGAAACATTATCTGAATTTTTTTCAAAATTTTAAGCTCATTTGTATCGGAGGTAAGGGGGGAATTGTCATTTTTGTTCTAATTTCTTGAATAACTTCCAAACCATTTATTTTAAAATTATGAAAAAAGTATAATTAAGACCCTCACAGTAAGCCCTTTCATTTGATATTTGTAAGAAGTCTATAGTGTAAAAATAAAATGTTAAAAAAGGTCGTTCGGAACCCTATTATAAACTTTTTCAATCAATCAATAAATTTATTCATTCAGACAAATAGTCCATTTGTTAGTCACAAAAATATCTTCAGAAACTCATCTTACAGATATCTAAGCATACTTGCACCAGTTATGTACTACATACAATATGTAAGCCACGTGTGTATATATATATGTAAGCCACGTGTACAGTGCTCTTTAGATTAGCTGTTGTAGTTATTAACTTAAATAATTTAATAAATTAAAACCAACAAACATTTTAAATATTTGTTGGCTGACATGGTAATTTGTATGTAATGTTGATTTTATATTCTTAAATTGCTAAATAGTGTATGCCCTAGTATTGGGTAGGTTAGGTAGGATTTTGGAGTTACCATAACCTAATTATTAGACCTATTGTATCACCAAAAAAACTGGCCAAGTGCGAATCGGACTCGCGTGCAAAGGGTTTCGAAACAGTTGATTTTTTTTTAACACGTTGTTTTAACACTACCAACTTCTTATTGGTTTTCCTGTAATCATTAAGTATAGAAACATTATCTGAATTTTTTTCAAAATTTTAAGCTCATTATACTAATGAGCTTAAAATTTTGACAAAAATGACAATTCCCCCCTTACCTCCGATACTCGGAGGTAAGGGGGGAATTGTCATTTTTGTTCTAATTTCTTGAATAACTTCCAAACCATTTATTTTAAAATTATGAAAAAAGTATAATTAAGACCCTCACAGTAAGCCCTTTCATTTGATATTTGTAAGAAGTCTATAGTGTGAATAAAATGTTAAAAAGGTCGTTCGGAACCCTAAGCTTTTTCAATCAATCAATCAATCGATTTATTCATTCAGACAAATAGTCCATTTGTTAGTCACAAAAATATCTTCAGAAACTCATCTTACAGATATCTAAGCATACTTGCACCAGTTATGTACTACATACAATATGTAAGCCACGTGTGTATATATATATGTAAGCCACGTGTACAGTGCTCTTTAGATTAGCTGTTGTAGTTATTAACTTAAATAATTTAATAAATTAAAACCAACAAACATTTTAAATATTTGTTGGCTGACATGGTAATTTGTATGTAATGTTGATTTTATATTCTTAAATTGCTAAATAGTGTATGCCCTAGTATTGGGTAGGTTAGGTAGGATTTTGGAGTTACCATAACCTAATTATTAGACCTATTGTATCACCAAAAAAACTGGCCAAGTGCGAATCGGACTCGCGTGCAAAGGGTTTCGAAACAGTTGATTTTTTTTTAACACGTTGTTTTAACACTACCAACTTCTTATTGGTTTTCCTGTAATCATTAAGTATAGAAACATTATCTGAATTTTTTTCAAAATTTTAAGCTCATTATACTAATGAGCTTAAAATTTTGACAAAAATGACAATTCCCCCCTTACCTCCGATACTCGGAGGTAAGGGGGGAATTGTCATTTTTGTTCTAATTTCTTGAATAACTTCCAAACCATTTATTTTAAAATTATGAAAAAAGTATAATTAAGACCCTCACAGTAAGCCCTTTCATTTGATATTTGTAAGAAGTCTATAGTGTGAAAATAAAATGTTAAAAAGGTCGTTCGGAACCCTAAGCTTTTTCAATCAATCAATAAATTTATTAATTCAGACAAATAGTCCATTTGTTAGTCACAAAAAAATCTTCAGAAACTCATCTTACAGATATCTAAGCATACTTGCACCAGTTATGTACTACATACAATATGTAAGCCACGTTACGTGTATGGTAATCTTCTTGCCGAGCTTCTACAATCATCACCCACAGACCAATCAAAGATCCTCCCAACCCAATAAAAAATCACCCCATTCTTTTTCCAAACCAATCTTAAACCTGGAACAGCCAGCTAAGAAATACAAGAAGTAAGCCAGGTAAAGCTTTCCGATACGTATTTCACAGGCGATTTGAATAGGCCCGCAGTTGCAATATGTGCACCGGGTATATAAGCCGGGTGTAAATCTGCATACCCGGATAATATCCACAGAGATACTGTGCTAAGATTATTAGCTACTCGCTGATATTAAGCGGAGATTGAAGTTTTGAGTGCATATTGCACGTTTTAGTTATGAGATTCGGTGCGATGATTTTCGGTGTCTTTGGTGTGATGAAGAGGGTTTTATGTTCGCTATTTCAGGTAAACTTTAAAGTCCACAATTTTGAATACTTATTATGATGAAACTTAATAAAATTACAAAATAGGGGACAGTAATTTATGTAGCCGGCACGAATTGTGAGCAAAGATGAGTGCAGCAAGGTGAGTGTGCGGTGGGCGAACGAAACTTGCAAACACAATAGTCGAAGAGCATTGACTGAAGAACCAATAACGTGAAGCGTCAGAGCTGTCGACGTCACACCGACCAATGGAGACTGTGCTGACGGCTAGAGCCGGTTATTATACGTAAGAAGATTTAGGGGGCGAGGGGGTTTCGTCTAAATTTTTCTTACAAGGTGGTGAAGTTTTGAAAAAGCGCGGGCAATCGCGCGAGTGCTCAGATGCGTAATTTAAAGGTAAATGATTTCCGTGGCAACGGACCAGCGCCACCCGCACTAGTACAAATAAACATTCCTAAAAATTGTTGCCTTGAAAAATAAAACGTCGAATCAAACCGATTTCATCTCTCGTCAATTTTTGGCCCCCCTTCCCCGAGGGGGGCCAAAAACATCGCTTTTATCTTTTCCAATCTTTGAAAATTTCCGTTATTTTGCAATAGTTTTACATTAAACAGGATCACAACTGACCCGTGGAGTAGGCCTACTGGGGAAACCACGTTTAAAAAAACGCGCTAAGTACACTACCTCATAGGTGGCGTGGAAACGTGTGCATATTATGACGATGACAACTTTTATAACTTTTTGAATCGTTATATCTCAGAAACGGTGGCTCGTAAGAAAAAAAGTATTGATACATTTTTTATAGATAATTTTATGATCTACAATTTTTGTCCGAGGTACTTTTATGATAAAACTTACCGTTTTGCTGAAAATCGCGAAAAACTCATTTTTTTTACCTTTGACCTTGAATAAAATGAAGGGATGATGATAAATTGATGGGGAACTTTAAAACATTGTTTATAATTATGTTTTGAACAATATCACTGATTTTGAGCTTGTTGGGACTTTATGTAACTTCACTCTCATTTTTGGTCTAAATTGACCGGGGTATGAGACCAATCGGTAAGTAAATATATCCTTTCACAAAACAAAAAAGAATTTTTCGAATCGGTCCATAAATGACAGAGTTATGAGCAGTGATCGGAATTCGGTAGAGTTATTATACAACCGAATTAAGAATCTCCTCCTTTTTTTGAAGTCGGTTGCAACAATAACGATTGGCCAGACAATCAAATCTGACTTTTGTGGTTTTAAACCAAGTCCATTAATCAATCGAATCAAAGGCCAATATATTCCTCATATCTTCAAATTGGCTCCATCTTTCATCCCATCCAGTCTACTACCATCATATTACTATAATAATTTATCAAGTTTACACAATTTACTTAATTTATACATTAACTTGGCGAAAGATTTTCTAAATTAAATAAGCCTTTCAAAATTACTTACTTAATTTATTTCAGTCTGCTACATAATATTATCTCTTCTAGACTGTCTGAAGGAACTTTATTATATTGACCTTTGGTATGAGTCAAAATTAAGTGTACTTTACGAAATAAATTAGGTTCCTACAAATTTTTATCTCTTCACGTAATGTTGTGTTTAGTAAACAGAAAATCTGACTCCAGTCTTCTCCAGTCAGCCAGGAAGTACAGTGTTACCCAATCATCATCATCATCATATGCCTAGCCTTTCATCTATATTGGGGTCGGCTTCCAGTCAAGCCGGATTTAGCTGAATACCAGTATTTTACGAGGAGCGGTTGCCTACCAGACCTCCCCAACCCATTAGTCAGGTAACACGGTACTTCATGGCAAGACTGGAGTCAGATTTACTGGCTTCTGACTATCCGTAACGACTGCCAAAGATCTACAAATGACAGCCGGGACCAACGGCTTAACGTGCTTTCCAAGGCACGGAGGAAACTCGGTATGTTAAGATGGTCACCCATCCACAGACCAACCTTGGCAAGCGTTGCTTAACCTTGAAGATCGACCCGTGCGGCTGTTATTATCTAGCCACGAGCTCCTCAGGAAGCCGACCCCAATATAATTGGGAAAAGACTAGGCAGATGATGATGTACTAGCAAACTGAACTTAAGGGTGCTCTCTCGAAAAGGCTTAAAAAATAGCGTGCAGATGAAGCAGTTTTTCGTCAGCATTTACTAAGAAATTACATCTGAAAAAATAGGTAGTAATGTACATGATATTGCACGTAATTTGGTTTAGCTAGAATTTAAGTCCCGGCACCATATAATAGGAAAAAAAATCACCAAATCACCTCCAAAACGTAGAGTTGAAACTATTTTACTCCTTCGTTTTTTAACCAAAGACTAAAACAAAATATCTACTGCTGTGCAATATAAACGAAAATAAGTTGGTGTTGTTACTTTTTTAAAATATGTATTTGTTATATTATAAAAAATTAAAAACACGGGTAGCGGAGTGGCGCGAAGAAGTGTAGTTAGCTCCGTTTGTATGCACAAGGTCATTGGTATATATATGCCAATAACTCATGGTTAGGGCTTGTATATAGCCTTAACCATGAGTTCTTTGAATCCTGATAGCTTACTTACATCACTACATAGTATAAAACAAAGTCGATTTTGTTATTTGTGTCTAAGCATACATATGGACAGACAGACAGACGTCTATCCATATGTATGCTTAGATCTTTAAAACTTCGCAACGGATTTTGCTTTTTTGAGTAGATAGAGTGGTTCTCGAGATAGGTTTTACGAGTAGTATATCATTTGTCAAGGTTTTGTATAAATTGGCTGATATATGAAGACCTCGTCGGTCGGAAAACAAAATATTATTCTAAAAATTCTTTACATCGCGTGCGCTGCAAAACTATTGATGATAGAACAAACCAATGTACTACAGTTTTAGATAACACATCAATACCTACGAAAAATTCCGCGATAGCATACGTTTATGTTTTATAGTTGACTCACAATAACCATTTTTATTATATTCAAGTTTGATATAAAATACTGCTTCATTTGCAGAGGTGTTTTTTAGTGGTACGCAGGAACCACTAAAAAGTGAAACCACAAGCACAGCGTGCCGGCGTGCTATTATGTTATGAACGGCTTGTGTTTAAACACCGCCCAAAAAAGTACCTATTTTACTACCAAAAAAGTTCTAAACGGTTACCAAAACAGATAAATGGTCACCAAATAATATTCGAGAAGTAGCGCTCGCCGGCCGCTGCCGCGGCACCGCTCGCTTTGCTCGCTCGGCTCGCGCGCGGTTGGTCACTATTCTAACCTAACTTAACCTATTTTAACCAGTTTGTAACCCCAAGCCTACATTTTATGGCAATCACAGTTGAGTTGGATAGAATTTGGTGACCATTGATCCATTTTGGTGCCTAGGCTTAGAGTCTTAAAAATATTATTTTTGGTGACCGTCTAAATTATACCCGTTATGAACTAACTGGTGTAAGCAATCAACAGACATGCGATTACAGAAATCCCGATCCATTTGCTATCATTTATTGAAGAGTTCCGTTGCCTACCTCAGAAGTTCTTCATCAAATCTTCATCATCATAATCGGTTAACAATTGGCGAAAATATCGCCTATATATTTTTTATGGGATCCCATCATCAGATCCTCACTTATAGAAATCAGTGAACATACATAAAAAAAAATACGTATCAGCAGAACATAGAACCTCCTCCTTTTTGAAGAAGTCGGTTAAAAACTGGTGGATATCTAAGAAGATGATTGGTTCCCGCATTCGATGTTTACTAACCCACAGAAAAAGCGATGTGTTGGTGGCAGTGCAGATATTATAACATTTTTTAAACCCCAGCATTTTACATTCACCGATACCCTAACAAAAGGCGTAGAGAAATGTAACAAAGCATACTACCCACCTGTACAGTTGAGCTGAGCTCCACAAGCTCACAAATCCTCAAAGCTGGAGCTATTGAAATGTTTGAGCTCTTGTGTACCTACCGACAAGTTCTACTTAACGTGGAAATGCCTGGATCCTACCTACTTTTCACAGTGTTCGAGTGTAGCCGAACCGAATTTGTCCCGTAAGCGATACGTCACGTCAGCGGATTACGTTCGAATCTAGGTCACGCCCAATTCAGATAACTATGCGATAATTTCGATGCGTCATCTAGAGACAAAAATTAAAAAGTATTCGAAATTCAAACTTTTTTTTTTATTTAACGTAATTTTTAAGCATTATTAGGTACAAAAAACTGGCTAAAGTCGGACTCGCTTGCAATGGGTTCCGAACCAATTTAATTTTTTTAACATATTATTTTAACAGTACAGACTCCTTATAGATTTTTCTGTAATGTTTAACTATAGAATTATTATCTGCAGTTTTTTCAAAATTTCAGGCTGAGCGGTTTCGGAGATAGGAGTAATTTTTTGTTTGATTTCTTGAATAACCTCAAAACTTATGAATGTATTTTATTTTAAAATTATGAAAAAAATATATAATCAAAACCCTAAGCCCTTTAATTTGATATTTCACACGAAACAGTTTGAAAAACTTTTCTTGTAATTTCTTGTTTGACCCCAAAAACAGACCTCCATATTGAAAATTATTTTTTTACGTAACGTAATCTGTGATACAAACACGGACGGTTTTTATCACAGAAGTCCATATGTACCTATAACAAATTTCAACAGAATCGGTTCAGTATATCCGGAGAAAACTGGCTGTGACAGACGGGCAGACCGACAGACAGACAGACAGACAGGTAGACACCCGAGTGATCCTATAAGGGTTCCGTTTTTTATGGATGTTCGGAACCCTAATAAAGCAGCAGCCCTAATACCTACATACCTACCATCTAACAAAAAGTGGTCGTTAATTGGAACGTTTAGCTATTAATTCGTTACTCCATATTTCACCTATGTAATCCCTTCTTTTCCAAAATCAATAACATATCGCTTAATCAACAATGGGTACAAGACAGGCGGGCAGGCCTCCGGTTGTCAAACAAAAGGTTTGGCGCAATGCGGACCCGCCACCTGCCGGCGATCGCTTCGGAGCACAATAGGAGACCGCGGGACCTGTAGACCATACTACAGGCAGCATTGACGGGATTGTTTACGCGACTTCGGAGTATTTTGGTAGTAAGGTGGTAGTGAACGTCAACAATTTGTAAAATAGCTGTATAATTTTTAGTGCATGTATTCCTTTTGCAGTTTTCAAGTTTAATCATCAAAATACTTATATAAAACATTGAGGATAGACGGTGACCCCCAAACTAGACTTTCGTCTGTGTCTTGGGGAGTAACGACATTTTAGTAAATGCAGGATTGTACACATTGTATACGGGTTTTAGTCAGCAAGAGTCTGACACTCCCTCCTGCTCCACTCAGAGCGGGAGGAGTCATTTGATGGTTCCCATCCTTAAAAGAAAAAAAAAACCTCCGATAAAACTGAAAAGCAAAAAAAATAAACCTTTTTACAAAAAATAAGTTTAATTTCGTAAGTCAGTGTTTTTTATTGTTTCTTCGTATTTTTTAACACCGACTTCCGAAATTAAAGTTCCACCCTTAGGGTAGGATTTTTATATGGGACCAATTCCCTCTCCAATAAAATAAGAATCATTAAAATCGGTTTATTCTGCAAAAAGTTATGCATAAAAAAATATACGTGTCGACTTGAGAACCTCCTCCGTTTTTTCGTCGGTTAAAAAATATAACACTTCCAAAGCACACATTAGCCTACACTACCTCGTATTAAAATAAACACCAATAAATACTAAATTCTCCGAAAAGGAACAAACAATAACTACTTATAACACGAGACCCGAAGACAAGCACAATCCCTACACAAAGTGCCTAATAACGGCGAACATAAGGGCAGAGACACTACATTTTAGCGTTGCTATTAATATGAAAAGTTTGATCAAAAGCCGAACTTTGCCAATCGCTGTCTAGCTTTTGTTTCCCGCCTGAATTAATGGCGGGCGGAAAACAAGAGCCTCTTACAGTGTCGTGCGCAGTATTGAGCATAGGAGGTAATGTTTTACGTAATTTTTGGTGGGAAACAGGATGGGTGTGATGTTATGTTCTCAAAGTTTTGAAAAGGTTGCTTACGTGAGTTTATTTATGCCCAGCATGTACCTACAACTACTTGCGCTTTCTTTAAGGATGGGAAATTATCAAATGATTCTTCCCACTCTGGGCGCAGCAGATTAAGGGAGTGTCAGACTCTTACTGACTAAAACCCATTTGTAATGCCCTTTGCGTACCAGGTGGGCTACTCTCTAAGCCCGAAGTCCGTAGTTGCGGGCCTATTCTACTCCGTATCACCTACGAACTAACGATTAGTCCCGAACCCGAACTAAGAATGAATGACAACACGATTTGACAGTAATTATTAAATCGTGTTTATGGTTAGGTTATACGGAGTAGAATACGATATCCAGCCGATCTGTTCTGTCAACTTTTCACTGTGTAAACTTAAGTGTAGTGAGCATGAAGTGAACTGTTTTTTCATCTCGTTTGACCGCTTACTTCATATTCACTTAACCTTAGCTTAGGCCTGTGCCTCGAGTTTTTCGGGCAGCGGGGCGGCGGCGGCGGCAACGCGGAAGCGGGGCGGGCAACGCAGACCCATTTTCGAAACCAGCGGGCAGATCACGCGGCACTATAGCAGCGTAGTGTTGTGTTCGTGGATGTGGATGTGTCGTCAAAATATTTGTTTTTATTCGCAAATGAAATATCTGAACAGCGGCGACAACATTTTTTTGATTCAAATTTATTCTTAACGCTCGATTTATTGTGGGCAAAAGAAGAAAATAATAGCACAATACTGCAATGCAGACGCGGGCCGTCACCGCTCGACTGGTGCGCACCGCGCGTTGCCCGCCCTCGCGCCGCTGCCGCGCCGCTCTTTACGAGGGTCGGTCCATTTGATTTTACACCGGGCCGCCGCCCTGATGCCCGCAAAACTCGAGGCAGAGGCCTTAGGAGCCGTCTCAACGAGCGAGAGAATCGTGGCGATACTATCGTCGTGGCACGTACCTACCTGGATGACCATTTTTTTTTTACGATATTTTATAAAAATGAAACCTAGCTAGATCGATTTATCGCTCCCGAAACCTCCTGCATACTAAATTTCATGAAAATGGTTGGAGCCGTTTCCGAGATTCAGATTATATACATTCAGTCAAAAAAGTATCGGGAATGGATGATTTGTTCATGGTTCCAAATTCAAATTTTTGTTTTTTTTGTAGTTGTTAGATTGGCACAATTGTTTTCCATTTTGGCGCGGAGTTTGAGTTGCATCTGTCATTTATATTAAATACAGTGCTGGTTTTAGTAATATCACATATAGTGTGTATTGCGAATTTCATAATGGACAAAAATATCGAACAAAGAGTTTGTCGTAAATTTTGCATCGCCAATGGAATTTCGTGTTCGGAGTCACTGAAAATGTTACAGAAGGCTTACGGTGAATCGACTTTATCAAAAACTCGTGCTTATGAGTGGTTCAAAGCGTTCAAAAGCGGTCGAGATGTGATGGAAGATTTGCCTCGCTCTGGTAGGCCGTCAACGTCTGCAACTGAAGTTAACATCGCAAAAGTGAAGGAAATAGTGACTGAAAATCCCCATTCAACTCTGAGAGAGATAGCCGCTGAACTTTCTGTATCTCACGAGTCGATCCGTACCATTTTAACTAATCATTTGGGTATGAAACATGTTGCTGCTCGGCTAGTCCCAAAAGATCTGAATTTTCTCCAAAAACTCAATCGCATGAAAGTCGCTGAGGATATGCTAGAACGAGTCAGTTCGGACCCAACATTCATGAAACGCATTGTTACTGGTGACGAGACGTGGGTTTACGAGTTTGACATGCAAACTAGTCAACAAGCTTCGGAGTGGCGCCTTCCAACTGAACCGAAACCGAAAAAACCACGCCAAAGTCGATCAAAAGTCAAAGTCATGTTAACTGTTTTCTTTGACTATCGCGGTGTTATACACTCTGAATTCTTACCGGAAGGTCTAACGGTAAATAAAAAATATTATTTGAGCGTTATGCGGCGTTTAAGAGAGCAAATTCGACGAAAAAGGCCAGATTTGTGGAAAGAAAATTCTTGGATTTTGCACCACGACAATGCGCCTTCGCACAAGGCTATCATTGTGAACGAATTTTTAACCAAACACTCAACAAAAACCATCCAGCAACCACCATATTCACCAGATATGGCTCCTGCTGACTTTTTTCTTTTGCCTAAACTCAAATTACCACTTCGTGGCACCCGTTTTCAATCGATAAAAGACATAAAGGAGAATTCGCGGCGAGAACTGAACTCAATTCCGGAAGCAGCGTTTAAAAAATGTTTTGATGAATGGATTATTCGTTGGCGCAAGTGTATCGTTTCTAAAGGAGCATACTTTGAAGGTGATAAAATAAATTTGGATGAATAACAGACATTTTGTGTATTATTGATCTTTTCCCGGTACTTTCTTGACAGAGTAGTACATATGTACAAGAATTGCTCGTTTAAAGGTATTCGATAGATAGATATTGTAGCAGCGCCTAAATGTACTGGCCTTGCGCGGATTTTAGAATGTAAGCAAAAGGTTTAATTTATGTGTGTCATGACACTGGCAACACAATCTGTTTTAAACCACCACCACACTACAACAGTTTTCGTCGATTGATGTTTGCGTAAGAATTATCATTTCGCCACCACCTGCACCTTCCATGAAACATGATTTAAAGAAAGCCAACGAGAGATCTATCCAAGTCACACCCTTTGCACTTGAGTCAAATGGACACGTGAAGAAGAAGATTTTTTTGCCTGAACCTTATTCCATACTTAAGTGGCAGTAGGCACATTCCAAGCAGAACAAATTGTCGATTAGACCCAAAAGGTTCTGGAGTAGGGATTGCCTGTCTGCAATCTCCACAGACTTTGAGGAGGTGCTCAAAGTTGGACCTGATGAAGAGAACAGGCGCTGGCGACGCTGGACGCTGGTCTTTGTCCGGAAGTAGACATTATTTCAGCTGAAGTTGTGATGATAACAATATCGTCCAATGCCAAAGGAATCTCCCTATATCTTAAAAAAGAGTATCTATTTTACGCATTTTTTTTACTTACGACATAAATAAAAGGTATTTCCCTCATTCTGAGAAAATAAGAAAACCCCCACTAAATACGAATTGATCGAACTAATCAAATATGATCTATAAATACTCATAATTCGATTTATCACAGTTGGGCAGTTACCACGCATTGGTGTAATGTCGCGGAAACAATGACCGTTCTGCCATTGTTGTTACATGGCCATCTTAGGGAGCGTTTAAATTTGGGAGAGTAGATAGTCTAGTAGGCTTTCAAATCATATCATATCAAATCAACTCAAAAGGCATTTATTCAAACTAGGCTGAAAATCAGCACTTTTTTAACGTCAAAATTTACATGAAGACAGCCTGTCACCACTTCCTCTCAGTTGTTGCGGTATATTGTTTTAGATATGTTTATTATTCAAATCGCATAGGTACCTTTCATTGTGCGCAATTTAGGATTTTTGTGACGTCTATTTTGTACGTCTATACTACACCAAGTAATTTAACACTCACATCATCTGCCTTGTTCTGCCTGTGCCCCTTTTCCCAATTATATTGGGGTCGGCTTCCAGTCAAGCCAGATTTAGCTGAATACCAGTATTTTACGAGGAGCGGCCGCCTACCAGACCTACACAACCCATTAACTGGGTAACACGGTACTTCATGGCAAGACTGGAGACAGATTTACTGGCTTCTGACTATCCGTAACGATTGCCAAAGATCTACAAATGACAGCCGGGAGCAACGGCTTAACGTGCTTTCCGAGGCACGAAGGAAACTCGGTATGGTAAGATGGTCACCCATCCACAGACCAACCTTGGCAAGCATTGATTAACCTAGAAGATCGACCCCAGCCGCTGTTATTATCTAGCTACGGCTCCTCCTTTAATACTCACACTGGGCCTGATTTAATGATGATTTGGAATCAAGGAAGTGGAATTTAGTCAAGTGTAATAGATTTCTTATCAAACTTCGACTTTATATTCCATTCTAGACAATCGCCTAACGTGACAGTTTCTAATCACCTCCATTATTACTCTTTCATTTTCTCACTTTCTTTTCCATATTATCTACAACAGCAAAAAAATGCAAGCGCCATTAATTGCACAAAGCAGCTCCCTTTGCAATAATTCTGTATGTAATAAAACCTTTGTAGATAGATAAAACCCAAGTTCTGCCAGCCAATTTAGGAGCTTTAGTCCGGATTACGGCAAGATCTAAGCAGAACATTTTCATTCTAGGTATTACGAAGCTAATAACGGTGTTTCCAGCTACTCTCCTGCTCGACTTAGCCGAGTTACTCGGCCAATGTAAACGCAGCACAGCGATCTAATGAGCGATAAAAGTGTGTTTATCCTTATGTTTCTGTATTTTTCTTCGCAACTTTTATAGGTTAAGATAAAAACAAGATTATAGTTGTGGACTTAATAATAGTTGTTCTCTGATTTGTGGAAGTTGCTTGTTCTTGGTATCTGTTAAGCACTGTTACGTTAAGCCTTTTCTATCTAGGATTTTGCTCTAATCTTTCTTTATATATATTTTCATATTTTGTGTTGTGGCTAGTATTTAGTAGAAGCATATTTTTCAAATTTTGTAAATGTGAGTACCATGAAACCATTTACATTTTATGTGAGTAGTTATAGTTTTACTTGTTGGACATGAACGAGCATGGTGGTTGAGAGCATGTCATGCTCACTCAAATGTCTCGCTGATGGCGGCGCGTGGGTTTGATCATTCGGTTCCCTTCGAAATGGTTGAGCTGAAGGGTGCCGATACACGCATCATGTTCGTGAACAGGCGCCGTCGGTTGAGACTGGTCATCTCTTAACTGCCATTGGCTTATTTTAATCTTTATATTTAAAATTCTTATAATAAGCCTTTTTTTTTTCCTTTGCATTGTCCTCACATGCAGAAGCAACAAGTATATGTAACTTGAAATTTTGTAAAACCAGAACATGATTTAAAAGAGTGTCCGTGGAGTTTCTTGCACGTTCTTCTCCATAGAGATCTACGCTTTGGAACGTGCAAATAGCTTCCATGTTTTTGACTGACCGACCTTGACGTTTCAAAAGCGCCTGTGAATGGTTTATTTGAAATAAAATGCTTTGAATTTGAATTTGAATTTTCAGAACACTCCTATTGTCTATGATATATATTACATCTAACCTAAGTTTAACCGTCGAAATGTTTCAGGCACGCCTCAGTCGTTGAAGTGAAAAGATCATTACTTATTACAGTATCCTATTAATCCAACTATTTTATCCTTTCTTAACTTATTTTTGATAATTCCGCGATGTCTTCCAGGCTGCCTGGAAGAGATCACGGAATGCGATAAGGCCGCCAAATGTATATATTTTAGTTTAAGGTTTTCCTTATGTTTTTTTTTTTTATATTTTGGTGTATTATTAAGAATTTTAAAAGGGAATCGCTTACCTTGGTATGGTCATGTGAAGAGGAGGGATGAAACGCATATAACTAGAAGAGTTATGAACATAAATGTGGATGGATGGAGAGGGAGAGGAAGGCCAAAGAAAAGATGGATGGATTGTGTGAGGAGCGATATGAAAGAAAAGGGAGTTAGTGATAGAGTGACGACTGATAGAACAGAATGGAAGAATAAAACGTGTTGCGCCGACCCCAAGTAACATGGGATAAGGGCAGGAAGATGATGATGATGATTAAGAATATATATATATAAAAATATTACATTGTTATCCTAGGGATAACAGCAACTGATTTAGTTCCGAGACGGCGTTTGGCGCCCGAGCGTACCGAGGGTGCCAATAGTTTGAGGGACTATACAAGTCTTTTACCCGAGGTAAACACTGTACTTTTCATTACGAATACAAGGAAAATAAAAATAAAAACACGAATCAGCTAACGAAAAATTCCATAACTGAATCTGATGAACTCGTCGACGTGTCAATACAAATCTCTCGAAAAAAAATGAAGATCGGACAGCCGCTTTCTCGTCTATTTTTTTTTTCTATAACCGGCCAGCTATCCATTATTTTACATTATCATCATTGAAGAAATGGTACATATTTTGCCCAAATCTTTGTTATTTTAAAGAATTAGTTGAAAGTCATTTAAAAATATAATCTTAAGTTAATAATCCCGTTTACGTTATTTCAATTTGATATCTCGTTGTAATTGACTGACTGTATAGAAACATGGTTCAACAGAAATGTTTAACGAGTTTTTTTTTATAATTTGACAGCTGTCAGTTGCAAAACGATTCTCCCTAGGGCTGGAAAGTAATACTTAGAACCTGGTCCTCAGGCAACTTCAGGCCTATTTTCCGAGTGATCATGAGTAATGAAAAGAAATAAATGTGTTAAAGACTGTTTAGTTTGGATGTTACTTTCATTAACGCCGCGAATCTATTTGAAACAATATCTGACCTTGATCTGGCTTAGGTAGGACACAGGGTACTTACTTTGTGAGCTGGTACAATTCTTTACCTTTACATCCTAGTAAATTACATTGCGATAATTTTCGTAATTTCCTCAAAAGACAAAATCCAGGCATGTGTTAAGGGATTTTCCATCGTGTGAATTAAAAATAAGTTCAAAGCGAATTAACTAATAAACATGTACCTAATGTTTACTAGTTAATTCACGTATGTTTTCAAATGACACTGAACATTTTATGAACGTACCATGTAATACTAAATTCTAAACACAGTACGAGAACATATCTATGCTAATTTAGCTCCACATAAATATCTGACTGAACAATTGAGTGCAGAGAACGATAATCCTACTGGAGCCGGGTACGAGTGTGTATACCCGAGTCAGGTAGGTTCAATTTGCACCAATATGCACCTGTAACCGCGCACAGAGTAGTGCAGGGGAACAGAGATTTCTAATGTCTTCATTTAGTTCATGTTTGTATCGATTTTCTTTAAGGGACATGCCCACTACTCCCAAACACTGCAACTGAAATCCAGAATCAAAACTGCAATGACCACCAGAATAAACGCTGAATCTCGAAGAGTGCCGGAGAAATGATTCCAACTGTCTTAGATCTTGCAACGAAGTTAATCAGCAAAAACAGCGGAGGAATAATAAAAACGAGATGAGGACCATACCAGCAATGTCTTTTTTTTTTAAGGATGGAAATCATCAAATGACTCCTCCCGGTCCCGCTCCTCTGGGTGAAGCAAGAGGGAGTGTCAGACTCTTACTGACTAAAAACCATCCGTGTTCCGTGTCCTTTGCGTTCTAGGGCTACGCAGGCATTGGCCCTAGCGGGCCCCGTCTTCTTTGCTGACAGCTCTTTGAGGCGCGCGTGGAACACAGCGCGCCGTCGACCCGGGCCTGGTTCTGATCAGACGGCGAGCCACCTAATACTTTCCGTCCGATACCAGCAGTGTCTTGGATTTGTATTTTAAAAATACCTAATTATAATTAGCCTCATTGCCAATATACATTGAATAGGAAAGAAAAAGAAGACTGGTATCGAAAGTGAGAAATAGTTACTGGTTCGGCGGTAGTATATGCAAGAAGCAAACAACGGGTTGATTAGCCGACGCTTGTGGAAAATTTATGTCCAGCAGTCGTGGGCGTCCTTCGATTTAAATTATGTTCTTCTTATCGTATGGACAATAAGGTCTAACAACCCCACACACCTTAGTGTCAGAGTTTCTGACCCACCTCAAGGGCCTCTGACAAAAATGATGTTAATAATAATACACATATACGACATATCCTACACTGTCACTTTTCAGTGAAATACGAATTTCTAGTAACGTAACATTGGAAATAATAGAGAAAATCTAGTAATACAATGATTTCTTTAGGAATAGAACTAAATCGTTCAATATTTTGTACACGGCATACGAAACGACGTGTCACGATGAGGAATATAATATAACGAGAAATATTCTAGGTCCTACTCTATTGGCCCGTAAATCTACGCACGTAGGCTTTTTCTATCAGATTTTGGAATTATTTTTATATTGCTGTATAAAAATAAAGTAGGTTCTGACGTCATAATAACGTAGAGATATATTTTGGTATTAACTTATATAAACCTTTTTACTTGTACAATGTTGGGGTCGGCTTCCAGTCTGCTGAGTTCCTGAGTATTCCACCAGTGGTCACCACTGTTGATGTTGCCTTTCAGCAGTTGCAATGTTTGGACCATTGTAACTCGCAGCCTCATCATCACCATCATCATATCAAAGTCAAAAGTCAAAGTCAAAAACGTTTATTTCAATTAGGCCATTAAACGGCACTTTTGAACGTCAACATTACATTTAAAATAACAGTGACTCTACTGTCCATTCGGAAGGGTAGATTCTTATGGAGAAGAACGGACAAGAAACTCCACAGTTACTCTTTTCAAATCAATGTTTTACATGTGCTGTGGTATACAAAACTTCTGGTAATATATGTGAGGATCATGAACCTAGAGTATGTAGAGTTAGACTTATTAATTTTCTAAATACTTAAGTACATGGTACTCACATATTTACAAATATTGGAACCATCAATTAGCAGAGTGTGAGTGAACAGAAAAATAAAATCCCAAAAATGAAACAGTAGGTACAACTATAAAGTAAATACATGAACCAACCAGTTTGATCTTGTCCCCACCATTGATTGTCCTATGGAGCAGGACCAGCATATTTCCAAGCATTCTTATCCTGAATGTAATCTTCTAATTTGTAGTATGCTTGTTTACAAAGTGTGCTTTTAATGTAGGTAGGTTTTAAATTTTCTTTCATTTAGTTCTAATATGTCACAAAGTATTTTATTGTAACATTTAACACCGTACCCCATGAAAGATGAGTCTGCTTTAGCTAATCTATAAAATGGTTGATCAAAATATTTATCTTTATTTCTAGTATTAATATTATAATGTCTATCACTAATTTTACTAAAAAGATGACGATTTTCCGGATCAACCGAAAGACGTCCACCGCTGGATAGGCCTTCCCCAAACATCACCACAATGACCGGTCCTGTGCGTCTCAAATCCATCGGCTACCCGAGACCTTCACCAGGTTATCGGTCTACCTTGGGAGGCCTTCCAACGTTGCGTTTTCCGGTACACGGTCGCTACTCCAGAACTTTTCGGCCCCATAGACCATTTGTTCTGCGAGCAATGTGCCCTGCCCACTGCCACTTTAGTTTGCCGATCCATTGGGTTACGTCGGTAACCTTGGTTCTCTTGCGGATATTATCATTCCTGATTCAAATTCACAGCCTGAAAGAACAGTATTGCGGGCTTATACTAAAACAAATTAACGAACTATTTAGCCCCCTAATGCAGCCTCTGTTTAATATCAACCCTCACCTACTCTGTGCGTACGTGCTAGTCTATCCGGAATAAGCATACGATTTTCTGCAGCGGCTCTTCTAATAAAAATATGGCTGGGATTCAATCGGCTCGAGCTCTGGGCGTGGACTAAATTATAATCAGCTTGGATATTGAGGAGGAAGTCATTCCAGAGGTAATCTCTTGCTTTGTTTCTGTAATGGCGGAAATATTGGGATTTTTGAGGTAAATATTAGGAGGTTGGGGTGGAATACTGATTTGTTATGTCGCTATGGGAAAGAGGCTTCGCTGGATAACATGACAGAGGATGTAATTCTATTATTTTGAGTGGCATAGACTTTGGTATGTGTTTATTTCAAGGCAAGAACTAAGCTGCAAAGTTCCAACATCCTAATATATAAAATTCTTCCGTTACTAACTGAGTGACTGACAGACGAAGTACAGCCGGAACGAACGTAGGTACAGTCTGTGATCAACATTATCTAACCCACTTGACTATTAGCGAATAATAGTCACGTGGGTCAGATAATGTTGGTCACAGACTGTACAAGAAAACACGGGATATGCGCGTACGAAGTTGCAAGCGAAAACTACTATTCTATAATTAGAGCCTATAAATAATAACAAAATTAAAGTACTTCTTAAACAATTTGAATTTGGAAAGATTTAAACCCTTTTCTCTAGAGATAGTTTACTCGTCATGTTATCTTGTTACAAACTCACAAGATCTTATTCTTGGAAATGAGTGACTTAGGTACCATGAGGATTAAATGCTCTAAGACATTTTGTCTTTTTCAGATATACTCTAGCTTTGCCCGCTACTACGTAATCGCATATCCCATGTTTTCCCCTTCTCGTAGGAATTAAGATAGATAGATATAACATTGATTTGGAACAAGGAAATAAACGAAGGCAGAATATATGGCAATGACTAATGCCAAAATTTAGCTTTCTACGACCAGCAGTTTCGGCTATGCGTTGTCTGTCAGTCACTCATTCACTCAGTTATGGAAGAATCTATACTAATATATAAAGCTGAAGAGTTTGTTTGTTTACTTGAACGCGCTAATCTCAGGAACTACTGGTTCGATTTGAAAAATTCTTTCCGTGTTAGATAGCCCATTTATCGAGGAAGGCTATAGGCTATATATCATCACGCTAACACCAATAGGAGCGGAGCAGTAACGAAAATTGTGACGCAGACGAAGTTGCGTGGGTCAACTAGTTTAATATAAATTGATTATATTGATGGATAAATTAATCATTTCAAAATGATTTAAACTTGTGGCGATCATCAAATCTTTCTTGGATAGGTATCCTACTGCCATGATAGGTACTTTTATGTTTTTTTACGACTGCATTTCCAAAATCATTTGGAGAGCTCGTGGCTAAATAATAACAGCCGCACAGGTCAATTTGCTTCAAGGTGAAGCAACGCTTGCTAAGGTTGGTCTGTGGATGAGTGACCATCTTAACATAGGTACCGAGTTTCGTCCGTACCTCGGAAAGCTCGTTAAGCCGTTTATCTCGGCTGTCATTTGTAGATCTTTGGCAGTCGTTACGGATGTCAGAAGCCAGTTAATCAGACTCCAGTCTTACCAAGAAGTAACGTGCTACGTTGTGGAGGTCTGGTAGGCAGCCGCTCCACGTAAAGTACTGGTATTCAGCTGAATCCGGTTTGACTGAAAGCCGACCCCAATGTAACGGGGAAACTACTCTATATTTTCGAGCAGTCTGGGGTTGAAACCCTCAGGCTGTGGGGCCCTTGTGCTCACAGCCATTTCAAAATTTTAAAACGGCTGGTTGACTCTTCATGTGACCCAAGAACTGGCTTTTACTGTGGCCAGAGGCAAAGCATTGCCATTCAACGTGGCTATGCCGTCAGTCTCTTGCGCAGATTACCAGTTGATGGCGTTGAGGCCAATTTACTTTATGCTATGTTTTAGTTTGTTGTAAGTTTAGTGTATTTATTTTTATTTTAGTTGCTATTGTTAATTTGGAATCAGACCGTAGACATCGAATGGTGTCACACTGAACCTCTCAGGATCATCGTTGCAGATAATTTCGGAAATCGGTGTTTTCGTTTCTTTGTTATTAACACCGACTTCCGACTGTATGCTTTGTAGTGTTTTGTTAGGAAGTCGGTAATATTTTTTTTTTTTTTGGAAAATTATGATTTTATTTGTAACTGACTTCTGAAAAAGGAGGAGTTCTCAATTCGATGGGTATTTTTCACTTTTAAGTGGTGATACTTGGAAGACGTCATCGTCTACTCAGAAATTGAAATAAGCAAAAATACTCATAAAATAAAAACTTCTAAGCCAAACAGAATTAAATTTGTAAGGGCCCAAATGGCAAGTATGCCGTCCATCGAACTAAAAAATAATCACAGAAATCGGATCAGAAACCTCGGAGCAATCGATGTAAATACATTTAAAAAAAATATCAACCGAATTGAGCCTCCTCCTTTTTTATTAGAAGTCACTTAAAAAGGATCATCATAGCGGATATCTCAATCATATCCGCAACGATGATCCATTAAAAGAAAGACCGCACTAATTAAAAGCGTTCGCAAAGGATTAGCGAGAGTAAGAGTTTTCCTGTTCTACTTATGAAGAAAAATACATTTGTATTTTTCCCTTGGTTTTCCTTACCTTTATTTTCCCATACACATACCAACCTATCCTGTATTCTAAGCAAAATATACATACGTATATAGAAGCAAAGTTACCGAATCGCACCTATACCCGATCCGAATAGATTGAACTGGAAAATATCCAATGCAAATATACTCCGGTGTTCTTCGTAAATAGGTATGGATGTGGTATTGCAACGTGGACGTATGAAGTTGTCTTGGGATCTCAGCTTTGTGAGTGTAGTTCTTGGATAAGTAAATATTTCGTGAAAGGACGTGCCAGCTTAGAGGTTCTCCAGTCCAGTCCTCATTCTTTGAAGTCAATAAATAGATTTAATGGTTCTAAAATTAATCTTTTTGAAAACTTATAACATATTAACACTAGCTTTTGCCCTCAACTTCGCTCGCGTATCATATCCCAGTTTTTCCCGTACCCGTAGGAATTTTGGGATATTCTCTCTTAGTGCTCCCCTACTTTCCCCAAGGAATATACGAGTCCATGCCGATCTTCAGTTTTTTACGACCACTAATTTTGGCTGTGCCTGCGCGTTACCTGTCAGTCAGTTAGTAACTGAAGAATTTTATACACGGTTATGTAAAACAAACCCACCTGCAGTGAAAAAAATTCAACACGAAAAAAATATCAGCTGTTTCATACAAAATTGCATTATTTAGCCAATGAAAATGTATAAAACAGCTCATATTTTTTCGAGTTTTTGGGGTTGCTCTCAAAGTAAAAGTTGTTTATAATCATGTGTACTTTCGGTCATGGTATACGAAACGGGGCACTATGAAAAAAAGACTTAGAAAAATTTCACCCAAAAACAACGCCTAATCAAGCCTTCGGGATCCGGTTCACTGCGTAAGAGGTTGTTGATGTTTTACAAATAAACCTGTATTTTAGGATTTTTTTCTATAATCTAATCTTTAAAATCCCTGACGCTTGAGTAAATTCCCACTATAACTAGATAAAAAAAATAACTTATTCCTTCTCTTTTTTAGTGTGCGTTGCAATAGGGAGTTTCATACGAAGAATGTACTGCACGGTTCGAGTTGATACGGTAACGATCCCTACCCGAGTTGATATGTGTGCTATGAGCTTTATAAAGTAGGTATGCATACTTCCTACGTACATGTAGTCATGTCTAATCTAGAATAATCTCAAAACTCAGTACATAATTATGTACCTACCTACTTGAAGTGACTGCTTTAAGAAAGACTTGGAAATTTCTCTCTCATGGACGAGGCACTTCAGCGCTTTCAAAACAAAAACTAAATAATTTATCCACCATCTTCTACGTTTCCTAGCTCCGGAGTAATTGCGAGCTAGCGCTCTGGACGCTGAGAAAGGGGTGAAATTTGAGTCACGTGCCAACTAAACGTAGGATACCTCATAAATATTGTAATCAGACCAACGCAGAATACCTTCCCAGTGAAATTTATTTAAATTCACCCACTTTCGTATTCTTCAGTTTTTATAGAACCTATGCTAAGTATTCTTTCTTATGGGTTATCGTAAGATTGAGGGTACTTTCTTAAAAAGATTTCTTTCGAGCTGAATCTGTAATATCACGTCAGAATACCTTTTTGACTGCCTCGTTTTGGTGTAGCGGTCGCAAACGCTGGTCATAATGGGTCCAACTCCTGGGTAATGCGAGGCATACACGTTCCAGTAATTTGATCAAACAGGCTGGTTCAAACTGTTTTATCAAATAGAAATGCGAAATTTCGTATGTCTTCTTGCCATTTGACAACTCATTTTTTTTTTCAAATTTACCCACAGACATTCATGCTCATTTGATAAAACTATTTGAACCAGCCTGTTTGATCAAATGAATTGAACGTGAACGGCCCGCGTAAGGCAGTGTCATAGAGTTTTTCCATCTGGAATTAGTCAATAACGGTCCGAGCTTGCATTTCAACCCGGTTTATGGCAATAGACTCGCTACTGTGGTTGCGCCAGGGTAGCCCGCGAAATTCAAATATTTTCATGTATTTTGCAATTTGCCGGTCAGTGTGAACAAAATACGATTCGCGGCCGTAACGCGTAGTCATCTAAAGAATTATAACTATTTTAATTATCAATATGGCCCACTTAGTTCATGAAGCCCTATAGAATGGTTATTTCATGAAAAAGTCATTCTATAGGGCTTAATGACCTGAAAATTGTAAAAAACTTAACAATATTTGAATTTCGCGGACTACCCTGGCGCATCCTCCATATAAATGTATTCCGATGTTTTTTTCGTGGATTCTTCTAGAGCAATGTCTTTTTTTTTAATAAACGACGTCTAATTATTACGTGCCCTTATAATTTTCGTTTTTTACAAACATAATTACTAAAAAACTTATGACAATCCAAAAACCCGTTTTTACCGCCATGTTCAGACGACTATTTGACATATTTGATAAGTTTTTAACAAAATAAAAAATTATAGAAGCATAGATATAGGTAGTCTTCCTCTAAATTTTGGTAGGTATATATTTTTTGTAAATCAGTCCAGTTTTGAAGAAGCGGAATACAAAACGTCTTTTGGTCAATGTTTTTATAGCTAAAATCAACCTGTGCTGCAGATGTCGCTTTCGAACTTTACTCAAGGACCGTTAGGCCCAAATGGAGCGTTTTAATTGTCTTGCGTGCTCGGTAAGATAATTTATCTAAAAGTTGGCTGTGACGATGTACGGCGCCGCCGAGGCCTGCCCAGCCGGTCTACTCTGACAACACATTACATTTTCTTTGTATGGATTGACAGCTCCCTTCATGTTTACTTCCCCTAAGCTTACCCGTGTAAGTTTACTCGTTGATATGTTTACGGAATCGTTCTGCAGAGAAAGGTATGTAGTGATAGTGAAAAATTGTAAAAAAAAAAGAAGTAAGGGCGATTGTTATTTTTTCGCGATTTCAGATTTGATACCATAGTAAAAGTTATTCACTATAATTAGTACACGTTACCTTGTTTTCATTTCTTAAGAAAGATTTTTAAAATGTGGAAGCTTGTAATTAGCAAATTTTATCACCAATTTACGTTATTTAAATTTGGTTATCAGTCTGTAAGCTTTCTGTAAAACAAAAAACATAAATAAACCATACTTCATGAACTCTGTGCTAATTTAACAAATAAAATATATGACGTTTCCTCATAAATCCAGGTCCTACACGTACCCGCACTTACCGTTTAAAACACACGAGTAAGTACAGTGAAATATGTATATCTAATTTCATTCATTAGTAGCGACGTTTGTGCTAGTTTCAATAGCTTATATCAAGTACTAAGTTAAGGTGCGTCTGCAATGGCACCTTCTTTATCATTATTCTGCCAGCCATCATCATCATCATCATAACAGCCGAAAGACGTCCACTGCTGGACATAGGCCTCCCCCAAAAGGGGGGTTTGGCATAATCGCCACGCTTGACAGGCGGGTTGGCGATCGCAGTGTATGGCGTTGCGTTTTACTGAGAACGCTACTTCCCATTCTCTGGTGAGTCCCTTAGTCACCTCTAACGACACCCACGGGAAGTGGTGGGATGGTTTTATTCTTTTACAGCACCATGTGGCATCGGCCAACACAATACGGCTTGGCTGCCAGCCATAATATCAACTAACAGGCTAAAAACAGCCCCGTAGGCAAAGGCCTCCTCCAAGTCCTTCCAGATATTGTTGTCCCGAGCCAGACAACTATTTATGTTGGGTTCATTTGACTGGCTACTTAGAAGTTGCTGAATTTTATGGCTAGTTTACACAGTGCGAGATAGCGTGCGAGTCAGCCTGCTGAATAGGGCTCTCGCCTTCAGATCCCATGGCGGCAGTCTGGCAAGAAGGCTCGCCGCCTCGCCAGAGAACAGTATCCCTGGGCCAGCCGGATGGCCATGACCCTCTGGGACGGGTTGAGGTAACGGGCAGAGAGGGGAGGGCTACTGGAACAAAAATGTGCAATTTAAAGTTTAATATTTCGTAAATGGAGCATTAAATCGAAAAATAGTATTAGCAACCCCTAAGTCATTTTAAAAGACCTATTTAACTATACCCCAGACGATGGGGTAGAGGACATAAATAAAATCATTCCCCCTTCACTTGTAGGGGAGCTACCGCAAAAAAAATCTTATATTTTATTTGACCACTTTGTTGGCGTAATTAATATACACACCTTTTTTTTTTTGTTAATGCTGGGTTTGCTCTTGACTCTAGTCTATGTCAGAGATGAAGGGACAAAGTCTACGATGGAGCGAGCTTACCCAGAAGGAGCCTGTTCACTTTAACTTTGAAGAGGTTAGGGTTGTAAGCTTTTGGAAACACAGACGCAGGCAGAGAGTTCCGCTCCTTTGCTGTGCGCATTACAAAAGACGTTTGGAAACGCTTAGTGCGAATTGGTAGAATAGCTAAAAGGTAGGGATGGTAAGTTGCAGTGCGTCTGGATGTCCGATGGTAGAAGGGGGCCGGTGGGATGAGGTCGTGGAGTTCTTGCGCACACACTACAAATTACAGCTTTCTAGTATTAACGGTCTCAGCAAAAACTCGGACAGACGAACAGACACACAGACAGAAGGACATGACGAAGCCATAAGGGTTCCTTGTCAGGACTACGGAACCCTAAATATGAAGTATTTTGACGTCCGAACTTCGAGGTAAGAAATTAGCTGCAAGATGAATAATTATATCATTCTACCCACGCCCTAACCCTGTCTCTCAGAACGGTATTCTCGACATTGTTCGAGAGTTCCACATACACGTTTATTGTATTTCAAACGTGTTTCACGTAGTTTTCGAGATTCTCACAAGTAGATAATTGAAGAACAGCCACTGTGACACGGTAGAGCGCCGTTTTGCTTTCGTTTTACTCTAAGGTATTTAAACATTTGTGGTGTTTAGTTCTGTCTTTGAGAATTGAATTAGCGTTGGACGATTATGTTCTAGTAATGTATTTAGCAGTTTAGGAGGTAAATTAATTACCTAACCTACTTATGGCTTGTTAGTTGATATTAAGGACGGAATATTTGGATAGAACTGTACGTAATGCGAGAGTTCAAATACCCCATCAACATTTCGAAAACTGAAGTTAGACCGCACCAAAGAAATGAGCGATAGAGAAGTGTCAGAAAAAGAATTGAAGTCACTGTTTCGTATTAAACTTACCTAAACTAACTAAATCGAATAATTGAGACAAACAACACCGACCGACGTGGGGAAGTCGCTGAATGCGTGAAGTAAATAACCGGTCGACTCTTGAGGATGGCCATGTCCAGCAGTGGACGACTTTCGCCTGAAATGCTGATGATGAATAAACAATTGGATATGATAGGCGTGATATTGTATCATTCAAATCATCACTACATATTATTGAACAAAGTTATCCGTCGCATCTGTCTATCTGTTCACGATAAACTTAAAAAGTACTGCACAGATTTTCATGCTGTTTTCACCAATGGATAGAATGTTTCTCGAGGAAGGTTTTAGTATATTATTTGTCTAGAAATATATTTGGCAACCTTAAGAAAATTGCAGCGCGGACGATGTGACGATGGACGGTTCAAAATAAAGCGTTTTATATAGAGTACAGGAAGGGTACAGGCTGTTTCAGAAATGCGTTGGCGGATTTAAGAATTCTGTATCTGATCTAAATAAATAGATATAAGTAATATACTTTACTGTGAATCAAAAAATAGTTACACAACATTTTTAAGCAAACTTAATACAAGAAAGAAACAATAGCAAAAAAACTTGACGTTAATCAATATAAACATGCTAATATAATTCGGGACGTGTATTCAGAACAAAACGTTATATTTTTCTCTGAAGGTTACGCAGGCAATAAGGTCAAAGATCATGTATTCAGAGTCTACAGAACAGATTCAAAAACAATTGTTACCATGTTGGCGTAGGCAGGTTCCAAAAAAATATTCCTTTGCCCGAAAAATATAAAGACTTTTAATGTACTCGTACGCTCGAAAACACGAACCCTAGTGGTTGAATGGACCCAAAGGGAGTACACGAAAGGGATTAATTCATGATCACAAATTAATAGGTCACTCTCTATAGCAAATGTCGGTAAAGCAGTGAAAAGTGGCTTTGGAAATTGGGACGGCTTGGCATTAAAACCGACATGGCTGTAGAGGTCAAAATTTCATTTTCCCTAATGAATAATATCCTCGCAATGCGGTCATATATCTCGGGATTCGTGAAATAATATCTACTTTGTGATCCGTTTGAACTGGCTAGTGGTTAGGCGAGTAGAGTGAGGAGAGTGCCCGGGCAAGATAAAGGAATTAGTGTAGAATTAAATTAGTTCTTGGCCGATAGATAAGTCATAAGTTTTAACGCAAATTGCTCTAACTTTGAGCGGGTCTTAGTTCTGAGAATTTTGGTTGCTCTTTAACCCTTATTTCTGTTATATGAAACCAGTTTAACTGGTTCTCTTTTATAAAAACCCCGAGGGCTTTTGAAGGGTGTGAACTTGGGGCATTGTGAACTAAAAGTTACATCTGAAATATACATACGTTAGTGATGAGAAACAGCTGTCCAATTTCCCAAATATCATGATAACTGCTACCCATACGAATGAAAAAAGAAAAAGTTTTAAAGTATTTATTCTTACAGATCTGACATGCAACAAATTACAATACGTGATCACTGCCTGGCTAACTAAATTTGCTTAACAAAGATAGTAGTAGTAAGTAATAATACAAAAGGAACGATCAGAAACTAGGCAGATGCATGTCATGCCTGTGGCAATATGCCATAAGTAACCCACACTGCACTTATTTTTTTTTTTCTCTGTCCCATCAACTATCTACCTACTTGCCCACAATATTTTTTATTGGGCAAGCACTAGCCTTGTTCCAACGGGCCTAAAGTCAGACTAATGTTTCGTATCTTAATAGGAATCTCGGTCTCATAATGTCCAAGTCATCAGCGTTTTCCGAAAATACCCTTCTTAAAGACCAACCACCCCAGTTTTTGCTGATTGCTTCATTTTTTTAATAACCTCCTTCGTTTCTATTCGAATTGAGTCCCGTAATTGGGTGAAAACTGGGTGTAATGTTCACAGTTGGAGTTTAAGTGCCCAGGGGCGGTGTTTTGGGTTCCCCATGGCCCACGTGCATTGATGTAATCAAAGTTGATTAAAGATAAGTGGAAAACTTTACTGGAAATAATCTAGATAGATGTTATTTTTTTGTTTAGTTTTATAAGGGCGTTACCTGGACGTTCGGTGGTACCTAAAGAGAACACTTTCCTTAACCTTGAGCTGTTGAGCAGAATAAGGCCATAACATGAAATGGCCCAATTCTACGGTATGGCCACGACATCAATCTATACTTTTATATAAAGCTGAAGAGTTTGTTTTTTGCTGGAACACGCTAATCTCAGGAACTTCTGGTCCGATTTGAAAAATATATAATATTAGCAGACGAAGTTGCGCGGGTCAACTTGTATTATTATATTCATAAGGTGCTTACATTTGGTTTCATTTGAACTAATCACCGAATGTTTTTTAAAAAGAAGGAAATCAAACAGAGTTCTTTTTAGAAACATCAGTATAGCTACTTAGGTACCTACCTCCTTCTAGAACCTACTTACATAGGTAAAAATATCTACATAAAAAACCGGCCAAGTTTGAGTCGAACTCGTCGGTACGGAACCCCTCATGGTTCCGTACCATCACCATTATTAAAATCCACTAGGTACTTACTATGCCGTTTTAAAAGCCAGCAAAATATCTCCAAAAAAAACGTCACAATGAATATTGTCGTAAAAATAGGACATAATGAATTTTATGACCATGGTCAGCCATGACCGACGTCATGTAACACACATCTTGCTTTGAAATACAAACTTGTGGATTCTGAGGTTCCGTATTACAAGTATGTGCCCGACCCAGTTTCCGAAATGACCATGTCACATTGTACCGGGATCGGTTATCATGACTGATAGGATAGGACTATTGTCGCCAATAAGCCTGACATAGTGGTGAGAGACCGAGCGCGCCGCACAATTATAATTGATGTTACTGACGAGAATCTCGTAAAATCTGAGAAAGAGAAACAAATTAAGTAGGTCTTACATCGACTTGCACACGAGGTTGTCAACATGTGGGATGTGGACTCGGCTGTAATTGTGCCGATTGTCGTTACGGCCAATGGCCTGATAGCCAAAAGCCAATAATATGGCCCGATGGCCAAAAGATTCGACGAACACCTGTCGAAGCTGGCGTTATGCGTTTGGAAAAAGGGCCTATTACAGAAGGCAGTAGGTACTCCTCGATACGGCTCGTATTGTGAGGAAGTTCCTTTTCTGGAGCCCTAACCACCGGTAGCTTTGACCCTGCTCCCGACACCGGTGGACCACATTTGTTTTTATATTTTGAAATGTTTTTGTATGCTAACTAGTTGACCCGCGCAACTTCGTTTGCGTCACAATTTTCATTACTATATATACTATATATACTACAATAGCCTTCCTATCCGATAAATGGGCTATCTAACACTGAAAGAATTTTTCAAATCGAACCAGTAGTTCCTGAGATTAGCGCGTTCAAGTAAACAAACAAACTCTTCAGCTTTTATATTAGTATAGATATAGAAGTATAGATGTGTTTTTAAGAAATATTTAAAAATGAAAATTAGTTTGTAAGATAAAGAGAACAATAAGTAACATTTACAAAATAAATACACTAAACTAACAACAAACTAAAATATACCTAGGTACCGTAAAAATGCGTCTTCAACGCTGTCAGCTGGTAATGTGACCAAGTGACGGGCGGCATTGCCACGTTGAAAGACAATACCTACTTCGTTTCTGCCCAAAGTAAAAGCTATCTCTATCACTGTATTTACGGATAAGTAATGAAGTAACTTCATAGTACCAACGAGCCTTGAAAATCTTCAGCACCATCTTTGAAACCTTGGCGCCAGTTTGAGCCCATTAGATCCTTTGTTGTGAAGATGTTATCAATACCTTTGTGTAGATGGCGCTCAAGGCGCAACCGAAGATTATTTTTTTAAGTATAACTTTTTCGCTGAAGTAAAGCATAAAACAAATATTATTAATTTATTATGCACATGAATACTTTTCATTTTCTTTGAAATTCTTTTACTGGCAGCCACGTTTCCACTATTGTTTGTCTGTGGCAGTCGGTAAAACAGTGATCATGTGGTATTCGCTATTTAGGTTAGTGACATCTGTTGTATTCAGAACAAACAACTAGAACCGCAATACAGCAGCAGCTGCTAAGCATTCTGATTAGAAATAGATAAGAAAACAATCGTTTTCTTATTATTTGAACGTTTACCGAAAACATTTCAGGAAAAAGAAATCGGATAACACGATTCCCTAAAATTATAAGAAGTGTTTCATGTTATTTCGTATCATTATTTCAAATTATTATAGAGAACGTAGCGACACCTTTTGACCAATCTGAAAAGTTATATCTGTCATCTATTGGAAAATGTTGTCAACACTGAATTTAGTTCGCATTCCATCCGGAGCGCTCACAACCCAAACAATGAATACCAACATGGTGGCAATGTGCTACACAGTTTGAAAATGCAGGTCGTG
The DNA here is from genome assembly GCA_950371165.1 of Lacanobia oleracea. Classification (NCBI taxonomy): domain Eukaryota; kingdom Metazoa; phylum Arthropoda; class Insecta; order Lepidoptera; family Noctuidae; genus Lacanobia; species Lacanobia oleracea. The sequence goes on along the minus strand of OX493386.1, from coordinate 2,366,798 downwards.
TCATGCTTTGAAAAAAATCATTTTATACTCGAATTTGGTGGAAAATGTCGGACCCTAAACGTGCTACTCTTATAACAGTGGGTGCTCCTAAAAGTGCAAAGAATAATGTGAACAAAACAGTGAGATTAACTATAAATTTGGATGAAAGCAACGAAAGTAAATATCCGGAGCTGAATTACAAGGAACTAGTCATTGCAGAAGAGGTAAGTTATAACAGAAAATCATAGCAATTTACGCAACCATACTGGTTTTCCAGCTCTTTTTAGTGCAGGGCATCTGCTAAAAAAAAATTGAAGCCTAAAGATTGACAGGGTATCGGCCACGGCCGGTTTCATGGGATCCAGTTGAAATCTTTTTAGGATATTTTTTGCTTACGTTACACGGTTTTGTATTAGGTTTGTGACATGAATTTGCGTCCACGGCCTGCTCGAGAAGCTCAGATAGCGGTCGCCATGTTTGCAACAATCATAGAAGTTCGTTGTCGGCTTAGAACATCATTTTACGAGAGCAATGTTTTGATCGCTAACACGTTATGATTAAAGTTGTTTTTGCCTCAATATTAATAATTTTTACACTGCTATGCCATATTAATAACTTGAATAATGAGTGCTGACGATAATACATTGCGTACGATATCATTATAGCACGCGAAAGTCTTGATTCCAATGACCTAGGATAACCTACCAATTGTATACGGTATCCGGTAAAAGTAAGGTACACTTTTAGGTTACATTTTAAGATTTAATTAAAATATATTGTAAATGAAAGTATGAACATATGTTTGCAATTTGAGTGTACATAAGGTGTATATAGAGATGTAGGTATGTTTATCATAATGTGAGATAGAGGATGCGTGTAGGGAGGGAACAGCTATACTACGTTGCGTATCGTTGTACTGTTCTAACGCATTATTAGGATAATGGGATTAATTTTAACCGATAGAAAGGGTTATTTATTATGTATTGAATGCGTCTATACAATGTATGGTTATGTATTGTTTGCAAACTTGATCTGCAATGTTGCCAAGTTGGTTTCGCTTGCAAAATGCACTCGTTGGCAGATTGTATCACGACTTTTGCTTCTTTGTGAGCTTTTTTATTTTCCAACGCCTCTTCTCGATCGATAACAGTTTTTTAGAGTATATAACGTGCTTAGGTTATGTACTGCAAGTACTATATATTTTGGAGTGAGAGTGAGTGAGTGTGTGTAAAGTGTAAACATGTTTTGATTTGAATGTGTTGCAGTTTTTAGAATGTGTATTTTTTTTTTAACCGACTTTTTTGTTTATTTTCATTGCGTGGGACATATTTAGGTAGACATAGTGAATAGTGGTTTAGGTTTTTTTATTTGTATTGCGGTATTGATATTTTTAGTTGACGGTAAGGAGTATCATTTTATGAAACGGGTTTGATTCGACTTTATGGATGCTGTATATTTTTTTTTAGTGAGCGCGTGCAGTGTGTTGCGCGCGCTTTCTGTCAATTATGGCGCGCTTTTATGGCCGTTATGTCAATGTAGTAACGTCTATTATTGAGTAACTATTAATAATTGACAGATGGTTGATATTATCTTTTGTAAATAAAAACACTTTGAATGTTTTTGTTTGTAGTAAGTGCAATGATATTGCATATTCGTTGGTTATGCAGTGAAATATACTACCTTAATGGGATATTTTGCATACTTTAGTGTCTTTCGTGTTTTTATAAACAGATACAATCACGCCGGCTCTTTCAGAAGAGTAAGGCAGAGTTGTAGGTAGTGCGTGTCTCTCTTAATGTCTAATTCAGACAGATTGTTGAAATATTCGAACTTTTGGCAGTATTGTAAGCAGAGTCATTTATCTAGACACTTAGGTGTCCGCCTAGATAATTAACATGTCTGACGTAATCGCAATGATTCAGACCTGCCAACGTTTTTGTGGCGTTAACTGAACATTGATTATTTAAAAGAAAAATATTAACTTGTCTTATTTCAAGGATTATCGATGTTTAACCTTTTCGAGTGCGTCTGGCGTAGGTTCACGCGTGTCATTGTCATGGCCATTCATAAATAATTCGTTCGAATTAAGAAGAAGTACCTAAGTGACTAATGTCAAAAAGAATGATATAGAGAGAGCCTTTGCCCAGCAAGGACACAAATGAAACAAGCAAAAAAATATGAACATCTTTATCTTGAACAAAAATTGACTACTATGCACTTCTAATGCATTGGCCAAAACTTCACTTGAACCATTATGATTCTTATGTGAATAGTCTTAGAGTTGAAATTCCAATGTGAAGTTGGAGGCGGATGGTATAATTATCAGATTATTGTAGGTGCATTGTCTTTGTTAAATAACTGTTTGAATTGGCTATTTCAATATTTACCTACACTTTCTCTTTCTTTAACTCAATGGATAAAGCCAACTTTAGTGAAACAATGTTTGTCTATGTCCTTCATAAACATTGGCTGTCCAACATTTCAAATTCAAAATTCAATTTTTAAACATTGGTTTAAAATATATCCGATGGTCAAAAAAGGCCACTTTAGCAGAAAGCACATCACACTACCCATTACTTAAATTTTCCCAATCAACCTTGAACCTAATCCATTAGCGATAAAGATGAAAATAAATTTTGGCAGATTGTTGTGTTAATATTATGATTCTAGTATGATTCTGCTAAAATGTCTTTCTAGACCCACTGATCATACTAATGCCATTGTTACAGTTTTTCTATTAACATTATCCAATGTTAACCATCATGCTACCATTTAGACCCTTTTATTGATTAAAATACCTGTCCTACCTACATTTTGCCCAAGGCTTTGCTGAAATATAAATTTTTATTTTTGCAAAAAAGAAAAAATACTAACGTTTTCGTCTTTTTCTTTATTTGTAATGGGTTTGCTCTTGACTCTAGTCTATGTCAGAGATGACAGAGACAAAGTGTACGATGGAGCGAGGCTACCCAGAAGTTGTACACTCTAACTTTGAAGAGATGAGGGTTGTAAGCTTTTGCAAACACAGACGCAGGCAGAGTGTTCCACTCCTTTGCTGTGCGCTTTATAAAAGACGTTTGAAAACGCTTAGCGCGAATTGGTGAAATTGCCACAAGGTAGGGATGGTACCAAAATTCATCAGGTATGAGATGTCACAAACAAACAAACTCGCTTTTCCATTTATAATATTAGTCAGGATAATGCACATAAATATGTAAAAATTAAGATTATCTAATACACCAATGGTCTATCAAAATAATCAGTTTACTAACACATGACATCATGATAAAAATAATCTATAACTTTCAATTCTCTTGAAAATAGAACAAGGTAAAATCTTATGCAAATTTCGACCAATCAGAGCATGCCTATGGCCGTCACAGACATTCCTATTGGCTGACAATCATGTGACATCCATTGTTTCAAAGGATTATAAAAAATAATTAATCCACATGATTTTGCTGTGCTATTTTTGAATAGAATTCAGGTTTAGACTTGTGAATTTATTTAATTAGATAAGTGCATAGACTGTTATCAATATGTAGGTAGTAATGTATTTATCTATCTATACTAATATATAAAGCTGAAGAGTTTGTTTGCTTGAACGCACTAATCTCAGGAACTACTGGACCGATTTGAAAAATTATTTCAATGTTAGATAGCCTATATATCGAGGAACGCTATATATCATCACGCTAAGACCATATAGGAGCGGAGCAGACGAAGTTGCGCGGGTCAAATAGTATTACAATATTTAGGTGTCAGCATAGTAATCAATATTATATATAAAAACACTGAAATGTGGCAAAAAAAAATCCTATGGGAAGGGGAAATATGGGATATGCATGTACGAAGTCACAAGGAAAAGCTAATGTATAATATATGATTGTACCTACTCTATGCATAGAAACTTGAGTAGAGTGAATTTGTTATCAACGTTTAATTGTTTCGAGTTACTGACTTTAGTATCTTTGTGAAGTGCCAACAAAGAATGCAGGATATCAACTAATTTCCTTATTCAGTGTGAATAAACGAAACATTTTTATTTAGTAACCTACGTACCGGTTTTGCCAGAACATAATTAATTTGAAGTATTGCCCAAATGTGTGTATAATCGGTAATTATCAGGTCTGGTCACTGTTTCAGCCAAAATTAAAAATAAGCAGGAAAATAATTCATGATCATGTACCTACTTTTTTAGGTTCTCATACCCAAAACGTTAACCAATGGAACCGTGTTACTAAGCCTCTGATGTCCATCTGTCCATCATTTTGTAAGCAGGCGGTATTTCAAGAACCATATTAGGAAGGCAATTAAAATTTTCAGTGATTTTTTCTATTGCCGCTATAATAAAAATTAAGGAGAGCTCTCCTATACAGGAAACATGTTTTTTGCAGTTTATGGTAACCCTTTGAGTGAAAGTCTGACTCACAGTCAACAAGTTTTCATTGTACGTTATGTGTTAACCCTGGGCATGCCTGGTAGGGTCTGTCAGACCTACCCTTAAACTTAAACCATTGTATTTCATTAAAATATGATGTTTCTGCGTCACCATTCTCAGAAGCTGAACATTATCAACCAACTGACGCCTTATAGCCACTACTTTGGTCCGGAGTCAGTTGCGATGGTTCAAATTCAGAGGTTATACCTTACACCTCTGCCTACACCGTTGATGGGTGTGACAAGGACTGATTATTATAGCATTATCTATAGTCTTTGTCTTGTGCCTCCTATTTTGTAAAATTTAGTTGAGACTAGCTGACCCGCGCGGCTTCGCTCCCGTCAACTGGCTACCCTACCTACCCTACCTACCCTATCTACCCTACCTACCCTACCTACCCTACCTACTTTTTTTTTTGTTTTTAAACCTTCCCTGTATTCTGGCGAAACTAACAAAAAAAGAATTATTTAAATCGGCCCCGCCGTTCTCGAGTTTTAGCGAGACTAACGAACAGCAATTGATTTTTATTTAGTTGAGATTTCTTTTGTTTTCAATTAAGTGTAAAAAAGGCCTGATTTTTGTAAAAAGCATGACCGTTTATTATTATTTTTTAATTTATTTAGTTTATATGGTGGATTTGTTTTCTTCATTTTTTCCACTACTATACACCCCTAGTACAGATGAAAAGTATGTTTAGATACACCAGTTACCAGAACTTGTGTACGAAAAATAGTCACTTTAAATTCGGGACTAACAGACCCAACAGGCATACCGCGTAACATTTTGCCACCAGGCATACCGAGGGTTAAACATTTGACTTAAAAATCGTTAATAATTTTCCTGCCCTTATCCTCTGTAACTAGGCGTCAGTGCAACAAGTTTTTTTTCTCCAGCTGCCCTGCCTTATGTCGGGCTATCACTGACTCCGTTTCACCACCTCCATCCACATAATCAATCTGTTTTTTTTTTACCTCCCTCCCTCTCTCCCGTTATTCTATCTACATTGTATTATTCAAAACTTCTTTTGTAACATGATTCATCCCTCCTATTCACTTGAACATACCTGGACAAGCAATTCCCTTTCAACTTGAAAATCATTGAAAAGATAAATTACCTAAAACTTAATTAGGTCTGAGCTCTGCGTTGATTCGTAAATAAAATAACTGAGTCGTGAGTTGACAATCACGTACGCGGTCTCCACTCTTAACATGTCTTCTCCATCTAGGGTTACCAGATAAAAAAATCAAAAGTCCGGAGAAAAAGCCTGATTTCCATTGAAAAATCCTGAGATTTTTTACAGTTTGAGAATTTTTCATAAATCCATAATTAAGGAAAAAACCTTACTTAAAAATGTATCATCCATCACATATTAAGTATGATAAAACTGATTAAGTACCTAAGTACTTGGATAAATAAGTACTGATTTGAATTGTGCAATTATTACCAAAGGAAGATTATTTTTATTTTGTTTAACTTTTTATTAAAGAGATCTTTAAAATGTAAGCTGTATTTTATTGAAAAATAAAAAAATCCTGAGATTTCATGAGATTTGCAAAATCCAGCCGCAATCCTGAGAAGAGTCCAAAAATCCTGAAATCTCAAGACAAATCCTGAGATATGGTAACCCTATCTCCATCGGCCGTCTCCCTGTCTATAGACATGGCGGGCCACTTCCACTTCAGCATGCTGATTCTACGCGCAATGTCGGTGACGGACGGTGACTTGAGCTCTCTGGAGAATGACTTGGTTGCGAATTCTATCCAAGAAACCCCGAGGATTACTTTCTCCATTGCACGCTGAGCAACCTGCATTCTGAGTTAAAAAAGATGTTGCCACACTGTTTTAGCCAAAGACCCCGTCAAACTTTGGCTACAAAGAAAGGTTTGACGCATTCACTACCTACCATTTAAGATTCCATAGTTCATAATCTATCTAGCTAGGGGGTGGCACTCTAGTATGGAAAAAAGAAAAGTTAATGAATTAAATTCTAATAGTAATATTATGTTGTAGTTTACTATAAAAAGTAGTTTTAGTTTTAGCTAAAACACTTTTAATTAAACACACATCTTAAGCCCGCGCATGCGCTTCAGAATTACCTATACGGTTTTCAAAAAAGACACGATTGACTAAATGTCATAGTTCTTTATTAGAAATTACTTAAAATACTACTGAAACACAATAAATATTTAGTGAAATACTTATATTAACGTTTAAAACAAAAAACTTTAAACAAATACCTGCACATAAAGATTATGCAAAAGAATATTTATTTTATACAAAAAAATCCGCCTACTTTCGGCATATTAACTTTCCTTGAAGCAAGTTTTGCATGAACCGTGCCGTCCCTTGTTATGATTTATCTATTACGATATCTGACGAAAGTTCGTGTAAAACTGCAGAAGCAATCGCAGCACCAGCTCTGTCGGATACTCCATAACGGTCACATATTTGCGACAACACCGGTAAACTTTTCACGCACTTCTTATTTTCCATAGTTCCTGAGGTAGAAGGTAAGCGTCAGTGAAGTTCTAACAATGCATAAGTCATCTTTGGCGGGTTTTTACATTTGAATGCCATTTGTTGAAAATAGTTCACGCGCTTACATTCCACCAATCGGAAAAGAGATAGCTGACCCGACTGATTTTAAATCATTTTTCCAAATATGTGTACATCAATGGTTGCTCACTAATATTTACACCTTTTTGCCCTCTCCTGTAAAGTAGATTTTTTTGACTTACGCACTGTTAGAACTTCACTGACGTAAGGGCTCTTCTATATTTTTGTGTAGCTTTTCCGGAAATGAAACACAAATGTATCAAAACTACTTGTTGATAACATAAATTCTTGTTCTGGCATTTTGGATGGGTTGTTATCGCTCTTCAGACAGATTTTTGTTGCTCCAGAAAAACCTGCTTTCGAACAAACTTTTTGTTCGATTGCGATCAATGCCGCCGATTCTCATTTTTCTCTCACCCCGTTGATCAATCAAAAAGTCGTGTTCTTTAGGAAATTTAACTGTTTTGGGACAATTCCACTGACTTAATATCTTGCATTTGCATGAACAAATATCGAACAAAATTTCGCTTCGCTGCAAGAACTCAGCTTTTTTTCTCATTTAACAACCTTTTTAATGGTTTGATAATATTTTTGCATTTGGAACGATAAGCTTTCAGGATCTAAATGACTTGTATGCGAGACTGGTTACAATTTCTGCAATTTCGGAAAACGCGGGCTCTTTGTTACTGCTATTTTTAATTTTCACTTGTAGTCTATTCCACTCGTATTTCACTAAAGACGGATGAAAATAGATTGCATGTAGCGGAGATGAGAATGTTGAGATGGATGTGTGGAGTAACGAGAGTGGATAAAGTGAGAAATGAGTACATTAGAGGCACTTTAAAAGTGGCGCCAGTGACGGAAAAGTTGAAAGGAAATCGCTTGTCTTGGTATGGTCATGTGAAGAGGAGGGATGAAACGCATATAACTAGAAGAGTTATGAACATAAATGTGGATGGATGGAGAGGAGAGGAAGGCCAAAGAAAAGATGGATGGATTGTGTGAGGAGCGATATGAAAGAAAAGGGAGTTAGTGATAGAGTGACGACTGATAGAACAGAATGGAAGAATAAAACGTGTTGCGCCGACCCCAAGTAACATGGGATAAGGGCAGGAAGGTGATGAGTCTATTCCACTCGTAACATTTCATGACATCCTGGTATGTTGGTAACACGTTTTCTTCTATATATTCTATAGTTCCAAATATAGGGTACTTGTATGACTGTCTATTATTTGACATGATAGAAAAATTTAACCTCCAAGAAAAATTAAAACAAAAATTACATAATTTACAATTTCACAAGGAACTAGCCATATTGATACATGAATTCTCTGAATGTACTTACCTTAAAAAATCCTTTTTTAATAAACAACACAGTATATACATATAACAAAAGTAACGTCATTATCATCTTCCTGCCCTTATCCCATGTTACTTGGGGTCGGCTCAACACGTTTTATTCTTCCATTCTGTTCTATCAGTCGTCATAACAAAAGTAACGTGTATTTCAATAAATACTAATTAATACATTAAACTATACCTAATGTATTAATTAGTATCTATCATACTTAGGGTGTAAGGGTGGACGAGCTCGTGGCTAGATAATAACAGCCGCACTGGTCGATCTTCAAGGTTTTTGGCAGTCGTTACGGATAGTCAGAAGCCAGTTAATCTGACTCCAGTCTTGCCATGAAGTACCGTGTTACCCAGTTAATGGGTTGTGGAGGTCTGGTTGGCAGCGGCTCCGCGTAAAATACTGGTATTCAGCTGAATCCGGTTTGACTGGAAGCCGACCCTAATATAGTTGGGCAAAGGCTAGGCAGATGATGATACGAGGGTGGATTAAAAAGTTCGCGGCCTCAGCAAGAAAACAATATAAAATATAAGCAAAAGTAATTTTATTTTTCCACGTAATCTCCACTTAACTCTATGCACTTCTTCCATCTGGTTTCCAACGCCTGTATGCCGGTCATAAAAAAAGTTTCTTCAAGGCCTTCAAAAAAGTCACCCACCGTAGCTTCGACCTCCTCATTTGATGAAAATTTTTCACCTCCAAGGTGTTTTTTTAGGTTTGGGAATAAATGAAAGTCTGAAGGTGCCAAATCAGGGGAATAGGCGGGATGGGGCAGTAATTCAAAGCCACAATCTCGAATTTGTGCCATAGATTCAACAGACGTGTGAACGCGTGCATTATCCTGATGGAACAACACTTTCTTGCTGAGTAATCCTGGCCTTTTCTCTTTGATTGTTTCACGCAAGCGACGTAAGAGGGAGGGTGCAGTAATAAGCCGAGTTTATAGTTTCACCTTTTGAAAGGTAGTCCACCATGATGACACCCTTAGCATTCCAAAAAACTGACGCCATCACCTTGCCAGCTGACAAAATTGTTTTGGCTTTTTTTGGAGTCTCATCAGGTTTTTCTCCACTGCTTGGATTGCTGTTTTGACTCTGGGGTGTAGTGGTGTACCCAAGTTTCATCCATTGTTACAAATCTGGCCAAAAAATCTTGTGGATCAACCTCAAACATTTCCAAACAGTCGCGAGAAATCGTGAGGAGTATTCGTTTTTGTTCGACTGAAAGCAATCTGGGTACCCACCGCGCAGAAACCTTAGAAAATCCAAGTTGACTATGATGTTTTGTGCTCGTTCATACGAGATGCCAATAGTGTCTGCAATCTCCCTGATGGTCAATCTCCGATCTGTCAATATCAGATCACAGATTTTCCCGATGTTTTCTTCAGTCGTAGACGTCATAGGCCGGCCAGAGCGAGGGTCATCTTCAATACTCTCTCGTCCGCGTTTAAATTCAGCAACCCACTTTTTCACAGTCGTATTCGACGGAGCAGATTCCCCCAATGTAGTTGACATTATCTTCGTGAATCTCTTTTGGAGTTAGTTTTTTTTTAAAACAGGTATTTGATGATCGCACGTTGCTCAATTTTCTTCATTCTTTAAAAACGCTGCACAAAGGCTCACAAAATTCAGTCTAATTAAAAACAGTTAATGCTATTGCGATAGAATTTTACAATTTGACAACCAGAGAGTAAACTAATCGAATGAGGTCAGTTACATTAAAATAGTTGTAAGTATTTAAGTGTCAGGCCGCGAACTTTTCAATCCACTCTCGTTACACTAGTTGACCCGTGCAACTTCGTCTGCTCCTCTCCTATTGGTTTTAGCGTGATGATAATTAAATAGCCTATAGCCTACCTCGATTAATGGGCTATCTTAACACTGAAAGATTCTACTCAGGAACTACTGAGATAGCGCGTTCAAGCAAACAAACAAACTCTTCAGCTTTATATATTAGTATAGATAGATCAGGCCAAGCCAGGGCGGGCCACTAGTTCATAATAAACATTATCTTGCAGCGATAATATTTTGCTACATCTATGAATGTATGTTAATTTGCAATTCCTACATCATTAAACTTATCTATACTAATATACATATGAAGCTGAAGAGTTTGTTTGTTTGTTTATCAAGCGCGCTAATCTCAGGAACTACTGGTCCGATTTGAAAAATTCTTTCAGTGTTAAATAGCCCATTTATCGAGGAGGGCTATAGGCTATATATCATCACGCTAAGACCAATAGGAGCGGATCAGTAATGAAAATTGTGACGCAGACGAAGTTGCGCGGGTCAACTAGTTAAATATAAGTCTAGATTTATGTGTATGTTGGTAGTCATTACAAATGCCTGGGTACTTGACCTACTAAGTTGTAACTGTATTATTATTCAAGTACTTACTGTATGCAAGATCTATGGTACTGGATACTAGTAGTACTTATTAATAATTAGCTTTGTTATGCTAATTAATTTGTATGATTACTGTTTGAAGAGAATTTGTGGAATGTTGCGTGTTGTTTGTCAAAGCAGAGATAATTAATTTACAATCGTCATTGCCTTTTTAATCCTCCGTTGTAGATAGACAGATCAAATGTTCACAGATTGTGTATTTTCTTGCTGCTATAACAACAAATAATTCGATTCCGATTCCGACGACTCGCACTTGGCCAGTTTTTAGGGTTCCGTACCCAAAAAACCCATTTTTTAAATTACTAAGCTGTCCGTCCGTCCGTCCGTCTGTCTATCAGCAGGCTGTATCTCAAGAACCGTAATAGGTTGAGATTGTCACATATTGTGTAGGTATATCTATTGCCGCTATAACAACAAATAATAAAAACTAAGGTTTATGGTACGGAACACTCGCACCTGGTCGGTTTTTATCCCTTGTCCTAAAATGGGGAAGGCTCCTCATACTGCTTTATTTTGGCATAATACAGCTTAGAGTAAGGTACAGTTATAGAAGTAATGACTCCGTTATCCGCGGCTTTCCTATTCCGCTTCACATATTTATATGAGCTGTTACAAACTCAGAATATTTTGAGGAGCTCGTGGCTAAATAATAACAGCCGCACGGGTCGATCTTTAAGGTTAAGCAACGCTTGCCAAGGTTGGTCTGTGGATGGGTGACCATCTTAATATACCGAGTTTCCTCCGTGCCTCGGAAAGCACGTTAAGCCGTTGGTCCCGGCTGTCATTTGTAGACCTTTGGCAGTCGTTACGGATTGTCAGAATCCAGTAAATCTGACTCCAGTCTCGCCAAGAAGTACCGTGTTACCTAGTTAACGGGTTGTGGAGGTCTGGTAGGCAGCCGCTCCACGTACACTGGTATTCAGCTGAATCCGGTTTGACTGGAAGCCGACCCCAATATAGTTGGGAAAAGGCTAGGCAGATGATGAGGATGACAAACTCAGAATATTTTTACAATGGAATAATATTTTAATGTATGCACAGAACCAAGTTTTTGACAAGTTCATATTGGTCTATCCCTCAGAAATCTTGTAAATTATGGATTGTATTTGAATAATACATTACCTTTGATTAGGAGAGATGACTTGTATTTAGTCTTCCCTAGTTTTATTTTGTCCTGATATATAAAATTCGTCCGTTCCTGACTGAGTGACTGACAGACAACGCACAGCCGAAAGTACACCATTTCGATATCGAGCTTCACCTGAGTGACAAACCTCACAAAGTGAGCTTTATTGCACACGACATAAAGGTCTTACGTTTGACGTAATTTGATACTCACCTCGGATTCCGCTGTCGAGACACGAAAATGTTGTTACAGAATAGGGGTACTGGTCGCAGCGAGCTGAAATTTAGCATGTAGGTTCCTTGGGAGTGTAGTGGAGCACTAAGAGAGGATTTCCCGAAATTCGTTCGGGGACGGGAAAAACCGGGATATGCGCGTATGAAGTCGCAGTTAAAAACTAGTCTGTTTATAAATGTTTTATGGTGCAATCAGGCCTTTTTCTAGAACTTTTCTATTTATGTTTCAGAGAAAGAAACGAGTAGAGAGGGAAAATGGTAAGACGGCAGGGTTGGACCCCTTCTCGGAGAACAATGATGATGTGCTGCGCGTCGCCAGGCAGTTTGAGCAGAAATACGTAAGTTTTTTATTTAATTACTAGTTGACCCACGCAACTTCGTCTGCGTCACAATTTTCATTACTGCTCCGCTCCTATTGGTCTTAGCGTGATGCTTCCTCGATGAATGGGCTATCTAACACTGGAAGAGTTTTTCAAATCGGACCAGTAGTTCCTGAGATTAGCGCGTTCAAGCAAACAAACAAACTCTTCAGCTTTATATATTAGTATAAGATATAAGATCTGGAGTGGCGACCGCGTACCGGTAGACGCAGCGTTGGGAGGCCGGCAAGGACCGACCGACGTTCTAGTGACGCGCTTATTACACTACACGGTATTCAGGGCCCGGTGGCAAGGGTGGGCGTGGCCCCTAACTAGGGAGCCGCTTATTACACTAGCCGGTTGATTCGGCCCTAACTCAGTTGTGAAGTGACCAGGTTTGCCAACGTGTGAGGTATTCCCCTAACTGCGGGGAATCTCGTTGAAATTGATTGGGGATTTATTGCGGGTTGGCAAGATGTGGGGATTCTAAATATCGATTTTATTCTTCTGATATTATTCTTAACTAGTTAACCCGCGCAACTTCGTCTGCTCCGCTTCTATCTGGCCTCTGCCTTGGGTTTTGCGGGCAGCGGGGCGGCGGCGGAGACGTCGCGGGCGCGGCAGTGTTAAATGCGTATAATCAAATGGACCGACCCTCGGAAAGAGCGGCGCGGCAGGCGGCGCGTTGGCGGGCAACGAGCGGTGCGCGCCAGCCGAGCGGTGACCGCCCGCGCGTCTACATTGCAGTGTTGTGCAATTTATTTTCTTCTTTTGCCCGCAATAAATCGAGCGTTAAGAATAAATTTCAATCAAAAATGCGTTGTTCAGACATTTCGTTCGCGAATTAAAACAAATATCTCGACGACGCAACCACGAACACGACACTACGCCGCTATAGTGCCGCGAGATGTTTTCTTGCCCGCCCCGCTCCCGCGCCACCGCCGCCGCCGCCGCCGCCGTCGCCCCGCTGCCCGCAAAACCCGAGGCAGAGGCCTTAAAGCGGATTATATTATTAGCGTGATGATATATAACCTATAGCCTTCCTCGATAAATGGGCTATCTAACCATGAAATAATTTTTCAAATCGGACCAGTAGTTCCCGAGATTAGCGCGTTCAAGCAAGCAAACAAACAAACTCTTAAGCTTTATAAAAAATTGATTTTAGTTATAACCATTTTAATCATCAATATAGCCCTCTAAGTTCATGAAGCCCTATTGAATGGTTATTTCATAAAAAAGTCATTCTATTTTTATTGCAAAAAACATAAAAAATATTTGAATTTCGCGGGCTACCCTGGCGCTTCCACCTTAAGGTTCCTTTCACTAATCCCCCGCTGTCCGTCCGACTAGGTCTGTATCTCCTGAACCATAATAGGAGACAGTTGAAAAATTCACAGAATATATTTCTTTAGATTACCTACAACAAAATAAAAATAAATTAGGTAATAAGAAATTAGAAGGGCCCATTCAACCGAGATTTCTCGAAAAGGTTGTAACCCAACGTGTGTGCGTCCTACTCGCATTTGACCGGTCTTTTTTAAGTACCTATCAGGAAGTTTTTTATGTAAAAAAAATATATATTTCAGGTGCCTCCTAACCGTGCATGACAGTGAGGGATAAAAAGTCCAAACATTATTCATGGGTACATAATAATTAAACCGAGTCATGCTACTTAATAGTGACGTCAAGTCATTTCTGCAACAATAAGTTGGGTATTTTTTTTCTTATATTTTCGACAAAATTGTCCTTGGAAATTCACTTAACTAATAAATTAATTACCTACTCGATTATTTTTCCTTATAATTTGTGGGGACTGGTTAAAACGTAGTCTTTTCCTATTTATTTATTTATAGGTTTTTTTTTTTTACACGTATCGTCGTACATAATCTTTCTAAAGCCCCGTTGCGCTGTGCTGTGAGTCTGTGAAGGTCAAAACAAACAATATTTTACTTTAAGTATAGTTTTGGGATCACATGGCATTTTCAGAGTGCATTGTACAGTAGCATTTCGACTTGTGAACTCAATATATTAGCGCTCTGCTCAAGATATACTGATCATCACCATGCAAATTTTTTGACGCCACTTTGGCCCCTAGTTGGCCCGTCTAGACTTAAGCGACCTCGCCTCGCAGTCGGCAATCTTCGGGAACGTTCGTTTGCGCGATACATCTAAGCGAGAGACACTCTGGTCCTACGTACGCAACGTATGCAACGCTTTTGTATCGTATCGTAAGTTGCGTTGCATACGATAAGTGTGTCTCTGTTGCATAGTTTTTCATACAAAATCAATAGTCCACATCATAAACTTCTTATATATACTTATCTTAATATATATAAATCTCGTGTCACAATGTTTGTCCTCAATGGACTCCTAAACCACTTAACCGATTATAATAAAATTCGCACACCATGTGCAGTTCGATCCAACTTGAGAGATAGGATAGTTTAAATCTCAAATTATAGTAGGTAGGGTAGGTAGGGTAGGTAGGGTAGGTAGGGTAGGTAGGGTAGGTAGGGTAGGTAGGGTAGGTAGGGTAGGTAGGGTAGGTAGGGTAGGTAGGGTAGGTAGGGTAGGTAGGGTAGGTAGGGTAGGTAGGGTAGGTAGGGTAGGTAGGGTAGGTAGGGTAGGTAGGGTAGGTAGGGTAGGTAGGGTAGGTAGGGTAGGTAGGGTAGGTAGGGTAGGTAGGGTAGGTAGGGTAGGTAGGGTAGGTAGGGTAGGTAGGGTAGGTAGGGTAGGTAGGTAGGGTAGGTAGGGTAGGTAGGGTAGGTAGGGTAGGTAGGGTAGGTAGGGTAGGTAGGGTAGTAGCCAGTTGACGGGAGCGAAGCCGCGTGGGTCAGCTAGTACTAATATATAAAGCTGAAGAGTTTGTTTGTTTGTTTACTTGAACTCGCTAATCTCAGGAACTACTGGTCCGATTTGAAAAATTCTCTCAGTGTTAGATAGCCTGTTTATCGGGTAAGGCTATAGGCTATATATCATCACGCTAAGACCAATAGGAGCGGAGCAGTAATGAAAATTATGACCCAGACGAAGTTGCACGGGTCAACTAGTATATCAATGCTTTTGTATACTTTGTATACGTGGGACCAGTTTGTCTTTAGCTTAAAATTGACGTGTTGCTTGTATGGCGAACACTTGTAAGCAAACCCTCGGATAACCCTATCTTTTTCATTTAAACGGAAGTTCCTCCCAATATTTTCTTTTACTAATTCTTCTGTGATATTTCAGGGCGGCAAGAGTACGTACGGCCGCAAGGGGAGGTCGAAACACGATGATTTTGCAGACATTGGTGCCGGGTACGATGAGAATGACTCTTTCATCGACAATACGCATGGGGTGAGTATTTTTAACCGACTTCCAAAAAAGGAGGAGGTTCTCAATTCAGCGAGTGTTTTTTTTTATGTTTGTACACCGATTACTCCGAGGATTCTGATCCGACTTATGTGATTATTTTTTAGTTCGTACTTGCCATTTCGTCCCGTTGAAATTTAATTAAGTTTGGCTTAGCAGTTTTTATTTTTTGACCATGTTTGGGTCACAGAAGTCCACATGTGTACTAAATTTCAACAGAATACGTCTAGTGGATCCGGAGAAATCTGGCTGTGACAGACGGACAGACAAACAGACAGACACGCCTATAAGGGTTCCGTTTTTTTAAAGATGTTCGGAACCCAAAAAACAGCGTTCACCTACATTTTGCCGAGTTTCCAAGCAATAAAAGTATTTGTTAAAAAAAGAAACAACAACATTAAAACAACTCTTTTATTTAACTTTTCATCATAAAGGTGTATTTAAAGCAAAGGCAATTATGTGCTGAACAAAATCTATTCTATCTAGGTCAGACGGTATTTTAGAATAGGGACTGTCGCCGAATACAATCGAATGTTCTCCAGAAGAATGCCCGTTTTAGCATTAGGTCAGTAATGACACGGTTCGAAAATAACTTTAGGATTAATACTGCATTCATTTTGAGCTTTGTCGGCAAACATACCAAAACGATGATTAAAATTTTTGTTAAGGTGGATGCTCCAGGGTAGCCCGCGAAATTTAAATATTTTTATGTTTTTTGCAATTTGCCGGTCAGTGTGAAGCTGTATGTAGACCAAATGCGATCCGCGACCGTAACGCGTATTTATTTAGAATATTTCAGAAATAATCATTCTTTCGAACTACATTAACTTAGAGGGCTATATTGATGATTAAAATGGTTATAATTCATTAGATAAATACGCGTTACGGTCGCGGATCGCATTTGGTCCACATACAGCTTCACACTGACCGGCAAATTGCAAAAAACATAAAAATATTTGAATTTCGCGGGCTACCCTGGAGCATCCACCTTAAACCATATTTGGTTTTTTATAAATTGCCTCGTTGGTCTAGCGTTAACTGTCACGCTTTCTGGTATCCCTTTTTTTTTAGTGATGCGAAATTCCCCTTCCGCTCTGGGCGGAGCAGAAGGGAGTGTGGGAGTGAGTGAGACTCTTACTGACTAAAACCCATCCGTGTTCCTCCTAATTGACCTGAGCGTTCCTGGGACGCAATTCTGAAAACCATGTGTTGGTATTCAACCACCAGGTTATTGAATAATAATCTCAAAGGATTATTTTACCACTATTACTACTACAAATGCTTAAGTTAGCTTCGGATGGATGTTTGTTACTCAATCACGCCAAAACAGCTGATCGGATCTGGATGAAATTGTGCACACGGATAGATCATAGTCACGTAGGCTACTTTTATCCGCGCAGTTTATGTCCTCTTGAAAATATTCTGATACTTACACGGGCAAAGCCGCTGGCAGAAGCTAGTCAGCAGCAGCATCTTTGAATAGTCAAGAGTGCGTCAGTCGAAAAGATGAGGCCAGTTGCACGTTCTGTAGATTGCACAGAGCTGTATGGATAAGAACGTGACAGACAAGTCTACATCAAACTCCATGGACACACATCCTTTTAAATAAAAAAATATAATAAAGTATTGATAACATTCGAGTTAAAAATAAAATATGACTCAGATTTATATATTAATTGAGCCTGACTTATTAGCGTCTAAATATTATAAATGCGAAAGTAACTCTGTCTGTCTATCTGTTTGTCGCGCTTTCACGCCAAAACTCCTGAACCCGTTTAAATGAAATTTGGTACACGGATAGTTTAGAGCCTGAAAACGGACATAGGCTACTTTTTATCCCGGGAGTATGTTCCTTAGGGACCACAAGGGCGAAGACGCTGGCAGAAGCTAGTAACCAATATTTTGCTTTCAGTATGATGAGATGATCCCGCCGGAATGCGACACGCTGCACGGCGGCTTCTACATCAACTGCGGCTCGCTGGAGTTCAAGAGCGTGGCCGA
Organism: Lacanobia oleracea; assembly: GCA_950371165.1. Taxonomy (NCBI): domain Eukaryota; kingdom Metazoa; phylum Arthropoda; class Insecta; order Lepidoptera; family Noctuidae; genus Lacanobia; species Lacanobia oleracea. The sequence continues at coordinate 2,348,993 of OX493386.1, read as the reverse complement.
CAACTCGGCGATATCTGACGCCGAGCCCGGCGGCAGTCGCAGGAACAAGGTGAGTGTTGTGTTGTGTCGGTGCGACTTTTACAAGAAAAACTCGTGTTTTGGTGCCACTCGGCAACTCAGCAACAGCTTTTAGTTGACTCTGGGGTCGACTATGGCGTCAGTGGCCAATTTTTGGCTAAAATGAGGATTTAATCTGGTTTTTCGCAGTTGCTATCACTTAGACTCAAGCTCAGTGGCATGAATAATGAGATATTTTTTTTTTTAATTCGGCACTGGACAGTCTATTTTTGAAAACAGGCTTCCAATGTTGACTGATAAATGGTGCCAATGACATTTAACTTGACGATAACCCGAGTCAGTGACCTGCACTAACTATTTAAATTAAGATAATGACATAGCCCTTCAAACGTCTGATTTGAGCAGGATTTCCACAAGTCTTTCCCAAGCCTTGAAACCCCTGCCCGATATATATGTTCCCACAAACGAATGTATGTCGTCCACTCTTACAGAGACGTATATCGTCGAGCGAGAGCAGCGAGGATGAGTCTTCAGACGGCAGCTCTTCAGAGTCCAGTCAAGACGAGAAGGAACCCAAGGCCATCGTCAATGGTGACGTCGACTTGCATAAGACTGAACACCGGAAGAAGGTAGGCAGAGAGAGTTTCAACATATTTTTAAACGACTTAAAATCTTCTAAATGGAGAACCTTCTACATTTAGATGATTTTTTAAATCTAGAAGCCAAATTAGAATAAAAAAAAAATGTATTATTTTATCGGCATAATTCTCGTGAGATGCAACTCAATATGAAGTCTTTATATTGTATCTGGCAACATATAATAAATCTATATCTACAAACTGAAGAGTTTGTTTGTTTGCTTGAACGCGCTAAACTCATGGACTACTGGTCCGATTTTAAAAATTCATTCAATGTTAGATAGCCCATTTATCGAGGAAGGCTATAGGCTATATAACATCACGCTAAGAACAATAGGAGCGGAGCAGTAATGAAAGTTGTGACGCAAGAAGTTGCGCGGGAAAGCTAGTTGTAATATAAGAACATTTCAAATATATTTTGGGTAATTTTCACTGCATTTTCAGTACACTTCACATGAAGTGTACTGAATGTGTTTTTTTTTTTTTTTTTTTTAATAGAACCGACTTCTAAAAACAAAACACTACAAAGTAAAAAATAACTTTAATTTCGGAAGTCGGTGTTCAAAAACGAAATAACCAAAAACACCGACTTCCGAAATTAAAGTTACTTTTTATTTTTTTTTGTTGAAAAGTTTGTATACCGAAGTTTTTCGGTCAAGACTCTTCAAACTCTGATAGATTCATCTAATCTTGCGTTTTCTTTTACACCCACAAGCAATCCCATTATCGTTCAAAACTCATAATATTTTAAAATATAATTATGTATTAAGGTGAATGCTCCAGGGTAGCCCGCGAAATTCAAATATTTTTATGTTTTTTGCAATTTGCCGGTCAGTGTTAAGCTGTATGTGGACCAAATGCGATCTGCGACCGTAACGCGTATTTATCTAAAGAATTATAACCATTTTAATCATCAATATAGCCCTCTAAGTTCATGTAGTTCGAAAGAATGATTATTTCTGAAATATTCATTCTTTCGAACTACATGAATTTCATATTTGAATTTCGCGGGCTACCCTGGAGCATCCACCTTAATCATTCCCAAAAATATTCATAACAAAAGATCGGGAATCCCTCCACAAACGCTATTGACTTATTCAAACACGATAGTAAAGAGATAAAGTAAACACACCGATGACGTTTGTATGATAAGATTACTAACGACAAACCTCTTTACAGAAAAACAAAAAGATAGATAAGAAAAAAGCCAAGAAGGTCCGGCGCACTGACTCATCGGCCGCCACGTCTGGGAAACAAACTTCTGATGGTATGTTATCTATTAACTATGCTGATCTAAGTCATCTGCCTAGCCTTTTCTTATATTGGGGTCAGCTCCCAGTCAAGCCGGATTTAGCTGAATACCGGTATTTTTCGAGGAGCGGCTGCCTACCAGACCTCCACGACCGATTCACTGGGTAACACGGTACTTCAAGGCAAGACTGGAGTCAGATTTGCTGGCTTCGACTATCCGTAACGACTGCTGCTGATCTACAAATGACAGCCGGGACCAACGGCTTAACGTGCTTTCCGAGGCACGGAGGAAACTCGGTATGCACTCGGGTGACCGTTTTAACATACCGCTCCACGTAAAACACTGGTATTCTGCTGAATCCGGTTTGACTGGAAGCCGACCCCAATATAGTTGGGAAAAGGCTAGGCAGATGATGATGATGAAAGATAATTTAAACACACCATAATTTACATTATGTTTCTATACATGAGGATTTGTTATTGGCTTGCTGGTGACTACGGTTTCCTATTTTGTTTGTCTTTTTTAGCTGTAAGTCCTCCATACTCCGTACTAAATTAATAAATAAATGCTAGTATTAATCGCCTCTGCGGCGTAAGCCTCTCCGAGACCTTTCCACACATCTCTTTCTCGCGCCTCTCGCATCTTTCGTTGAAGATGTCCCTCCATCTTTTATTTGGTCGATCTAGATCTAGATTAATATGACCAAAAAAACATACTAAAAGGAGTTACTTGTAAGTTATTTGCAAAATAAATATAGTTTATCATAATATTGAATATTTCCGTCAGATAACGGTCACGGCGACGGCGAGAGCGTGGACTCGCGCACGTCTCAGTCCGACTCGCTGACGTCCAAGCCGGCGCCCAGCTCTGAAAACGCTATCACTTCTGACAGCTCCAGGTAACGAGATTCTTTGACCGTTTTAGACCTTCCTTAAAAATTTAATGTGTTTGGAATGGTATCCACCATTTCGAGAGGTATGAATAAAATATCAAACGATCTATGAAATTGGTGAGAGCTCAGAAAAGTCGATTATAATTATTATTCTGCAATAAGGATTCTATCCTTTGGCATATGATATAGAATGCTTTCGGGCCTTCTTAAAAGGTCCAAAAGGAAGTTTAATTGAGCATGTCATATAAATAAATATTAATCTGTCTGTAAGATCTCACGAAAAGAGCCGATTATGTTTGCAATGCAAAGTTAAAAACAGAACATGATTTAAAAGAGTGTCCGTGGAGTTTCTTGCACATTCTTCTCCATAGAGATCTACGCTTTGGAACGTGCAAATAGCTTCCATGTTTTTGACTGACCGACCTTGACGTTTGAAAAGTGCCTGTGAATGGTTTATTTGAAATAAAATGATTTGATTTTGTAATGAAAATTATGGTAGAAATTAAAAACACTCCTGAAACAATATATTAGACTGTTGGGAGATCATACCGGAGTCACTAATATTTGTTATAATTTGTCTTGGAAACTTTGTACTTGTATTAATAATTTTAGCCTTGACAGGGACTTCGAAACAAAGATGGAAGTGAAGCTGCCTCCGCAAGTGGTGCAAGCGTTGGAGTCGCTGGAACAGTTTGTGAGCAAGACGCTCAAGCACAACCCCAGCTTGTCGCGCAAGCAGCTGCTGCAGCAGACCGACGACTATACTGTCAGGTAATTCACATACCACATACACAAGAACACACATTCACAAGAAGTTGGTAGAATCAACACAGCGTTAATTCGTTGAATTTGTTTTTTTTTAAATGTCCTTATTATTTTATATGTATGTATGTATCTATAATAATAATAATAATAATAATAATAATAATATTTATTTACCCAAAAAGTTTGTACAAAAGAGACTTAAATTTAGTAAGCTAGAATTATAATTATAAATACAATACAGTATACGAAGTGCCTCTGTAACCGAACTAGGTAAAAACCTGTATCTCGGTATACAGCGCCAAACCTCACGGAATAATATTTGTATACAAAAATTATGCTAACGAGTACAGCATTGTTAGGATTGTCCAAGAAAAAAAAAAAACAAAACTTAAAAAAATAATAATAAAAATAAAGTTAGTTGTTGAGTATATGTGATGAGAGGTGAGTGAGAGTGTAAAGGGAGGTGAGTGTTGGGGTGTGTGTGATGATGTATGAAATGATACGTGCGGAGTAAGATGGTGTGACTATTTGAGTATATGTGTCGATATAGAGTAACGAAGAGTGAATCAGAAATTGCACAAAGGACCCTGCCTACCTCGGTACGGTAAATAATTTTTCTGTGTCGTCATAATTTAGTGTCAGTAAATACTTTTTCACCCTGTCTTTGCAACGAACCCTATTAAGCGAGTAAATATCCAAAATATAGTTTATTTTATTATAGACATGGGGACCCAGAAATACAAAAAATCTTTTAATAAAAGAAGTTTTGGGTTTATGTCCACGAGTACATACTAATTGTTTTCCACGCCTATGTGTAAGGTTGGAGTCATATACTAATTCTTGATGTTGTTTTAATATTATTGATAGTATGTAGAGCTGTCTGACAGTGAGCACCTCACAGTATTTATATAGCTCCATAGTGGGAAATAACCGAGGCTTGAAAGCGCTAACCTTCAAAATGGCGCGTTGAGCGATCTCAGTGGGCTTAATAACTGTTTTGGGAACTCCTCCCCAGGATGAGATACAGTATGTGAGTACTGACTGACACAAAGCAAAGTAGATTTGTTTCAATAAACAAGCATCAACAACGTATCGCAGCTTCCTAAAGACATATATAAGCTTTCTGACTCGAGTGCTGAGCAATTTTATATGGTCTTTGAAGCTGAGATTGGCGTCGAAGAGGATACCTAAGTATTTTATTGAATCCACACGTCCTATAGGCTTACAATTACAATGTGTGTCTAAGGAACATTGGTGAGGGACTATGTTGTAGTTGTTCCCTACATTTGTTGAATGGCGTATACTAAACGTCAGGTATTTGGTTTTGTCAGAATTTAAAGTTAAAAGATGAAGTCTAAGCCATTGGTTTACGGTATTAAACCCATTTTGAGCAGCATTAAAGGCCTCATCCCAGGTATCGGCAGAGAAAAGAAGAGCTGTATCATCAGCGTATGATATGATGTCACCCTTGGGAATGTTGATACTAGTGAGATCATTAATATAAATGAGAAAGAGTGTAGGGCCTAAAATGCTACCTTGTGGAATGCCGAATGACACTGGAAGATCAGCACTCACAAAGCTCCCTATTCGAACACGCTGTGTCCGCCCTGTGAGATAACTCTCGAAAAGGCGGAGTTGAAGTCCTCGCACTCCAAGTTTTTCCAGCTTGGTAATTAAGATGGGAATAGAAATGGTGTCAAACGCTTTTTTGAGGTCGAGGAATATAGATAAGCATTTACGACCTCTATCCAGGTTAGTACTCACAAATTTAGTTAGATAATAAACAGCATCATCTGTAGATCTGTTAGACCTAAAGCCAAACTGATTATTCGCAAGCAGGTTATTTTTTTCCAAGTATTTAGTGAGTCTATTGTTAATTATCTTTTCCAGTAATTTTGAGATAGCAGGTAGGATAGAAATCGGACGATAGTTGGAGACGTCATTTCTATCACCATCCTTAAAAATTGGACGAACTTCGGAGTTTTTCAATTGGGAAGGAAAAATACCCGTACGGAGGCACTGGTTAAAAATGAAAGTAAGCGGCGAGACAAGGAATTCAAAATGTCTTTTCAAGAATCTATTTGATATATTATCACGGCCCACCGTACAATCCGTTTTTAGACCCATTATAAGGCGAGAGAGCTCATCCTCGCTTGAATCCTCCAGCACAAAGGAGTTAAGCTGTGTACTAGTGCTAGTAAAATCCATCACTGGTGGTGAGGAAGAATCGTGTAGTTTCGAGCAGTTTTCAGCCAACGACGTGCCAATGTTAACAAAATACTGATTTATACAGTCTAAAGATTTTTCGGGTGAGGAGTCTATTGTCAAAAGCTGATTGGGGTGAGTGGAAACTTTATTAAAATTGGATATTTCTTTTAAACATTTCCAGAGCTTTTTTGGATTATTTTTTGATTTTTCGACCTCCGATTTTTCATATTCACGTTTAACTTTCTTTAAAATTTCGGTACAAAAGTTCCGGTATCGCGTGTATGTTACTTTCAGTGTGTTATTATCTGGCGAAGATTTTAGTTTATTGTGTAGCCTGTCTCTATTTCTCATGCATCTTAGTAGCCCAGGAGTTATCCATGGCTTCGTGATCTTCTTACGCCTAGACGTTTTGACAATAGCAGTGTTTTCTTTAATAGCGGTCTGTATTGAGCTGGTTAGGTAGTTAAGAGAAAAAGCGGGATCATTTGACTGAAAAATTGGAGCTAAATCAATTCCTAGTATGTCTTTGGTTAAAGATTCCTCATTGGTTACTTTGCACGTGGTGTTTGTAAGAGTTCTAGGTACAGTAGAATCTAAACATACAAGCACAGGGTAATGGTCAGTTAAAGTAGTTGTAGGAATTATTGTATGTGTACGGTAGGAACTTCTTAATAATACATGGTCAAGACATGTGCCACTCGCACTGCGAGTAATTTCTTTATGGGCGGGTAGTAATCCGTGAGACGCTGTAAGAGTTAAATATTTCTCTCCAATTAAGTCTATTTTAGAGTTGTTGATAGGAATATTAATATCTCCTATCAACATCAAGTTGTTTGATCCTTTTACTTGTAAAAGAGTTTCATGTAAAGAGTCTAGAAATGGGTCAATGTTTTTGTAAGAGGGAGAGCGGTAGATAGAAACAATAGCAATCTGTTTGCCAAGACGCATTATAAGACAGTTTCCTTCTTGAAATGATGGTTCTTCAAACAGTAACTTAAAATGGTCTTTGTAATAAACAATCACTCCATCATTTTGTTTTAAGTTTTTTAAAGTAGTGAACGATTGGTAACCTGGTAAAGTAGGAATAACATTTGATTTTAATAACCAGCATTCCGTGAGAACTATAATGTCACAATTTATTTTTAATCTTTCAAGTAATAGCACAAGTCCAGGATGATTACAATTTATGCTGCGGATATTTTGCGTGAGTATGGTCAAACGTTTGTCCGGCGCAAAAGAAATCAATGTATGACAGTGCTCTAAATCACTGATGGATACCTTTGACACAGAACAACCATCTATATCATTAGTAAGGCTATCTAAGTCACCAAAAATAAGTCTGTAATGAAATAGGACAAAGTAAAGGATAGCCACCAACGTAAAAAACAAGGTTAAATGTAACAAAAGTATGAGCACAGGGACATTTGTAAAGATTACTCTTCGTTTCTTTAGGTTTGTAAACGTGTATGTGAAGTTTTATGTTGAGTGTAGATGGACAAGACTTATAGACTAGCAGTAAAAAATTAAAAGCATGCATAAAGTACATTTTAGAAATACAGTAATATGACAAAACAATAACTAAGTCCAGTCACTTGGTGCACTTTAGTTTTTCCAAATCAGACTCTGAAGATATACGAATTTGCGGATCACTGACCTTTTTTCTAAGGTACACTGCACCATTGGCAGTCCAGCAAAACTGATAACCATGGCTCCGCTGGAAAGCCCTAGCAATATAAAAAAGTTTTTGTGCGCGGTATGTGAGGCACTCAGCGACATATATGGGTGCCAGAGGACTATTTATTTTTAGGTGAGAGGTATTAAGTTTAGCCGCTTTATCCTTCGATTTATTGAAATGTTTGACTCCACTTATGACTTTTTCCTTAGTAACAACCGTGGTAAAGTCCACAATAATTGGGTGGGAGTTGTCCTTTGATTTAAGCCGATAAATATCTTTTATCTTGGAGCTTTCAATATCAATATTCAGTGACGTCCCCATATTGACGACTAGGTTGCAAAGGCCTTCTTTTGTCTCACTATCAGTCTTAGGAACGTTTCTAATTTCTATGCCCGTCGAGCGTGATTTTCGCTCCAATTGCTCTAACTTGTCCTCCAGTAATTGAATCTTTTTTTTGTCATCCATCCGTTCCGCCTCCAGAGTGGCAATACGTCCCAGGAACTCATCGTATTTAGACGACATGACTTCGACACTGTGCTTTAACTCTGAGTTCTGAACAATAATGCTACCAATCTTTTCCATTAGGTCCTCAAAGCGAAGCTCCTGTTCTCCCGAGAAAGTATTAAAAGTAGACAAAGTTACCGGGCCCGTATCTTCCTTACTATGTTCCTTACCTTCAAACTTCCTCTTTTTACGCTCTGTGATGTTTGTTGCTCTGACAGAAAGATCAGGCGTAGATAGGCTTTGGGGTAAGTTTGCATCGTGCGTCGGTACAGGCGCTAAGCATTCGCTCGAAGCTGAATTTGAAAGCACAGGTACAGGTATCGGAGGAGGTGTACGATTAATAGGCATGATTCCGTAGAGACCACCACGTAGTTAACAGGAGAGCAGGTATTAAGAAAGGCAGTAGGCAGTCCTTGTATAAGCTCAAAAGGAAGCAAAGGCAAATCGACCAAAATTTAAATGGTGATATTTTGTTCAATCAGCAAAAGCAAGGCCGTATAATATTGCTTGGAAACCGTTATTCGACAATAATCGGGTTATTAAGCACCGTCAAGTACTAGGCGCGCAGAGAGTCCGTGGAAGTAGTATTCGCCAAGAGTAACGTTTGCAAGGGCGGGGCCAGAAAGGCGCGTACCTTCATGGGCTTCGTCAGTGGGCGGCTCACTCGCTGTGTGAGGGAGATGGCAGTATTCCAGCAAGATGTTCACGCGCAGGAGGCCGGAGCTTGTCGTAACGCAGGAGCACGATGCTTAGCGTAGCTTAACTCCTCACGTTTATGCACTCCTATTTTTTCACTTCGAATTTAAGTGGTAAATACTGATTTAATAATTAAAATAAAATCTTTGTGGCGTCCAAAAACACGTCAGCTCGTAACCGAGGTCCGGAAGGAAGGGCTATGTATTTATAATGTATTTCTTTTCCTCTCTGTTTGTCTTTCCTGTTGCACCTGCCATGTTGTCTCTGGACCATCCTAAGGTCGACTGGTAGAAAATGCCTAAGGCATTAAGTCCGCCTTTGTACAGTATTTTTTACTAGTGCATCAAGTTTTAATAAATAAATAAATAAATATTCTACTATACCGCATATCCCGATTTTTCCGTTCCTGTATAGCCTTTAGCTTTCCTCATGAATGTTTACTGGTAGTTTTTTTTTTACTATTAATAGGCATACGTTTGACCACTATCTCACCTGATGATAAGCGATGATGTGGTCGAAGATGGAGCACGTTAGTTCCAGATATTGGCGCGTTTAAACAAACTCTTCGATTTTATTAAATTTAAATCGATTTTCAACATCTCCAATTCCCAACGCTTTAAAGAACGCAATAAAGTGTATTATCTCGCAGTGTGGCGAGCTCAATATAACAAAAATAATGTGCGATGTTAAGCACACAACGTTTTCTATGTTAACACAACGGTTTTCTAGAGAGCGGTGATTGAAACTAACGTCCGTTTGTTTACATAGAAAACGTTCTAGTGACGTCATTCACAGCTGTATTACGGCCGCTATATGACGGCACCGCTATCCTAGGAAATCCGAACTTTAGAGTGAACAGGCTCCTTCTGGGTAGGCTCGCTCCATCGTAGACTTCTCTGTCATCTCTGACAGGATCTTGTGTTTATGAATATTTTTCGTTGTTTGCTACACATGGCTATTTGTCATTGCATGCTCGGTTTCATAGCTGCAATAATAAAGTATGCAAGTATGTATATTTTGACGCAAGTGGGGTACTTGCATCAAAATGTACATGTATCACTGACTCAGTCTATGGCTGTCGATTGTTGGACATAGACCTCTCTTAGTCGCGAAATTGTTCGAAAGAGTAACCACGGACCTCTAAGGCAAAGGAACACGGGCGGGTTTTAGTCAGTAAGAGTATGATACTTCTTTTGACTCAGAGCGAGAAGGAAGATGATTCCCATCCGAAAAAAAGCTTCTAAGCAGCCATTACTACCTGGTCTTCTTTTTTTAACTATCTCGCTCTCTGGTATTATTTTTTTTTATAGTGATGCGAAATCTTCAAATGACTCCTCCCGTGCGGGAAGTGTTAGACTCTTACTGAATAAAACTCATCTCTGTTCCTTAAAACGATGTGTTCGTTCCAGGGCCGCAGTGACACCTTCGAGCAAATTCCGCAATTTTGGCAGGACCTGGTCCTCTACCTTCCGCATTTAGTCTATCAGTTAACATTTCAATCTTTTTTTTTTTGTATGGGAATTCATCAAATGACTCCTCCCGCTCTGGGTAAAGCAGTAGGGAGTCAGACTTTCAGACTTTTACTGACTAAAACCCATCCGTGTTCCTCCTAGTGCCCTTTGCGTTCCAGGGTACGGTGTCTCTTTCGAACGAAGTCTGCAGCCCCAGCAGGCACAGCCCCTAGCGGGACCCGTCTTTTGTGCTGACAGTTCTTTGAGGTGCGCGCGAGGAACACAGCGCGCCGTCGACCCGGGCCTGGTTCTGATCAGACGGCGAGCCACCCAAAGCTCGCCGTCCGCAGGCTCGCGCAGTAGGTGGCCGAGAATCGCCCTGCTCGTCCCGACGCCCGGGGTGTCTTCTTCTGTTGCGGCGGCTGGGGCGTGAGGTTTCCCTCTCCCTCACGCGTTCGGCTTCCTCTTTTGCTAGCATTACTACTTCGCAGAAGGAAGTGATCGCTTCCCATGTCTCGTCGCTCCGGACCATGGCTTGAACCAGGGCCGGACGCGAGAGATCGCCTCCGCCGATCGCCTCGACGAGGACACGGCGGTACTCCGCCCCGCGCAGGGCAGACCTCCACCGTGTCCTCCGGGCGATCCTCGCAGTGTTGACACTCGGGTGTATCCTCCCGCCGTATTCGAAACGGTACCTCCCGAAACAACCGTGTCCGGTGAGTGCCTGCGTCAGGCGGAAGGTGAGGACGCCGTGGCGCCGCTCTTGCCACTCCTCAAAGAGGGGACTTATCGCCGCAATAGGGAAGATGCAAATACAGAATTTATGAGAATGTTGTCAGTAAAATGATAAAAAGGTGTAAAATAAAGGGCATTGCAACGTTTTTATTTTGATTAATATCGATTTTTAACAAAAATAATGAATTAAAGTAATGTGAAACGGAACTTATTTAAAAACAACAATCTGCGTTTAGTGACGTATCTGCTGTTATGCCAACGAAAAGGCAATCTTATGTCTTTGAGTTAGGACAGTTCTTGACCAGTGGTAGACACAAGTGACGTCATCGTTCGTTTTCGCGCGAACCTTTAAGGACGTATTTACGAATTGACGCGCTTCAATTCTAGGTATTTCGACTTACTACTACACGTGCACGGCTCACACACACAGCGACTAGCGCGAAGCGGCGAAATTATGAGTGAATTGACACGACTTGATCCTTGAGCCTACTATTTTTTAGAAATATTCTTTTTTTAATTTACGGTGATTTGTATTTTTTTGATTGCCTGTGGAAAGGATCTTATGATAATGAATGTTCATAATTATACATATGTTTTTAGTAGTGTTGTCTTATAAGTACTAACCGTCTTCCTTTTTCTACATTTCGCCTATTAGCGCGAAGTTTTTTACGGGAACATTTCCCAAACGTCTTAGGTCTTGGCATCTAAAACAACAATTTGAGGTATAAGAGATATAAACTTATATTCATATTAGCTGGCTCTGCACATTTACAAGTTACAGACGTCGAAGTAAACCTTCACATAACTACATCAAGTTCTGAGGTAAGTTATTATTATTTTAATATAACTAACACAACGAGCCCAAATTCAGTACAATTAGCTCTACTCGTTTATTAGTTCCAGTAGCAGTCTTGGAGATATACCTTCAGGTGGCTCCATCAACTCCCGGGGTAAGGTCTCATCATAACTAACACAACGAGCCCAAACTCGGTACACCTAGCTCTACTCGTTTATTAGTTCCAGTAGCGGTCTTGGAGGTATACCTTCAGGTGGCTCCATCAACTCCTGGGGTAAGGTCTCATCATAACTAACACAACGAGCCCAAACTCGGTACACCTAGCTCTACTCGTTTATTAGTTCCTGTATTTATCTTGGAAGTATACCTTCAGGTCGCTCCATCAAGTTTTGATATAAGGTCTCATCATAACTAAAAGAACGAGCCCAAACTCGGTACACCTAGCTCTACTCGTTTATTAGTTCCAGTAGCAGTCTTGGAGGTATACCTTCAGGTGGCTCCATCAACTCCCGGGGTAAGGTCTCATCATAACTAACACAACGAGCCCAAACTCGGTACACCTAGCTCTACTCGTTTATTAGTTCCAGTAGCGGTCTTGGAGGTATACCTTCAGGTGGCTCCATCAACTCCCGGGGTAAGGTCTCATCATAACTAACACAACGAGCCCAAACTCGGTACACCTAGCTCTACTCGTTTATTAGTTCCAGTAGCGGTCTTGGAGGTATACCTTCAGGTGGCTCCATCAACTCCTGGGGTAAGGTCTCATCATAACTAACACAACGAGCCCAAACTCGGTACACCTAGCTCTACTCGTTTATTAGTTCCTGTATTTATCTTGGAAGTATACCTTCAGGTCGCTCCATCAAGTTTTGATATAAGGTCTCATCATAACTAAAAGAACGAGCCCAAACTCGGTACACCTAGCTCTACTCGTTTATTAGTTCCAGTAGCAGTCTTGGAGGTATACCTTCAGGTGGCTCCATCAACTCCTGGGGTAATGTCTCATTCATAACTAACACAACGAGCCCAAACTCGGTACACCTAGCTCTACTCGTTTATTAGTTCCAGTAGCAGTCTTGGAGGTATACCTTCAGGTGGCTCCATCAACTCCTGGGGTAAGGTCTCATCATAACTAACACAACGAGCCCAAACTCGGTACACCTAGCTCTACTCGTTTATTAGTTCCAGTAGCAGTCTTGGAGGTATACCTTCAGGTGGCTCCATCAACTCCTGGGGTAATGTCTCATTCATAACTAACACAACGAGCCCAAACTCGGTACACCTAGCTCTACTCGTTTATTAGTTCCAGTAGCAGTCTTGGAGGTATACCTTCAGGTGGCTCCATCAACTCCTGGGGTAATGTCTCATCATAACTAACACAACGAGCCCAAACTCGGTACACCTAGCTCTACTCGTTTATTAGTTCCAGTAGCAGTCTTGGAGGTATACCTTCAGGTGGCTCCATCAACTCCTGGGGTAAGGTCTCGTCATAATTAACACAACGAGCCCAAACTCAGTACACCTAGCTCTACTCGTTTATTAGTTCCAGTAGCAGTCCTGGAGGTATACCTTTAGGTGGCTCCATCAACTCCTGGGGTAAGGTCTCATCATAACTAACACAACGAGCCCAAACTCGGTACACCTAGCTCTACTCGTTTATTAGTTCCAGTAGCAGTCTTGGAGGTATACCTTCAGGTCGCTCTATCAACTCCTGGGGTAAGGTCTCATCATAACTAACACAACGAGCCTAAACTCGGTACACCTAGCTCTACTCGTTTATTGGTTCCAGTAGCAGTCTTTGAAGCACACCTTCAGGTCGCTCCATCAAGTTCGAAATATAATGTTTTATTCAATAAAAATAAAAGAAACTAAAAAAAATCTTACCTTGTTATGCCGAAGTCCGCACAAAACACGTGAAGTATCAAATTAGGTATATCAAATATTTTGTATTCGTACAGCGATCTTATTCCACACGAATTTCTGATTACAAGCGACACAGTGTCCACTCACGACGGCGGCCGAGCGCAGACTAAAATTTTTATTTCAATTCTTATGCAATAATTTAAGACAGTGACTAGCAAAATAACCCTTATGCTCTAGGAATTAAGGTTCACGCGATAGAGCTAAATTTGTTGAAAAACTAAAATTGTTTTGATTTTTTTTCTGGGACTATTTGAAAAATTTTGGTAGTTTTTTTTAACATCTTTTTAAGTTGATTATGTCTCCTTCCATAATATATTTTTTAATTAAACAAACTCTATTATTAAACGGAAGAAAAATGTTCCTAAACTCAATACGAAATCGTCATCGTTTTGTGTGAAGAGGTACGGGAAATGATTTATTACAATGTTATAAACCTAATTTATCAAATAAAAAATTTGGACCATTTCAAGATGAAGGAGTAATCTATCTGTAGAAATTATTGTTTACATTTAGTTTAGTTTAATTCTGCCGCAGAATGTACCGAAAAACTGCTTAATTTGGTCAGTTTTGTAAACGCGTCCTTAAACTGTCGGTTTAAAAACGTAATTTTAGCAATAAATTTAAGCATTTTCATTTCTTATTTATGAGGTGGTCTATTCTAGATGGAGTTCTTTAAAATTCAAGCAAAAATGGAAATATTGCATGTTCCCTATTGTGGCGTGCCCAGCGCTGGGTTGCGACAGTGCTTGTCTCCATACTGCCATGAGATCCTGCCGGAGCTCCGTCCGCCTTGCTGTGATTTTCCGCGGCAGAGGAGTCTCGCCCCGGCGCAGCGCCTCCACGCGCCACTCGTAAATGAACGCGAGGGCTCTCGCCTCTAGATCCCATGGCGGCAGTCTGGCAAGGGGCCGCCTCGCCAGAGACCGTGCGGTATCCCCGGGCCAGCCGGATGGCCATGACCCTCTGGGACGCGTTGAGGTAACGTGCAGGTCGCTTCCTCTAAAGTAGGTGCCCACACCGGCGCCCCATAAAGGGCCATGGACCGCACGACCCCCGCGTAAAGCCTCCGGCAGGAGGCGTTTGGACCCGCTAGATTGGGCGGAAGCCGCTTGAAGGCAGCCCCGGCTCGCCTCAGTTTGGGAGCCAAACGTCGGAAATGCTCGACGAAGTTCCACCGGCTGTCAAGGACGAGACCCAGGTACGTCATCATCGATCTTCCTACCGTTATTTGGGATCCCGATGGTAGCCTGTTCCGAGAACTATGAAAGCACATGGCTTCGGACTTGTGTAGGGCCACCTCGAGACCCAGCTCTTCGGATCCTCTCAATGACTATCGCAACCCCGCGTGTCATAGCGTAGCTTTCCGCAGCCTCCTTCTGCGCGATAACTATTTCGCAGAAGGAAATCACCGCGTCCCAGGACTCCTCGCCGTCAACCGTAGCACGAACTACGGTCGGCAGCGAGAGATCACTGCCTACCACAGAGATGAGGGCACGGCGCGGTTCCTCACAAGCGGCACACTCTGCCAGCGTATGCCGCGCCGTGTCCTCGGGAGACAGTCGACGCAATGGTGTGTCCGGCTCCCTGCCTATGCGACACAGGAACTTCCCGAAGCAGACATGCCCCGAGAGGACCTGTGTCACCCGAAACGACAAGGAGCCGTGCCTTCTCCCGAGCCACAGGTCGAGCACTGGCCGGATGGCCTCAATAGTGCCGAGGCCGGCGGAAGGGCGTGAGAGCCTGTCCCGCCATTCCGCCACCAGGACCTCACGCAGCTGCTACCGACGCAGCTCAATGTGCCTCTGCAGCGGCGGGCGCGTCCTGGCTTAACCCCGGGCATTGCCACGTCACAAATATCGGACATGGCCTCCCAGAACCACTCCGCTTTGTCGTTGATGACAGCAGGTCTGTCTGGAGGTGACACCCAGGCCTGCACGATTGAAGCTTCCAGGAGGAGTTCCCGGTCCAACTGCTTTAGCGCCCACCGCGGACCACTCGGGGCCTTCCGGACTGGCGTAGTTGAGGTCTGGGCGGAGACGTCAAACCGGATATACCGGTGATCGGAATAGGTCTCCACTTCCTCTAATACGCGCCAGTCAATGACACGCGGTGACAGAGCGGGGCTGGCGAACGAAATGTCCACCTCGGACTCACCCTGCATCCGCACAGATGTGCGGACAGAACCCCGGTTTAGGACGACCAGGCCTGTCTCCAGAGCCCAGTTCTCCACCATTCTACCCCGCGTATCCCTATAACGGGAACCCCAAGCCAAGTGATTGGCATTGAAGTCCCCGAGAACGAGTAAGGGGAGGGAACGAATACCGGCGACGACGACGCCCAACTCCGTAAGGGAGTTTTGGAATTCGGCGAGAGTTCGGATCGGGGGAGAATTACACTCCTACCACGACAATCTCCCCGAACCGTGCTGCTACCACCCCTGTCCTTTTCCGTCTGTCTTTTCCATTGTTTTGTTCCTTTTAAAGGGTATGGTCCCTATCTCCTCCCTTCTTCCTCCTCCTTTTTCCTCTCTCTTCTTGCTTGCTTACTGCCCTCAAAGTCACGTCTGATGAGCAGACGCGTACCAGAGAACAGTGAGCAAGATTCCTTCCTATGAAACGCACACCGTCCGAAAACCCGAGCACTGCAGCTCGGGTTTCCGGACTGTGTACCCCTCTCGTGTCCCTCTTTGTCTGGTCTCTCACTTGAACCTTTGAGGCATGAGTAACTCAGGAGGCAGAGCTCCAAGATCATTGAGACACACAAGCCCCACCACGACGGCAACGTGGGGACACCCTCGGTGGGGATCAGTTGTCATTTCATAGACATACCACGTTTTATAACTTGTTCAGACAGAGCATACATAGTAGGTAAAGGGCATGCATAGTATTCGGTACCTTTCGGCTGTGTATTAGTTTTCCCACTATCATCACGCTCTTTAGAGCCTACTGCCAATCGTTTTACTCGTGCAGCTTGTGGATTAGGTATTACGCAGAAGGCTTACCACGCTCTGCGCGTCCAGTACAATAATGCGTTGAGGATATTTTTGGGGCTGCCTCGGTTTTGCAGTGCATCGGGTGGGTAGGTATGTTTGAGATAGCGCGAGTAGACTTTCAGAGGGGCACCTCTTACAATATTTTAGCTACACTGGGGACAAGATTGATGGACCGTTTAGCGTCTGTTCAAGTAGTAATAGTGATTTTTGTGTAATTTTATTATTTTGTTTTTACTAACATAGGCTAAGTTCATGGTAATACTATATGGAGATCCACCTAATGAAAAGCGATGATGTGGTCGAAGATGGAGCACCCTTACCTAGAAGTAACCTGTTCACTCTTGGCTTAAAGACTCTCAGGTTGTAGCTATCAGGAAACACAGACTCCGGCAGGGAATTGCACTCCTTAGCTGTATGCACTATGATTGTGTTCCCAAAACGTTTTGTGCGTGTGAGTGGGAT
Organism: Lacanobia oleracea; assembly: GCA_950371165.1. Classification (NCBI taxonomy): domain Eukaryota; kingdom Metazoa; phylum Arthropoda; class Insecta; order Lepidoptera; family Noctuidae; genus Lacanobia; species Lacanobia oleracea. The sequence goes on along the minus strand of OX493386.1, from coordinate 2,331,986 downwards.
AATAATAATAATAATGAGAGAGCAAGGAGCTTCACGGACGCTTTTATCGGGTCCTACATGGGCCCGATATAGACTTCTTAGCGTCCGTAGCCTGGCTTCGTTTTGGTGACCTCTTCGGGGAAACCGAAGGTTTTGTCTGTGCAATTATGGACGAAGTTATGATGACTAATAACTACCGGAAATACATTGTGAAGGACGGTACGGTTGACATATGTCGGGCATGTCACCGGCCCGGGGAATCCGCCACATTATTTCCGGTTGTTCTAGTCTGGCTAACGGAGACTATTTGCACAGGCACAACCTTGTAGCCAGGATTATCTACCAGCTATACTACTACTACTATAAACTTGTGGAATCTGAAGTACCGTACTATAGGTATGTGCCCGAGACCCAGTTCTCGAAAATGGCAATTGCACATTGTATAGGGATCGGTCTATCATCACTGACAGGACTATTGTTGCCAATAAGCCAGATATAGTGGTGATAGACCGACTAGAGCGTCGCGCAATGATTGTTGATATAGCAGTCCCTCATGACGAGAACCTCGTGAAGTCAGAGAAAGATAAACAAACGAAGTATCTTGACTTGGCTCGCGAGGTTGTCGACATGTGGGATGTGAACTCAGCAGTCATTGTGCCGATAGTCGTGACGGCCAATGGCATTATTGCCAAGAGCCTCGACCAACATCTCAAGAGGCTCTCGTTGGGCAGCTGGATCAAGGGCTTGATCCAGAAAGCAGTACTCCTGGACACGGCGCGCATCGTTAGGAGGTTCCTCTCTCAGGAGCCCTGACCACCGGTAGCTTGGACCCTGTTCCCGATACCGATGGGCTACTATTTTTTATATTTTTAAATGTTTTTTGTTTTTTTTAGAAATATTTAAAAATGTAATTAGTATGTATATATTTGAATAAATGGAATAATAATAAAAATATTTATTTCCTAAAATAAGAACACATTGCACTGTATGGGATGTCCACCATGTACGGGTGGCGCATCGCCGTCGGTCTTTTGGTTGAACATAACATCCCCGCAGACTGGAGCGCGTGCTGTGGAGCGCGGGCTGCGAGGCGCGAGCGAGCCGCGCCGCGTACTCGAGGGCGGCGCGCGCGCTCGCCACGTCGCGCGCCAAGCTCATGCACCGCCTCAAGACGCGGCCTGACCGACTCGCCGCCGTCCCTGAAGCACGTAAGTGTCACTACACGTACTCCAGAGCGGCGCGCGCGCTCGCCACGTCGCGCGCCAAGCTCATGCACCGCCTCAAGACGCGGCCTGACCGACTCGCCGCCGTCCCTGAAGCACGTAAGTGTCACTACACGTACTCCAGAGCGGCGCGCGCGCTCGCCACGTCGCGCGCCAAGCTCATGCACCGCCTCAAGACGCGGCCTGACCGACTCGCCGCCGTCCCTGAAGCACGTAAGTGTCACTACACGTACTCCAGAGCGGCGCGCGCGCTCGCCACGTCGCGCGCCAAGCTCATGCACCGCCTCAAGACGCGGCCTGACCGACTCGCCGCCGTCCCTGAAGCACGTAAGTGTCACTACACGTACTCCAGAGCGGCGCGCGCGCTCGCCACGTCGCGCGCCAAGCTCATGCACCGCCTCAAGACGCGGCCTGACCGACTCGCCGCCGTCCCTGAAGCACGTAAGTGTCACTACACGTACTCCAGAGCGGCGCGCGCGCTCGCCACGTCGCGCGCCAAGCTCATGCACCGCCTCAAGACGCGGCCTGACCGACTCGCCGCCGTCCCTGAAGCACGTAAGTGTCACTACACGTACTCCAGAGCGGCGCGCGCGCTCGCCACGTCGCGCGCCAAGCTCATGCACCGCCTCAAGACGCGGCCTGACCGACTCGCCGCCGTCCCTGAAGCACGTAAGTGTCACTATACGTACTCCAGAGCGGCGCGCGCGCTCGCCACGTCGCGCGCCAAGCTCATGCACCGCCTCAAGACGCGGCCTGACCGACTCGCCGCCGTCCCTGAAGCACGTAAGTGTCACTACACGTACTCCAGAGCGGCGCGCGCGCTCGCCACGTCGCGCGCCAAGCTCATGCACCGCCTCAAGACGCGGCCTGACCGACTCGCCGCCGTCCCTGAAGCACGTAAGTGTCACTATACGTACTCCAGAGCGGCGCGCGCGCTCGCCACGTCGCGCGCCAAGCTCATGCACCGCCTCAAGACGCGGCCTGACCGACTCGCCGCCGTCCCTGAAGCACGTAAGTGTCACTATACGTACTCCAGAGCGGCGCGCGCGCTCGCCACGTCGCGCGCCAAGCTCATGCACCGCCTCAAGACGCGGCCTGACCGACTCGCCGCCGTCCCTGAAGCACGTAAGTGTCACTATACGTACTCCAGAGCGGCGCGCGCGCTCGCCACGTCGCGCGCCAAGCTCATGCACCGCCTCAAGACGCGGCCTGACCGACTCGCCGCCGTCCCTGAAGCACGTAAGTGTCACTACACGTACTCCAGAGCGGCGCGCGCGCTCGCCACGTCGCGCGCCAAGCTCATGCACCGCCTCAAGACGCGGCCTGACCGACTCGCCGCCGTCCCTGAAGCACGTAAGTGTCACTACACGTACTCCAGAGCGGCGCGCGCGCTCGCCACGTCGCGCGCCAAGCTCATGCACCGCCTCAAGACGCGGCCTGACCGACTCGCCGCCGTCCCTGAAGCACGTAAGTGTCACTACACGTACTCCAGAGCGGCGCGCGCGCTCGCCACGTCGCGCGCCAAGCTCATGCACCGCCTCAAGACGCGGCCTGACCGACTCGCCGCCGTCCCTGAAGCACGTAAGTGTCACTACACGTACTCCAGAGCGGCGCGCGCGCTCGCCACGTCGCGCGCCAAGCTCATGCACCGCCTCAAGACGCGGCCTGACCGACTCGCCGCCGTCCCTGAAGCACGTAAGTGTCACTACACGTACTCCAGAGCGGCGCGCGCGCTCGCCACGTCGCGCGCCAAGCTCATGCACCGCCTCAAGACGCGGCCTGACCGACTCGCCGCCGTCCCTGAAGCACGTAAGTGTCACTACACGTACTCCAGAGCGGCGCGCGCGCTCGCCACGTCGCGCGCCAAGCTCATGCACCGCCTCAAGACGCGGCCTGACCGACTCGCCGCCGTCCCTGAAGCACGTAAGTGTCACTACACGTACTCCAGAGCGGCGCGCGCGCTCGCCACGTCGCGCGCCAAGCTCATGCACCGCCTCAAGACGCGGCCTGACCGACTCGCCGCCGTCCCTGAAGCACGTAAGTGTCACTACACGTACTCCAGAGCGGCGCGCGCGCTCGCCACGTCGCGCGCCAAGCTCATGCACCGCCTCAAGACGCGGCCTGACCGACTCGCCGCCGTCCCTGAAGCACGTAAGTGTCACTACACGTACTCCAGAGCGGCGCGCGCGCTCGCCACGTCGCGCGCCAAGCTCATGCACCGCCTCAAGACGCGGCCTGACCGACTCGCCGCCGTCCCTGAAGCACGTAAGTGTCACTATACGTACTCCAGAGCGGCGCGCGCGCTCGCCACGTCGCGCGCCAAGCTCATGCACCGCCTCAAGACGCGGCCTGACCGACTCGCCGCCGTCCCTGAAGCACGTAAGTGTCACTACACGTACTCCAGAGCGGCGCGCGCGCTCGCCACGTCGCGCGCCAAGCTCATGCACCGCCTCAAGACGCGGCCTGACCGACTCGCCGCCGTCCCTGAAGCACGTAAGTGTCACTACACGATCTTTGGTATTGCATACAACCTGTAACAGAATAAACGCAATTCCAATTCAAAACGAAGTTCAATGACCCCTTAGGGGTAAAGGGTCATTGAACTCATCATTATGAACAACTTTCACTATGAGACCAACACTGAAATCGCGAAAAAAGTCGACTCCTACATTTATGAGCTCATAACTCCACAAAATGTACTGAACAGCCGGATTTGTTTTTCTCCATTTCGGGATTGGTCCCATAGTAAAAGTTGTTCATAATGATGAGTACAATGACCCCTTAAGAGATAGTGCGTTTATTCTGTTACACGTTGTATATAATTTTAGCCAATATTCGTCCGCTACTGAACGTAAGCCTCCCCCAAAGAGCGCCAACCTTCCCGGTCTTGAGCAGTCTGCATCTATCCGCTGCCAGCCACCTTCTTTAAATCATCAATCCATCTCACCTCAGGGCGTCCCACACTACGTTTGCCCATACGCGGTCTTCACTCTAACACATGTCTGCTCCATCGACCGTCTGCCCGTCTGCGGCCCACTTCCACTTCAGCATGCTGATTCTACGCGCAATGTCGTTGACTTTAGTTCTCTATCGAATTACTTCGTTGCGAATTCTATCCGCAGAATTCGCAACGAATTGTATATAACTATGTCACAGGAAAATTGCAGACACCGTATCCCAAATTGAAGATTCTCGATATATTCTGATAAAATCATTTTGTGTACAATAAATCCCATCCAAATTCAATAATTACCAATATATTTAGTGAAACACATACACATTGTGGGAAAAGAGATACCCACCATCTCACAATTTCATTAAGCCTAAGGAACACCTGCCACGTGGTGAACTGCAGTAGCCTATCTGGAAAGCTCTCAATCGACTGCGTATCCAAGTAGGCCCCAACAATATAACCTGGCGAAATGATAATTTATTCATCAAACACCTGGTGTTAAGTGTGCTGTCCCATTTGCTGGAGTACCCCAAATATCCATACTTACATGGTTTAATTAATTTACGATTTCCAAGTTTTTAGCAGTCTTTATTGAGCACTCTTTCCAATCGCAAGGCATAACTCTCGATTCTAGGGACCGGCAACTCTCATCCACTCAGTCACGAGACTTTCAGTATACACCGTCTTCATTTTCACCTGAAAGTGTCCTTCATTTGCTGATTCGTAGAATCAGCAAAAAAGACATCTACCACAACCTTACCTCACCGGTCATCGGTTCTGCGACTTAGTCGGCCCATTGTCACTTGCAGCTAGTTTATTCTATGTAATAAAATATATTGGAAAACATGGGTTTTATCAACAGCCAACCCCACTTTGCATGCAGGCTATTTCAATTCCAAGTTACGTGGAAAAGATAGCGGAATGCGATAAGGGCGCCAATTTCATGTTTCTAATAGTTTAAGGTCTTCTAATGTTTTATCTCAATAGGAAGTAAATATACAAATAAAGAAAACAAAGTAAAGACACAATAAATTAAATGTACATAAATAAATTGGTTCTTTGCCAGATCTCCTTTCCGTTTCGAAGTCTAATTAATCAAATAAACCATCCACAGAAACGCCAACCTCATCAATTGCTCAATCCGCCACTACCACAACGACCACCGCTACAGCGCTGACGTCATCAACAACAACAACAACAACAGCAACAACTAACAACAAGCGCAAGGTTGACGACGATCTCGAGGACTTTGACCCCAACCAGCTGACTGCGGACGAGAGAGAGGCTATGATTGTTGAGACTTTGCTCAGGTGAGGATCTTGCAAAAAAGACAGGTTATCAATATAGTTAGACTACCAAATAGAGATTAAAGAATAAAATCTTTTTTATTTTTAGGGTTCTGTACCCAAAGGGTAACCAACGGAACCCTGTTAGTAAGACTGCTATCCGTCCGTCCATCCTTCCGTTCGTCTGTCTGTCTGTCAGCGGGCTGTATCTCAAGAACCGTAATAGGTAGACAGATGAAATTATCACAGATTGTGTATTTCTATTACTGCTATAACAACAAATGATAAAAATTAAGGTTTATGGTACGGAATCCTTCGTGCGCTAGTCCGACTTGCACTTTCCGGTTTTTTATTCACGAATGGGTCGGCTCTTGACCTCGATCAAGCCTCACGGAAAACGATGGATGAGATCTATGATGGAGCGAGCCTGCCCAGAAGATGACTGTTCACTCTGAAGGCAGACGGGTTATATGTAGAAGGGAAAACTACATAAAATCTGATGAATAAATGAGCTAACCATCGGGTAGATTGTGAAACAAGCCGTATCATAATATTCCGGTCAGTTTAGACATCCGAGGTTACACTAATTCGCACCCAGCTTCAAGACTTAACTTAGATTTAATTTATGAAAGTATTTTGAACAATCCTACCAATTTTGAGCTGGGTGCGAATTACTGTATCTTCACTCCTATTTTTTGTTCCAATTTGACCAGACTAAAAGGAGGTTTAGGTTTAATTTTATGCAAAAAGAAATTATGTACGGTCTTCTGGGTAAGCTCACTCCATCGTCGTCTTTGTCTCTGTCACCTCTGACCTAGAATAGAGTCAAGAGCAAACCCATCTGTAATAACATGAACTTTGTAACACAATCATTGCACAAATACTGCCGTATGGTGTCGGCCGGTGCCGTATGGTGCCTTAAAATAATAATACCATCCCATCACTTCCCGTGGGTGTCGTTAGAGGCGACTAAGGGACTTGCCAGAGAATGGGCAGCAGCGTTCTCTGTACAACGCAACACCATACACTGTGATCGCCAACCCGCCTACCAAGCGATTATGGCCACCCCCCCCCCCTCCTTTTTGGGGAGGCCTATGTCCAGCAGTGGACGTCTTTCAGCTGTTATGATGAATAAGTACCTGTACAAGGGTCTTGAGAAATTTGATTAAAGAAGTAGTTGTTAGTTTATTTAAACAAAAATGTTGCTTTCAGGTTAAAGGCACTGATAGATGAACGTAAGCCTGGAATGATGGCTAACTACAACGCCGAGTGTGAAAGAGTACAAGAAGAGAGGTGAGTTGATCAACATTCTTTTAACAGACTTCATGCAGAAGGAGGTTATCATTCCGATGTTTCATTTTTCCTTCATATGTAGATGGACCTAGTGCGCGCATATCCCGTTTTTTCCCGTTCTCGTAGGAATTTCGAGAAATCCTCTCTTAGTGTGCAGCAGCATCAGTGCCGCCACAGGAAAAATCAACGGAGCAAATCTACATCGCAACAAAAATTAACCGTGATGCCATCTATTCAGCTAGCAGCGAACTAAAATCCTGCATTGCGCAATCACAGTTTACCGTGAGATTTTGAACATAATAAAAACACAAACAACAAACACACAAACATAATAAAATTTGTAGTTGTTAATGCTGTTTGTTTTCCTGTTACAATAAAATAAAATAAAATAAATAAATAATATACAGCCTGATATGAACTATCGCCATCGGGCAGTAGTCCATACCGAACACAACAAACGTCCGGTTGGAGGATCCTTCCTTTTCAATGGAGGTTTGCGGGACTTTACAATCTTTACTGCTTACCTCTAAAAGTGCTCCTCTACTCTCCCGAAGGAACTTACATTCCAAATTTCAGCTTTCTACGACCAGTACTTTCGGCTGTGGGTCTTTTGTCAGTCATTCAGTCAGTCACCGGTAATGGAAGAGTTATATATTTTGATTGCTAGACTTCGTGACTAAATCCTGGACCTCGCAACAGGTACTTAAAATTCCTGTGTTGATCACCTCTCGTTGGTAAGAAAATCGCAGTTGCGAAGCTAATAAGTATTGTTATCTTAACTTTTTAAAGTAACTACCGATTGGATTCCGAGCAACAGGAACTGGCGTCGCGGTAGGCCTAGGAGGAGATGGTGGTATGAGTTAGACAAGCCTAAAAGATCAGCCGATCGTGGCAATGGACAGAGAGAAGTGGCAAGAAGGAAAAGAGGCTACAAAACTTAACTTTTTCTTGCAACAATTTCCAGAAAAAAGCTGCAACTCCTATCAGCGTCGGAGGGCGGGCCCGTGGTGGAGAAGCGTCTGCCCAAGCGGCGCTTCCCGTGGTGCGCGCGCTCGCGGGCGCTGCTGGCCCGAGCCGCGCGGCTGGCAGGCCCGGCTGCTGCGGCCGTGCTGCAGGCGCGCGTGCTGCCGCTGTTCCCGCAGGGGTTCGTGCGCATGCCCACGCTGCTGCGCCAGGCTGAGTGAGTCCCGTGTCTGTCTAGTACATCATTCTACTAACTGCGCGCTGCAGGCCCGGCTGCTGCGGCCGTGCTGCAGGCGCGCGTGCTGCCGCTGTTCCCGCAGGGGTTCGTGCGCATGCCCACGCTGCTGCGCCAGGCTGAGTGAGTCCCGTGTCTGTCTAGTACATCATTCTACTAACTGCGCGCTGCAGGCCCGGCTGCTGCGGCCGTGCTGCAGGCGCGCGTGCTGCCGCTGTTCCCGCAGGGGTTCGTGCGCATGCCCACGCTGCTGCGCCAGGCTGAGTGAGTCCCGTGTCTGTCTAGTACATCATTCTACTAACTGCGCGCTGCAGGCCCGGCTGCTGCGGCCGTGCTGCAGGCGCGCGTGCTGCCGCTGTTCCCGCAGGGGTTCGTGCGCATGCCCACGCTGCTGCGCCAGGCTGAGTGAGTCCCGTGTCTGTCTAGTACATCATTCTACTAACTGCGCGCTGCAGGCCCGGCTGCTGCGGCCGTGCTGCAGATGGAGAGAAGAGTCGCCTCGGCACAGATGTGTGGATCAACCTATACTACGTGTAGTCATCACAGTACTCAATGCCTTTGTTCATAATAATCATGTGTCACTCAGTCCATTTTGATGGTCTTCTACTACTCATAGCTGTCCACATTTATAGCTACTCAAAATTTACCTCACGACGCTGTCATCATTCGGCTATATATTACTGTGTCTGTACTAATTTAAATACTTCAAGACAATATGCTGGTCGTTAATGATTATGCCACAGCAAGCCGCCAATATTCAGAAGACAAATCAATTCAGTGATGATAATACCGTCGAGGAAAAACGGCAACGCAATCTCTTGATGCACAATTTATTTAGCAAGTAACAGTAGCCAAATCTTCTACTCACAGAAAACATTCTTACTCACAGAAAACATTCTAGAATATGCAATTCAAATTAATAAAATAACTTTCTCTTTCAATTTCAGTCTCAGCAAAGAAATCAAAGCATCAGACTTGAAGCGGCCGCGGCTAGGTTCAGCGTCGCAGGCCGCCCCCCAGGCCGCTGCAGCCGCCCAGCCGGCCGGCCCCCCTCCCGCGCCCCCCGCGCCCCTCCCGGAGCCCATCCAGTTCCCCAGCTCGCTCACCGTCACCACCACCACCTCCAAACAGTCCCCAGACAAGACTGAACCTGAAGATACCAAACCCTCAAGCTACAAAGCTAACTCCGTCTTCAGTTCCATCATGAACTTCTCCCTCAGTAAAGACTTAACTGTAGAAAAACCTGACAAAAAAGACAACGATAAAAAAGAAGAACTATACATTCCCCCGAACAATATTGGCAGCATAACTATTACACCGGTCCCTAATAACCCTCCAAAGGCTGAGAAAAAACTAAACAACAACGTCCAATTAACTCAAGTTCAAGCAGCTGAAAAGCAATCCGGGTTCATAAGGGTGAAGTCACCGGCAGCGTTGAACGAAATGGTGAAAAAGGACAAAGTAAAGAAGCCTGAAAAGAGCCAAGTTAAAGAGAAGAGTCGAGTAGAGTCACCGTTACACATCGATACTAGTTACCAGCCTAGTAAAAAAGACCCGAGTCCCAAACTGAAAGAAGAAATCCCTCAAAAGCAGATTGAGAACATGAGAGTGGCTGAGAACAATATCCCGAGACCTGCCTTAGTTCCTGTACACCACTCCCCAACGTTTGCGAAACCGGATAAACGGCCACCTGAGGTTAAAAAGAAAAAAGATGTCGTTATCATCTCAGATGTTGATCCGTTAAGTGAGCAAGAACCGCTTGCAGTGGACGACAGCAGCAGTGATGTGGAGTTAGTTGAGGACAATAGGACTGATAAAAGTGAACCAAAACGTGATAAAAGTGAGAGTGTGCCTTCCAAGGACCGTGTGAACCATGACGCGAACAAAAAAGTGAATAATGTGAAAAGGAAAGACAAGGAAGTGCGGAAGAGTGACAGTGAGGAGGCTACCAACGATGAAATTGATACGCTCATGAGGAATCTTAGAGAAATGGAGGTAAGATCTTCGTTGTTTATATCGGAATGATGCATGGGGTATTTTTTTGCATCCAAGTAGACTAATCTTTACATTGGTTGTTACTAATAAGATTTTGTTACTAATCAGAATCTGCTTTTTTTGTTTTGTACACCATCCAGCCACTTAAGTGCGCACATATTATTAGCGATTCTGTCTATCAACTATTCTATTGATGTCTCGAGTCTCAGAAAGTGATTGGCAGCAATTCCAATATTGTGACAGAGAGAGAAAAGTTTTTGTATACAATACCATAGTAATTGTGTGGCCATCTTGATGGATCCCCTGACAACCAACATTTGCAGAGTATCCATCTCCACAGTCCGGCAATAAGTACCTATTCAAAACTTACCAGGAAGTAGATGTACAAAGTATGACCTCATTGTTTTGTTATAATACAGTACAGACTAACTGCATCGAGCCGCAGCGCTTCACATAGCAAATCAAAAAGACCCGGCTCGGCCCGCCACAATGTGTGCTAGCCTTTGAACGGTACGATATTCACGATTCCGTCAAAATATGTAGTACAAATATTGTTTTGAAAGTTATACCAACTCACTAAGTCTAGATAATTCACTTTAAAATGTTTGTCTGTCACAAATATGTTTTAAAACTTAGGTTTATTTGATGTGAGTTGGTTAGTTTTGACTTCACTGGACACTTATTGATAATGCTCCTTTCAAATAAGGTATCATTGTAGTATAAATTAATTACTAATCATGTCACTTGATCGCAAAATTTTAACTGGTTACTAGTCGGTAGCACAAATACCATCCAAGTATAATTAAGTGAGATTCTATCAGTAGGTTGTCTATGGAGTTATTTCCAAGTTTTTTTCTAAAAAGGTCTATGCTTTGGAACATGGAACTATCTCCATTTTGTTTAAGATTATATCCACATGACATCAACGAATAAACTGAATAAAAACTTTGTGGACCAATAAAATTAGTGTACAGTTAGTAGAACACCCAACTGAGTTTTACCGCGATTGTAACTTAGAATTAGCTACAAAAAAATGGGCGTTAATGTGGGGACATTAACGTCCATTTTTTTATGACATTTCGGTAGCGCATGTCGGTCCCAAACATTTTGTACATTCGTTTGTCCTCGCTGATAGAATGCCACTGTGTGGGCCTCCTGGATAATACACAGTAGAAGCTTAATTTTTATGCTGTTTTTGTCTTAGCTATTGCGTTCCGGAAAGGCGTCCTCCTAATTGCTAAACGATGTGTCCTAATTGTGGCTTGCAAATTGCATTGCGCAAGTACAGGAATCACTTTCATCGCGCGACGAAATAGCACAGCTAACTCGCACGATCGTTGGCCATTTAGGACGACGTCTTAGGGACTACTCACACTTATTCAGCTCTCGCTGTTTCGCTGAACGATTTTGGTCACACTTATACAGTTCTGCTTTTATCAGCCGCGTACAGAGTCGCAAGTAACAGCGCTGAACTCTATCACTCGCATAATAATAACACATTTGTCCTCATTTTATACTTTTTTCCCATGAAACGTGGAAAGATGAACGGATGTGTACACGTCTCCATACAAAATCGTTGTTTTCTATGGACATAAGCTGAATAAGTGTTAGTAGTCCCTTATAGTCCATGTTGCTGTGTCGATAGATAAGTATTTTGTAAACGGGTTGTAAATAACACTTGCCAGTAGCTATTCATAGAACTAATGTACGTTGCACGACATGTTTCAGCATTCCCAAGAGCCCACAAAGTTCAACAGTAACTCTTTCGGAGGAGTTATATCAAACGGTAATTATTATTTTCAGATTGCATCCTTACCTATCTTGCTAGCGAAGTATGTATGCGGGAAATTGGGTTTTAACTGGTTTAATATACAGACTATTTTTGCAGATACTTCCTATGCTGTTATATTTCTTTTGGGATGTAAAGTATGGTTTACTGTGCCACATATTGGGTTCTCTGTCTTTGATTATGTTTTGTTAAGGCTTTAGTTGAATTAATTGCAATCAGTTTGATGCAATGATCAAAGCTTAACAGATTTACGGCCGTATTCTCAAACGCGACTTAATTTGTCACCTTATGGCTTACGCATAGCGCGGGGCTAGTCCTTGAAATCGGCACTGCCGGAGTGCTGACTGTAGCATTCATCATCCCGCCGCGGTATCCTTTACCACGTTCTCAAATGCCGTGTCAAGAAATCCCACAGAATTGACGGAATCAATTTATAACTTTGGCATTTATGTCGTAGGTATTTCCACTAGATAAATTGAAGGCCGCGGACACGAAGTCAGCGGGCAAGGAGCGGCGCGGACAGTAACAGTAACATCCTGCATGTTGACGCGAGCAGCGCTGCAGCGACGCGTTCAAGTGCAGAGATACTTGCCCGCCTAACGTAATGCTATATGTGCGCCGGCCCTATAAGTCTCTGACACTGAAATCGAATAGAAGAACTAGTTGTGAAAGAAATATTACTACCATACATACATATGCTGTTGTTGTGTTCCTGTGTGAAGGATACGGCCAGTGTCTTGTGTGGACTGGCAACTTATTTAAGATGCCTTTGGAATTAGCTGTGGTCCAATGTCCATAAGCGATGACAACCACTCAACAAGCCTTCCCGTCAGTTTCGTCGCAATCCATAATAGGGTACGTGCACGGCGTTGACAATGCCATCTAATGTTGAATATTTGGAACTTGTTAGTAAAATATAATTCAAAATGTCCCTTCTGTATTGTCACTTATAGTTCCTGCAATAGGGAATGTGCAGGGACTAAAGGTGGCAGCATAGAAGTGTCACTGTCAAGTATATTATACCAATATGTTTTGAAAATGCAACGCTAGATGGCTCTGCCTACTTCGTGCACTTTCCCCTAACCGGAGCGTGCAGGAAAGGCAGCAGCGTCAATGCGAAGTATTCTTAAAGTTTCAAATATGCTACACTAGATGGCATAGTCAATTCCATGCACGTTCCCTATAGGTTACTTCTAGGCAAGCGTGCTCCATTTTCGACATAGTGGTCAAACGCGTGGAAAACAGGAAAAATAAAATTCCCCGTATACAAAAAAGAAGTTTTGTAAGTAATAGTAACAGTAAGACAAATTAAGTAACGTTTGAGAATCGTTTCAACATCAGGGAAAACCTTAAAGGAAAAACTAGCTTCTTGGTACAAAACAGTGGGTAAGCGTAACATTGTATGTCGAATAGCGAAACACGAGAGGTCTTCCAGCCAGCCTGCGTTCCAGAGGAGCGCCGTGTTCGGGGAGGCGCGGGACAGGGACAAGCTGTAAGTGCAGCTGATCGATGCCATGGGGTGGCTAGGGAATGGAGTGCTCATATCATACACTTTTTTTTTGCTGGGTTGTCTGTTGCGCCGCTTCTTCCCAGCTAAAACACTAGGAAGTGGTGACGGTTGCTTTTTGGGGGACTGTCTTTATTTAGAACTCAGACGTTTACAAACTTCTGGATTTCAGCCTAATTTGAATTAATTACTTTTGGTTTTGACTGCCAGATTTCGCCTACTGCTGAGCACAGGCCTCGTGTAAATCCGCACGCTCCTGTGCAAATCACATTCTTGTTTTAGTCGTGATAGTAACTATGTTGTGTGAAAAAATCATTGAAAAAAATTTAAGTGAAGTGAGAAGTCGTAAAGCATATTGGAAATAGATGTGTACGCACTTCCTAATATATATATATAATTTTAATTTAGAAAATATTGTTTGTTAATTGCTTGAGGTTTTGTTTTGTCACTTACTGTGTTGGACAAAAGGCACATCATCGCAGTATACTCTTTGATAATAATATTCTTTCAAACACATACCATAACATGTGGCTTCCTGATATATTAATAAGAACAGTCCAAAGTACGTCGAAGTCTGACAATGTCAGTAATCGATCTATAAAAGTTGCACTCAATTGAAATCGCGTGTGGCGAACGGGATTCAAATGAGAACTCCATTTACTAACCACTCTGTGTTCGACATTGCTTGTACAGCTTCGAATTAGGTTGTAACGACTTTCAAATCTGTTTAATGTAACGTAACGTTTGCACCAGCCAGATTTAGATATATTATTAACTGCCGAGTTAGTTGCTTACATTATGAGGCCGTCTCCACGAGCGAGAGAATCCCGCATGAAAAAGATATTTATCAATTTTATCATATACAGGATTATTTGTAAAACACCAGCAACCTCTTAGGCAGTATAAGTACACATGATTATAAGCAACTTTTACTTTGAGAACAACCCGGGATACTCGAAAAAAAAATCAGTTGTTTCATACATTTTCTTTGGCTAAATATTGCATTTTCTATGAAACAGCTGATATTTTTCTCGAGATTTCGGAATTTTCGTAAAGAAAAGTTGCTTATAATCATGTGTACTTTCACTGCCTAAGAGGTTGCTGGTGTTTTACAAATAACCCTGTAAGTATACAGTTTATCTAAAAATATACAAAACTATAATACTAACAGTGAAAATAGAATCAAAATTACTCGAAAAACCAAGGAGATATAATTATTTTTAAAAAATATATCCGTCCCTCTCGCAAAAACACAGTTTTCTATGGCAGCTGTATAGGTGTCATTTACGATGACGTCTAAGTTTAAATCGGACTTCTCTTTCTAATTGTAATCTTTGAAGCTTTATAACTTCATTGCTGATGAAGGTATTTAAAAAATAATTTCATGATTGTTTACTAGAGCTAATAAGTATTTCATTAATAAAAAAATCGCATGCATCCGCGGCGATACACTCTCTCGTGGAGATGACGCTTAACGGGCACGGACCTTTTATGTATCAAATATTATTTTTTGAGTGTCATGTTAGAAAGTAACTGTTGAGTTATTTTGTTAACTGTAGCACAGTTGAGCTTAAGAATAGTGCTTCGTATCGATCTAACAGATATACAACGTGTAGCAGAATAAACGCTATACCTCTTAATCTCATTGTACATGAGTTGAGTACAGTGAGCCCTTAAGAGGTAAATATTGCGTTTGAGTGTAAGTTCATAATGATGATAATTGTGAACAACTTTTATTGTGGTACTAACACTGAAATCGCGAAAGAAAAAAAGTCGAGTACTCAACGAAATGTATACTGAATAGCTGATGCATTTTCGCGATATCTGGTTTGGTTCCATCCATACTAAAATTTGTTCATAATTATGAGTACAATGCCCCCCTTAAGAGGTTGCGTTTATTCTTTTACACGTTGTCCGAAATTAAGGATACATACAAAGAAGTAAATTCGTTACAACCTCATTTGCTCCTCATCATACCCCTGCTTCGTCTCATAACAGGCTACGCTACCATTATTGCACTGTATAGTCACAGTTTTTAAATACTTGAGCTATGTAACCTAAATAAACATCATTAGTGTAATTAATTTGGCTTTTACGTGTATCTGTTTAGATTTTATGATCGTTAACACTCATGCCAACTCTAATTATAAATTGTCTGCAACGCTTTGTAGCCTCTTTAAATCTAGATTTACAAGACTGTGTTGTGGAGGGCGATACATCAAACAAAAAAAAATATTCAGGCCAACGTCATTTCATTACGAGTTTTATAGACATAGTCCAGTCAAATAAGCAAGCAAGCGAAGTGGCGCGAGGTAACGGGCGTTGTATGCGACCGCAAAATGCCTCCGAAGCTCAAGGGGCAGATATATAAATGCATCATACGGCCTGTCCTACTGTACGGCGGTGAATGTTGGCCAGCACTAAGCAGACACACCCAGGAGCTTCGCGTCACGGAGATGAAGATGCTGAGGTGGATGAGTGGCGTAACGCGATCCGATCGCATACGCAACTCTTTCATCAGAGGTAGTCTTGGTGTCCGTGACGTGGGGGAAAAACTGCAAGAGTGTCGTCTGCGATGGTATGGCCACATCATGCGCCGCCCTATGGAGTACGTTGGTCGGGGATGCATGAATATGGCTGTTCTTGGGGCTAGGTCCCGTGGTCGCCCTCGCAAGCGCTGGTTGGACGTCGTTAAGTCCGACATGAGAGCCAATGGCCTAACTGAGAAGGATGTTCAAGATCGGGCAAAGTGGAGGAAGCTAAGTAGGAAGGCGGACCCTGGCAATAGCCGGGATTAACGCCAGGTAGAAGAAGTCCAGTCAAATAAGCTGGAAACTCGTATACGCCTTCATTTTGGCGTTCTAAACGTTGTTTCAAAAGACTCATAAAATCTCGTGTCTGCGTCTAAGTTATTGAAGGTCAAAGGTCAAAATTATAGAGCACCCATAATAAGGTATTTTACCAAAAAAATCTAATTAGTCCGTCTGATAGATTTTCAAAAAATATTCGACACGTATTTTTTATTTTTTTACGTAAACTAAAAATAATGGAGATACAGCGAGTTGAAGACATGCGTGACGTCATTTTTTTGAAAATCTATCAGACGGACAAATTAGATTTTTTTTAGTAAAATACCCTATTGTAGACTGTTAAATTTGATCATAGGTGTTAACATCATTGGAGCTATAGAAACCGATATAATCGCTAAAAACCGATTTCTGTGACCTTTGACCTTCAATAACTTACGACGCAGACACTAGATTTTATGACGTTTTTGACATAACATCTAGAACTCCAAAATTAAGATGTAAACGAGTTTCCAGCTTATTATCTGTCATTCCGAAGTGAAACGCTAATTTGACTGGACTAACAATCAACTGAGTCAAATGGCACCCATCACAACACAACACGAAGCGATATGTTTTGGCACTTGTAATAATTCACACGTAGCCACAACGCTGTGGGCTCCGAAAGACTACAAACCTATATTTTTGTAGTCTTCTCATTAATTTCATGGCAAATGTGTTAAAAATCAGATAACTTGTAATGTTCATAATATTGTAGTTTATTACTTAAATATGAATTGTGCAAGAAATTTTTTCTCAAAAAGTTCTTCAGTAGGTACATTTTTGCTAGTATAACTCAACAAAATGTTTGTCATTTTGAAAGTTACTTTGGGGAAAAAATGGGGAACGTGATGAAAAACCCAACGTATTTCACGTAATTCACTTTCGGTTTTTTTTTTTTTTTTTTTTTCTTAATTTTTTTTTTTTTTGTGCTTTTGTCTATACAGATATGCCAGCCCCATACTTTCGGTTTCTCTTGCCCCTTTTCTTGAGTATCGCTAAACATTTCAACATTGCAAATGTCTATAGAACATCATTTGTTTCAGTACAGAACGCACTTCTTTGAGCAACATGGATGGATGTAACGCCATCACAGGTGAGGAAATTACATTTATGTATTGATTCACAAGCTTTTGTTCGTGACTTCGCTCGTGCCTTTAACTGTATCCAGTGTCCCATGGGATTCATCAAAACCGGTTCTCCTATTTAGGCTCAAAAAGGCAACAAATAACGTATTAGCAAATCCTCTATTTCAAGTGTTTTGTTATATGTCTCATGTAAAGTAAGACTAGTAGTTTTTAGTTGGTGGCATTGGATCAGTGATTGAACTGCATCAAACTGCTTGAAAAGCGACTTGTTTCAAACTTTTTAGTCGTTTTTAGCGGTCGGGTTTTTGACAAAGTCAATTTTTTTTATACTACACCTGCTCGGAAAGTACCTTGATACTTTATCAAATTTACGGTAGAAAGTACGTCATTGCATATCGAACAAATATGCGGCGAGAAAACGCATCTGAGCGGGAGAGAAAAGTGTATGAAAATCCATTTCTTACGTGGTTTTTCTTTTTTAATTTTGGGTAAGACTATGCGCTGGTAACCTAAATATCAAAAGCCAAAAAGTTTTTACAGTGAGTTTTTATCTCCAAGTTCGCAAAATGACACTGGCCACTAGCTGTGTGTTGGATGGTGTCAAACAATTTGAAAAAAGAACATGTGAAAATTGCAGACGCCATTGGCGCCATTTTCAAATTAAGCTTCACTAACTGCAACAATTTCAATATAAATTTCAATTAGTAAAGATTTAGTTTTTTATTTTCCTCGTAGGTGTAGTATAAAGCACTATGTATCACTCGAGAGAAAGTGCGATTCCCGATCTCGGGTGTTTTAAAGCCCTCGCCTACGGCTCGGGCTTCAAACGACACCCTCGACGGTAATCGGTCACTTTCTCCTCTCGGTGAACAATGTACTATATTTCCTACATTTTAGTAAGTTACTTTTTGGAATCGTCTCCTCGAGCCCCTTTATCTTGAAACCCCACCCGATAGGTACCGAAAAAAAAATTTTTTTTTTGAAGGCGTAATTTGGCGGCAAAAATCCGCCATTTTGTTTTCTTTTCTTTTTTTTTTTTTTTTCATTTTGATATAACCAGCGTCACTCTCACAGTAAATACGAATCTAACGACACCTCTCAAGCTAAAATCCATTGAGCCGTTTAGACTCTAGGGCGTGCCAAAAAAATATACATACATACACACACACGAAAAACATAACCCTCCTTCTTTCGCAGTCGGGTAACAAGTAGCTTTTGTCCGCGACTTAACCATTTTCATAGCTCATTTTCATAGCGCATAGCCATTGAATAGCTCGGACTATGAAAACTATTAAATTTCTTTGCAAAGTATAAAATATAGCGTGCAGAAGACGAAAGCGACTCGGTAAAGATGACTCAAAAACTACTAATGGATTTGCCATTTTCGCCAGTGAATGGGGCTATTTTTTAGGAAGGTTTACGTGTATAATTTGTAAAGGTTTTGCGTAAATTGGCTGAAATTTTGCGCTAATTGTTGTCGTAAGTAACAAAAATTTACACCCGTGCGAAGGGGGGCGGGTTGCTATTTTACAACAATTAGAGCCTTTATTTACACGGAGGAAACTCGCTATGGTGACTATCTTAACATAGCGAGTTTCCTCCGTGCCTCGGAAAGCACGTTAAGCCGTTAGTCCCGGCTGTCATTTGTAGATCTTTGGCAGTTGTTACGGATAGTCAGAAACCAGTAAATCTGACTCCAGTCTTGCCATTAAGTACCGTGTTACCCAGTTAATGGGTTGTGGAGGTCTGGTAGGCAGCCGCTCCCCGTAAAACACTGGTAAACACTGGTATTCAGCTAAATCCGGTTTGACTGGAAGCCGACCCCAATATAGTTGGGAAAAGGCTAGGCAGATGAGAGCCTTTATTTATCATCAATACTACTGAGCCTTACGTTATTAAGGGCGTTTAAAATCTCTACGTTTAATACATTTCTAATAAATATTATATCTCGTTCCAGGTTGACACGAGCAGCGCCGTTGAATCACAAGAATGTTGTAATAGTTACATGAACATAGTATGTATAACACAACCGACCTAGCCACTGCCGGATTACTGAATTTATACTGTTCACGCCTTTGTACAAGTCGATAGATCAGTTCCTTGGTTTTTTTTAATGATAAATCTGCATAAATTTTTGTTTGGTAATGGTATAATGATGCGGATATCACAGTCAAACTGTGGAACTCTGCTAGCGTCTATCTTCCCATTCCACATATAACCCTTCTGCCTTCAAAGCAAGAGCGAACAGGCATCTTCTGGGCACGCTCGCTCCACCACAGACCTTATCCGTCGCTTTCCATCAGACGTCACCAAAGTTATGAGCAAACCCTTTACTAAATATAAAAAAGTCTATATTTTTCCTCTAAATAGTATAAAGAAGCTGTATGCCTGTCGGTTCATCCATTTACTAAACCACTCAACGGATTTTGATACGGTTTTCACGAATAGAAAGAGCGATGATCGCCAAAAAACCACTACGCCAAGGCCACGGTTTTTGTCGAAGAACGTGTCAAATCTTCTGGTCTCAGTTCCTTATTGTAAAATAGACAGAAGACGAGACACAAACCTAGCGTACAAAACCCAACGCAGTTATAAAATTGTTTAGATTTTACTTTTGGTATAAAAATAATTAAATCAACTTCGATTCTAATCTATACTTCCATACTGTAAATGTCTGCCTCTGTCTGTCTGTCTATCTGTCGCGCTTTCACGCCAAACTGCGGAACCGAATTCAATTAAATATGGTACAGAAATAGTCTAGAGCCTGAGAAAGGACATAGGCTACTTTTTATCCCGGGAGTATGTTCCCAAGGGAAAACGCGGGCGAAGCCGCTTGCAGAAGCTAGTAGTTCATAATTATGTGTGCAATATTTGAACAGTAGTGCCAAGGATTTCGACCTTATAATATCGATGTTGAAAATCTGTTCACCAAGATATTTAATTAATTATGTAAAAATAATATTTCGTTAAATTCCTCACTGTTGTTGATACACTATGCACGAACATTTCTAAATCATCAAAAAATTCGATCTATCGACTAAAACTACGGCGTTAGATGTCTAAGCACGTTATTGTGTCGATAGCAAATATATCTATCGATAGAAATGTCGATAAATATCTGCATGCCGACATAATTGACCCTAGTGTTGCGCTTGTGAAGAGAATTGTCGATAACGACATTTTGAAGCTTTATGTCGGGTCCAGAGAGTATTTTCATTTCTATTTCTATGTATGACCAATTTCTTGTCGCCTATGTTTCTTAATTATGCTTTTAAATGAAGTGTCAACAGGTAACTGTTCAATTTCTGTTAAGCCAGAAAGGCATTGGCAGGTGGCTTTCTTAGTGCCTATAGAGTGGCCTAGCGAGTGAAGTTGCGAACGAGAGGACGTTGGACTGCGCGCTTTGTGCCTTACGCTAGGAGCAGCTGGTGTAATGCAATATAGTGAATGCTGCGTG
The DNA here is from genome assembly GCA_950371165.1 of Lacanobia oleracea. Lineage (NCBI taxonomy): Eukaryota > Metazoa > Arthropoda > Insecta > Lepidoptera > Noctuidae > Lacanobia > Lacanobia oleracea. The sequence goes on along the minus strand of OX493386.1, from coordinate 2,311,372 downwards.
AAGTGATTACGAAGTGAGCTGTCATTATATCATCATCATCATCATCATATGAGCCTGCAGACGACCAATGCTGGCCGGCGGCCTCCCCGCGCGCATCGCCAGCCCGGCCGCTCCTGCGCGTGAGCATCCTCCGGGTCATCGGTCCATCTTGTGTAGGGCCGCGCTAACGTGATCCATTTCCATTGCATTCCATCTTGATTACTTTATTGACAGATCACTCCACCCAAGCATTCACCTCGATATGTTTACAGAATCGCACTCTTTAGTGATTCTCCTTCGCTACTATAATCGACAGGCGACTCGCTAAACTTTTAGGCGCTAAGAAAACCGCACAGTGCGTTTTCGATCTAATTGTATTACTCGAGAAGATAAAAGTTTCGTATATTTTTATTAGTGTAAACATTTATTTGTTAATCTATTTTTAAATACATTATACTATTATCTTGATAACTTCTTTACGAGAAGATATTATAATCTCCTTCAATTTATGAATCTTTTTATTATTCATCTTTCTCTGGACCCACGTGCTTGACAATATTACAGAATGTTTAATTTTATTGATACACTAAGTTTGTATAGAAACACACGTATTTTGTATGATAAAGCTATTAGTTTTACGATAAACGTTAAAAATACCGGGGAATAGTACTGCTCCACCCATCCAATGTCGTTTGCCTGATGTAGAAGGATAGATATTTTTTTGTGTAAACAACATTGCAAACGACCTTTCAGGTAGGTAATTAGTCTCAGGAAGAAAATCAAATCTTAAATCGTAATATTAAAATATGAAAAAAAAAAACTTAGATTTAAATTTAAAGAAAAATGATAGTTGGCAACTAGGTGATGTTCCAAGGCCTATTAAAATGTAAAATGGCGCCGAAAAGTCTATACTTAAATCATGATTGTATTAAAATTTTAAATGAATTCATTATAATTATCATTTTTTATTTTTCGCGGTTATGGTGGCCGTAATTTATAGGGTTTGGTGATAGTTATGCCTGTCAAGTATAACTGTACTGGCCTTAGAGTGTAGGGCCACCTTGACATACTATAAAAATAAGTACAGTAGTACCCAACTGATATGGCTTGCCGATGTACCTGTGCAGAAGACGAATTTTCAAAGCGCGGGAAATGCTATTGACCAATCGGCACGCTCCCTGCACTGCACTTCTGTTTCCTGTACCGCTATTGGTCGGCAGCCGCCGCCATGATAGCGCGCGCCGCGTGCCATGCACGTGACTTGCGAGTGAGGCGGAACTAACAACTGCAGTGTAATATGAGCCTTATAATAGTGGCTTAAGGTTGATTGTAAGTTTTAAGTATTCTTTCGTAAGTCTTCGGGCCATACTTTCCTTTCTGCGCGAACGAAGATTCACGACGCGCCTTATTAGTTGGGTACTACTGTAATATTGTTGAATCTGCAAAAAGCTCTTACATTAAAAGTGAATATTGTGGAGCAGTAACATATTTTTACACGAACTCAGATATTATTATTATATAGTTTTATTTTCGTTAAAATAAAACGATTAAAAACGTTCTTTTGTGATTGAGTGAGTTGAAATCCTAAATTCCAAATTATGCCCAATGTAACAATTATGAATAAATATTTATAATGAATATGACCTTGTTTTTAATTACCTATTGCTAAGTAGTTGTTTCAGTTTCACGCTATCTTATTCATGCTCCTTCATCCTCCATCTTTCCTTTTGTGTCCCAAAGCATGCTACCGAAGTGACCTATGAGGCAGTGGAAGTTGCAAAGGTTTTTTTTAACTATGGGTACTCCCTGGTGGAAACACCTTTGCTGTAACCAGTGTTGGGCTAAATTTAGTTAGACTAATGACTAACGGTTGAATAAGTCAATCATGATTGATGACTAATGATTGATCAGTTGAATCTGTTAGTTATGACTAATGATAGATTAGTTTTAGTCTTATGATTGACTTTCAGGAAAAGTGACGTGACGTTCACGTATCCTTTTTAACGAGTTTATAATTAAGTAGCATAAGTTAAAGAGGGTTTCACAAATCTTTCTTTAAATTTGAAGTTTTTCCACGAAATCTGCGGCCAATACCAGATACGAATAGAAAATTGTTGTAAATTTAATTTTCAACGGATGGCGTACATAAAATAATTGAGTACCTAAGCGCTCTTTATCCATTTGCGCAATTTTATGAACATGTTACTAACAAAAGTAAAAATAAGAAATCGCTGGAGAAATCATACATGACTACGAATTTATGTTTTTAATCAATTTCAAATAAAACTATATTTAGTATTTAGTACAAAATGTCGCTTTAAATAAATAAAAAAGTCCAGTCCACAGTATTGTTCTCTTTCAATTAAAAACTAACGATTAAATGATTAGTGGCTAATTGATTTAGTCATGATTATGAGTGAGCTCGTCAATCATGATTACATTAGTCATGATTGATCAGTTGATTGAAAACTTTAGTTGATTTGCCCAACACTGGCTGTAACAAGTATAAGTTACATGAACAATTCTATGGAACGTCTATAAAGTTCTAGTCCTATTAAAAAATGCTCCCGCTCTGAGCGTAGCAGAAGGGAGTGTCAAACTCTTACTGATAAAACCCATCCGTTTTCCTCCGAATGCCCTTTGCGTTCCAGGGCCGCGGTGACTTTCGAACAAATAACGCAACCCTGACTGCCACCTACCCTAACAAAACAATACATTCTTACAGGAGTAATCGATCATTTATGCTTTAAAGCCTAAACTAAATCTAACACTGGAGACATACAATTCAATAACTCCTTTTAGGCCAGTGTGCAGCTGGCACTCTGCATGCTGGTCTTTTTAACCGACTTAAAAAAAAAACCCATCGGAACCTTATTACTAAAGGTGCTCCCACACAGCAGTTATTTAACGTTAGAGACTGACTTTTTTAAACAAATTATAACAAAAGTTATAAATTGTTGATGTTATACAACTTCATTTAACAAAATGTTTTACAACTAATTACAATATGATATAACAAAATATAACTTTTGTTTTATAACATCATCAGAGCCTCAGCGGGACGTTAGCGGAAGGGCGCGGGGGGATTGCGCGAGCGTTCGTCTCCGTCACGTACAGTTCCAATCACGCAAGCTTGCCTCCGGAAAGTACGCCGCAATCGGCTGCGCAGAATGTCAATTTGACAACAAACATACCACCGCGCATGCGCGGGTAGCTCGCGCATGCGCGGATTAGCGCAAGCGCGCGGGTGTAGTGGCATCTCACTCGCTCGTATACGTTCGATGCATAAGAGTGTCCCGCTTGCTCAATGCAATACGACTGTGGATGCGAAAAGTGTTACACGTAGTTATTGTTTTTAGTAATTTATTATGGTTATTTCTTACAGTTTGATTTGTGTTCTTGTGGTGTATGTGTTTGTTGTGTTACTTTTTGATATTTTATTGTTACTGGTAGTCTTTGTTACTTGTTTATAGTATAATACGTATAAACAAAAAAATATTTTAAGAACGTAACACTTTTTTACGCGATTGCACCTGCGCGGACTTCACTCGAAGCTAACTTCCGAGAGGCAAGGCAAGTCACGCTGACGCGACCTGTACACAGCTTTAGTCGGTTCATTCGGTGCAATGGTGAAGCACGTGTTATATGTGATTTGTCAAAATGTCTCGTTCTACTTGGAGTAACGAAAATGTGATCAAATTGATTGAACTATTTCAAGAGAAACAAGTCTTGTGGAATACGCAGATGGATGAATACAAGGATCGAAATAAAAAACATGACGCATGGATGCAAATTGCGGCTGAATTTAATTTAGATAAACAGTCGGTGTAAATTTCAGAGAGAGAGTAAGAAGCCTAAATCAGGTGCGGGGGCTGACGATATACCAAAATGGTTTGCGTATAAAAATCTTTAAAACATTTCGTAAAAGATTCAGGCCACAAGTTACACAAGACAGAACATCAGAGGAAGCTTTGAAACTCTTGAAAGACATGTATGAGAGTCGACGCGACAGAGATGAAACTGATATTTTTGGAGAATATGTCGCAAGCAAACTAAAAGAAATAAAAAATACTTATGCCAGATATACCGCGCAATATCATATTAATAATATTTTATTCAATGCTTCCATGGGAGAATATGATTGGTCAACCAATACGATAGAAACACCCAGTAATGCTGCTGGTGCTTTCAAAAGATACAACAGTGCACCAAGTCCATCCACTTCATCGGATAATTGTTCAAATACTAACGCCACACAATTCAGTGAAGATTCTACGCAATCATTAGATGATTTGTTGCAATCAATCCAAAACTAATGATAACTTTGGATCAACATTGATTTTTAGTTTGCTTGCTGTATTCTTCATTAAAAATACTGCAAAAATTAATTTTTAGCTTACTGTATTTTCATTGAACATTTCTGAAAAAATATTATTAATGTTAACATTGAAATAAAAGAACTGATTTGTACTTACGTGTAAATATTCTTTTAATCCCTCGTTGAGAGCCTCGCACAATTCTGGTATGATCATACTTATAAGTTAGTGTGATATTTTGAACACATCTCCAAGACTACCGTAACTGCTACCGGTTGCTAAAAACCTTAATGTAACTGCTAATCTTTCTGTATAATTTATTGCTTTTCTCCAATTAGTATCCTGCTTAGCAATATTCGTTCCGACTAAATTCAGGAGAAATTCGAATTCTGAACTGTTCATTCTTAACTAGCACTGTACCTACTGTTCTCTCGCTTTCAGAGTTCGACGCATCCAGTAAGAGCGCCTTTTCTTTTTCTTCAAACAAAAAATAAACGCCAAACCTATCAGCACTTCCTCCATTATTGGGTCACTACCACCTTCCTCGAAAGACAAACCCAAACTGATTGAACATAATGTTATACGATGTTATACAACGAGTTCAACCAATGTGGGAGCGTTTATAACATATAACATTTCTTAACATGTTGTAGAGTATTGTTACACGCTATTATAAATGTTATCGTGTTACACAATGTTGTATAACGTTATATAACTGTTGTGTGGGAGCACCTTAAGCCTTCGCTGTCCGTCCGTCCGTCTGTCCGTCTGTCTATCAGCGGTCTGTAGCTCATGAACCGTAATAGGTAGAGAGGTGAAATTTTCACAGATTATGTATTTCTATTGCCGCTATGACAACAAATAATAAAAAATAAGGTTTATAGTACGGGCCGGTTTTAGTTGCTACATTACATTTATGATATCTCACCACCTAACATGGCCTGACTGTGGAATTTGTTTGTCTTTTTAGTTAGAGGTTGTGTTCTTTTAATTTTGTTTTTTTTTTTGTGAGGAATAAACATGGTCTTTCTTTTCCTCATACTGCCAACTAGCGGCAACTTTTTAAATGGTTTCATTACCTAGACACACACACAGTACAGTAGTGATTAAAGTCCAGGTCCTGACGGATAGTAAGTAGGTACGCTATATGTAAATATGCTACCAAGTATACTAAAAATCCATCTCATATTAAACACCTTAGAGAGTGAAATTTAAAAAAAAACTGGACAAGAGTGAGTCGGATGCATCCAAAACGGAAAATTTCCCAGTAAACTAAAAGTCTCAATCATCAAGCCTTTGTTCAAAAAGGGTAAAAAGGAGGATATCTCTTGCTATAGGCCAATAGCTTTATTACCTATTTTTTTCCAAAATTATTGAAAAAATCTACAATAGCATTTATAACTATTTTGAAAAACATAATCTTTTTGTGAGTGAACAGAATGGATTCCGTAAAAGCAAAACTATCAATATGGCCATCTACGATCTTCTTATTGGGATTTACAAAAACATGAACAATGGGACACCAGTAACGGCTATGTACATGGACATGACCAAAGCTTTCGACCATGTGGATCATAAATTACTGGTCGAAAAACTGTATAGATACGGCATACGGGGTAATGCTCTGGACTTGATAAAATCGTATTTAAGCCACAGGTTAGAAATAACTGAAATAAGCTTTGTTTTGCGACGAAAACTGAAGTGAAGTATTTATCATGCCCCAGAGATGTTACATATGGCGTGCCGCAGGGAAGTGTTTTGGGTCCCTTGCTTTTCCTTATTTATATAAGCGATTTACCACGAGCTGTGAAAATTCCGTTAGTCCTTTTTGCTGATAGTACTGCTGTATTTTCTCCGACTGACATTAACACATTTGAAAATGACATAAACGATACTTTAAGTGACATTATAAATTGGTTGACATAGTCCATATTTAAATTTATATAATATATCACATAAACTTAGGTCTACGACAGTAAAATTGTAAACTATTGTACGCCTAACATGGTAGAGCAGTGCAAATGTGCACAAATTAATTGAATAACAACTCTATAATAACCACCGTCTCACAATAAAGATCTTTGACTTTGGACTCTCGCGAATTTGCGGTTTTAGGCACTTGTTTCACCGCCGGCGAGACAAGTGCTGAGGAAAGGGACAAAAGATACAGATCTCATGTGAGTAAAAGAGACATACATTCATAGTCGATAGCTGGCTGTTCACACTGCCGGCGAGCAGGTTTTACCTCTAGTTAATCGCAGCGACAAGATCTATCAAAGATTTTACTCGCTCAGCGACTTCCTGCTCGCTTGGCGGTCAGAACCAAACCGTTACCGTCACCAAACAGCGGTAATTTCTACCTATAATGCGGACTGGAGCGAGTATTGCGAGTAAAAGCTCGCACACAAAAGCACTTGCTGAAAGCCCAGCGTCAAAACTATCGGAACTTTTCACTCGCTACTCGCTGCTCGCCAACTCATTTCGAGTTTGAAGCTTTACAGAGGCGGCTTTAGCCTATTGAGCGCCTGTGTGTAATCCCTGGCGCCCTCTAGTAGGCGCGCGATAAAATTGTTTCTTTTTAGGATCGGATGTCATCAAATGGGTCCTGTCTCTCAGGGCGGTGCGGAAGGGAATGTCAGACTCTTACTGACTAAAACCCATCTCTGTTCCTCCAAATCACCTTTTTCGTTCAAGGGCCGCGTCCCCCTTCTATTATGCGGACATCCCTTTGAGGCGCGTATGGAACACGACGCGCCGTCGACCCGGGCCTGATTCTGATCGAACGGCGAGCCACCCAACGCTCGCCATCCACAGGCCCGCGCCTACGATGGACGGGAATCGCTCTGCGACTCAACGCCCGGGGCGTCTTCTTCTGTAGCAGCGGCTGGGACGTGACGACCATTATTTAGGTTCCCGATGGTGGTGTGTTCCGACTCCGAGAACCATGAAAGTGTGAGTTATCTCGAGCCCTAATTGCCGCATCCTCTCAATGACTCTCGCAACCCCGCGTGTCATTACGTCGGCCGCCGCTTCGTGCGACCCTCCCAGCGCTAGGACCAGCGTTTCGTCAGCATAACAAACTACGCTGGCGTCCACCGTCGAGTGCCTCTTGCGGAAACAGAACAAACAATCAAAAACGCGTCATCAGTGCAACGCCAGCTATCGAACAAGTAAGTAAACTGCCAAAATGTTTAGCATTGGAAGACGTTAAATAAGGAGCCCGTATGATACCATTAAGGTATTAAAATGTTCACTTTTATTTTGCTACGTATAAAAGTTTCATAAATAACTTAACAATGTGTTTTAGGGTAATATTCATGTTTTCATGCATTTTATTTTTCTCAATAGATGGTGCTTTGCCTAATCACAATACATTAGGAAGTTTCCTACTAAACTTAAAAATTCAATATATTTTGATTTGTGGATCGGTTGTTATGATAAATACCGATAAGGTGTAAAAATGTTCAATTTTATTTTGCCACGTGGGTATTAAAAGTTTCACACATAACTCTACAGATTGTTTTGGTGTTTTATACATGCGTTCGTGAATTTCATTTTTTTCAATAGATGGCGCTTTAATCCGAATACATGAGGAAGAATACATTAGGAAGTTTCTTACTAAACTTAAAATTTCAATATCTTTTGTTTTGGTGGGTCGATTTTGATGAAATAAACGCTAAATGTTACTCGGATTATCACTTAATATTTTTAAGTACCTAGATTTGGAAACCAATCTGTGGTTTATGCGTGATGCTCCCTCAAACGCACAGACAAACAGATAAACAGATAAAAATTTCAAAAATAGCATATTTGTGTTTTGAAAAATATTCAGTGTACAGACACGGTTGGTCTACGATTTTATTATATGTATAGATAAACCATTCACAGGCACTTTTGAAACGCCAAGGTCGGTCAGTCAAAAACATGGAAGCTATTTGCACGTTCCAAAGTGTAGATCTCTATGGAGAAGAACGTGCAAGAAACTCCACGGACACTCTTTTAAATAATGTTCTATTTACAAAATTGTGAGTTACATATAGGTTCTTGTTGCATCTGCATGTGAAGACAATGCAAAGGAAAAAAAAAGGCTTATTATAAGAATTTAAAATATAAAGTTTAAATTGAGCCAATGGTAGTTAAGACATGACTAGTCTGAACCGACGGCGCCGGTTCACGAACTTGACGCGTGTATCGGCACCTTTTAGCTCAACCATTTCGAAGGGAACCGAATGATCCAACCCACGCACCGCCATCAGCGAGATATTGAGTGAGCATGACATGCTCTCAACCACCATGCTCGTTCATGTCCAACAAGTAAAACTATAACTAATCACATAAAATGTAAATGGCTTCATGGTACTCACATTTACAAAATTTTAAAAATATGCTTCTACTTTACACAAAACTATGGTTGTCAATGACCAAATAATGAAAAATAAATTAATAAAAACAACGATTAAGTTCTTACATCAAAAAGAATAAATAAGTATAGTTATGTAAGTACCTATAAAAAAAAGAGAGTGAGCATCTCTTCCAAATATAAAAACCTAACAAAGCTGTGACTGTGGAGCAGGACCAGCATTTAGCCAAGCGTTTTTATCGAGGATATAATCTCCAGTTTATAATATGCTTGTCTACATAGTGTGCGTTTTATGCATGCTTTAAATTTTCTCTCATTCAGTTCGAGAATATCAACTGGTATTTTATTATAAAATTTAACACAGTCATAAAAGAAGTGTGTACTTTGGCCAATCTGAATCGGGGTTGATCTAATTTGTTCCTATATCTAGTATTAAAATTATTCCTGTCACTAATCTTGCTAAAAAGATGAAAATTTTTCTTAATGAAGGTTCTATAACACCATCGTTCACCATTCCCTCAATCATGGTATCCACTTCCTTTACACGTGCTACCGGTAATCTTGGTCGCTGACGAATAGGCAATTCTTCTCATGTAGGTAAACTTTTAAAACACCTGGCAACTTCCAGGCAATTCATTTAAGGTGGAAGCGTCAGGGTAGCCCGCGAAATTCAAATATTTTTATGTCTTTTGCAATTTGCCGGTCAGTTAGAAGCTGTATGTTGATCAAAATACGATTTGCGGCCGTAACGCGTATTTATCTAAAGAATTATAACCATTTTAATCATCAATATAGCCCTCTAAGTTCATGAAGCCCTATAGAATGACTTTTTCATGAAATAACCATTCAAACCAAAAATTATTTGAACTTAATTTAACAAGATCCAGAACCTAAGATAATAAAAACAATATTTACTTTGAAAAGACGTCACAGGCAGTGCGAATTGTCAAGGTCGATTCGTCAAAAATATGAAGCTAAAGGTCATGCACACTATAACGGCACCGCTCCAATCCAACAATTTACCTTTCGTTCAAATTAGAGCTTTAAATCATGTGTCGTATAATATATTTTGTAATGTCAATATGAAAAAGCCACCGACCGGCAGTCAGCGCGCTTGCAGCTATCATACAACTCGACTCGCAACCCTTTGCGCTGCAAGCGAGCGGACCGTGAGCTTACAGCGCGCCGACCGCGTGCTAACTGCGCGCCGACTCCGAGTCGCATTATTCCATTATGAAAACAAACGCCATATAACAATTGTGTTCACGGTGCAGCAGGCCAGCGCGCGGACTAGGTACGAGCTTGCATCTCGCGGACGAGCCGTAGTTAGCGCGCGGGCGGCTTAAAATTCGAGGTACAGCTCTGCAGTTGCGGTGGCGGTATAATGTGCCATGACCGTTATTCTGTCACGCTAGCGACAAGAGCAACGAGCATGTTCTGCAGTGCTTCTCACCGTGTTACTCAGATGCAGTGAGTATGAAGTAAGCCGTCATTCCGTCTCGTTAGTATGGATTGACAGTTCATCCACCTAAGTTTACTTGCTGAGATGTTGACAGAATATGGCGCCTGCAACACTCATCGTACTCATCTCCAGCGCAACAGAGTTGCACGTTTTATTTAAAAGTGTAGGTAGCTCCTATAATACATTCGCTGTGTGTTCATGCGAAAGGAATTCATTTTCGTAACCTAACCTAACCACTAAGAAAATGTGAATGAAATGAAATGAATTTGACAGTTACTGTCAAATTGTGTTGTCATTCATTCTTAGGTCGGGTTCGGGACCAATCGTAATCAAGTCCGTAGGTTATACAGAGTAGATACGCCCGCAACTAAGCCCGAAACTACGGACTTCAGGCTTAGAGAGTAGCCCCCCTGACTGATCAGCAGTAGGTACGATTAATTAATGGCGGACCACGATATCGCAGCGATACTGTGGATACCCTCAGCGGCTGAGGGTCATAAGTTATCAGAATAATGCAACGTGTTATTGCGACCTCTCATCAAGGGGTATCTTATTAGAAAATGAACAAAGCTTTGCACTACCTAGTATTTAACGAACGGACCTGTATTATTATATTATATTTCGTGGTGAACGCTTCTCTGTTGCAACGACTTTTTTTTCTGAAGCAAAATGTATAGATCGCAGTGCGTGCTGGTGGTAGGACTGCTCGTCGGGTTGGCGCGCTCTTGGGGTGAGCATAATTTAAGGGCCCCTTATCCGAAATTTACGTTTCTAGATCGAGTTGTTTTCAGAGAAATCACCATATATAAATTCGTAAAAAAATATATAGTATAGATGCATGTGAGATCTAGTGACTTTTTTGGTTAAAAACACGATATTTAACATTTTGATCGATAAAAAAAAAAACAGGAAGTAAAATCGATTTTGAAAGTATTTTAAGTTGTATGAGGCTTGTGGGAACGTAATTTTTATGAAAATATAACATTTCATTTACTAATCGGGTTTGACAGGGATATTATTGGATAGATTTATAATATGGCACTTTTTTATCTATATATATAAAAATGAATCCCTATTTCCCTTGGTCATCGCATCACGCTTGAACGGCTGGACCGATTTCGATCATTCTTTTTTTGTTGTGTGCGTTCTGGTCACGAGAAGGTTTTAGGCTATATATTATCACGTTATGTGCTTTGGAGGATGAGTAATATTCAAAAATGTCCGTTTTAACGACAGGCACAAGGTTCGATCCCCGGCCAGCAACAGCTTTTATTTTTGTATTTATTTTATCTCTTGAACTGTATTTTTACACCATAATTTTGTAAAAAAACATAATAATTGATAACATGTTATTATTATATTTTGTATTTTTTTTCTCTGTATCTGTGCCAAAATGTAATGGCCTACATGTTAAATGATAATTAACAGAACGCATCACGTTCAAAAGTACAAGGATAGGAATTGTGGCAATTTACATGAAATCAACATTACATAATGCAGATACCCATAATGCCATCTATTGACCTCAAGACAGCATGAGAATAACATCAAACATATTTTTTAGTTATTAGTGGTACTATTAAGACGTCTGAAAAAAAGGGATCTTTTCATTTATTGTTTTAGCGTCAAATTATAACTTTTGCATGCCGAACGGTAAAATATGGCTGAACCTACCTTTTATCTTTTTATCACCATGTACTGTACCCATATTTGCAAAATAAATGACTTACTTACTTTAAAAATATCGTTCTGAATGAATTCCTATTAATAAAAATAAAACAAACTCAGAAGTAATATTTAGACAGTTCAACTTCAGATTGCATAAATGGCGTTATGTATTTGATCTCATTTTTTTAAATCGTCAACAGGCGTCCGCTTACATTTAAGCTTAACTTGAGTTGCTCAAAAATGTTTTTTTACGGGTCTAGGGCCTGGGGTCACGTCATACCACCCGCGAGCAGCTGGCGAAGTCCCATGGTAGAAGAGTCGCGAAAAGAGTTGAATTAGATTGGTTAATCGGATGTCTAACCGGGTTCTAAAAACTTAAATCGTTTCGATTTACGTTCCCAATTCGAAATAAATTTAGAATTAACTTGATTCATCAAGTAGTTTCTTAACTTAGTAGTTTGAAGAATAGCACCATTCATATAGCGCAAAATAATATTAGCATACTAAAGATCAAATATGCAAACATCTGGCCTTTTTATGGCCCGACGCCATAAAGAAGGCTGTTAAAGGCAGCATGCACAGAGCGGTCCACACTGCAGAAGACCGCATTGATACGCGGCGTATGTGGTCGCGATCCTCAGCATTCCAGGAACGACGGAGAAGAAGAAAAATGCGAACATGATATAAGCAGGCCATTCAAATGCGCATTATTTTACGAATACTGTTAAAAATTGCCGATGGTATACACCACAATCAAGAGATGGTTAGGTTATTTTAGAAGATAGCCTATGTTGTCCGTTGCTTCAGCATTAATCGTGAACGGGGAATCCTCCGTCCATGCAGACCATTACGACACGGATAATATTGAAAAATGTTTTTGGGAAAAACTAAGGAAAATATTTCCATGAAAACGCAAAGGAAGAAAGTGATATTACCATCCGTAAAAAAAACTTATAATTTCTATTTAAATAATTAATTTATAAAAAAATTTGCAAAGGCACTTAGCTGAACGTCACACGTATCCAACAAACTGTCATAGTAGCTGAAATAAGATTTCGGTTGATTGCTCCGGCATGGCTTAAAACTGTTCAATTCCCAGTGAAGCAACAGCTCAGGGCCAAAAACTATCCGTTGCGGGTTTCACCCTCCAGTGGATCACGGGAAACTGTAGATCCCCAGGCAATGACGCCAGAGACGAACTTTGCGAAGAGAGTTTCCGAGACGGTACTGCTGGACCTGTACCCACTTCTCCTCTTACCTTTCTCACTGATTCGTACATGAATTTGCCAGAGATCAACTGAACTTCAAGACAACAGATGGTCACCGTCTACAAATTACAGTGCAGCCTATACATGCGACTAACTAAGCAACTTCTCAACCCAAGTAGAAATACCCTCCGAATAATAATAGGTATAATTACGGGTCATTTCAAAAATATCTTTCCAACATAGGCACTGCGGCACGATGGATCGATGATTTAAAAAAGGTGGCTGGCAGTGGATGGACGTGGACTGCACAAGACCGGAATGGTTAGCACTTTGTGGGAGGCTTACATCCTGCCGTCTGATGCCGTATGATGATGATAATGATAGTCGACATAGACAGCTCAATGTACAGAGGTTGCTTCGATACCGAGAAATCAGTAGCCCACTTCATTCTGGAAATGAGGCCTTTGCTACCCGACGTGCAAAAATCTTCGGAAAAATGAGGACACTCAGCGAAACCTATATGCGTAGCTTCGCTGGCTAACCTTGCCAGAACTCCTAAGCACAATAGCGCGAATGGGAGTCTATAACGGAATCTCAACTGTATTCTCTCCGTTGCAAGGGTAGTCTTTCGTTCTGGATAGAGTTTTCCATTTCAACTTTATGTAGCTCTACCCTAGCAACTTTTATCAAATTAAAACGTTTCTCATTAGGAAAAATTACTAAGGTTGGTCGGCGTTTTGAATAGAAGAGGTAATACAGCCAATGACTTGCATTCTAAGGGGGTCAAGCAATGCTAGAAGTTGACTGTTCGTATATCTTATGCCACAATGGTTGCTGGTCGCTCACAATGGGCCTTATCAGAAGGCTTGAAGTCACTCAAAGGACAATGGAGAGGGCAATGCTTGGAGTTTCCTTGCGTGATCGAATCAGAAATGATTATATTCGTAGAGAACCAAGGTTACCGACATAGCCCGAAGCATCGCCAAACTAAAGTGACAAAAGGCAAGGCATATTGCTCGCAGAACAGACGGTCGATGGGGCCGAAAAATTTTGGAGTGATGACCGCGTGCCGTCATCACTCCAAAGTCGCCGGCCTGCCGGGAAAAGGGAAAAGGTGCTGTCGGGAAAAGGGGCCCTTAATTTAATTAATTCAGACAACCACTGATCCATTTCCATCATCATCATCTTCTACCTGGCGTTAATCCCGGCTATTGCCAGGGTCCGCCTTCCTACTTAGCTTCCTTCACTTTGCCCGATCTTGAACATCCTTCTCAGTTAGGCCATTGGCTCTCATGTCGGACTTAACGACGTCCAACCAGCGCTTGCGAGGGCGACCACGGGACCTAGCCCCAAGAACAGCCATATTCATGCATCCCCGACCAACGTACTCCATAGGGCGGCGCATGATGTGGCCATACCATCGCAGACGACACTCTTGCAGTTTTTCCCCCACGTCACGGACACCAAGAGTCCAAGACTACCTCTGATGAAAGAGTTGCGTATGCGATCGGATCGCGTTACGCCACTCATCCACCTCCGCATCTTCATCTCCGTGACGCGAAGCTCCTGGGTGTGTCTGCTTAGTGCTGGCCAACATTCACCGCCGTACAGTAGGACAGGCCGTATGATGCATTTATATATCTGCCCCTTGAGCTTCGGAGGCATTTTGCGGTCGCATACAACGCCCGTTACCTCGCGCCACTTCGCAAAAGCCGCGCCTATACGTGCTTGGACATCGTCGTCCACGTTGCCAGACTCGTGCAGCACGGATCCAAGGTACCTGAACGTATCGGACTTTCTGATCAGGTCCGAACCTATTCGGATGAACCTATTTGAATCCGTGCCGCCACATTTAGTCTCAGACCACCGTTTTCAAGCGTGTCCTTCCAAATGTTGACTTTGCGCTCAAGATGGGCTTTGTTCTGATTAACGAGGGCGATGTCATCGGCACACTCGCTACGGAGCCGTGTGTCAATGATGCGCTCGAAGAGCTTCATGGTACTACAATCCTGTACGCTACCTTTGCCTTTGTATACAGGGATAATCAGGCTAAATCGCCACTGGTTCGGCATTTCCTTGGTGATCAGGATGCGGTTAAAAAGATCAGACAGAAGGTCCACGCCATGTGGGCCCATCGCCTTCCACACTTCAATTGGCACATTGTCAGGCCCGACCGCTTTCCGGTTCTTCATGTGGCGAAGAGCAATGCGGGTTTCGTCGGGGGAAATAGGGGAAATAAGTCCAAGGTTAGGAGGCGGTTCGGGAGGAAGGTTATGAGGATGCTGTTTGTTAGACAGCTCCGCGAAGTATGTACACCATCTCTCCTTAACAGAGGGGGCATCGTAGAGCAGCTTACCCTGGGCGTCCCTTACACAGAGACATTTGCTAATGTCCCATGTAGCTTTCTCCCGGGCACGCGCCAGCTTAAAAATAAGCTTTTGCCCCTCCGCAGTTTCCAGCTTGTCGTACAAGGGCGCCAGACTTTTGCTGCGGGCTCTGGCTACAGCTTTTTTGCAAGTGCGCTTAGCCGCTCCATATGCCTCTCTGTCATCCGGAGAGTTGGACCCTTGCCACTGTTTAAATAAAACCTTCTTCTTCCGAGTCGCCTCCTGCACCCCGTCATCCCACCACCACGTCTCCTTTTCTATGGTGCTGCCACCACGAGAAGTGCCAAGGACGCGCTTACCCGCATCGGTGATTGCTGAATGGATCCTACTCCAGATCTCTTGAGCGGACTCATGCGGAGCACTGATCTCGAGATGCTCGACCTCCGCGATGAAGTCCGACCGCCTAGGACCATCAAGCAACCACCACTTTGTGCGGGGTTTGCGTTTTTCGGTCACTTTCTTTTTCGGTACAACCGCAAAGTCCAGGACAAGGAGGCGGTGTTGAGCCGTTAGGCTTTCACCTGGGATGACTTTGCAGTTGGTATCCTTGCCAATGTGGCACCGTCGCACCAGCAGGTAATCTATTTGGGTTGAGTAGGCACCACTACGGTACGTAATAAGATGCTGGGGCTTCTTCTGAAAGAACGTGTTCGCGATGGCTAGGTCAGACAAAGCGCAGGTGCTGAGTATACTGACTCCCTCTGCATTTAGCTGGCCATATCCAAAACCACCGTGAACACGTCCGTACTCTCCAGCAAACTGACCTACGTGACCGTTGAGATCCCCCCCAACCAAAACACCTTCGGAATTCGGAATAGCGCGTAGTACGTCCTCGAACTCATCCCAGAAGGCCTCCTTTTCAGACTCACGGCAACCAGTTTGAGGAGCATAGGCGCTGATTAGGTTCGTTACCGACCCTTCGATCAGCACCCTAACTCGCATCAACCGGTCGCTGCATCGGTCTACTTCAAGGAGTCCATCCTGAAGGTCCTTAGACAGCACCACGGCCACTCCGCCCCTGCCCGTTGGTGATCCGGTGTACACTAGCCGGTACCCCTGCCCGATGTCACGTGACTTATTTCCCTTCCAGCGCGTCTCCTGAAGGAAGGCGCACTGGACCCGACGCTTCGCAAGTACGTCCGCGAGTTCTCGGCAACGTCCGGTTAGGGAGCCAATGTTCCAGGTGGCAAAGCGGAACTTCTTCTTGGGTACTATCCTCTTTAGCCGTGCCCGTACTCGACACGGTAGCCCTAGCCCACTTATCGCAGGTTTAGGGCGATGTGCCTGCGCATCGTTATGCGGCGACGCCCTAGCCCGAGTACCCGTTTTCAACTTCTTGTCCATTTTAATATTTGGCTGAGGTTGGTTTTACGTGGGGCGACCAGCCGTCTGACCCCCACAACCCTACGAGAGGGAAACCAGGTTCCATCATCATCATCATATCAGCCGAAAGACGTCCCCTGCTGGACATGGGCTTCCCCGTGCGTGTCGCCACAACAACCGGTTTTGTGCGTCTCGAATCCATTGGCTTCACGCGCTCCTCACCGGGTCATCGGTCCATCTTGTGGGAGGCCGCGCTAACGTGATCCATTTCCATTACATAACATTCACGATTTTATTATTTTGTTAGTAAGAACTTAAAAACTACGTTAGTACCTACCTAACCTGTAAAGAAATGTATCATTATTATCAAAAACCTTAATCAGTAGTTTCTTTCATTAATTATCAAAAACAGAAAACCTGCTAAACCTAACTTTATAAAAAAAAACTTTTTACAAAAAAAGTAAAACAGACTTCCAAAAACATAACACTACAAAGTATAAAATAACTTTAGTTTCGGAAGTCGGTGTTTTTGGTTATTTTTTCGTTTTTTGACACGGGTTTTTTCGTACGGAGTTTTCATTTATCCGGTAACGTATCCGTTTCGTATCTGTACTTCCATACTATCTATACTAATATTACAAAGAGGAAAGATTTCTATTTTTGTATGTAACGAATAAACTTAAAACCTACTGGATCGATTTTAAAAATTCTTTCAGCAATGGATAGCTATCATCATATTATCAGCGAGTAACATAGGCTATATTTTATCCTCGTACTCCCACGGGAACGAAACTACGCGGGTGAAACCGCGTGACGTTCGCTAGTTAAGAGGAAATGCTGGCGGCGAGACTTTGTATGTAAAAAGTCATAATTCGAGGTTCGGCTCTCGTCTGTTTTCTCCTCCAATATTGGACTGATTTAAGAGATATTTCACAAACTGAATAAGAAGGATGTATACTGTGTCCCTACGTTTTCCTTTTTTGATGAATAGTTGCCGAATTTGTACACAAGGGCTCTGTTGACAGCGATTTATCGGACAATTTTGAGCATTTTGTGAGAGTTCTAGTGCTTCTTATTCAGTTTGTAAAATATCTCTTAAATCTGTTCAATATTGGATTAGAAGCCAGAGAACAGTCGAAAGCCAAACATTGAATTATGGCTTTTTAAACATAAAGTCTCGCCGCCAGCATTTCCTCCTATGAATAAAAATGACTTTATATTTCCACGCGACATTTTACAATCGTAGGAATAGCGTTTGCAAGTATCCGGTTACAGATACCTACACTCTTATCTCAGTGTCAATATGTTATTTAAACAATTATTTGGTTTCAGACATCGCTCTAACAGTAGGTAATCGAATAGAATTTTACAACGATAACGGAGGCAAAATAGAGACCGCATATTTAACCTCTCAGAGCCTGGGTGCTTTAGCTTACGATGAGGCTCATAACATGCTGCTGTACGTCGACAAACAGAGCAACAACGACGCCATATGTGGTTACAACATGACTTCCAAGCAATACAAATGCTACGTTGAGAGGAATGGAAGGAACATCCAGGGCCTGGCCTTCGATCCTTTCACTGAAACACTGTTCTTCACAGATACTAATGAGCGAAGCATTAATTCGTTTTCATTTAAACATGTATACAAGAACAACGTTTACGGAAATCTTTTAATCAAGTTGGATTACGGGATGCCCACTGACATAGCAGTGGACAATTGCAGAGGGTACGTTATCAATAATAATTAAGGACCTGAATGACCGAGCTTTGCTCGTTTTTTTTAAGAAATAAGGTTTATGGTATGGAATCTTTTGTTTGCGAGTCTAACTCGCACTTGGCCGGTTTATAATCTGTGGCCTTCCCCATCACGAAGAATTTCGCCAGTGAAATCGGAGGTATTAGCGAGGACCCTTAACTAAAAAAAAAAAACATTTTTTTTATTTCCTACATTTTAGTAACTTACATTTTTGGAATTGTCTCCTTGAGCCTTTGTCTTGATAGGTTTTGATGAGAAAAATCGGCCATTTTAATTTCATATTTCAGTTTTCAGTTTTCAGTGTCACTCTCACAATCAAGACAAATCTCACAAAACCTGTAGTAGTATAGTGTTAAGCATAGTGAAAATATTGGTAAAATAATATTCTTAAATCAGTCATAATTTTGTTGAATTAAGTACTTGTTCATAGCATAATGGAAGTGCCAGCCACAATATCATATTCTAATGGTACCCATTCCATATGCAGTTTTCTTATTGTTTGGAGTCAAATGTCAAATTTTGGGAAAAAACCTAAAAATTCAAATATCTCGGGAACGATTGAATTTCGGCCATACATATGGGGTTAAATTTTTTGCATTTTGGCCCCCCAAATATAAGAATTGCTCGTTTGAAGGTATAGGATAACTTTGTTCTACTTTCACTCCTACATCGCTGAACTTATTTTAAGAAAATGTTGGTGCAGGGGTAGATGGAACCCTGGGCACGGTCCCAGGCTTCTTTTTAGGGTTCCTTACCTTTTTTTTTTTTTTTTTTCTCTTTTTATTTAATTAGGAACTTTTGTACATAAATACATGGCAGTCCCATTGTACCTTATATCTTAAATATATACAAACAAAATAATCTTAATATCTATTTAACAAAACGAAGACCTGCAAAGCTATACAACTTTTTGGCCGCATCAGATAAAGGAACAGATAAAATTTCATTAAATAATCCTATATTGTTTTTAATTAAACATAATTCTTTAATCAATAAATCTCTCTCAGCCTGAAACCGGCCACATTCCGTTAAGAGATGAACAACATCTTCCACCTTATCACATACCTCACAGTTAGGGGAGGCACATTTTTTCATTAAGAATGCAAAGTTGTTAAGCGGCATGTGTCCGGATCTCAGTCTGAGAGCCGTTACTAACAATTTCCTACTCATTTTACAATTTGAAAACCATGGTATACGAGGAGGTTCACAGACTATCGTTTTATACCAGATAGCCTTAGTTTTTGATCGTAAGTTAAAATACTCTATCCAAATTTGATGACATTTTTCCTTATATTTTGGTAAAAGTTCGGTATAATCTGGTTTGATGTTCAATTCTTTGCCTTCTGAAATTCCCTTCTTTGCTAGACTGTCAACCTTCTCATTACCACTTATGCCTATATGTGATGGAACCCATTGCAACTTTACTTTTTTTCCAAAACTAGTAATTTCGTCCAATTTAGAAATAATAGTATAAGCTATCGATACACCTCTGATACCAGAGGCGCATCGAGCTATATGTTGCAAAGCACTTTTGCTATCTACGCATATTAAAATTTTGTTACTTGCAATAGTTTTAGCATAAGATAACGCTTCTGAAATTGCAATGAGTTCCAATGACATAACATTAAAACATTTATTCAACTTATAAGAATTGCTATGATTCGGTTTTAAAGGATCATAATATGCTGCACCTCCACCTACAGTACTTTTGGACCCATCTGTAAAAATTATATAGTACTCTGAATATTTTTCACGTAATTCATTGATTATAGAAAAATGAAGATAGGTGGGATTATATGTCCTCTTAGGCATATTGACTATATCTAAATTAAGTACAATCAACTCTTTAATGTTAAAATTGGTTACCCATGTACGTAAACTAAACATGTCTAGGGAAGGTTTTGACTCAATATTATCATCCTTCACTAACTCGAATGTAGTAGCTAATAGTGGCATTTCTTTATTTGACCAATACCTATTGTGACCAAGTGTACACAGTTCGTCTAACAAGTTATTCGTTACATTTTGTGCTATAGATCGAGATTTTAAACAAAACTTAAAAGCTAACCATTTTCTTTTTAAGTGCAGTGGCGGAACACAGAGCTCACTTTCCATAGCATGTATTGGAGTACTTCTAATGAAACCGCCCACTGTTCTTAAAGCCTGGTTTTGTACTTTCTCTAATTTGTATTGAAGTGCTTTAGAGCAATTATTATACAGAAAACTCCCATAATCCAATCTACTTCTTATAATAGCAATATAAATCCTTCGCAAGTGATTGTGGTGTAAACCCCAAGAAGAACTAGCAAGTACTTTTAGCAAATTATTGAACTTTAAAACTTTTTAAACTATCTCATTAATGTGTTTGCTCCATTTTAACGAGCTATCAAGCCACATTCCTAAATATTTATAGGTATCTACTTTTCCAAGTGAACTATCATTGATAACAAGATTAAGCTGCTGAGTTCTTCGACCTCTACTAAAAATACAGTAATGTGATTTACTTGTAGATACTTTCAATCCTAAATCTATCAATATTTCTATAAACACATTTAAGGAGGTTTGTAGTCTCTTTGCAGATTCAAATATATTGTTACCGGTTGAATATAAAACAAAATCATCTGCGTATTGACACACATTTATATTAGCAGCAATCTCTCGACAAATCTTAAATGTTGCGATATTAAAAAGAAGTGGTGAGAGAGGGTCACCCTGAGCTAAGCCATTTCTTGCTATCCTAACAACTTCTTCACTCTTTTCAAAGTCATCAGTAATCTTAAGTCGGCGTTCGCTTAGGAAATTCCATAGATATTGGCAAATACTCTTTCCTATTTTCATGGTATCAAGGGTCTGTAACATTTTCTCGATTAACACATTATTATATGCGCTTTTGACGTCTAAAAAGCATGCTAAGGTAGGAGAATTTTTAGTTAAGCCAATTTGAATATCAGTCACCAGACGTGCTAAGCAATCAAGACCCGATTGACCTCTCCTAAAGCCTGTGGTACACGGGGATAAGATCTCGTTCTTTTCTACAAACCACTCAAGACGTCTTGCTATCATTACGTGAAAGATCTTACAAATGCAAGAAATTAAAGATATAGGCCTAAGTCTATTATTAGCGTTAGATGAACTACCTGGTTTAGGTATAGCTATCACTTTGACATTACGCCATTGAGTTGGAACGTCACCAGACTTTAATATCAGGTTGTATACATTTAACAAATACAACTGACCAGTTTCAGGTAAGTGAGAGATCATTGAATATGTTATCATATCTTCCCCTGGGGCTGTGTCTTTTTTCTTAAAGCATCCACGCATCTCTTCTATACTAAATTCCGACTCAAGTGACTGATTCACTGATGAAAAACATGGAGATAGAGGCATAACATAATCAGGGGTTAGAGAACATAACAAATCATATCGTGACTCTTGTGAACTATAAACTTTGAACCTTTTATACCCTTTAATCCAGCGCATTTTGTTCCACATTTGCGAAACCGATAATGTGTGGTCAATACTATCACAAAATGTTTGCCAATCATTTGATTTTGTTTTTTTAATAGCACGCCTAGCATTTAGTATTTTCTCTTCAAGAATATTTAGGTTATTAGGAGTAGGATCCCTTCGAAATTTGGCTAGAGCTATCTACGTTCACCAACTAATTTAGAGATTGATTGGCACCAATATCCTTTTGGTCTAAAATTGTTACTTGGATTATAACATAACTTTTTCAGAGGGA
Organism: Lacanobia oleracea; assembly: GCA_950371165.1. Taxonomy (NCBI): domain Eukaryota; kingdom Metazoa; phylum Arthropoda; class Insecta; order Lepidoptera; family Noctuidae; genus Lacanobia; species Lacanobia oleracea. Next base: position 2,289,168 of record OX493386.1, on the reverse strand, counting down.
TACTATTGTCCACAGCTCTGTTAATTTGCTGAATAAAGTTATCATACAGGCCTTGAATATCTTTTTGTTCTTGAGGATACAATACATTTTTGGAGGTGATGTTTTTATATGCGTTCCAGTCAGCTAATTTGTAATTTCTTGTTTTGGAACGGCCCAGACCAATCAAAATTAATTGCAACATCGGCTGATGCAAAGGTTATATCCGGAGATGATTTTTGGAGGCGACCGTTAACGAGCTTCAGTCTAGTGGGCTGTCCATCATTAACAGAAACAAAACCATATTCTACAGCCGATTCGTGAATTTGTTTACCTCTACAATCGTTTTTGTAAGACCAGTCTGTATGGTGTGCATTGAAGTCTCCTAAAATTATGCATTTATTAAGAAACTTAGAAAATATTTGATCCCATTCAGCCTGAGTCGTACGTACAGAACTTGGACAGTAAATTAAGGTAATGAATTCTATAATTCCACAATTAATTAACCTAAGACATAAAATTTCAATACCTGTATTATTAACACTTACCGAAAGTTCTTGGGCTTTAATTGACTTGTGTGTTATTATGGCGATGCCTCCATAAGAATCGTCCCTATCCCGTCTATACACATTATACTGACTGATATTTAGCATAAATTCCGGGGCTAGCCAGGTTTCACAAATTAGTGCAATATGCACATGTTCTTGCAATAGTAGAAGCTTAAATTCTTCTAGTTTGGGCTTTAAGCTCTGTGCATTCCACTGCAATAAGTTCAACAGAAAATCTTTATTACAATTAGCCATTTGTGAAGAGGCAATATACTTTACTCATAATATCTGTACTCTTAACTAATTTAATAACAAATTGTACGATCTCTTCAAAAACATAACTACCTATCAATTTTATTTTAACTTCAAAACTGTTTTCTGATAAACAAATATTCTGTACTTTTTCTATAATTTTTTTAAATCCAAAAGTTTTCTGAGAGTGGTCTTTCCTATGTTCGTTATTTTTAGACTGCTGTGAAGTAGGTGCGGCGTTAATGTTAAAACATTCCTCACTTAGATCCGGCTCCAGTAATTTCTTAGCTCTATTCGACTTCTTATTGGGCTTGTTTTTGCCTAAAATCGGGGAGGGTATATGCATATGATTTCTGTTCTCGTCTTCGTCACTATCCATGTTCTCTTCAGAATTTGAATTCCTTTGTTGTGTATTTCTGCTCGGTGCATTTGTCATAAGCACGTCTCTATAACTATTTTTATCAGAATCATTAGTAGTATAAGAAATCCTATTTGTCGGTTTATTTGAGTTGAGTTGAAACACATTATTTAGCTCCCTTGTTGTTCTGGCTTTGTTTATATAAAGTGACAATGCTTTCCCGTACGTACAATTTTCTTGACACATTATGCTTCGAATCGCCTTTTCTTTTAAGAAAATAGGGCAGGATTTATCTAGCGCCATGTGTGCTCCTTTACAATTTAAACATTTATACTCTTTAGTTTCGCAGTTGGCGTGTTCTTCACCACACTTGGGACATAAATTCTTTTTTGTTGGACACATTTTTAGTGGGTGACCATATCGCCAGCATGCCGAGCATTGCGTCACCGGAAAAGTGTATGGTTCCACTTTAAACCTGTACCCATATATGCAGACATATGGGGGCAAAGTGGAGCTTTTAAAACATAGACGTACAGATTCACTGTTCATCCATCCTCCTGTTTCAATTAACCTTTTTAAACGTCTGACAGATACTACCTGGTACTCACATTCTAAACTATCCTGAAACTCTTTGTCTTCTATGTCCAAGTCTATATTCTTTACAACGCCGTAACATAAACTTATTTCATTCATGAATTGACATCTATAGCCAAAAGCATGAAAGCTTTCACAATCTACTAACTTCTGTGCATTCGTGTCATTATCTTCAAATTCAATTAGTACTTTGTAGGGGTTCTTATAAGAAATTTTCAGGATATTATCAATTTTTCCAGCTCTTAACTTTTTTGCTAAACCAAATTGTTTGGGTAAAATCTCCTTGGACGTGACACTCACGATAATTTTGTCGGTACCTTCCAATTCTTTATTATGCTCCTGTTCATTTTCTGTACTTTTGTTCGATAGTCTCCTTGCAAGCCTGTTCTTGCCATTTCTAACTGTTACAAAACCATCATCATCCTCAACTATTTCATCACTTTCGGATCTCATTCTTTTCTCCGGAATTCTCAGTAACTCCGTCGATTCGGTGCTTCTCTCACATATATCTCCGTCAACTGCATTCACTGATTGCTCATCACCACTCGAATTAAATAGATCAAAAGTCTTTTCTACATCACTCATTGTCGAATGACATTTATATTAAAGATGTGGGTAGATTTAAAACACAACCACAAAAAGATATAGCAATCGACTACGCGTGCGCTCGACTCAGCGGCTCGCGCGCAACTCGTTCCTTACCTTAAAAGAAAAAAAGGGATCCCTTAATATAGAATCACTTTGTTGTCAAAACGTTTATTCCAATTAAGCCATTAAACGGCACTTTTGAACGTCATTCACATTACAAGTAATATACTAAATTTAAAGTGACTCTACTGTCCATTCGGAAAGGATGAAGAAGAATGGACAAGAAACTCCATAGTTACCTTTACAAATAAATCTTTTACAATATTTGGTATACAAAAATGTAGTTATATGTGAGGACCATGTACCTAGGGTATGCAGAGGTAGACTCATCAATTTTCTAAATAAGTAGGTACATGATACTCACACATTTACAAATATAGGAATCACTAATTAACAGTGTGTGAGTTAACAGAAAAATACAAACACAAAAAGAAACAGAACATCTATAAAGTTATTACATAAAGCAACCAGTTTGATTTTGGCCACAACATTGACTGTCCTATGGAGCAGGACCAGCATGCTTTCAGGCATTCTTATCCTGAATGTAATCTTCCAATTTGTAATAAGTGTGTTTACAAAGTGTGCTTTTGATATACGCTTTAAATGGTCATTCATTTAGTTCTAATATGTCGCAAGATATTTTATTGTAAAATTTAATACAGTACCCCATGAAAGATGTGTGTACTTTAGCTAATCTATAAAATGGTTGATCTAATTTATCTTTATTTCTAGTATTAATATTATGTCTATCACTAATTTTAATAAAAAGATGGCGATTTTTCCGTACATACATTATATTTTCAAATATGAATTGGTAAGGGACTGTCAGAATATTAATATTTTATAAAAGTTCCTTTAGAGAATCGCGGCGACGCAGATTAAAAAGGTGTCAGCAGCCCGACCCCATAACAAAATACCGTATGAAATAATGCTGTGAAAGTAGCTAAAATAGGCCAAACGTGTGGTTTCTACGTCTGTTAACTGTCTTACCTTCCTAACAGCATAAGCAGCTGAGCTTAGCCGCCCCGCTAGAGATGTTATATGCGGTCCCCATTGCAACTTTTTCGTCCACGGTGATTCCCAACAAAACTGTCTGATCAATAAACTCCAGTATTTTTCCATTCAATATGATGTCACATTCGCTACTTTTAACATATGGCAAAGTAAATTTAATTCATTTGTTTTTTTTTTCATTTAATACTAAGTTGTTTGCCGTAAACCAATGTCCGTTCATCTGTCTGTCAAGACCCTATATCTTGAGAACGTGTGGAGGTATCAAGTTGAAATTAAAACCATATACTTAAGTATACAGTTCCTTGAAGCTGTGAAAAAATCAAACTTCTAAGTTAACGTAAAAAAAAAATACGGCCATTTATGCCGCAAAAAACTTATATTCCGACACTCTCACGGGAATCAAAGTTTACAGGATATGTCCCGATGACAGCGAACTGTTCTATGAAATTTGGTAAATAATAGCGTCTTTTACTATAAGTATACATATGGAAAAGTTGGAACTCTATACATTTGTTAAAAATCATAAAAAGTATTCTTTATTAAAAGTAACATGTACCTACAAATTTGTACGGAACCCTCGGTGGGCGAGTCCGACGCACACTAGTCCAGTTTTTTTTGCAAAAAAAAAAACATAGTAGCGTTACCTCTATGGTTTTTTAGTAAAGCTTAAAGCGAAGGGGTCAAAAGCTTTACTATCCTACTTCCTACTGCCTACTAATATCCTACTAATCTACTATCTAATTCTACTATCCTTAATTATTTACTAATATAAAAAATGCGAAAGTAACTCTGTCTGTCTGTCTGTCGCGCTTTCACGCCAAAACTACTGAACCGATTTAAATTAAATTTGGTCACATATAGTCTAGGACTCGAGATGCTGGATAGGACAAAGGCTACTTTTTATCCCGAGAGTATGAGGATGGATGTTTGTAACTTTTTCCCGTCAGAACGCCTGAAAGAATCTTTATGTAGCACAGATGTAGATTATAGTCTGGTAATGTGTGTGTGTGTGTGTGTGGTGGTGTGTCTGGTAAGGGTAATTTTATCCCGGGAGTATGTGTAGCTGTAAAGGTGTTATTTACATTATTTTAAATAAATAAATAAATAAATAAACAAAATGTTCCTTAGGGATCACGCCGGTTAAAACCGCTGGCAGAAGCCAGTAATTTTTATAATTTCACTAGTTGACCCGCGCAACTTCGTCTACGTCACAATTTTCATTACTGCTCCGCTCCTATTGGTCTTAGCGTGATAATACATTCAGTCAAAAAAGTATCGGGAATGGATGATTTGTTTATGGTTCCAAATTGAAATTTTTGTTTTTTTGTAGTTGTTAGATTGGCACAACTGTTTTCCATTTTGGCGCGGAGTTTGAGTTGCATCTGTTATTTATATTAAATACAGTGCTGGTTTTAGTAATATCATACTATATATAGTGTGTATTGCGAATTTCATAATGGACAAAAATATCGAACAAAGAGTTTGTCTTAAATTTTGCATCGCCAATGGAATTTCGTGTTCGGAGTCACTGAAAATGTTACAGAAGGCTTACGGTGAATCGACTTTATCAAAAACTCGTGTTTATGAGTGGTTCGAAGCGTTTAAAAGCGGTCGAGATGTGATGGAAGATTTGCCTCGCTCTGGTAGGCCGTCAACGTCTGCAACTGAAGTTAACATCGCAAAAGTGAAGGAAATAGTGACTGAAAATCCCCATTCAACTCTGAGAGAGATAGCCGCCGAACTTTCTGTATCTCACGAGTCGATCCGTACCATTTTAACTAATCATTTGGGTATGAAACATGTTGCTGCTCGGCTAGTCCCAAAAGATCTGAATTTTCTCCAAAAACTCAATCGCATGAAAGTCGCTGAGGACATGCTAGAACGAGTCAGTTCGGACCCAACATTCATGAAACGCATTGTTACTGGTGACGAGACGTGGGTTTACGAGTTTGACATGCAAACTAGTCAACAAGCTTCGGAGTGGCGCCTTCCAACTGAACCGAAACCGGAAAAACCACGCCAAAGTCGATCAAAAGTCAAAGTCATGTTGACTGTTTTCTTTGACTATCGCGGTGTTGTGCACTCTGAATTCTTACCGGAAGGTCTAACGGTAAATAAAGAATATTATTTGAGCGTTATGCGGCGTTTAACAGAGCAAATTCGACGAAAAAGGTCAGATTTGTGGAAAGAAAATTCTTGGATTTTGCACCACGACAATGCGCCTTCACAAAAGGCTATCATTGTGAACGAATTTTTAACCAAACACTCAACAAATACCATCCAGCAACCACCATATTCACCAGATATGGCTCCTGCTGACTTTTTTCTTTTTCCTAAACTCAAATTACCACTTCGTGGCACCCGTTTTCAATCGATAGAAGACATAAAGGAGAAACTCAATTCCGGAAGCAGCGTTTAAAAATGTTTTGATGAATGGATTATTCGTTGGCGCAAGTGTATCGTTTCTAAAGGAGCATACTTTGAACGTGATAAAATAAATTTGGATGAATAACAGACATTTTGTGTATTATTGATCTTTTCCCGGTACTTTCTTGACAGAGTAGTATAGTGATAGCCTTCGATAAATGGGCTATCTAACACTGAAAGAATTTTTCAAATCGGACCAGAAGTTCCTGAGATTAGCGCGTTGAAGCAAACAAACTCTTCAGCTTTAAATATTAGTAGATGTACATTCTGCTTCTTAATAAGCTCTAGTCACCAAGTGGTTTATAATTTGCAGGTATGTTTACTGGATCAACAAAAACCCGCCAAGGTCTACAATAGACAGAGCTCGATTTGATGGTTCAGGGAGAGAAGTTATAATTTTTGCCAAGAGTAAAGAAGACATAAGCGCTACAAACGACATACACAGCGTGGCTATCGACCAACAGAGTCGGACACTAGTTTGGTTAATGCCATGGAGTAGGGCAGACAGTTACACTTTCAGTGCAGATTTGAATGGACAAAACCAAAAATCAATATTTACATGGCGCACTGGTAGTGGGCACCATAAGTTCCCAAACGCTTATGCCTTTTCGAAACATTATATGTTCGCGGTGGCCTGCTCAAGCTGCCCTACAAAAATGGTTTTTAAATATCCGAAGCCAGTTCATAATTACAACAAGATCATTGACATTTATACTTCAGGCGTGGTCGCAATAGCAATCAACTACAAAATGGATGATCAGTTTCAGGGAATTTCAGAATGCAGTCACGTACTTAATAGCTTTTGTGTTCATGGTACTAAAGTTAATGGACAACTCCTTTGCAAATGCACACCTGGGTACACCGGTGACCGTTGCGAAATATCAGTCTGTGAGAACTATTGTTCCAATGGAAACTGTAGTGTGACTGAACAGGGACTTCCTACATGCAGGTAAAACATGTTCTACTCCTACTTATGACTTTCTTGTTTAATTTATTTTGTTACACCTCACAACTTTGTTATTTCAGATGTGAAACTGGCTATTCCGGGGAGCGATGTGAAGTGAACGTCTGTCATGAGTACTGCTCGAACAACGGTACCTGTTCCTTGGATAACGACGGTCAGCCAATCTGCCAATGCCAAGGACATTATGTGGGTCATAGATGCGAGATATCTGCAGGATGTCTAAACTATTGTTTTAAAGGCAACTGTAGTTTCACTGAACAGGGGCATCCTACCTGCAGGTAAAACATATGCTACTTCCTTTTTATGGCATCCCTGTTTATTTTAATTATGTACTTACACTTCACAATTTTGTTATTTCAGTTGTGAAGCTGGCTATTTCGGTGAACGATGTGAAGTGAACGTGTGTAATGATCATTGCTTGAACAACGGTACCTGTTTCTTGGATGACGACAGTCTGCCACTCTGCCAGTGCCAAGGACATTATGTGGGTCATAGATGCGAGATATCAGTCTGTGGGAACTATTGTTTTAAAGGCAACTGCAGTTTCACTGAACAGGGGCATCCTTCATGCAGGTAAAACATGCTACTTCCTTTTCATAGCATCCCTGTTTATTTTAATTATGTACGTACACTCCACAACTTTGTTATTTCAGATGTGAAGCTGGTTATTCCGGTGAACGATGTGAAGTGAACTTGTGTAATGGTCATTGCGTGAACAACGGTATATGTTCCTTAAATGAGGAAGACGAACCGATCTGTGACTGTGTGGGAGAGTACGAAGGTGACAGATGCGAAGTTTGTAAAGTTCATAATCAGCCAGCTTGTCATAGTGTTGGTAGTCACGAGGGTTCTGGGCGGGAAACTGATAAGAATCAGACTACTAACACTTTAAATTTGGGAGATGTAGACAAAAGCCTAACCCTAGCTGATTTATTAGAAAATTGGCGCCAGCGCAACAATATCCATAAGTAATATAAAAAATTATATGTCCATCTCTCCAATAGCCTGAAACTGTAAATATCGAGGTTGAAGAGGGAGGGGTGTTGAAAAATCGTCTAGGCAAACAGTTTTAAAATTATCACTTACATAAATTGTATCGCAGAAGTGGAGAATAAATCGCGAATGTCATTTTAAATTTCGTCAGGCATGAGCTTTTACAATCGTACAATTCGTCCAAAAGCGACGCTGGACGCTTTTTATCACAGCAACATATTAACAACAACAACAGCAACATATTGCTGTGATAAAAAGAGTAGGCGCTTATAATGATCTAAGTCAAATATCTTTATTTTGACATACTGGTTACAGAGTTGTTATTAAATTAAATGGTGTGCGTTTGCACTGCTCTAACATGTTAGGCAAACAATATAGTTTACAATTTGATTGTATTAGACCTAAGTTTCTATGTTACCGGCAATCTGTATAATCCGGTATTCTATAGAATAACTAGGTAACGTATAGAACTGGGGCGTCTAGGTAATTTTTGTCTTACTACGAGTAGTATATTCAAAACTATTGAAAAATTAATTACATAAATTCAATAACATCTCCGACTCACAGTTTGGTTTTCGTCACGGTATTTCCACTGAGGACGCTGTCATATCACTACCTTCATTAGTATCTAATCATTGTGACATTGGAGATAAGTACTTAAGTATCTTTTTAGACCTTAAAAAGGCATTTGATACCGTCTCTACGCCTATCCTTGTAAACAAGCTGGAAAAATAGAGATATCGCGCTTGATTTGCTTAAGAGATATCTTTCAAATAGGAAGCGGAGTGTTAAGGTGGGGCAACATGTAAGTGAGGTCACGGATATATCATACGCCGTCCCCCAAGGAAGAGTATTAGGTCCAACGCTCTTCTTGGTATACATAAATGACCTGTTTAAAATGAAAATTCCTAATGGAAAAGTCCTGTCGTACGCCGATGATACTGCTGTCACTTTCTATGGTAAGACATGGCACAATGTGTGGCTAAGTGAAACTGAAATAGGAATGTCCCAGGTTGCGAATTGGCTCAAGGCTAATGTTCTCACATTAAATACCTCCAAAACAAACTTTATTAGTTTCAGCATCTGCAATCGTATTCAACCCACCAGCGATTTTCAAATCATTGTACACACTTGCGTACATAATTGTAACTGTTCTAGTACTGGCAAAGTTTCTAGCACAAAATATTTAGGGGTCATGCTGGATCAGAGTTTGTGCTAGTACCTTCATCTTGAGCAAGTTGCCAATAGAGTCCGCAAGCTAAATTTTATTTTTAAGATTCTGCGTCACGTGCTGCCTAGGTCTATATTAGTGGCGGTAAGCCTGATAGAAATTTGCTGACCCAAATATACATTTCTCTTGCGCAATCAATATTGATTTACTGTATTCCTATTTGGAGTGGGGCAACAAAATCTAAATTCATCCCATTGAAGCGAGCACAACGAGCCCTGCTCAGCAAAATTTATTAAAAAAATGGAGATATTCTACAGAGAACCTCTACAAATTTAGTGATGTATTGTCAGTTAGGAAAATATACATTACTCAAATAATTAAAATAAAAACACAAAATCTTACCTTATAATGCGGATATACTTACATTCTAGGAGAAGAAAACACATGATTGGGCAAGTCTTCAATTTTCGGCTCAATTCCGACTGAGCCCAATCACCATGTATGTACGGAATAAATATATAAATGAAAGAGTGGACTGTATCAAGAGGAGCTCGTGGCTAAATAATAACAGCCGCACGGGTCGATCTTAAAGGTTAAGCAACGCTTGCCAAGGTTGGTCTGTGGATGGGTGACCATCTTGACATACCGAGTTTCCTCCGTGCCTCGGAAAGCACGTTAAGCCGTTGGTCCCGGCTGTTATTTGTAGATCTTTGGCAGTCGTTACGGATTGTCAGAAGCCAGTAAATCTGACTCCAGTCTTGCCAAGAAGTACCGTGTTACCCAGTTAATGGGTTGTGGAGGTCTGGTAGGCAGCCGCTCCACGTAAAACACTGGTATTCAGCTGAATCCGGTTTGACTGGAAGCCGACCCCAATGTAGTTGGGAAAAGGCTAGGCAGATGAGATGATGAGTGGACTGTATCAAAATAGGTATAATTTACGAAAAGGGTACAAAGAAATGCCCGTAGTGGAGCGCGTCTGTGAGCTGAGTGGAGTGGCGAGCGCGCAGTGGTCGCCGCTGTCCCGGGTTCGGTACCCCGACCCCGCGCAGTCCTCGCGGTGGTCCATGACGCGCGTAAGTGATGCGCCAACACAAAATAGTTCAAACTCCTAAAACCAAGACCAAATTCAGATCTATGCAATTTAGTAAACGATCAGCTCAATTATACAACAAAACAAATAAAGAAATTTTCGTATATGCAAAATCTTAGCATAATTATATGTAAGGAAATGTTTATTGACTGGATAAAACCACTGACATATGAAAATATTGAAGCTCTCCTACAAAACGTAACTAAATACAAGTAAACGACCCACTTACACACATACAGAAACTCTCATACCTACGCGTACATTCACTCACCCATACATATACAACCACACATCCATTACACTCATGTACACCCAACATCACATCCACACTCATGCATACGTACACACACGTTCACATAATTAGGTATATTTTGTTATATTTACTACACCCATGAACTATTTTTATTGTGTTTTAAGTAAATACCAACCTTTGTGAAGGAGCGGAGTCTTTTAATACAGGCATCATTTGCTTAAATTAAGACTCCAAACCCAAAATTGTTTGTGTATAAATTTTGGACACAATAAACGCTATTATCATTTTTTCGTTTTTGACTTTCTCGGGTCCCTGGAGACCCAGTCCTTTGATAGGCGTACGAGGAGCCGAAGCCAACACGCAGAGGCCGCGTTAGACATTTCAAATGAAATGGGACACCAACGGACGATTATCCCTGTATGCACTGTAAAAGTATAGCCAAGGACAATCCCCGGTTGGATTGCAGAATTTGGAAACAAAAGATGAAACGCTATGGGTTTGGGTGGTTTAGTGGACTGATAATCGTTTACTATGGAAGAACTACTGGCCCTTTTTTTTTTGAGGATGGGATATCATCAAATGACTCCTCCCGCTCTGGGTAAACCAAGTGTCAGACTCTTACTGACTAATACCCATCCGTGTTCCTCCTGGTGCCCTTTGTGTTCCAAGGCAACGGTACCCCTTTCAAACAGATTTCGCAGCCCCAGCAGGCACCTGCCCTAGCGGGCCCCGTCTTCCACGCTGACATCTCTTTGAGGCGCGCTGGGATCGCAGCGCGCCGCCGACCCGGGCCTAGTTCTGATCAGACGGCGAGCCACTCACTGCTCGCCGTCTGCAGGCCCGCGCCTACGGCGGCCGGGAATCGTCCTGCGACTCCCGACGCCTGGGGCGCCTCCTTCTGTTGCGGCGACTGGGACGTGAGGTTTCCCTCTCTCTCACACGTTCGGCCTCCTGCTTTGCTAGCATTACTGCTTTGCAGAAGGAGGTGACCGCTTCCCATGCCTCCTCGCTCCGGACCATAGATTGAACCAAGGCCGGTCGCGAAGAGGTCGCCGCCGCCGATCGCCTCGACGAGGACCTGGCGGAGTGGCGGTGCTCCGCCCAAGCAGGACAGACCTCCAACCTCCACCGTATGAACTATTGGCCCCTGCCTGACCACTGACAATTAAAATGGCAAGGGGTGACCTGCACACTCAATAAATGGGCAACCCGAAAACGGTCGCTAGCACAGTGACGTAGCGCAACATATCCTGAGGTGCTAAAGGAGTAAAGAGGTATACCACGGCTATCAGGACAATCCCGGAAGTACGGTCAAGATCCCTATCAGCATCTTACTGGATTATACATTCTTCTCCCGATCACGTTTGTTCTTGCGAATCTCTACTCAGACCGGCTAATTAAGGCAAGAAAGAGGTGAGAGCTTTGAGGGCCTAGGTCGAATATTTCAACAAATAGTAACAAATACAAATAAGAAAGTTCTACCATATTCTACCTCAACAGGTGTGCAAATATCTAATAAATTAATGCAAATGTTATAATTCGTAATAACGTTAACGTTATAGTGAATTTTGAATGTAATTAACTACAACCCCATAGTATTTTACTTTATTTTTATGGGACATACACAATTTATATCATACATAAATATGAATTTAGTATCTAATTCAAATAAATATTATGTGCAAAACGAGTAATGTAGCTATGGTAAAATTTTACGTTACGTTACTATACGTCAAAAATATTTAAGCCGGAGATGACTAACATGACTTCTCCCGGCAGACCAGGTCCGTGGGGTCGCTACTGTCCAACAGTTTGCCACAAAACTGCCTTGCGCATTTATTATTATTATTTGTTCTTGTTTAATATACTTAGTATTTTAAATATTTCAGTGGTGTTCAGGGCTCCTGAGAGAGGTACCTCCTCACTATACGCGCCGTGTCCAGGAGTACAGCTTTCTGGATCAAGCCCTTGATCCAGCTGCCCAACGAGAGCCTCTTGAGATGTTGGTCGAGGCTCTTGGCAATAATGCCATTGGCCGTCACGACTATCGGCACAATGACTGCTGTGTTCACATCCCACATGTCGACAACCTCGCGAGCCAAGTCAGGATACTTTGTTTGTTTATTTTTCTCAGACTTCACGAGGTTCTCGTCATGAGGGACTGCTATATCAACAATCATTGCGCGACGCTCTAGTCGGTCTATCACCACTATATCAGGCTTATTGGCAACAATAGTCCTTTCAGTGATGATAGACCGATCCCAATACAATGTGCAATTGCCACTTTCGAGAACTGGGTCGGGCACATACCTATAGTACGGTATTTCCGATTCCACAAGATTGTATTAAGAGCAAGTTGCTGGTGGATAATCCTGGCTACAAGGTTGTGCCTGTGTAAATAGTCTCCGTTAGCCAGACTAGAACAACCGGAAATAATGTGGCGGATGGATTCCCCGGGCCGGTGACATGCCCGACATATGTCAGCCGTACCGTCCTTCACAGTGTATTTCCGGTAGTTTTTCGTCATCATAACTTCGTCCATAATTGCACAGACAAAACCTTCAGTTTCCCCGAAGAGGTAACCAAAACGCAGTCAGGCTACGGACGCTAAGAAGTGTACATCGGGCCCATGTAGGACCCGATAAAAGCGTCCGTGAAGGTCCTTGTTCTGCCATACCACCCTGCGGTCATTAGTATCTAATACCACAGGTTTGCGCCAGATCTCGTTAGCCAGGGAGAGTGCGGTGAGGCCTTTGTCCACCGCTACCACATCTCGATGCATACCCACGTCGGCCTCTAGGAAGTACTCCCTAAGGCTGCATACCTCGCGGTTGTGCAGGGTCTTAGCATTTAAGAAGCCACGACCCCCGCACTTCCGCGGGATATACAGCCTCATCACCGATGACCGTGGGTGATGCATCCGATTTGCGGTAAACAGTGAGCGTACCCTCCTATCCAGGGCGTCAAGTTCCGTCTGAGTCCATTTGAGTATGCCGAAAGAGTACATCCAAACCGGCATGACCCAACCGTTAAAGGCGCGCACCTTGTTTCGACCTGATAAAAGACTGTTAAGTACTTTGTTTAGGCGGCCAAAGAAGCGCTCCTTCAACGATTGTTTCATGTCAGCAGCACTGATGCCTAACGCTTCCGACATACCCAAATACTAATAAGTTTCGGTTGAGGAGAGGGACCTAAGGTGTATGGAATCCGAGAGTTGGGTTCCCACGGATTCCATAATCTCCCCTCGCTTTACATGCATGACCGCACATTTGTCCAATCCAAATTCCATCCTGATGGCGCTACGGAAGGTTTCTGTTACCTTTAGTAGCTTCATCAGTTGCAAGTTGTTAGGAGCAAAGAGTTTCAAGTCATCCATGTAAAGGAGGTGCGATATGACCTGACCACATCTTCTCAACCGGTAGCCTTGGCCCGAACCCTCCAGAAATGTACTGAGAGGGTTGAGAGCCAGACAAAACCACAGTGGACTCAGACTGTCACCCTGAAATATGCCACGCTCGATCCTTATCGGTTCGCTGTTCGCCTGGATCTGTCGACATCTCGGATAGTGAAGAACCGTCCTCCCATTTTATAAGCTGCACACTTCCACCGATAGCGGGGACCCTGTCAGAGGCCGGTGGGCCTCGAGATGCCAAGCTGGTCGGAGGTCGACCTTGTCCGCGCCGACGCGCTGTTGGTGGTGTCGTCGGCGGCGAGAAGTACTCATCGCTCGAGCTCGACGCAACTGTAGCTACCGGAACATCAGGATTTACGGCTGGAGCAGGTCCCGGCGGCTCCTCAACAAGTCGGAGGCCATAGCCTTTCATGGTCCCCGGCGGGCGCCACCATCGGGATCGCACATAGTTGTTGGGGGGGCCCGTATCGCTGTCGAGTCGACCATGAAGTACCTGGGATTGGTGCTCGACAGCCGATGGGATTTCGGCCCCCACTTCCGGCGACTGGCGCCCAAGTTGTTGGGCGCGGCTGGGGCGCTGTCAACGCTGCTTCCCAATCTGGGGGACCCGAGCACCGCCTGCAGGAGGTTGTACGTGGGGATCGTGCGATCGATGGCCCTGATATGGGGCCCCGATCTGGGCGGCTGACCTGACGGCCAGCACCATCACTGTTCTGCGGAAGCCGCAGAGGGTGATGGCCGTCAGAGTCATCAGGGGTTATCGCACGATCTCTTACGAGGCGGCTTGCGTAATGGCCGGATCTCCGCCCTGGGACCTGGAGGCAAAAGCCCTAGCTTCACTGCACCGGTGGCGTGAGGACGCGCGGGCGCGCGGTGAGCGACTGATGCAGCGGCACATTGAGCTGCGTCAGTCGCAGCTGCGCGAGGTCCTGGTGGCGGAATGGCGGGACAGGCTCTTACGCCCTTCCGCCGGCCTCGGCACTATTGAGGCCATCCGGCCAGTGCTCGACCTGTGGCTCGGGAGAAGGCACGGCTTCTTGTCGTTTCGGGTGACGCAGGTCCTCTCGGGGCATGGCTGCTTCGGGAAGTTCCTGTGTCGCATAGGCAGGGAGCCGGACGCTCGGTGTCACCACTGCGTCGACTGTCGGGAGGATACGGCGCGGCATACGCTAGCAGAGTGTGCCGCTTGGGAGGAGCCGCGCCGTGCCCTTATATCTGTGGTAGGCAGTAATCTCTCGCTACCGACCGTAGTACGTGCTATGGTTGACGGCGAGGAGTCCTGGGACGCTGTGGTTTCCTTCTGCGAAATAGTCATCGCGCAGAAGGAGGCTGCGGAAAGGGAGAGGGAGATTTCGACCTCTCTCCCGGCCCGCAGCAGGCGCACCGAGCGTCGGAGGAGGGCATACGCTGCCCTCTTCCGGCCCCCCTAACTGGGTCCAGGGGCGGCGGTCCTGGGGATGGCCGTCGCCCCTCATTCATACGGACCCGAGGTGGCAGCGCGTAGTATTCCCGTGCGCCCCTCTTTGACGTCGCAGTCAAACACCTCATTCCCCCCGCTGACCCGAGGTGGTCCGCAGGGGCGGGCCGGCACCAGTCGGGAGAGATGGAACACCGGGGTGGTTTTAGTCAGTAAGAGTCTGACAGACCCCTCCGCCCGCCCCAGGGTGGAGGACATCCATGAGGATTTCCCACCGTTAAAAAAAAATAAAAAAAAAGGTCCCGGCGGCTGCGAGGCGGAACTGAGCGACGAACCCGAAGATCTTTCTTTTGCGCCTACTAATTGTGCCCAGCGTCTTGTCAGCATTTTCTTACAAGTAGGTGTAGTATGTGTATTGACATTGCAATTCAACTGGTATATTGTTTTCATTTATTTTTTCCTGGATGTGTCCTGGATTTTGAACATTTTGGAGCTTGGTATTTATTAAAATTAATATTAAAAATTCGGGTTGAAAATTTATGCTGTCAGTCAACTTGACAGCCGGACCACATTATTATTATTATCAATAATTTCAATTATTCCGCGCTCGCGTACATGTCGTATCTCTTTTTTTCCGGCATTCGTAAAAAAAGCGCTCGTGTGAACGCATGTAGGTATTTAAATGCTACTGCCACTAAACCATATTTGGTTTTATGTCGTGTGGTCGAATCTGGGGGGCTACTCTACTAAGCCCGAAGTCCGTAGATAAAGGCTTAGATTGTGGGCGTATTCTACTCCGTGTTACGTGTTACGGACTTACGATCAGTCCCGAACGCGAACTAAGAATGAATGACAACACGATTTGACAGTACTGTCAAATCGTGTTACCGTTAACCGGCTGGGATTCCAGTGGAAGCTTCGGTGTGGAACCTTCCACCCAACGGATTTAAAACTTTATTATTAACAATTTCACAACACAATCGGATCTTTATTTTTGCCGGTTCCGGTTATTTGTCGGAGCTTAAAACCGAAGCACATGTAAACTCATTCATATAAATAAAATTGTCTTGTGACTAAACCGTATCCTGTAAAAATCAGATCCGGCTAATACATTTATATCGTCGTGTGAACGTAGCGTTACTACCACCTCTACACGTCTTCCTTTTCCCAGCTATCGTCTTTTACACATAAGTACTGCCGGCTGTGTATTCGTATCGGTATTGTATAGAATACCTAGGCAAAGTAAAAAATGAAAAATATTTCATACATTACCTGAATGTTTTAGGCATTCTATACATTGCCTAGATATTGTATAGAATACCGGATTATACAGATTGCCGGTAACATACATACGTTCATTCTTAAGAAGTCACTAACTTAGACAAGTACTTACGAGTCCAAATTTTTAGAAATCTATCTGACAAACTAATAACAGTTTTCAGGAAAGTACCCAATTGTGTAAAACAAACAAGACACACGTGTATGAATATTTTTTTATTAATTTCACAAAAGTATTCATTAAAAGCCACAGTTTGAAGGCTTTTAAGCTGTCAAAGCGATGACCGTATATAACATTATCTTCCCGATCGTTTATATTCAACAGTGAGCTAGAAAACAGGAAGTCACAAGCTATCTAATGAACTACATAAACGTTTATTTTTATAGAAAATATTGACATTATACTTCATCCGATAAAAGGCTGTGAAGCTTGCATTGTCACATGATTGCGCGATAAGAGCGATCCACACAAGAACGGCCGGTCAGAGCCCCAAAGACTCGCCCAACGTCCTTCTGCGAAAAACCCCGCCCTTTAATATTTATATATTTTTGTATAAATAATGACTTTCACTTAGTATTAGAGTGTGAATAACACTATCTTTACGTATTACAGAACAGCTCAGTGTATCATTATATTTATATAAGTGTGAAGCGACACTGATTTTCTAACATTTGAAATATATTTTGAAGCTATTTTGTGATATTCTAAGTCGAATGCCTTAATCTATTGAGAGAACATGACCTTTGAATACGCTAATATATCTGAAGGTCTTACAAACTCAGTGCTAATTTCAAATGTTTGAATCATCGTAGACGAGTAGGTAGGTTCACACTCATGACGTCATCAAGTCGGCCATGTATTCAGAGGTCAATTTCCCTCTATTATATACTATTAAGTTACCTATATTTGTCAAAGTGTTACAGACACAAAAACACTTTTAATTAATAATACATTTCGAGTAACTTTGGAACTCATTTCACCTCCCATAGTTGAATTACCGTACTTTCCGACGATTTTCTTTGACTGTGAGTTAAATTCAACTATGGTAAAGTCAAATTTAATTCGAAAATCTGTTTCATGGGTCCCAATTCCCTTTTTCCATTACGACTCTCCTTACGAAAACTCTAATCTACATAAGCCGCCAACGGCAATACGTCAGCCATTTTGTTTTATATTTTTATGCATGTAAAATGGCCGAATTTAGGATTTGTTTAATCTAGTTTAAATACGAGCGGATTTGAATATTACGTATAAATATATAATATTAGTGAAAGCTCAATGTGTTTCGAACACCCTTGTAACGATGAGGTTAGCGATTTGAATGGGTTTAAATTATAATTTTTGATGGAAATTTTGACCATCACTCAATATTTAAAGTTTAGTTCTAAGATATACTTCGACAATTTAAGTCCTTCATTTTGACAATGAGAGTCCATTGTCAAATTACCTTTTAGACTCAACTGGTCGACTTTAAACTTGAGCTTTCAAATGCAGAACTAAATGAATAATTTTACGCCCAAAAAGCTTAAGATTATATAAATATTATAAATATTCAATGAGGTGATCATACAAAAAATATTCATCTTTAGCAATCGAAATCCTCAATATCTTAAAGCTTAAGCAAAAATAAACTCTTTATTTATACTCATAGGGTCCTATATTCGTTATAATTATACTACGAACCAAAGTTTTTTTTGGAAACCATTGATGCCTTACTTTCTAGGTACATACCGTGCTCAACACCAATACTTTCCATATACACTGCCATTTTACATCTTATTATAGTCAGCATACGATTGACTATCCATAGCGTGCTGCTACAGGTCAGCCCTGACCAGAAACTGTCTCAAAACACTATCCATTATCTATCTTATGTCTACACCATTAAGTTTACAATTATTTACAAAGAACATCAACATCCCAAACTAAACATTTAAGAGTCTTACGTTTAATTTTACACAAAAATCTATGTTAACATCAATAGTGTTCTGTGACGATATTATGTCACAGATAGAATATAAATAGCGTTAAATTTACAAAAGCTTAAACATACCTACTTCTATGGACTAGTAATGTATAAGGTAACCTTCAAGAGACCAAAATTTTGGTAAATCCTAACGGTAAATGTCAAACTTGATTGTCAAATTTGTCAAGACTCAACTTATCGAGTCCAATTTGACAATTCAATTTGACAACACATCAATTATTATACCTATGACATCAGCCCTAAACATTTTCTTTTTATATTTTGGACATCAGCATTGTTCTATTCTAAAACGTTAACCTACAAACTATTTAATTTTGACTCATGATTAAAAGTAAGACAATATTATTCTATGTAGTTTGTAGAACAAACGTAAGTATAGAAAATTGTCTTACATTTTAACCATTAGTTAAAGTTAAAAATTACAAGGAAAAGGTAACGTCTAACATCAAATCAAAGATAGGTTTTTTACAACTCGAGGTAATACATAGGTTTATATTATTTAACAGATTTCAAGCAAGGAAAGGTTTGGATATCATGCTTACGATCATACACTGATATTTTAATTTAATTAATGTTTTAGTAGACAAAACAGTCCGATTAAGTATTCTGTCGAAATTAGGGCGAAGGTATCTAGAAATGGAAGAAGCTAGCTTGCCTAATGTTGCGATAATTAATATCTGTCTTTATGATTGTAACACCAACTTACATTATACTCTAACATTAATTAAATTAATTTAAAACTCCATTCAATTAATTTATTTTTTACTTCATATCTTAGAAGTTTCATGAGGTTGATAGGTACTTACATGGTATTTTTTGACATGGTATCGTCCTTATTTGTGGAGGTTACGAGAAACATATATGCATATATTTTAACAGATTTATTTACAAGTTAGTTATTGAAACAATATAAAATAATAATAGAATAAAAAGAAGACCTTGCTGTTTTGTTGATTATATTTTCTTAACATGTTAACAAAAACAGACCTGTGTACCTATTGCTATATTGCACGTATTAATGTTTATTTTTAATATTCCCACTAAATATGACAGCCTATTAGCGTAAAAAAACTAATAGATATGTTCATTAATGCAGTCGAGTTTGTTTAATGAAATGTCAAATTCAAGTCCTGAATGTCAAATTGAGACTCAGTTTGTCAAATTGTCTTTCGACAAATCAACACAGACTTGGATGGTTGTTTGTCAATGTTAAAGTAAGCAAAACTATGATTGCTAGTTTTTTAGTCAATATTCTCAGTCAGCTTATTATGTTTTGTATCGTTTTAACGAGTATTAATTTTTAATATTTTTGATTTGCGTTACCAAAACGCCTAAGAAAATATGGCAACAATATGGCGTTTCGCGCTTTATTTTGTGATGTCTGTACTAATCCCTATAGCATTTGTCAATCCTCTAAACATTATCAGCAACGAACCGTTACTCGGTTTCTAAAAGTTACACAAACTTCTTGACTGATTGTCAAACTCATGTCCGCATGACAGGCTGAGCGGTAAACATGAGTTTGACAATAGGTCATTTAATTTTTGCATTGCCATATCTTTCAGAAACCGAGTACTAACCAATCTACTCACTGGTTGTAATAGTTTAACCAAATCATATTCGCTCTCCTGGGATCTTCTAGGCTCTATTAGTGACCTAAATATCAAATTACTTTAGGCCTCGGCCTAAGTACGAGTTTTTTAACGTTCTCGATCGCGTTAGCGTAAACGTCAATGTGTATTGTAACTGAATAAGCGCCGTCTGGTGACAATAACCAAAATCTTTTTTTTTTCTATACAATTTGATATAAGCAAACGTTTAC
Organism: Lacanobia oleracea; assembly: GCA_950371165.1. Taxonomy (NCBI): domain Eukaryota; kingdom Metazoa; phylum Arthropoda; class Insecta; order Lepidoptera; family Noctuidae; genus Lacanobia; species Lacanobia oleracea. The sequence goes on along the minus strand of OX493386.1, from coordinate 2,268,963 downwards.
GTTAACGAGATCGAGTGCGTTAAAAAAACTTACACTAAGCCCTCAGCACAAGTATTGGTATTACTCAGTAAAACGATACGTTAGCGGTGAGTGATGACGTCACGTAATGGCGGCAAGCTGCGGCGCTAGGGCGTGTCGGCGGCGCCACTGTCGCTCTGCGCGCGCGCCGCACAGCCGCACTCTTCCTCCGGCGGTAATGGCTCGTCTGGAAGACGCAGTAAATATATGAAAACTGAAAAAACTGGTCAAGTGCGAGTCCAACTCGAAGGGTTCCTCAAACCTGTTTAAAATTTTTCATATCGGACCAGTAGTTCCTGAGATTAGCGTGTTCAAGAAAACAAACAAACGAAACTCTTCAGCGTTATAAATTAGTGTACCTAAATAGAGAGTTAATCCTATTGTCAACTGGAATGGTGTTTAACTCAAAAACTAGCCAGCCATGACCACATTCAGGTCTTACTTTAGAAGCCATTTTAAATAAATAGAAAATAATATCTAGATACTAAGTAGTTGTTATGTTACCTTCGGAGTGCGGCTCAGAGAGTGGGGTTCAGGAGCCCCTGCGGCCGGTGAGCGAGCCCACCAGCGACTTGAGCGCGGCGCCCAGCGAGCCGCGCGGCCCCTCCGCGCCCGCGCACCCCCCGCCGCCTAGATACTAAGTAGTATGTTACCTTCGGAGTGCGGCTCAGAGAGTGGGGTTCAGGAGCCCCTGCGGCCGGTGAGCGAGCCCACCAGCGACTTGAGCGCGGCGCCCAGCGAGCCGCGCGGCCCCTCCGCGCCCGCGCACCCCCCGCCGCCTAGATACTAAGTAGTATGTTACCTTCGGAGTGCGGCTCAGAGAGTGGGGTTCAGGAGCCCCTGCGGCCGGTGAGCGAGCCCACCAGCGACTTGAGCGCGGCGCCCAGCGAGCCGCGCGGCCCCTCCGCGCCCGCGCACCCCCCGCCGCCTAGATACTAAGTAGTATGTTACCTTCGGAGTGCGGCTCAGAGAGTGGGGTTCAGGAGCCCCTGCGGCCGGTGAGCGAGCCCACCAGCGACTTGAGCGCGGCGCCTAGCGAGCCGCGCGGCCCCTCCGCGCCCGCGCACCCCCCGCCGCCTAGATACTAAGTAGTATGTTACCTTCGGAGTGCGGCTCAGAGAGTGGGGTTCAGGAGCCCCTGCGGCCGGTGAGCGAGCCCACCAGCGACTTGAGCGCGGCGCCCAGCGAGCCGCGCGGCCCCTCCGCGCCCGCGCACCCCCCGCCGCCTAGATACTAAGTAGTATGTTACCTTCGGAGTGCGGCTCAGAGAGTGGGGTTCAGGAGCCCCTGCGGCCGGTGAGCGAGCCCACCAGCGACTTGAGCGCGGCGCCCAGCGAGCCGCGCGGCCCCTCCGCGCCCGCGCACCCCCCGCCGCCCGCGCCGCCCGCTGCGCCACCATGCGCGTCCAGGCACTTCTGGTAGCGGAGCTGGAAGGGAGAGATGGCGGAAATTAGTTGAGAGGAACTGGGTGAAGCTGGTGGTATGGTGGCGAACGATCTAGGGAGTTGTTCATCGATTCGAAGAGAAGAAGACTACACCCGGGACTTCTTCGTGCCATATGCCCTAGACCTATGATCATCATCACCATCATACTCATATTCTTTTCAGCTGTAAGCCACCGTATCACTACAGGACATAGATCTCCCTAAGACTAACCACATCGACCGGTCCTGTGCGCCTCGAATCCAGCGGATTCCCGCGGCCTCCACCAGGTCATCAGTCCTTTGTGGGAGGGAGGTCTTCCAACGCTTCGTCTTCCGATACGCGGTCACCACTCCAGAACGAGTATCTAAGAAGGAAAGAAAAATATAGAAGCAGTGTCAGCTCACCTTGCAGGCGGCCTCGATGGTCTTGCAGAGCGCGCCGGAGGAGGGCTCTGCGTGGAAGGCGTGCGCCACGAACAGGTCCTGCGCCGTGTGCACGATGAAGGCGCAGCGCCGCACGTCGCGCCCGATGCCCAGGAACGACAGGTAGCGCACGCGGCACTCCACGATGGGGGTCGTCTCCTGGAGTGTCATGGGAATAAGTAAGGTAAGGTCTCTAGAGTAGGGAAATTTTCTAATGGTGGTGGGTGGTGGTGGTGGTGGAAAGTTTATTTTGTGCTTTTCTTTATAACAGCCATAGCGTTCGTTCTTCGTATTTAACGCAACGCAGGCCGAGGTCGAGACTCCTCCGTTTTTCGGTATGCATACCACTCAGGATCTGCGTCCCTTTCGGGACAAAATCACCCAAACCGTCAGACTCCGTAAGGTTCTTTCGGGTGGAAGTATACGTGTGGAATATATTGTTTTAAGCCAAAAAGTATGACTCACCCCCTCATCAGTAATAGTGATCATGGAGGGCGCCACGGCGACGGCGACGGGGCGCCAGGCGGAGGGGGGGCGCGCGGCGGCGAGGCGCTCGAGCGCGTCGTTGAGCACGCGCATGCCCGTCGCGCGCGCCACCTCGGCGCTGCCCAGGTACAGCGCGCGCACCGTCTTGCGCGGCTCCTCCATCGGCGTGGGGAAGGCTGCGCCCACTGGGGGGAGGAGAGAGAAACGAAGGTTTAATGACGTAAGAGGACTACGACAATGAGACTGTCTCCACGAGCGAGAGAATCGCCTCGAGTTAACGTTTTTTCATACATCAAATCGCCGCGATAATATCGCCGTGTGGAGACACGTTCATAGAGTTGTTATAGAAATACGTGGCACGGACGATAATATAGCCGCGGTTCTCTCGCTCGTGGAGACGGTCCCAAAGTGATACCAGCGATAGCAACCGTCAACTAATGTTTTACCGTTAGATATCCTAGCGGAACATCCACAGAAAAGTGGTGAACACGCGCACGCATAAGTTTTTTGCCGTGGCTGTTACCAACAACTCCTGCCCTGGAACTTTTAACCCTTATAAGGTTCTTGCCCCACGACATATCAAACATGTTTTGAAAATTACTGGCTATAGATAATGGTGATACTGAAAAACATATTTTTGAAGTTTTTATAGACAGTTATCGATCAGTTATCAGCTGCGATCACCATTTTTCTCGTCACCCACTGCAAATATGAAACATACAGTGATGGTAGTCCTCATTCTGGGGCATTCTACCTATTGGCTTCTCATTTTCTACGCCAAAATCTATCTTTGACCAAATCTGATCTAGTGATCATTATGGAGTATCCTTGCTTACTTACACCCTGTGTCGTTTCCGCTCTACAGTTCTACATATGGTTCGTAAAGAACAAAAGTAAATTCATCAATGCTAGTTCTCGTTCAAGATGGCGCAAAAAAAGAGTTTCTAATTCATGGTGGAGGACTGGAGGCATTTGCCTTGTGGGACATAAAAGGCTAATAAAAAACGGTCTTCGCATCTTACCAGAAAGCGGTCTAGGCCGCCTAGTAGCCGGCAGATCGGTGGGACGCGGCGGCGGCTGCAGGGACCTCTCAATCATGATGCGCTTGCAGATGTCCCTCAAGGCATTGGCGATGCTTCTCGCAGGTGCCTCGCAACGGAAGACATGGCACATGTGCTTGCGCGTTGCACGGTCACGGGCGACGTAGGCAAAGTCCCTGGTTGAAGAGAAGAAGGTTTTAGGAGATGTTGGAAAATTTTGGGAGGTAGAGGCGTGCAGATGATTGGATCCTAGGATCCCTGTGAACGTAGGTTTCAGTGCTGTCTGTACAATTGTGCGATTCTGTAAACATCTCACCGTGTAGGGTAAGCTGAGGGTCTAGCACGAATATTTTTGACGTAGGTATAGCAACATAAAATTTTATAGCTACACTACTCGTTTCGCACATAATAAATGTTCGAATTAGATACTATGTTCATATTTTTTAATCATATAAATTGTGTTTGACGTATAGTAACGTAGGTAACGTAAAATTTTACCATAGCTACAGTACTCGTTTCGCACATAATAAATATTCGAATAAGATACTACATTCATATTTTTGAATGATATAAATTGTGTTTGTTCCATTAAATTAAATCAAAATACCGTGGGGTTTTCACATTCAAAATTCTCTTACGTTAACGTTACTATACGTCAAAATATTCGTGCTAGGCTCTCTGAAGTTTGCTGTCAAACTACACAAATAAGATGGAGTGACATTTCACTTCATGCTCACTCCAACTATAGCGCTTATTACAACTACGCTGTATTCAGAGTCCTAAGTCTGGGCTCCACTAGTTTTTCACGGTGACAGAATAGATTGGCTGTAAAATTCATACTGCGATAAACTTATGTGAAGGAAACATAAAGTGAACTGTCAATCTATACAAACACGATAAAATGACAGGTCACTTCATACTGATTCCACACAAAGCGCTTATTACACTACATGCTATTCAGGGCCCTAAGTCCCGATTGAAGGTGGTGTAATAAGAGTTAGGGTGACCGGAGCGGCCCGGTCTACTTAGCTCCCTAACTCCCTTACTACCGGGCAATGTAATAGTGTTTAGGGCGTTAGGGGCAGTGTTCTCAAAACCAATTTAATAATTTCCCCGAAAATGAAAGTCAATTTCCCCAATTTGGGCACAAAAAATCTACTGATTCCCCTCAAATTCGATATTTCGAATAGTATCAGAAGAATAAAATCAATATTTAGAATCCCCGCATTTTTTCCACATCTTGCCTATCCCCAATCAACTTGAAATTCCCCGCAGTTCAGGGAATTCCCCTACATGGTGGCAACGCTGGGCCTTTCACAACTGAGTTAAAGCCTAATCGACCGGCTAGTGTAATAAGCGGATCCTTAGTTAGGGGCCACGCCCAGGCTTGCCAACGGGCCCTGAATATCGTCTCGTGTAATAAGTGCTTAAGTTTAGACAGTGAGATGTTGAGAGAATATTCCAGCAGTGCTGTTCTGTAAAACCTCACCGTCAAAATTTTGATGAAGGATCCATGCAATCGAGGCGGAATGTCATTTCACTTCAAGCTCACTGAACCTCACACGGTGGAAGATTTACAGAATAAGCCGGCTGGTATTTACGTTCTCTAGAAAAGAGTGAAGACTATTGCATCTTCTGGACTGAGCCTCTCATAAAATGAGCAGTTACTCCTGTTGTTCATATCTTTTGCCCAGAAAAGGTGATAACTAATGCATCATCAGGATTTTTTTCGTAAACGATCAGCTTTTTCTGTTGCCAGTTCTTCCAGGCAGTGTAGGCATGATAGACATGCCCAGATTAAAAACTACGTAGTGTTGTTGGTAGATCAGAACTTGCAGTCAATAAGACCTTATATTATAGATAAAAAAACAATTACGACGGGCGATGATAAATGTTACAGCGTGAAATGACATCACCACAGAAAGTTAGATCATGTTGCGTGTTTAGAAGTAAAGCCAATATAGCACGTGAAATAAAGCGGAGTATTTACACAAACACTAGAAAATCAACAAAACGAGGCTTCGGATAACGCCATAAAGTATCCTGCCTACAAATTAAAACCTTTTGAAATGGCCTTGAAGCTCTTCCAAATCTACTGTAGTAAAAAACGATATTCAAAAACTAGAATTTCAAATGTTTTTAAAACCAATTCACAATCACACCTAATAATCTAAATATCTAGAAAAAAAACCTGTAATTTCGATTGTATTTACCTTTCACTATTCCGAGAATGCAAAGACAAAAAAATTCCAGGTTTAGTTGAATTTTTACGAGTGGGTGTATCAAGAGATAGGGGTGAGTACTCACCGGCCGTTGTCCCTGCCGACTCCCCAGACGCGTATGGTGTGGATCGGCTGTGTGTGCAGTGTGTTCAGGCTTTCTGGGTCGATCAGCTTTAGGGCTCCGTCGTCTAGGTCCATGAAGAGATCCTTGCCCTGTGATCAGAAATACGGAACCTTTATTAGTGCCCAACTCAAAGTAAGGTTAGGTCAGAAAAGCTTCAAGTTGAAGAAGTGAATCCTGTAAGTGTTTTAGGCCGTCGTCCTGGAGATCAGGATTGTCAAAATTGACTGACAGTATACACCAAAGTCAAAGTCAAAACGTTTATTCCAATTAGGCCATTAAGCGGCACTTTTGAACGTCATTCACATTTCAAACAATATTAAAATTCTAAAGTGACTCTACTGTCCATTCGGAAAGGTAGATTCTTATGGAGAAGAATGGACTAGAAACACCAGTAGGTACTCAGCATTTATTCAATTAAAGACTCACTCCCTCTTACGTGGACTTCTCTCTGAGGTAAGTAGAATATGGTAGAAAGTACAACAAACCTGTACTGAAGAGGGAGAATGTCAGGAGCGAGGTGTTGTGTACGACGGTTGTTGCCGGAAGGTTTATACGCAAATCACGCAATATAGGATTGGTGTTCTCTGTAGTTATAATTTTATGGAATATATACTGTTACAGGTCTGCGTTCTATAAGTCAGAATGTGTCAGGTTGCTTATGAGAAAACGAGTTAGGTACAGCGGTATTTTCACCAAAGATATTTTATAAATCACTCACGTCACCCCAACGACCGACTTGGTCGAGCAGATCATTGCGGCCCAGGCTGAGGTCCACGATGCACTTGTTGACGGCCCGACTGGACCGCTCCGGGGTCAGGTCGGACTCGGAGATCTCCACCCAGCCCAGGGAGCGGACGAAGAATCGGACGGCGCGACCGTTGTCGGGTTCGGGACGGGCTGGGAAACTGCGGCGTCTAGAGAAGGAAACATTGATATTATAGAGGCATAAGTAATTTAGAGGTATTTTGGGTACTAAAACTTCTTCATTGGGTACTAAAACTTGAAAAAAATCTGCAGAATGTGTTTGTGTCTTATGGGTAAGTTATTCTCGATGAGTTCTAGTACCTATTGTATCTTCTGCCTAGGGGTAAAAGGGGGCTGTCATCATGTAATAGGCTGTGGGCCGTAACACTTAGGGTCCGTTTTACTATGTCTGAATAATAACTAACTACTGAAAAAAATTAAACGAAGTTATATGATGGTGATGATGATGATGATGTGATCCGACCGATTTTAGCCAAGGCGATTGTTTCAACTCCGCTGTAGTTGTTGCTCGTGAGCCAGAGCAGTTATATACGAAGTAATTAAACGAGAACTTAATCAAAGATGGTGAAACAGGCCTTTAGGGTAACTAGATAATGAGAGTAACCTAAGAAGCAGTCGGTTGTTACGTTATTCTAGGCCAAAGTTTTCGAATGAAGTCCTATCCATCAAGACCGCCGCACATTTTCTAAAAAAAATATTGTGGTACGTACAGAGGTAAAAACTGTTTTCAAATTCAAAAAGACTCGAAAGGTTATGGCAACACTTCTTTGCGTCATTTTAAGTCAACGTGCAAAACTAACAGGTTTTAACACTTTTTGCTCACGTGGGCAGTCGGTAAGTGTGTCAGTGATATGCAAAACCAAACGTGAGGGGTTAAAGTTTATCACGATGCCATTTAGCGAGGTTTTCTTTGGACAGATTGGTCAATAAGACGTGGTCTAATAATACTCGTAAATAGTAGGAAAAATCTGACCCTTTTTTAACGCTGTCTTAAAAGCTAGCGGATAACTTTAAAGTCAAAGTAAAAGGTGTGGCTTATTGCTTTCAAAATAAATCATCATTATGTAATGTGTAAAACTCTTCCGTTTCTGAGTGAGTGAGTGAGTGAGTGAGTGACTGACTGACAGATAACGCACAGCTTAAACTTCTTGTCTTAGGAAACCGAAATTTGGCATGTGGCTTCCCTACACTTCGTATGGAAGCACTAAGAAAGGACTTCCCGATTTTTTTACGGAAACGGGATAAAACGCGGGAAAAGCTAATCAGATTTGTATAGGCCTACGCAAAAACGCAGTGTCCTATGTCTCTGCAATGGGAACATTTATATGAAGCCTATATTGAAGAATTTCTTTTAAATTAGCCTATACTGTCAAACGCCTCCGCAAATCGTTTTACATGTTTCTTCCTTTTCTCGAGCCAGCCCTTGCGGGAAGCGTCTGATACTCGTTACCTATTCTTAGGCACTGGCCTCAGCAGCGCCGTCCATTATCAGGCACGCACTTTGTGGATATTTGCTATTGCATATCAGTCACTGTGCTGTGCAGCTGACCAAACCTGCCCTATCCTTTTTTAGTCTGGCATGGCAGCCTAGTTTGCAGAGAAACCATAAGACAACAAGTGAAACATATTAAGACCAAACTTACTTATAAGACATCTCCTCTTTCCGTTTCCTCTCGGCCTCCTGCCCATCATGGTCCAGGGCTCCACTGGTTGTACTCCTGGTGACTGAGCTGGTCATCATACTGCCCTCATACTTGCTGACTTCGGACAGGTTCGAGCAGTCCCTGACCATGGATATGCGAGACTCCTTGGCTTCTATCGGCGGCATTTTGGGGATCTCTCTCTGGATGGTCCCGCTCTTTATGTGCCAATAGTAGGGGCCGTCGTTATCTGGTGGATATGGTGGTTGATTAGTGGTTGGTTCAGAGAAAGGATAATACAGTTTTGGTTTCAATTAAGATTGTATGCTCATCTTAGGCATATTCACTAATACACTGACGTCTAAAGAAACTACATTGAAGTAGTTACAGGATAGCTGCTAGCTTCCATATTGTTTACTGATGAGGTTTTACAAGATCACCACGTCTATAAAGAAACTATTCTGTGTAAAAAAACATTCATATTCCTCAGTAAACAATTTGAACGCCTGTTAACGTGAACTTTGATGCTGTGTCTTTGAACTTCAGAGGGCCTAGCACGAATATTTTGACGTATAGTAGCGTAAACGTAAGTGAATTTTGAGTATAAAAAAACTCGAAACCCATACTATTTGGTTTAATTTTATGCGCCATACACAATTTGTATCATTCAAAAATATGAATATAGCATCTAATTCAAATATTATTTGCGAAATTAATACTTTAGCTGTAGTAAAATTTTAGGTATGTTACGTTACCTGAAGTCAAAAATATTCGTGCTAAGCTCTTATTATTGACATCAAGATTAATACGAAATAACACAAAATCGTAGATCTAAGATGGCGTCGCTGTAAGCAATCTAATTTGGATCAGAATTCTAGTTATTTCAACATCCATGTCACCCGTCTTACCTAGCGGAATAACAGTTAACTAAGCGACAGTTATTATTTCATACAAAATGAAGTTAAATACAACGTATCAAATAAATGATTGGGTGCTTGGTGTTCTTTGAAATTGAGGCGACAGTTTTAACTGTGATGCGTGAAACGTTGTATTGAGCATTAGTGAGCGGTTACAGCTCGATGTAAAAGCATGTCTTTGCCTGAGTTTGACATTTATATGGCTTCAATGATGAATTGACTAAACACAGCTTTGTACTAGATGCAGTTCGTTATCATGCAAGAAAATAGAGAACATGCATGTATTTTCATTTGCTAAATAAAATAAATAGTCTTATTAGCTCTAGTAAATATTGATTTAAATATCTCCATCAGAGGAGAAGTTTTAAGTCTTGCCAAGAAGTACCGTGTTACCCATTAATGGGTTGTGGAGGTCTGGTTGGCAGCCGCTCCACGTAAAACACTGGTATTCAGCTGAATCTGGTTTGACTGGAAGCCGACCCCAATATAGTTGGGAAAAGGCTAGGCAGATGATGAGAGGAGAAGTTTTAATGCTTTCAAGTTGACAATTAAAAAGAGAACTCAGCATAGACTCTGATATCAAAGTTCAAAGTTCATGCCGCTCATAGAGCTGCCAGACTGATTTTTTATTTATTTTATAAGTTTAGAATATATTTTAGTTATTTCTATGTTTGTATATTTTTCCATACAGTGCTAGGAAAATAAATATTTTCTCTTCATGCATATTCTTTACAGAGCTTTAGTTACCAAAAAAAACCCTCATTAACCTACCTATCTACCCTCACGAAAACTAAATCTAAAACTCCAAATGAACATACATTTCCTACGTGTACCTTCGTGTCTCTCCCAGCCGGGGGGCAGTTGGGGCTCCTTTTTGGGTCGCAACTTGACGGGTATCGCATACAGGTCGTCGTTGGGCCCCTCTGCGGAGTGGGGCACTGGGGCAGAGTGGCTCTTCTCCGAGTCTTCGCGGTCAGCCCGCTCTTTCTCTGGCGGGGGCGACTCCTCGCCGCCATTTTGCGGTGTGATTAAACCGCTTTTGTCACTGAAAAGATAAGAGAAAATAGGTTAGCAGAACGTGACGATGAATGAAAATAGATTAATTTCTCAGGTGCGTGATATGGGGGAAATACTGACTGAGACCAAGTGCCTGTTTCACCATCTCTACGATTAAGTTCCCGTTAATTTACTTGGCAGATAATTCTACACAAAGAATGTTCCATTTTCGAATTTATTCGGTCAGTAATGGTTACTCGGAGATCGTGAAACAGGCTGTAAGACTTTGCTTACTACTTTCTAGATCAACAAATGACTACCTATCCCATCCATAGACTGATCTCAGCAAGCGTTACTTAACCTCCTCTATCTCTTTTCGCATCTATCTATTAGAGCTTTAATTAAGGCACATTATAAAATACACATTTAGATATTACGGTCCTTAGTTATGGTTTCTTACCGACAAGAGGCCATCTCATAACTTGCCATAATATTATCGTTTTTAATAACGCTACTGTAAAGTAGTTCAAGTTCAAATTCGTATGCTAAGTTAACATTAACCTACTATATAACAAACAGCTGTACAAATTATGTATGTGTATATTATGTGCTTCTCGAACCTTATACAGTAATAATGTTAATGTTCAAGATCATAATGTGTTCATTGTAACGAGTAAAGCCACGACTCGACTTTGGCGGCTTTGTGGTATCGGCTTGGATTGAGTGTGACTGATAGAAACTAAATTAATCAACGAAATGAGAGTAGAGATGATTCCTGGATAATAAGAAAGCCTTATTTATTCCTTAATAAAAATTAAAAATTACATGATTTGATTTTTACTACAATTAGAAAAAAATCAAATGAATTAGATTGAATAACAAAAAAAAACTTTTTTACAAAAAATATAACCGACTTCCAAAAACAAAACACTACAAGGTACAAAATAACTTTGGAAGAAAGAAAAAAACTTTAATTTCGGAAGTCGGTGTTTTGGTTATTGTTTCGTTTTTTGACACCGACTTCCGAAATTAAAGTTTTTTTCTTTACCTGCGTACCCATTAAAAGCGTACCGGCGCAATGTTATGTTAAGAACTGGTGTAAACATTAAAAAAACATTCGATTTCAGCAATCCCGATCCCTTTGCTATCATTTATTGAAGAGTTCCGTTGCCAACCTCCGAAGTTCTTCGTCAGATCTTCACCAAATTGAAACGGGACCAGTCCAGGAAAATACTCTTTCAAACAAAAAAGGATCATCCAAATCGGCTGACATGATTGAATTGCGTTAGAAAGTTTATGAAAAACATTGTATGTGCCTATAAAATTTGAAGGTTGCCCTCGATTTTCGTGGGATCCCATCATCAGATTCTGACATGGTGACAATGGGACCAATCGAGGAGTATAACCTTTCAGATGAAAGAAAAATTTTTCAAATCGGTTCATAAATGACGGAGTTATGAGGTAACAAACATAAAAAAGAAAAAAAAAATACAGCCGAATTGAGAACCTCCTCCTTTTTTGAAGTCGGTTAAAAAATATCACGAATTACAATTTATAAAATACATTTTTACACTACAAAAATCATTTCTACGAGTACATGCAGACTCTCTACAGAGTAAAGCCCTCCTCCATTTTTCTCCACTTATCTCTATCTAATGCTTCTTTCATCCAGTCATTTCTCGCTGTTTTCAGTATTTCGTCGAGCCATCTCTCCGTTGCTCTACCTCTTTTTCTCTTTCTTGATGGCCCTTTCCAAGTGGTTATCTGTTTTTTTTTGTCCATCTATCATTTTCCATACGTGCCACATGGCCAGCCCATTTCCATTTCAGGTTTTTACAGTGTTGTAGAGCATCTATCCGGGGTGCGGAATCCGTTCGAAAGAGACGCCGCGGCCCAGGATCGCAAAGGGCACTAGGAGGAACACGGATGGGTTTTAGTCAGTAAGAGTCTGACACTCCCTTCCGCTCCGCCCAGAGCGGAAGGAGTCATTTGATGATTTCCCATCCTTAAAAAAAAGAGCATCTATAACTTTAGTTGTATTTCTCACACAAACATTTGTCCTTTTGTTTTTCAATTAACGACACGGTTGGCGCAGTGGTTTAGCAATTGACTGCTGCGCTGCGTGTCGCGGGTTCTCAATACTCAATACTCAATATTTTATTGCATTCCATATTATGTACATATAGGTGGTATAAATATTGTCAAGATCAATATGGACCCTATCGGGCACAGCAAAGTTAGGAGAGAGGACGAAGACTAAGTAACAATTCATGGAATTCATTAATTATTATTACAGGTAATTAGATGGTTAAAATGTTAATAGATTTATATGTATATTATTGTGTGGTGAATTATGTTCCATACTTTAATTTATTTTTGTCATCGTTATTTTAAATTTTATTAATATTGAGTTATTTTTATTTATTTTTATCGTCACCATTATTAAATTATGTATTTATTTAACTTAATTTTGTATAAATATTATAATTATGTCTGTGTGTAGTCTTGATAAATGATGTCAGATATTTCAACTTGTTTCTGTCATCATTATTATTAAATTATATCAGTTATTTCATTTGTCATCATTATTATGAAATTGTGTTATTATTTAAATTAATTTATGTATGTAATGTCTTTGTATAATAAATTAAATGTCAAGTATTTGTATCGTCATCAGTTTTAAATTATGTATTTATTCAAATTAATTTTGTGTAAATTTAATTTATATGTTATTCACTATTGTAAGTAGATACATTTTTACAGTGAAACAGTATATAATTAATAGTTTTTATTGTAGTTTATATTTATCGTTATAGTATTCATCTATAGTATAGTAGGATTTGTCTATTAGAAATTGTTTTAGTTTATTGATAAACATATTATTACTGTCTGCATTTTTGATGAATTCTGGTAACTTATTATATATTTTAATAGACATAACAAATGCACTAGAAGAGTGCATTTTCAATCGTGAAGTGGGTATGTTAAGCCTATTTTTATGTCTAAGTGTGATTTTAGTTTGAATGTCCTCTCTTTTTGTATAGAATTGTGAATATTTTCGAACAAATTTGCAAATTTCCAGTATATAAAGACAGGGTACAGTTAATATTTTTAGCTCTTGGAAGTAGGGTTTACAGGAGTCGGAATCTTGGATATTCATAATATTCTTATCATTTTTTTCTGTAAAGTGAATAGTGTAGGTGCGTCTGTGCTATTTCCCCATAAGATAATTCCATATTTGAGCCATGCAAACGCGTATGAGTAATAGGTAACTAATGCTGTTTTGAGGTCTGTGGTTTTTTTTATTTCTCTGAGGGCGTATGTAAACTTAGATAGTTTAGCTCTTATTTTTTTAATGTGGGGTTTCCAATCTATGTGTGAATCTACGTCTAGGCCTAAAAGGGTGAATTTATTTACAACTTCTAAGTTTTGTCCGTTGTAATTGAAAATTATATTTAAGGGTTTCTTTTGTCGAGGGTAGAAAGTTATAATTTTTGTCTTAGTAAAGTTAATTTCAAGGTTGTGTTCGTTCATCCAGTGTGTTGTAGTGTCAAGTATGGAAGTCAGTTTTTGGTTTAAATCAATATTATTCTCACATGGTGTTAAAATAGAAATATCGTCGGCGAACAACACGCATGGCTCATTTATGTGGTTAGGGAGATCGTTGATGTAAATAAGGAACAGTAGACATCCTATCACTGTTCCTTGTGGTATTGATTCATTTACGGGTATGTTTTGAGATCGAATTAATTTAATTTCTCTTGTTTTGCTATCGTAATATTCAATTTGTACGACTTGTTCTCTGTTCTTTAGGTACGAGGTGAACAAATCATGACTTTTTCCGCGGATGCCGATTTTATATAGCTTATTTAGTAATATATCAAACTGAACTTTATCATATGCTTTCGTCATATCTAACAGCAATCCTATAGCATATTTTTTGTTATTAATTGTGTTAAGGGCCTCTTGGATATATTTGTAAACAGCCAAAGTCGTTGATCGGTTTTTGCGAAAACCATTCTGACTGTCGTTGAATATATTATATTTTTCACAAAATGCATAGACGCGGTCGCACATAGCTTTTTCAAATATTTTCGAGGCCGTTGGTAACAAAGCAATTGGACGGTAGTTGTTTGGGTCGGTTTTTGAATTTTTTTTATGGATCGGTTTTATAAGTGCTTTTTTTCGATTTTCGAATTTCGATTTTTGAAGTTCGATTCCCGCGCGGAACAAATATTTGTATGGCCTACAGATAGTTGTTCCGGGTCTGGCTGTTTGTGTATGTGTGATTATATGTCTGTAAACGCACTCACGATACAGGAAAACGTTTATTTAAAAAAAAAAAAAAAAAAAAAAAAAAAAAATATATTTAGGGTGCTCCGCTCCATGCCTCTTTGGGTGGTTTGTATCTTATTACTAGTGTATCTGTTGAAAATCCATGTTCGTGATGCATAAGAAAGAGAAAGCAAAACACACGAGTCTAGGACACTTAGTCTTACAGGAATCTTTGACTTAAAAACTTCTTTAAGACTCCAAAACTTGTTCCAGGCCATGTTCACACGTCTAGTTTGTTCATCTCAGTGTCTAGATCTTTTGAAAGATGTTTGCTTGCCTAGATATATGTACTCTTCAACATATTCCAAAGGACCATTGTCGACGCTTATGGGAACTTTTTATTATTCGTCATTATTTTTGGTTTTGTTGTGTTCAATTGCAAGCCAATTTCCTGGCTGAACGCAAGTATTTCTTTTACCATATCTTCTAATTCTGATGCACTTTCTGCAATTAGTAAATATCGTCTGCGAATCTTAGATTGCTTAAAAAATACCGTTTATGTAAATGCCTTTGTTTTCCCGTTTCAGATTCTTCATTATGCTTTGCAGTAGGTACGGTTATAAATATTCTGGGCGACAAAGGGTCACCTTGCCGTACGCCTCTACTAATGTCATAATGATTCCTGGATAAAACATATTTAGACCATCAGTTAGATTGATAAAAAACCTAGTTAGTTAGATTAGTAATAATAATCTGGGGTTACCTTATATTTGTTTGGCTTTACTTATCATCTTTTTGCATAAAAAAGAATAAAATTGTTAAAAAATCCTAACTATTGCGTCAAAAAATTCGTCCGCATCGCTGTCGACTGGAAGTGAGCCCAGAAGTCTGGCGGCATTGCCACGTTGTATGGCAAAGCTTATCCTCTGTCCGAGGTAAAAGCCAGCACTTGGGTCACGCGAAGTGTAAAAACTAATAAGGATCCTGGTTTCACAATTCCAATATAGACGTCTCAACTCATTCAAGCATTCAAGTGTGATTTTTTAACTGAATTCTGTTTGCTCAATGCAACACGGATAACAAAACATTCGTTCTTCACAGTGTAGCACCCGCTTTATGCCTTCCAAGTCATATCCTTCATCGTACAACTAGCTCGGCTAATGCGGCACATTGTTTATGAGTTAATAAAAACAAAACAAAGTGGTTTACGTGACTGACTGCTGACGAGTGCGTCACTGCCTTTATAACTTTATGTGAATCACGAAGTTAGAGTGTGGATACGGTGGTGAGGAAAACGAGGAGCGTTAAAGAGTTTTTTTAGATCAGAATAGAGTTACGGATGGTCAGAAGCCCGGTAGACAACCAGTCTTAACAATGGGTACTGGGTATTATGTTATTTATTAGTTTTATGTTTAAGTATGGGAAATCATCAAAATAAATGACTTCTTCCACTCTGGCTGCAGCGGAAGGGAGTGGCAGACTCTTACTGACTAAAACCCATCCGTGTATTTCCTGATTCCCTTTGCGTTCCAGGGCGGCGGTGACTCTTTCGAACAAATTCTGCAAACCTGGCACCTATTAGCCTGGGTTGTAGAGATCAAATAGGCAGGCACTCCATGTAAAATATCAGTGACCAGTTACCGGTTAGGTGCGGCTTGGGAAAAGCTAGGCATCAGGCTAGTTTTTAGGGTTCCGCCAACGGAACCCTAATACTAAGCTTTCGCTGTTCGTCTGACTGTCTGTCAGCTCCGTAATAGATAGACAATTGAAATTTTCACAGAGTATGCATTTCTATTGCCGCTATAACAACAAATGCGGGGGGCGCCCATACATGCTGCATGTTTATTTTGGTTTATGGTACGGAACGGAACTCTTCGAGTCCGACTCGCGCTTGGCCGCTCAAGTCATGAGTTTCTAGTCAAAGGGAAATATCAGATGTAGATGTATAGGATTTTTGTATTGGGCTATCGGAAAATAGACAAATAATTGAACTCTTGCCAAATCTTTTCGCCATGCAGCAGTCTCTGTCTACGGTAAAACGTTGAAAAACTGTTTCTTAAAATGGCCAATTGTGTACGTTTACAGCGTCGATAATCTGCTCTCGCTACATCTCATCACTAAACCCTCTACCTAACCGCAAGGCCGCCGACGCAGTCGCGGGCACGAACAATTACCTGATCATATTTACCGACGGCTCAACAACTGTGTTTAACAAGAATTAGTGCTGTGTTTAAATCAACTGTGGGCTACGGTGATCTTGTATGTACTAGTTAGTAATATGATACAGTGGTGGGAATGACACGATTTTGGAGAATGTGTGACAAACTTGAAACTATGGATAATATTTATAGGTACAAGGATACTTACCTATGGAATAGGTACCCCAAAATAAATTAAAGGGGGCTCCCATACAAGAAACGTGTTTTTTTGCGGTTTATGGTACGGAACCCTTCGTGTGAGAGTTCGATTCGCATTTGGCCGGTTTTTTTTTACTGTAAATGTTGACGTTAACATTCAAAAGTTCATTCTAATGGACATTAATGATTTGACTTTGACATGAATTTCAGCTTAATGTCAAAATCGGGGAGAAGCAGAATCAGCCTGTAATGTTGCCACTCATAGAACACCGCCCCTTCTGTCTTCAAGAGAAAGCAAGTTATAATCCACCATTCGAACCCAGTGTACTGGAATGGCAATGGTCATATGCGATGACAAAATAATAACTCATTAACTTGTAAAGGCAACGCGTTATACCTCACCGCGGCACTGGAACGCAAAGGGCATTAGGAGGAACACGTATTGGTTTTATTCAGTAAGAATCTGACACTCCCTTCAGCTGCGCCCAGAGCGGGAGGAGCCATTTGAAAAACCGCATTGTACGTATTTCGTAAGACGTAGGTTCTCCTATTAAGAGACTTTTAACATAAAAAGAGAACCAAGACAATATGGATGTCGGTCAAAATTCGATAAAAAATTCAAATAGCACTGACACATCTTTTTAAAAATATATAAAACGACACTAACCCAAGAAAATAATATCTTCTTTTCCTCGCGAGCATTTTAAACTAACTTCAAAACGTCCTCTGAGTATCGTTAATTTGTTGAACGTATAATAAAACTGTGTTTTACACACAAACGCAAAACACGGCCACTTCGTTAAACAATAAAATCAAAACTGTACGTACTCGTACGTTTTTAGAGTTCCTTAGCAACAGAAGAAAAAACCCTTGAGTAGAATTGTTACACGTGCCCTTTTTTTGTCTATTTAGCTTAATCCTAAAGAGCTTCTGAAATAGTTTTTAATATTATTTAATTTCAACATTCATGGCATGCATCTTCATACCTTATTTTTAACCACTTTATTGCATAAAAGTAGATAGAAACAAAAAAGAACACTTTATTTCAAATGTTTTTATTTATTATTATTTTATTTATTTAATCAGTTTAAGAAATACTCTGCCGAAGATATTAAAAAAAATAAAATGGTTGAAATCCCAGCCAATACGCACAAAACTTTTTGGGAATACTTTCATTGTGCGTACAGCTAAGAAGTGGAATTTTCTCCCGGTTTCTGTGTTAACCTGATAGCTCAACCTAGAGTATTTAAATCAAGAGTGTTTAGTTTTACTTCTAGAAAAACGGGCTCCATCGTCCACCATCAGTACCACATCATCGCTTACCACCAGGAGAAGTACGGTGGTCAAATACGAGCCTACCAAAATTCTCTTAAGGCACTCTGTTCAATCAGCCTCTCTACCGCGATGCCTACTTGCAGATTTTTTTTACAACGGCACCTGTATACTCCTTGCTTGTCTGTATTTTTTTTTGTTTGCCCTATATCTAATCCAAGTTATTAAAGAAAAAAAATAGTAAAACCGAACGTATGTATTTTTTTTAGTACTGGTATTCAGCTGAATCCAGTTTGACTGGAAGCCAGTACCAATATTTTGGGAAAAAGGTTCGGCAGAAAATGAAAGAAACATTGATTTTAATATCTTTGAAACCCTAGCACACAATCCGACTCGTTCTTGGCAGTTTTTTTTCCACATTATACAAAAACGCAATTAATATCAAGTCGGACTAAGACGTAACATGCACTTATAATTACCAATTAACTGGAATCGAGTTTGGGTTGTTACGAGCTGATGCAACACTCAGATAAAAACAGTACCCTCCTTCTGGGGCAGTCGGGTAAAAACAATCAAACTGGATTCTGGAATAATGTTTGTTTTTTCTTAATTTTTCTTTTTCTACAGACTAGAACAAAGTCTATCCGCACTTGGTTGATATCCCGACTACTCGCAACTAGCGCTTCTATTCCACATTTATTATGCGCACAGCTAAAGTGTGGAACTCTCTGCCGGCGTCTGTGTTCCCTTCCACATATAACCCGTCTGCCATCAAAGCAAGAGTGAACAGGCATTTTCTGGACACGGTCGCTCTATCATAGGCCTCATCCATCGCTTTCCATCAGGCGTGATTGTGTCATTGTGGAGTACGTGCGCCAAAAGATAAGTTACACGCTGAGAGTGCGTATCACGCCGCAACGTCAACTTCAAGGCGTTCGTGGTGCGCGTACCAACATGTTTTTTGCATCTTGTCATGGAACAGGGTTTTGGTGGACTTTAAAGGCGCCTTAAGCGAATTAGTGAAGTAATTTTTTTTACTAACATAGGCTTAAGTTTCTCCTTAATCTGTATATTATAACTATATTATTTTGTAAGCTATGAGGAGCTCGTGGCTAAATAATAACAGCCGCACGGGTCGATCTTTAAGGTTAAGCAACGCTTGCCAAGGTTGGTCTGTGGATGGGTGACCATCTTAACATACCGAGTTTCCTCCGTGCCTCGGAAAGCACGTTAAGCCGTTGGTCCCGGCTGTCATTTGTAGATCTTTGGCAGTCGTTACGGATTGTCAGAAGCCAGTAAATCTGACTCCAGTCTCGCCAAGAAGTACCGTGTTACCCAGTTAATGGGTTGTGGAGGTCTGGTAGGCAGCCGCTCCACGTAAAACACTGGTATTCAGCTGAATCCGGTTTGACTGGAAGCCGACCCCAATATAGTCGGGAAAAGGCTAGGCAGATGATGATGATTATTTTGTAAGCTATATATCTATGGGGCAAAGAAGCCTGAAAATAAAGAGTTTATTTTTATGGTATTAAAAAAAAATGTCAATTTGAAGGAAATTACAAAACCGGTTTTTATAGTCGCGCGGTTTTAGATGATGAAAAGGTTTCCTTTAGTAGCCTAATTTAGAAGACTTTGATTCACGAAGTTATCTTTCCACATCAACCAATCTGTCTAGACTTTTCCAAGTATATATTTTATTGTTTTTTTTTTATAACTTGTTTGGAACCTCCAGTTAAGCAAACAATGCCTGTATTAGGAGGCTCCGCTCTTTGACACCATTGTTGTACACTTACATACAAACTAAAGTTAATTATTATATCGGGGGTGACGGCTTCCAGCTAATCGGATGCAACTAAATACCAATCCTTCATCAATAAAATTCTTCCGTTACTGACTGAGTGACTGACAGACAACGCACAGCTGAAACTACTGGTCGTAGATAGATGAAATTTGGCATGCAGGGTTCTTGGGGAGTGTAGGGGAGCACTGAGGGAGGATTCCGCAAAATTCTTAGGGGAACTGGAAAAAACAAGATATCACGTACGAAGTCGCGTGCAAAAGCTAGTATTTTATATAAAGCGACAGCCCATTTGACCTCCACAACCCTGACAATTGATGTGTAACACGACAAAATAAGATACATACGTACTGCCAAATAATTGTCTTTGTCTAGACAAGAAAGAAGCTCGTAAATTCATTACAACTGTTGGCCAGAAAACAATTGGTCCCACCCATATCAACACATCCCTAATTAAACTTTTGTATGGCTTGGAAACCATGACTTCACAAAGAATCAATATCTATCGGACGGATCTACCAGATACTATATACAGCTTGATGCCCTTGAGTCAATTGAGAAACGAGCCAAGAGGATCATCCGCAATGAAAGGCTCGTCGCGACAAGGCCTTTAGGGTCTTTAGCATCGACGACGAGTTGCTAGCTTGTCGGTTTTCTACCGGCTGCATTTTGGGGAATGTGTGACGGAAGTCAAGAGTGAATAGGTTACTTCTAGGCAAACGTGCTATATATTCGACCACATCATCGCTTACCAACAGGTGAGATAGTGGTCAAACTCGTGCTTATCAAAAGTAAAAAAAAAATGTAAACTCAGTAAGAATATAAAATATCTTGAGAGATTGAAAAACTCTCGATAAATTGTCAACTGAACATTTGGAATACTTTTTACGCATCAAAATTTGATAGTCTCTAAAAAGTCATTCCGAGAAATTGTGAACCGACATAAACTGACGACATGTTGGCGACAAACCAGTATACGGTTTTACAATGTACCGGATTGTTGCCTAGCCAAGAAGTGGAACATAGGGCACGAGCTTCGGGTACCCCGACACGGATAGGTTAGGTTCGAATGGTATGACGGGGGCTAGAGTGAGCGAGCAAAGCGAGCGAACGTAGCTCCCGTAAACCCTGCAGACAGAAATGGATATAAGAGCCACGATATACAAGACGAGCCATTGTCATTTTCAAGCACGAACTGACTTCAGGCTGCTGAAGAAAAAGTCCAGTCGAAAGAATCCAATGACACTGCTCCTGACTCAGAAATTGAACCTAGAATCCCATACGCTGCAATATCTAGCATCTATAATGACTAGACTAATGACGGTTGAACTACCTTCTCTAGTTTGTATCGTTAAAAATACCAAAGTCAGCTGAATTTAAAGCCGAAGACAGGCACTTAGTAAAATGTGGTTAAATAAATAAAAATAGATAGAAAACAGTCAGACGGTCCTTTTTAAACCATTTCCAGTCTATTTCGGGACGCACTCCATTCTTAGGCTAGACAGTAGACAGGCTGTAATTAGATATAGTCTGTCTCGTCAGCTGTTATCTCGCCCGTAACTACCAGATAGATTTATAGACTGAGAAGGTCACGCAGAGAAAGCTATTGAGAAATTTAAAGTGCTAATAATTTAATTGAAGAGAAAAACATCCTTAGAGCGTGACTGACCCACATGTCGGAGACCAGTCGTGGGATTCTGTAAACATCAAGTTAGGTTTGGTGAAGTGTGCTGTCAATCCATGTTATCAAGGTGGAATGACAGCTCACGTCGTGATCACTTCACCCAAGCCTTCATCATAACAGCAGAAAGACGTCCACTGCCGGACATAGGCCTCCCCCTAAGGGTTTGCCATAATCGCCACGCTTGGCAAGCGGGTTGGCGATCGCAGTGTATGGTGTTGCGTTTTACAGAGAACGCTCCTGCCCATTCTCTGGTGAGTCCAAGCCTTCACTTGGACATTTTACGGAATTGACCGTCTGACGTGCCTTTACCAGGAATTTTGACGCTGCTATTAACGCCTAGTCCACCTACTGGACCCAAATTTATTAAAAAAGTTCTCAAAAAGAGGAGTAATACTTTGAGGAAACAGAAAGGCTAATGTTACGAGTAAGAGCATATTTTTGTACAAAACAAAAGAGATCTGGGATAACACTAAATATGACGCAGTTTTGACTCGGAATATCACCGCGGGTATGTAACCGACGGATGCGAGACGACAACCAGTCCCTGACTGAAATGTTGGGACGACACTTGGGAGGCCTATGTCCAGCAGTGGACATCTTTTGGCTATTATAAATGATGATGATGATGAATATCACCGCTACAATTTCAAAACAAAAGTTCCGGCATCAATCGACAGTAGGTTTGGTGATCTTAGCTTGTAAGAAGACTGAGGGATGCTGTTCCTCTTAACTATAACCCTGGTCTGGCCTATTCTATGCAATGAACTTAAATGTTATTAGGCAAAAGGTTTCTTAAATACCTTGTTTTTGTTACAGGCGAAGCAGCCTCGTCTTCGACTCTGGAAATGAGCAAAAAAAATACGTTAATTTAATCAAAATTCAATTAGAATTTTTCATTAACAAAGCGCCCTAGATTTTAATAATGCTCTGTGAAAGTGTTGGCCCAGATTTAAATGGAATGGAATTACTGTTATAATGAAAATAAGGTATTGTTCGTTCTTATTAAGAGAAGAATATAGTTTTAGATGAAATATTACATTATTAAAATGTATGTCAATTTTAACAATAAGTATTTTTACTGAAAAAACCGAAAACCTAACCAACCAAAAAAAGTGTTATTGGTTTTAGAAGCTGTTCTGTTATAATCGTCAGTTTCAGACTTTTTACAATTTCATTGTAATACTTAGGAGCCCCAGAGACACGTAAACGCAAAATGTACAAAACTCACTAACACTCATTCACCTCAAAATTCTAAAAACACGCACCATTTCCGAGATGGCCACTAAAAAAAGATCGGCCAAGAACTTGGTCCCATTAAAGCATCCAATGGCCAATTCGAACCACCTAATTTAGGCAAGGGGAACGCGGATTGAGTGCTAACAGCCAAGTTTTGGCCAAGTCCCCCCAAACACGCCAAGTTGGGGGAATATGGCTCGAGTTTAAAGTAGGAATATAAGTTTGAGTCGGAGTTTGTATTGCTGAATAATGTTTTGTTTTTGTATTGAAGAGTCGGTTTGGTTTCGTTTGTTATGGGTGGCTGGGGATGATTGATCGCTTTTGTGAGGTGGTAACCCCCGATTGCAATTTATATTGTGTCTGTATTGGTTTTGGCTAGGGGGTGAATATTGCGATGAGGGCTAACTTAGGAGTAGATAATTATGGAGCAATACGACTTGTAACGGCGCTCCCAAATAACTTTTTTTTTCCTATTAATAAGCACGCGTATAAGCAACTTGAGATAAAGCAATCTAAGGGAACGCATGCCTGTTAAGGATATGTTTTTTATGTTTGCTTTCTTTGTTCTCTTTTTTACTGTTTTAAATAATCACCAAATCCAAATTCGCCATCATAATTGAAAATACCAAATTATTCGTCTTTTTAATCATATATTTTTTTAATGTTGTCAGTTCCGAGTACAATTCTTATAAAATGTCGAACATCGATAGGAAAATTGACGGTCTATTATGGATGAGTCCCTCTGGGGGAGTAATAATCATCACATCTGCGCAAAGCAATTATACTTATCTACTTGTACCAGAAGGTTGGTTAGTCACTATCGAACATATTAATCCAGTAACACAAACATCTAAATGAAAAACCACTTAGACTAAAGACATACACGACAATGTATCATGCCCATAAAAACAGACGACACGACATAAGTCGTGCTCTCGAGAATGGCAGCAAACGGTGTTATGTGCTATTTGCATATACTGTAGTGTAGAATGTACTAGAAGAACATGAGTGCATGAGTGTTATGGGGGACAGTCTACGAGTTAAGGTATGTGCAGCATATACTATAGCATTTGTCTTAGATAGATGCAATATGGGATTGGGGAATGTCGTCTCCCATATATCGTACAGTGATCTTTCAGATACTGTTAAGATGTTGCATATTGTATATAGTACTCATCTGCCTAGCCTTTTCCCAGCTATATTGGGGTCGGCTTCCAATCAAACCGGATTGAGCTGAATACCAATATTTCACGAGGAGCGGCTGCCTACCAGACCTCCACAACCCATTAACTGGGTAACCCGGTACTTCATGGCAAGACTGGAGTCAGATTTTTACTGGCTTCTGACTATCTGTAACGACGTCAAAGATCTACAAATGACCACCAGGACCAACGGCTTAACGTGCTTTCCGAGGCACGAAGGAAACTCGGTATGTTAAGATGGTCACCCACCCATCCACAGACCAACCTAGGCAAGCGTTGCTTAACCTTGAAGATCGACCCATGCGGCTGTCATCTAGCCACGAGCTCCTCATATTGTGTATATAGTACTAGGAGAACATAACTGCATGAATTTTACGGTGGAAAGTTTACGAGTTAAGGTTTACTTACGTATTTGAAGAATATACGTAGGTGCATGGGAGATGGTGTCTCCCATAGATCGATCAATGAACTTTAAGGTAGAGACTAAAATGCTAAGGACTCAGCATGTCATGTTGTCTGTACAACAGTACTAGGATAACATGACTGCAGAAGTGTTTGTGTTTGTGTGACCATTTGTAGCTATAGTATGAAACGAAAACAGATGCAGGGGGAATGGCATCTCCCATAGATCGGACAATCATAATCGTAGTAACCATAATCGTAGTAACCCCAATAGTAACGATTGCGATATAGTGAGTTACTAGGAGTATATCATTTTTAGGAGACTATAATTACTGTTGTGGTGGAAAGGTTTCGATTAGAATGAAATAAAAAAGAAAACTCACAATCACAAATTAAAAGAGAAATGGTTCTATAAGAAGCTGTTCATCAAAAGGGGGGTTTGGCTATCTGTCAAATCAGAAACATATCTTTGTTTATTCTTCTATCTGTTACTGCCATGTTATAGTAAAATTAATTCTTGAAGAAAGTGAATTCTCTCATTAGAACTATGTGAGCTAACAGCATCACTACATCACCTAATGTTACTGCAAGTGTCAGTCATAGTTATTCTTTTTTGTTGATTTTTCAGGAGTTTTCAATTTGAAAATTGTATATCTTGTCTTTCATTTTAAAAATGAAAGACAAAATAAAATACCCAGTAACAGTCTGACAAAAGTCGCAAAGTGCTACAAAGAGACATTTAAATGTTAAAACTTAGAGTGAGCTCATTTTGCATGCAGACCGTCCAATGCAAGGGACAATAATGATACTTGACGTGGCACTAGGTATACAGAATGTACCAGATTTTGGAGCTGCAATTTTATGGAAATGACGGAGGATTTTAAAATGTTGATGTTGCTTTTGGGAATTTTAAATAAATTGCTAGAGCAAAACAGGACACAATTCAGGTAAGTTCTAAAGGACCGATGAATATCTAAATGGATTGAGAGACAGATAATAGGAAGTAAATTATGTTGTAAAAGGTACTCCAAATAAATTAGGGTCAAGACAGGCTGAAGGTGATGATGGACTGCAAGGTACACTAACTACGAAAGTGATAATTAAAGTCTAAGAATATAAAGTTAACTGTACTAAACTGTAAGATCAAAAAGGAATTTGTTAAAAAACACTAGAGAAAAACATACTGAGATCAGTAACAACTTTTACGTGTCTCGACAGCGGAATCCGAGGTGAGTATCAAATTACGTCAAACGTAAGACCTTTATGTCGTGTGCAATAAAGCTCACTTTGTGAGCTTTGTCACTCAGGTGAAGCTCGATATCGAAATGCTCACTCACAGAATATACTAGCTCATACTGAGATAATCGGATAGCATTTTTAAGTTGTCTTATCAAATTAATAATTTAATTTATCTCTCATAAATCTCCTTCATCTATCTGTTCTGTAACTTTAATGGGCACACCACATAACAACCAATTTTATAACGGTGTTTCGAGAAGGAATTTTAATAAGCATAACACTAAATCATTCCACACAATCTGATACACATTACTGTCTGCACCCATTGTTGAAGCTTACCCTTGACGATTGCCGAACAATAAGATCACTTCTCTTGCATTGCGTCATTCTTCTAAGTTTAGCTGCAAATTAGGCAACTTCTATTATAATTGGTACTGACTTTGAAATTATAATTAATTGGAGTATGATGAAAAAAATGTTCTTGTTGTCTAAGGCTTGTATTCTAGATGTTTGCTCTGTAGTGTATCGTTTTAAAACTTAGAGCATATCTACTCAAACCTGAATTCATGACTGCGTATCAATTGAATGAAATTATTACAGGCATGATTATTTTTTTAAGTATTATGTAGGTAAGTAAGATCGAAGATAAAGAAGACCCTAGCTATATCCAGACAATACCTATGATAATAATTATCAATGAAAACACGAGATTTTGAGTTCAAATGAAAACACTGCTTTAATTTTACATCGATGCAAAATAATTTTTAAATATTAAAACAGATTCTTCTGATATAAATGAAAGGTACAGAAAGTAACTTAACCAAGAACTAAGCTCAAGGCTGAAGGTACTTTAAAATTGGTACATATAGCTCCTCTTATAAGATACGTAACTAACAGACAAACACACCAATACAGTCAACAAAAACAATATCAAAGAACGAAGAAAAACCGAATCATGGAGAAACAGGTATTCCATTAGATACAACCAGATGCATCGTACGTGACCCCACTCCAATCTCAAGCTGAAATATTGAAGTTGCACGACCCGACGACTTTAAAGACAAAAGTCTTTTACTGCCATCGAGGCGTTGGCACCGACTTCAATCCGGACAAGTGGTTTTTTAGGAGTTAAAGATGAGGATTGCACACGAATGGAAGATGGCGTTCTTTTTGATAGGTATGCAGTAAATGGAGGATTTTTGAGTGACACAATAGTAATGGAAAATTAATGGAACGTTAAGCGTTTTTTACTATTGTTAGGCACACGTTTGACCACTATCCCACCTGATAGTAAGCGATGATATAGTCGAAGACGGAGCACTCTAGCTTTGAATTACTTAATAAAATGCCAAATATAAGTTCAATTTTGCTGAAGTTTAATATGATAATTTCTTTGCTCCATACTCTAGTGTCTTTACACGCTCTTAAGTTTGAAAAGATCATTGCAACACTCGAAAAAGATGTTGCGAGTGTGCTTACCATTATTGATTTTTTAAAGGTATGTATGTCAATAGACGGATTTGACTACGTTTTTAGTTTTTGGGGGAAATTATAAAAAGGCGTCTGGACTTTTGGGTAAAGATTTTATTCCATTTCTCTTCTATAATCCTCTTAAACATCTTAAAAGACCATTCCAGAACCCCCGTCTGTGTTACACTCAAATTATACCTATATGAATATCTACAACTACACATTCCTTTTATCATTCATCACGCCACAAAAACTGGATAATTAACAGACACAAATCTTTTCGTTCACCACGAGAAACAGAACGCTACACAAACCCTATTTTTAGCCCAGATACATAATAAAACTCTACGCACAGTTTACAAATACGAGTACTAGTACCGGAGGAATCCTGGTAAATGGCGAGGAGTGGGCGGCGACTATTTATATCTAGAACGAAACGACTTAAATAAGAAAACACAGATATAATTCTAGGATGAAACTAAGACAACAGCGCTGTAATTCGAGTTAAGTTAGTTTTATTAGCTCAGCTACAAGTTGACAAGGTTGCATGTTTGACCAAGGATATTGTATGCTCAAATGCATGTTAGAAAAAAAATTGATGATATCATTGCGTGTTGTTTGAAAGTTAAGGATAAAAGATTTGGTTTTGTTTCGTTCATGGTCGAGGCCACATGGCCAATAAGGTTTGGAAAGTTTATCATGATCATTCGTTTGAAGATTCTTATCGCCATGAGGACTTGGAGACCATTGATAACTACGCCCTTCGGGGTAACGATTGTTAATTGCTGACTTATGGTTTTGCTTTAATAACTGGTGTTGTTAAACAAGACAAAATTATCTTGATGAGACGAGTTATAGATAGAGAGGGGATGACTAATGAGTTGATAACTTATAGAAAAGTGTGGAAGAAGACATTGCACCAACCCGTATTAAATTGGGTTAAGTGAACGAGAATTATGATATCGACTTCAGGAAGATTAAGCGTAAGCTACACTACACCTGGTGGTTTCAGCGCGTTAGCTACTAGTTTCAATCAATCCCAACTTTGTTCGGTTTGAATTTCAATCTAACCAAATGCAACTTACCAGTACTTTACATCGAGCTAATGTCTTTCAGGCCTCCAAAACCTTGCGCAGCACGTTACCCCTTGAAAAGACTATTGTCAGATTTCTCCAGCTACTCATTTCATTGAGAACAAACTCCTGATTCGTGCAACCGAACCTCGTAATAATAGATATTAGATAAGAAACCCCACACACCCAGTTTATTACCTTTGCAAGGTTAGAACACTTCCGTTGTAAACAATTTGTAAGTTGTTTGCGTTTCTGCAGTGGACGAGTGTGTTTTCTTCGTTACAATGTTGTTGATCGAAAAATTAAATCATAAAGTGGTGGACTTCTATAAGGGCTTAGGATTAAGGGCTTAGGGCTTAAGATCCTGTGCAAGCGTCTAGCCCGATTGCTTTTGTGAAGGTTTTTGATTGGTCCCGAGATATTTCTATTTTGTTCTTATAACGATGTAAATTCTGTTAAGTTCTTGAATGCAATGGATTGTATTATCGCTGTTAGTGATTAAAACGTCTTGCTTTAATACAGACCACCAAATCGATGAACTTAATATTGGTCCTTCGAGCCGGATATGAACTTATAGATGTGTATGGCCTTCTATCGCCAAGTACCGTGCGTTGTGTTGTGTGTGTATTTAATATTTATGTACTTATTAGTAAATAATAATAACTCTACTATCTGGTGATTTGTAAATCAGCGTAACAGAAATTTGAGGAATACAATAAGTAGCAAAAGCGAGTTCAGGAATATCAGTTTCGTCAATACACTGATTTTGATCATCTAACTTGTTAACAAACTTGGCATAGACCATCTTCAAAGGGACTTCTCAAAACTCATCCCGATGCAAACCCTTAATCCTTAGTACCTACAGAATTGTCTTCCTACAACTCTATAAAAAGTATATTATTGCCGCCATTAGCCCCGTTCTGCTGCCATAACTCATAACTCAAGAAATATTTTAATGCACACGAAAAGCTACATCCAACGCAATAATCCTTTAATTAGACTTACAGAAGCCACAGCACCTACCACATCCCACTCCATTTTCAATTCTACGCGTTCTATAATAAGGTTGCTTGTTCTCCAGCATGACGAATGCAATTCCGTCCGCTAGGTGGCGCCACGTTCTCACGAATGCATTCTGATATTGAAGCTGGGACGTGATCGCAATAAAGTAGATGCTTCCCATAACTCGGAGGATTTGCTTTTGCCTTGTTTTTTTTCTGATTTAAATTGAAAATGGTGGCGACTGGCTGGAAGAAGCTATCAGGTAAATAAGGGATAAGGTTCACAAGTCTAGCCAGGATAACAATAAGACTGGTAAATCTTTTCATTACAGTAGCAGCACCAATATGAGACAAGAAGTGATCATGATTCATGATGATGAGAAATGAGTACATTAGAGTTAGTTTAAAAGTGGCGCCAGTGACGGAAACGTTAAAAGGAAACCGCTTGTCTTGGAATGGTCATGTTAAGAGGAGGGATGAGGCGCATGTAACTAAAAGATATATGAATATGAATGTAGATGGATGGAGAGGGAGAGGAAGGCCAAAGAAAAAATGGATGAATTGTGTGAGAAACGATATGAAAGAAAAGGGAGTTAGTAACAGCGTGACGGCTGATAGGACAGAATGGAAGAAAAAAACGTGTTGCGCCGACCCCAAGTAACATGGGATAAGGGCAGGAAGATGATGAAGTGGTCATCATTCATCCCATGTCATAACCAGATTAAATGATAAATATCTTTATTTATCTTTCTAGTTCTTTTCGGGGTTTAAATAGGCCTTATCAGAAGGCTTACAGTCAACCAAAGGGCAATGGAAAGGGCTCTTCATTCCAGATTTGATCACGCAAGGAAACTCTGAAGTTCAATTTCGGAATGAAGATATTTGCAGGGGAACTAAGGTAAGGCCAAATAAAAGTGTCGGGACATTGCTTGAAAAACAGATTCTTCAGCTATCAAACTCTATCTAGAAACTGAATGATTTATCATATCAGATCATTAAATCATTTACTAGTTGACCCACGCAACTTCGTTTGCGTCACAATTTTAATTACTGCTCCGCTCTTATTGGTCTTAGCGTGATGATATATAGCCTGCCTTCCTCGATAAACGGGCTATCTAACACGAATTAAAGAAAATAATTTTTCAAATCGGACCAGTAAGTAGTTCCTGAGATTAGCGCGTTCAAGTAAACAAACAAACAAACTCTTCAGCTTTATATATTAGTATAGATTGTAAGTAGGTTAAGCATAAAACTTTTACTCGATAATCTTTTTTGGTCATCTTAAGCTGGATGAAGACGGTATTTCCTAGTTGAGTACCCGGAGATACCACACCGAGAAAGACACAGAGGTCCGTTTTTTAAATTCATACAATCCGTACTGTTCAAGTCATTTGAGATCCATGTAGGTTCATGTCGGAGGTGACGTTTTGAGGAAAATACCATATAGATTTGAGTGAACCTGTCCAGACAGTGCAAGCATTTGTCATTTGTCAGTTCGTGTAGCTCAAACTTAGAACTTTAAAGGGCTTAAAGATTTGACGAGCAATACCAAAAGACATTTGGGTAGGCCGCATAAAGAAATCAAACTGCCAGACTAATATGAAATGAACACCTAACACGTGGTGCTTCGACCCTAAGAACTTGGGCAGGAACATGATAATGATACAATTCAAATAGAAATATTAGAAAGACGAAGATGAAAGAGTTTCTGTATGTGAGTTTGTATGTTTGTGAACGCACCCACGATACAGGAGAAATTCCTAGTGTAGGGCAACGTTTTTTAAAAAAAGAAGGAAAGAAGAAAGAAGAGAAGGAAAAACACGGGCCAAGTGCGAGTCGGACTCTCACTCGAAGGTTTCCGTACCACAACCGAAATAAAAACACGTTACTTGTTGGGAGCCCTGTTTTATTTTAAATTTTTGTTGTTATAGCGGTAGTAGAAATAAGTACACTGTATGTGGAAATTTCAACAGTCTACCTATTACGGTTCTTGAGATATACGGACAGCGGAAGCTTAGTCATAGGATTTCTTTAATTACCCTTCGGTTACGGAACCCTTAACCCGTCAGGGTCCGTAAGGACCGATTGGGGCCAAATCGCCCCAACCGCCAGAATCCGAAAGGCCCTGCTGGGGCCAAGCCGACTCGCGCGGTGTAAGAGTTACTTGTATGCGTCTTGCGAATTGTTTTTTTATTTCCCCAGTTAGTAAACAAAACAAAAGACCTTCAGAGGTTAAAAAATATTAATCTATTATGTACTGTGTACATGTTATGTACATAGTAACCAGAATGACTATAATTAATATTTCAAACCCAAAAATACATTTTAATTTTCCGCTGCAGCATTAATAGCAGCAAAACAGCAACAAACAGTGCGCTAAACTTTTTAATACGATTTTACGCGAGCCCGACGACGCGTCGTAAAAATCCCGTGTAACATCGTTGGTTAACTGGCAAAGTTTTCAGGCTACAGTGCAGGATTTAGTTATGCTGTGGCGCTGGCATTAATTGCTTTAAATAGAGGTGATATTTTTGCTGCAAAAAGGGGAATACGGTTGAAATTTATTTAGTTTTTGGTGGGGCTTCTGTGGATTTAATTCTATTTGTGATATTGATAGTCAAGTGCTCTAACATGTTGATGTATAGGGTGAATTTTTCAAGTGGACGTGGATGGTCAAATCCGAAGCTATGAGCAATCGCTAAAACACTTAGGTATTTGAGTCTCGGCTACGACTTTGATGAAAACTAAAACCACATTATTGGGGTTTTTTCGAAATCATGAACCATGTCCTAAACCTTACATTCCAAAGTTTCAATTTAATTAAAATAAATAATTATTTTGCCATACGCAACCTTTACAATGACACCTAACCATTGTCTGGGAATATAGGGTTTTAGGTTGCTTGTAGGTAACATCAGTCAAAATGTACCTGAACCTATCCTCAGATAGAACGCCACTGTCAAACCGCTGTAAGCTTATAACTTGTACCTACGTTATATCTACGTTGACACCGGATGTCGTTTTCTTCGCCTTGCGAGCTGTTACGAGTTTGTCCATAGAACTAGCGTGTTTTAAACAAATGCCAAAATCCTTTTCTTTTGTTTGTTTAAGTTGGCCTAAAAAAACTCAGGTGTTTTGAAAAGTTATTTTCTAGTATTCCTTCTATATTATCATTTTGATCGTATTAATTGGAGTAACCGCAAATAAATTGCATTGTAAAAAATAACGTTATAAATATTTTTTTACAATAACAACATTTTCCTTTCCATTTCTCTGTACGTCCAAAGATTAATTATTTATTTGACCAGACACTCTATCTAATACACAATTTAGTTTTATTTATTTTTATCTTGTAAAAACTATTCTAAATCATCCCTAGCACTATTCTTAAGGCAGCACTGTTATCTTTAACTCAAATTGCCAAAATAGTAACCTAAAAATATTTAAAGTTATAGTTATAAAAGCTCTACAGAAATCTTAAGACATTCGTTTTCAGTAGTTTTAGTGCATAGAAACAGCCGCACTGCAGCGTTATTATCTTTCAGAACGGATGTTGCTCTGTTCGCTAGTTTCGTGTACCGTGGGGCCATAAAACTGGCGACTTCAAAGTGGGAACGCGCGGTTGGGAATTATTTATGTGTTATGCAAACTGAATTTGCATTTCAGTATGTCTGTGTAATATTTGGATATGAACTCCTAAGTGTTTACTGACTAGTTTTTACGCCATGGATTTCATAATCATGTGGACTTATTATTTAATTCCGAAAAAATATGAATTATAGAGAAGATTAGACTTTTTCTCTAAAATTCTCCTAGCAAAATACAATAAAATACCATTGAGTCAATTAAAGTTTTAAATACTGACACTGGCAGGTCAGACAATAAAGAGTTTTTTTTTAAACTATTCAAATAGTTAGCCATGTGACAAGAAAAAACATCACTTAGGGTGAATTTCACAAACGTATTTCTGACTTGAGCACTGTATAATCGGTTGGTAAATCGCCTTCAGCTTATGTCTTACGCCACACTGCAGTACTATTATCTACATTGGGAGCGGATGTTGCTCTGTTCGCTGGTTGCGTGTGCATCGTGTGGCCACTAGACAAGCGGTTTGTACAAGCAAAATATAATTGGAACAAAATGTCTAGTTGATTAATTTATTGAATGTAATTGTTCGCTGTTTTGTTGTCATGTCAAAGATGTTTATTGCTTTGAGTGACTGAAGAAGGTATGCGCTGGTCGATAAGAATATTGGGTTAGCCGTTTGCTGATGATTTTAAATTAAAAATTATTTATTTTAAATTAAAATTTAAAATCATCAGCAAACGTCGCGATACTTAACTTTTATCGTTAGTAGATAGACTAAATTAATTATTTCATTAATTTGAAAACGCTATTTTATTAAGTAGGTATCATGTAACCACTAATAAAATATCTCCTTCATGAAAATAATTTCAAATAATATATTTCGTAAGTACCCTAGAGAGGCAATTCATTACAAACGAAGATTATTTTGAATAATATAAAAAAGACTAACTTCTTTTTTAATAAAGAGCAGACAAAACGTGGGTCTACTTGTAATTTAATTACAAATCTGTCTAACCCTTTGGGAAATGCGGGCGAGAAATATGTCAGTGGGTGAAGTGATCATGAAGTTAGCAGTCAAACCAAGTAATCAATATGCAGTGACAGCTCACTTCACCCACGCCTTCACTTCGATATGTTTACAGGATCGACCGGCTGGTGTTAACATGACTGATGTGTTTTCATCAAAACCAATAGTTTTTCGATCGCCGTGAAACGTGACTAAAAAAACACGTGAAGCCCTACTCTACTGTACACTATCACAGGCTCACAGCTCAGCCCAGCCCCGAATGCACCGGATCGATGCAGCGACTGCGCACTGCGCGGGTCGATGCACCCGGCTCGTGACGTAATAACGCACGTCACGACACAGTTACGATAGAAATGCCACTTGAAAACATGTGGAGTTTTGAGTTTTTGAGTTTTGATTGATTTTGACAGTGATGGAGCGGATTTATTGCTTTTAAGATTAGACAATAATGGTGAACTTGTTAGCATGAGACCTAAAAATAAGGTTGATACTAGTACAAGGGGGTTAAAAAGGCCACTTTAAGAGAATCATTAGAATCAAAATATAATTTACGCAACAATCTGTCAAATTTTATTTACATCTTTATCGCTAACGAATTAGGTTCAAGATCGATTAGAAAAATTTGACAGTGACGGGTAGCGTGATTCGCTTTCTGAATCTGCTAAAGTGGCTTTTTAAGACCCGTAGTTATGAATAGTTTTTTTTTTGGAAAATACAGAAATACCACTTAAAAACATGCGAGGGTCAAAGTTGTGACTGATTTTGGTAGTAATGGAGCGAATTTTTTGCTTTTATGAGTAGAAAATAATGGTGATCTTGTTTAAAACTGTGACATAAAGGTTAGGATAGAAAGATGTGGTGGAAAGGAGAATGTTTAGATGATATGTGTGGAGTAACGAGAGAGAGATAAAGTGAGAAACTTTGGGGGTAGTCAAAAAGTGGTACCAGAGGCGGAAAAGTTGAAATGGAACCGTTTGTCTTAGTATGATCATGTTAAAAGGAGGGATGAAACGCATGTAATTAAAAGAGTTGTGAATATAAATGTGGATGGATGGAGAGGGAGAGGGAAGCCAAAGAAAATATAGATGGATTATTATACGAAGTGTGATATTAAAGAAAATGGAGTTAGTGATAGCGTGACGGCTGACAGGACAAAATGAAAGAAAAAAACGTATTGCACCGACCCCAAGTAATAAGAGTAGGAAGGTGATGAAAGGTTGAGGAAATGATAGTTAGTTGTGATATTAAAGAGGTTTCTTTCAGATACCACAGAAATATCATTTGAATACCGAATGATGTAGACAACATTTGAAAGAAGTTATGCCTTTTTTTTTATGGATGGGAAATCATCACATGACTCCTTCCGCTCTGGGCGGAGCGGAAGAGAGTGTCAGACTCTTACTGACTAAAACCCATCCGTGCTCCTTCTAATGCCCTTTGCGTTCCAGGGCTGCGGCGTCTCTTTCGAACGAATTCCGCACCCCGGCAGGCACTGGCCCTAGCGGGCACCATCTCCCATGCTAACAGCTCCTTGAGGCGGCGTGGAACACAGCGCGCCGCCGACCCGGGCCTGGTTCTGATCGGACGGCGAGCCACCCAATGCTAGCCGTCTGCAGGCCCGCGCCTACGGTGGCCGGAAATCGCCCTGCGACTCCCGACGCCTGGGGCGTCTTCTTCTGTTGCGGCGGCTGGGTCGTGAGGTTTCCCTCTCTCTCACACGTTCGGCATCCTCCTTCGCTAGCATTACTGTTTCGCAGAAGGAGGTGGCCGCTTCCCATGCCTCTTCGCTCCGGACCATAGATTGAACCAGAGCCGGTCGCGAGAGGTCGCCGCCGCCGATCGCCTCAACGAGGACCCAACGGTTCTCCGCCCAAGCAGGGCAGACCACCGTGTCCTCCGGGCGATCCTCGCAGTGTTGACACTCGGGCGTATCCTCCCGCCGAATCCGGAACAGGTATCTCCCGAAACAACCGTGTCCGGTGAGTACCTGCGTCAGGCGGAAGGTGAGGACGCCGTGGCGCCGCTCCTGTCACTCCTCACAGAGCGGACTAATTGCCTGGATTGTGGCGTGCCCAGCGCTGGGTTGCGACAGTCGCTGTCTCCATACCGCCATGAGATCCTGCCGGAGCTCCATCCGCCTTGCTGCTATTTGCCGCGGCAGAGGAGTCTCGCCCAGGCGTTGCGCCTCCACGCGCCACAAAGAAGTTATACCTACTTAGTTGATTTTGATTGATTTGTAAAACATTTGATACTAGTTTTTTTATTGATATTATTGAAAGTTAGAAATGTGTTAATACACAAATTAATTTTATTCCTGGATTAATTCTTGGCTTGGGAGTGTTATTATAACTGACGTAGACACTGAGCTTGATTTTCATCAAAAACGTTGTTTAATTGTTTTGCTGCAATGAAAGGACAGTAAATTGTTATTGTGGGTATAGGTTAGTAGGTAGCATATACGAGGAGCGACGCCTCGATGAAGTGTTAAATGGTTGATCACTCACATGGATAACAGATGAACAGAGTGATGGAAAGAGACTACCTGTGTAGTTTCACAACAAACATTGTGACAAGGCTTAAAGCCTCAACATCTATTGTCGTATACAAATCTCCGAACTATCAGTTTTGCGCACAACGGACCGAATGGGAGTCAAAGTGCGGAAAATGGAGTCCCTACTCTACTCTCGTATAGCACCAACCAATGTTTGAGTGTCAAGCTCCAAGTGTGCTGCTGGGGGTCTTGGCTATTGAATAAAACTACTTCTTCTCTAATTAAATGGACTGTATTATAGGTACTGATTACAAGTTAGATGACCGGTTGCAAGATCTGACTCTATATCGCTGGATGAAATCTTTAAGAAGCGTGAAAGCTCCCACAAATGTAGTGCCGTTGTCGCAGTAGACGCGTTTAGGATTGCCCCGACGACTAATAAAACGGCAGGAAATTCATAGATTGCTTACCATTTTAAGTAAAGCCTGTTAATTGGCTGTGGAACTTCTGTATCTATGTATGCAGTATCAATGGCCGAATGTTGAGCTGGGTTTGGAATGAGGAATGTCTGATTGTTCTCCTCGCTCTGATGGAGTTATTACTACTTTGATGAGTTTACTCAAATCTGTTTGCCGTTGTGTTACTCTATCTTTGGGGTTTATTCCAAACCTTAATGAATTACTAGTATACATTCAAACAGAGTGGATACTAGTAATCCAGCTCGACTATATAGGTTAATAGGTAGTATCTACGAACAGCAACGCCTCGAATGTAGTATAAAATAATGGATCACTCGTAAGGATTGACGGACCGTTGAATACTACTCTGTCAAGAAAGTACCGGGAAAAGATCAATAATATACAAAATGTCTGTTATTCATCCAAATTTATTTTATCACCTTCAAAGTATGCTCCTTTAGAAACGATACACTTGCGCCAACGAATAATCCATTCATCAAAACATTTTTTAAACGCTGCTTCCGGAAATGAGTTCAGTTCTCGCCGCGAATTCTCCTTTATGTCTTCTATCGATTGAAAACGGGTGCCACGAAGTGGTAATTTGAGTTTAGGAAAAAGAAAAAAGTCAGCAGGAGCCATATCTGGTGAATATGGTGGTTGCTGGATGGTATTTGTTGAGTGTTTGGTTAAAAATTCGTTCACAATGATAGCCTTGTGCGAAGGCGCATTGTCGTGGTGCAAAATTTTTCGAGCAGCAACATGTTTCATACCCAAATGATTAGTTAAAATGGTACGGATCGACTCGTGAGATACAGAAAGTTCGGCGGCTATCTCTCTCAGAGTTGAATGGGGATTTTCAGTCACTATTTCCTTCACTTTTGCGATGTTAACTTCAGTTGCAGACGTTGACGGCCTACCAGAGCGAGGGAAATCTTCCATCACATCTCGACCGCTTTTGAACGCTTTGAACCACTCATAAGCACGAGTTTTTGATAAAGTCGATTCACCGTAAGCCTTCTGTAACATTTTCAGTGACTCCGAACACGAAATTCCATTGGCGATGCAAAATTTAAGACAAACTCTTTGTTCGATATTTTTGTCCATTATGAAATTCGCAATACACACTATATATGATATTACTAAAACCAGCACTGTATTTAATATAAATAACAGATGCAACTCAAACTCCGCGCCAAAATGGAAAACAGTTGTGCCAATCTAACAACTACAAAAAAACAAAAATTTGAATTTGGAACCATAAATAAATCATCCATTCCCGATACTTTTTTGACTGAATGTATATAACACATGGGCTCACTAAGGATTGGTTTCAGAATTTCGTATAGAACGTATCAACCCTACTTTATCGCTACATTTTGACAGATCTTCTAGATACATGTAGTGCAGTTTCAAGTTAGAATACTAACTGCAGCTTAATGACGACGTTAAACTATCAAAATCTATTTTCATAAACAAATCATCAGAAAAGTCACTGATTTCACACATTCTTTAAGTTATCCTGTTGATTACCCTAATCCGTCATGTTTAGAAGTGGTACTTCTGTATCTTTGTGTTCAGTATCAATGGCCGAATGTTGAGCTAGGTTTGGAATGAGGAATGCTTGTTCAGTGTTCTCTTCGCTCTGATGGAGTTATTACTACTTTGATGAGTTTACTCATATCTGTATGCAGTACATACAGATGGTCTGTTTGTAGTATCTTTGGGGGTTATTCTTGGGGGACTTGCTGGATTGTTAGTATCCACACGCACAGTGCATGCTTAGTTGATTTGGCATGGCTTTTAAATTTAAAATTTTCCATATCTCCATTAAGATTTGTTGGAATTCTTTCTGCAAGGTACAGGTTATTCTGAACTGAATTTATTCTTAGCGATAATAAATTAAGTTATACGAGCGATAAAGAACGGTATGACTTATTCAAAATATAAAAAAATCAAGCGTAAAATGGTCGCGGCCGTCAACCTCCTGTATATATTCCAATCTTTTATTATCTTCTACAACTCTGAAAGCATCTGTTGCTCTCCCTAAATCTCTATCAGCCATAATCTCTGTATTTCTACTCCCTTGCTTTTCTATCCAAGTTCTTCTAACTCAACAGACAGATATTTTATTGGGGAGCGTGTTGCTCCATTTCTTCTTTTGTATAAAAATACATTTCTGTCACTCACCTCCTGTTGTCCAGGTAGCTGTCGTACTCATCCGGCGTGTTCTTCTCGTCGTGCATGTCGTAAAGGTCGCTGTAGATCGCTGACTCCATCCTGGAGGGGTCCATGTGGTAGTTGGGGTTCTCATACGAGAGGAGACCATTCTCTGTGAACAAAGGAGACCAGGTTAGTCTATGAGCCAAGGCAATTGATTTAGGGCTTATAAAGCCGCGTTTCCACTTGCAAGCAAGTTGCAAGCAAAGTTACCTACATTGCGGGGCCTGATGGAAACTTGTTGCATTCGTTGATAAAATATATGGGACTATGTTTAGGGTTTTACGTGGACTGATGGCTCTATGAAGGTCGCGAGAGCCCGCTGAATGTGAGAAGCATAGCTTGGAGCCTATGATCATAATTTTACGTCCTAAAACCTTCCTAATATTATAAATGCGAAAGTTACTCTGTCTGTTTGTCTGTCTGTCGCGCTTTCACGCCAAAACTACTGAACAGATTTAAATGAAATTTGGTACACAGAAAATATAGAGCCTGAGAAAGGACATAGGCTACTTTTTATCCCGGGAGTATGTTCCCTAGGGACCACGCGGGCGAAGCCGCAGGCAGAAGCTAGTATTAAAAATGCGAAAGTAACTCTGTCTGTCTGCCTGTCTGTCGCGGTTTCACGCCAAAACTACTGAACTGATTTAAATGAAATTTGGTACACAGATAGTCTAGAGCCTGAGAGAGGACATAGGCTACTTTTTATCCCTAGGGAACACCCGGGCGAAGCCGCTGGCAGAAGCTAGTGATTTATAAAACGACGACCTCAACGTCTCTTTCAATCAGGTGAGATTGTGGTTCAACACGAGAGAACTCACTTAAAAAATACTAAACTGTGATTTAATGTCACTCAATTCTTTAATGAAAATGTTTACTCAACCAAAAACTACAATCAACTTAAAACTCTTTCTTAGATAAAAGGCGATTCACTTCACGACCAATACAATTTATTTTAAAAACCTTTGTCCTCTGATCGAAAGATCTTCTATCAGCCGTTATAATACGTTGACTGTCTACGTATAAAATGCAGCTTTATTTTGTAGATAAGCTATTTAGCTCAGCTGTCTCAGACAGCTGAAGTCGTCTGAAAAATAAAACGATGGTGCACGAGATTATCTAAATAATGTGATTGGGTGTTTGGGATATTATGTAGATTGGTTAGGTTTTAAACACTGCGTTATGGTATGTGAGGTTATTATCAGGTACTAGTTGACGCGCGCAACTTGGTCTGCTCCGCTCCATTTTTTTGGTTTTACTCTTGACTCTAGTCTATGTCAGAGATGACAGAGACAAAGTCTACGATGAAGCGAGCTTACCCAGAAGGAGCCTGTTCACTCTAAATTTGAAGAGATTAGGGTTGTAAGCTTTTGGGAACAGACGCAGGCAGAGAGTTCCACTCCTTTGCTGTGCGCATTATAAAAGACGTTTGAAACAGCTTAGTGCGAATTGGTGAAATAGCTAAATGTAGGGATGGTAAGATGCAGTGCGTCTGGATGTCCGATGGTAGAAGGGGGCCGGTGGGATGAGGTCGTGGAGTTTTTGGGCACACTCACCGAAATACAATCTCCTACAAGCTCCTATT
The DNA here is from genome assembly GCA_950371165.1 of Lacanobia oleracea. Classification (NCBI taxonomy): domain Eukaryota; kingdom Metazoa; phylum Arthropoda; class Insecta; order Lepidoptera; family Noctuidae; genus Lacanobia; species Lacanobia oleracea. The sequence continues at coordinate 2,228,533 of OX493386.1, read as the reverse complement.
GGTCTTAGCGTGATGATAAACTCTTCAGCTTTATATATATATACAGAAGAGATAGGTGCTATGTGAGGATTAAACAGGATTACGGCATGTATAGTTAGGAATACACTTAAAAATATTTTGGTTTGTTAGCTGAATTGGAAATAAATAATTCAGATATCAATACATAGAGGTATTTTTGATTAGGCATCAATGAGAGATAGAACTATTATAATTTAAAAACCTTATAAATACCAAAAAAAAAACAGCTGTTCTCTGAATTTTGCCCGCATAATACGGCAAAATATATGGATAAAAATATTAAAAAAAATTGACTTGTCTTTAAAAAATAACCCTTTACGGAAAAGTGAAAATGAGGCAGCATTTTAACAAACTAGTCATCCTTAGTATTTAATGTACGCAAATGTCTCAAAAATGTTTGATACTTAAAAATTATTCCGCTACAAATATTTTGTTATGAATTCTGTTTTCTTTTTCTAAAACACGAATTATATGTCATCCCAAAAATACTCCACTAGTTTCGTTCCAGTTAGCCGAGGGTCGCACTTGGCTGGCCTCGTCGTAACAGAGCCGAAGCCGTAATAATAGCTGACTATCACCCCCCTTTCCCCACGCCACTACATCAGGGAGAGGGGGGTCACTTCATCAACATTTGTGTCCGAGTGGATGTAGATACGATGTAATTGCTGTCTTTGTGGGGTGGCTATTATTTGTGCTTGATTGATTGAATTGAAAGAGTATTCCTTATAGTATTTTTGTTTTTCAACTTAATATCATACCTATATTCCTCAAAAAGGCAGTTCAGCGGTGCACTGAAACTAGAGGTGTACCCTGATTTTTCTAGGCAAGCGTGCTCCACCTTCGATCGCATCATCGCTTTTTTTTTTTTTTTTTTTACTAATAATAGGCACGCGCTTGACCACCATCTGATGGTAAGCGATGATGTGGTCGAAGATGGAGCACGCCTGCCTAGAAGCAACCTATTCACTCTTGACTTAAAGACTCCCAGGTTGCAGCTATCGGGAAACACAGACTCCGGCAGGGAATTCCACTCCTTAGCTGTACGCATTATGAATGTGTTCCCAAAACGTTTTGTGCGTGTGGGTGGGATGTCCACCATGTACCGGTGGCGCATCGCCGTTCGTCTTGTGGTCCGATGATGGAACGGGCTTGGCGGAATTAAATTATGCAATTCCGTCGCACATTCCCCAAAATGCAACCGGTAGAAAACCGACAGGCTAGCAACTCGTCGTCGATGCTCAAGACTTTGGAGCTTCGTCGCGACGAGCCTCTCATTGCCAATGATCCTCTTGGCTCGTTTCTCAATTGTCTCAAGGGCATCAAGCTGGTATCTCGCAGATCCGTCCCAAAGATGAGAGCAGTATTCCATACACGATCGAACTTGCGCTTGATAGAGTTTGAGCAGCTGTTCCGGCGTGAAGTACCGTCTCACCTTTGATAGGATCCCCAACTTCTTTGCAGCCACTTGAGCTTTTGCCTCTATGTAAGGGCCAAAATTGAGAGTAGATGTTAATGTAACCCCAAGAAGCTCAAGTTGGTCGGTTATCGGCACGGTTGCACCTCGGAAAGATGGAACTGGGTGGAATTGGCTCCTTTTGGCGGAAAATAGACACGCTTGGGTCTTAGCAGCATTGAACTTGACCAGATTGGCATCGCCCCATTCAGAGACAGCCTGTAAGGACACATTTAAGCGCTCAACCATAGCCTCCCGAAGAGACCGGATCTGCGACCCACCAGCTCGTGCGTCGGACACGTATCTTTCAGCAACAGTGCTGTCGTCTGCATACCCAAAGGTACCGGGTTTAAGAAGATCATTAATATGCAGCAAGAACAGTGTTGCCGAAAGCACCGACCCCTGAGGAACCCCGGCATTAATATCCAGCAGTCCAGACGAGCAGCCATCTATGACCACTCGGATAGACCGATCCCTCAGGAAATCTGCAATCCAATCACACAAACCGGCGGGCAGACCGAAGGAAGGAAGCTTACTAATAAGGCTATCGTGCCAGACCCTGTCGAAAGCCTTCGAGATGTCAAGGGAGACCGCTAGTGCCTCCCCGTGCTTTTCTATGGCTTCACTCCAGATGTGAATGGCATACGCTAGAAGATCCCCAGTTGACCGATTTCGGCGGAACCCGTATTGTCGGTCACTAAGGATATCATTTCCTTCTAGGTACGCCAGGAGCTTATGATTCAGCACGCGTTCCATAGTCTTACAGAGTATGGACGTTACCGAGATGGGTCTATAATTCGACGGGTCAGCTCGACTACCCTTCTTGGGCACGGGCTGCACGTTAGCTTGCTTCCAAGCCTTCGGCACCTTTCCAGTCTCAAACGAAAGGCGAAATAGGCGTGTAGAGATCGGAGACAACTCAGGCGCACAAGTTTTCAGAACAATTGCCGGTATCCCGTCGGGGCCACTAGCCTTGTTCACGTCTAGGTTACGCAGCACCCTACGGACGTCCTTCTGATGAATGCGAATGTTCGACATGCTCTTACCATCTGGTGAGATAGTGTTCAAAAGTATGCTTATCTATTTAAAAAAAACTAGGAAAGGCTTTGAGATTTTGTAATTCCGTTTAAATATTTATAGGCACTGAAAACTGTCAGTGCCTGCTGGGGCTGCGGACTTCGTTCGAAAGAGGCACCGTACCCTGGAACGCAAAGGACGCTGGGAGGAACGCGGATGGGTTTTAGTCAGTAAGAGTCTGACACTCCCTTCTGCTTCACACAAAGCGGGAGGAGTCATTTGATGACTGAAAACTGTATGACCCCAAATTGGAACATTTTCCTCCGTTCACTTATTTAGAAGACTAACCGAAGTAAGATTACGGCTGAATAATGTCAAAGCGTTAATAGAGCTTAAAGCTCAAGTCACCTAAAAGTCATTCTAACTAAAACACCTAAATTGATTCCCCTCGTGACCTACAAAAGCCTGGATTCTCTTTGAAATACATTGTGAGCGCCCGCTTAGGTAAACGCCTGACCCATTTAGCTGGGATCTTGAAAACTATTAGCGAATCTAAACGTTTTAGTGACGGTACGAAACGGTAGAGAATCTTCCTAAAAGAATTTTTATATGACATGGTTTTGCACTATCTTTCCTTAAAAGGTACAGCATCGAACAATATCGTGAAATACAATAACATCTTAGCTTTTGGGATTTGAAATAAATTAGATAGAAATTGATTGAGTTGAAATGGTTCAAATCATTACCCCAGGAACGAAAATAAGTGAATGCATTAATTACTAGGTAGTTTTTTTTAAATAACTGTTCCATTTGGTATATCCTGAGGGCCTATAAAAAGTGATATTATATTACCGATAGCAACATAAAAACAATAAAATAAAATAACACATAGTTTAAGAATCCCGAGGAGCTCGTGGCTTAATAATAACAGCCGCACGGGTCGATCTTGAAGGTTAAGCAAGGCTTGCCAAGTTTGGTCTGTGGATGGGTGACCATCTTAACATAACGAGTTTCCTCCGCGCTTTGGAAAACACGTTAAGCCGTTGGTCCCGGATGTCATTTGTAGATCTTTGGCAGTCGTTACGGATTTTCCAGGTTTCCAGGTAGATTTGCCAGTAAATCTGACTCGAGTCTTGCCAAGATGTACCGTGTTACCCAGTTAATGGGTTGTGGAGGTCTGGTAGGCAGCCGCTCCACGTGAAAAACTGGTATTCAGCTGAATCTGGTTTGACTGGAAGCCGACCCCAATGTAGTTGGGAAAAGGCTAGGCAGATGATGATAGTTTAAGAATCCCACTATTGAAAAATCGCACTATAAAAAGTACGATAGAAGCAAATATTCACAGTGATGTTAAGAGGGAGGGTAGCCTTGTTCGTATACGGGTACTACCCTAAAGAAGGCTTTAAAGCATAAATGATCGATTACTCCTGTAAGAATGTATTGTTTTGTTAGGGTATCAGAACCAGGCCCGGGTCGGCGGCGCGCTGTGTTCCACGCGCGCCTCAAGGAGTTGTCAGCATGGGAGACGGGGCCCGCTAGGGCCAGTGCCTGCCGGGGTGCGGGATCCGTTCGAAAGAGACGCCGCAGCCCTGGAACGCAAAGGGCATTAGGAGGAACACGTATGGGTTTTAGTCAGTAAGAGTCTGACACTCCCTTCCGCCTCGCCCAGAGCGGAAGGAGTCATTTGATGATTTCCCATCCTTAAAAAAAAAAAAAAAGGGTAGGTGGCAGTCAGGGTTGCTGTATTAATTCGAAAGAGCCACCGCGGTCCTGGATCGCAAAGGGCACTAGGAGGAACACGGATGGGTTTTAGTCAGTAAGAGTCTGACACTCCCTTCCGCTGCACCCAGAGCGGAAGGAGTTATTTGATGATTTCCTATCCTTAAAAAAAGGGCAGATGTCAGGGGATTTGAAGTCGGTTAAAAATAACTTTGAAGTCGCGTTGCTCCTGTGTATTGGAGCCTTAAAACGTTAGTAACGATAGAATCTTATCTAGCCTAACTTTATCGTTAGTAGTTGCCTGTTCAAGTTCGAGGCACTTTAGCCTAAATGTATAATGGTGAATGAGACCAGTCTTAAAGGTTTAGGCTACATAAACATTTTGTGGTGAATGTCTAATAGGTATGTTCTTGTTACTAACGTCCTGATATTTAGAAGTTTCTAGTTCTAGAATAATTATTTTCAGCAAAACTTCCGATAAAATAAAAATAAAACTGTAAGATTAGATAAAGCCAATTTCACTGAAAAAAAAAAACAAATATCGACAACGATAGTAACGTTACGTAAAATTTAACCATACCTGCAATACTCGCTCCACACTTAATATCATTGGATACTATGTATTATTTTGTATAATATAAATTGTGTATGTCGCATAAAATTAAATCAAAATATTGTGGGGTTGTAGTTATTTGTAGGTATTAAAAATTCACTTACGTTAACGTTACTATACGTCAAAATATTCGGATGAAAAAAAAAACCAGAAACACGATTAATATTTAAATTAATACAAAGACAAATACGAGTAGTTATAAACTATACATACAATAAAATACTGTAATACGTACTCAAATTAATAAACTAAAACACGAATATAAATATAAGTTCACTTTAAAACCATTCTCCGACGAATGAACGAATAAATCCAAATATACAAAATCTGTTTAGCAATTCCGCTTAAAACCCCATAACACCATAACGTAAGCAGCTTATACATAACAACAAAACCACAGACAAATTGCAGTCCCACTAACACGCTATAAAATCCTAACATTGCAATTAAATCCGCCAATCGCGTTAACAACGCTTGTCTGAACCAGGGATGAGAAGGAGCTAAGTAAGCGTAATCGAAAATATCAGATATCCGAATTAAAAATCTATCCGTAACCGGACGACATACTAAGGGTCGCGGGTAGTCGATGGATGCGTGACGCACTGGAACGGTTGTTGTGGCGACACTTGGGGTAGACCTATGTCCAGCAGTGGACGTCTTTCAGCTGATATTATATCAGCTGAAAGACGTCCAGTTGAACTGTAACTGAATCGATATAAAAGTTTCGGAGTAAATGAAAGTGGGTGATAAAATATATTTGTATAGATATTTACGGCTCTTTTATAAATACTTAACTAAGTAAGGTTTCGGACAAGTTTGGATAGCGGTGGAGTCTAAATGATACACAGGTTTTTCTGTTTTTTACTAGTATTGCATTGTAATGTTTGAAATCTTATATCCGTCATCAAAACTGATGGACCGTCCACACAAAACAGACTTTCATACAGATTTACATAAAAACAAAGCCTGTCCAGACAAAATGTTATATCCTGTGGCCCCACTACCTGAAACTTCATATCCGTAATCGTAATCAAAACCGGTAAAATATTATTTGAACGTATCCGTAACCAGATCCGAATATTTCCTGTCCCATCCCTGGCCTGAACCCCTATCCCCTGATAATCCCCGTAACAGGGGGATGAGTGGATGACTATATCCCGTACAAGTTCCAATAGTGTAATAGTCATTGGGGATAACCCTTGCAGCGATAATACACGAACATTATGGTCTAATAGTTACATGCGAGTATCGGGTCATTGGGGTGTGGTGTAAGTTACAAGTGGCAGCGATTTGGAAAAGTGGGCCCGAGGCTCTAGATAAAATACCATTCTTTCAAAAAATCCGATTGTCGAAATGTAAAAAGAAATTACGGAAAGATTAAGTTTTTAAGACTAAGGGAATCGTTACGTTTTGTCAATCCTATAATCATGTCATATTTAAAGCTTTGACAATCGCTGTTGCCACGCTGCCACTGTCAGAATGTCACGGACATGCGCTACCGAAAACTTCTTTAATCTCATACAATGGAACTGGAATGGACTTCTACCAATCGTCATTGCTGACAGAATTTCACTATATCCCTTGATACAATTTCTTCTATATCTTGTTTGGTTTAGGGGATGAATTAGCTTCGTTCAGTAATAGGATGATGGGTACCTTTAAAACCAGGTAATAAAAAAAACAGCCAAATGCAAAAAGAGTGAGTGAACGTTGGGTAATTGATCGATTGGTTTTAGTACTATATAAGAAAGGTTTAGGTAGTTAAATAAAAGTAAACAATCTTAATGTAACTTTTTACACAAACACGTAGCATAAAGCATAATCAGCCTATAATGTTCCCACTGTTGGGACACAGGCCTCCTCTCGGTGAGAGGGGAGTTGAGTGCGGGTTGGTAGATGTCACATGTCTTCGAATTTTTGGTTCTAGGACATGCCGGTTTCCTCACGATGTTTTCCTTCACCGTTTTGAGAGTAGTGGTGATGAAATAATTTACACAAAGTAAAGCGCCTGCCTGGGTTCGAACCACACACATAATATATTAAACAAATAAACTATAGCTTAAACTAATGGTTCAATTGATTTAGTAATCGTTATTGACATTGGTTTTTAGTTGCATTTTATTTTTAAACTGTGTTTTAAATAAATAGGATTTAAAAACACATATCAAGATATACCTTTATTTAATTCCCTAAACTTTTCTGGTATATTGCTGTGACTTTAGTTGATTCAAAATGCCTGAAAAAAAAGATGGTAATAAAAAAGTCATTTCAGGTTGAGTACATACATTAATATGACATTTTAATCATTTTCGTGATCACATATAACTACACTCACGAGGGTTATTGCAAGTTTATAATTAATAATTATACTATAAACTTGCAATTATGTATAAAGCATAATTTCTAGCGAAACGAAGAGGCTATTATTTAATCACCATAATATTTTAATTGTCAAGATTAATTAATTTATATAAAAAGAAAAGACCTGGCTCACTTAGGTACTGACTCGCTAAACCCTTGAACCTAGAAAGCTGAAAATTTGCTCACTGGTATACTTTATTACGATGCAAAAGAAAAATAAAGAAATTCAAGGAGGGATGGAAAAGTTTGCAAGGAACATATTTTTTTTAATTCAGATTTACTTGACTTGGTAAAGTGCTGAGTGACAAAAATAATAATTAGCTTCCTATTACAGAATTTTCAAAAATTCCAACCTCAAAGCGTTGGAATTTTAATATGATGTCAGATTTTTAATTTTTCAAGCGTTTGAAGCCGCGGGCAAAGGCTAGTTAATCTAATAAAATGTATTACATATTGTAAACCGATTATATACTAGTTAACTACCGTAAACATACGATAAACTTATATAACCGTAACAATCGATTATTTATTAACGTTTATAACGATTCGCGATGCGTGTTATATTAATACGTAATACCGGAAGGAGTGTGAGGAAAATATTGAATAAATAATTGATTGAGATAACTTGGGATATTGACCTTTTCACCGAGAAGATTGAATGTATATTTTTTAGATAGGCTCGCGTGTGACCACTATCACACTTTTTTATTTTTTTTATATGTGGCCTCTCGCAGGTCAATCTAGGATGTTGTCGACTGCTTACTCGGACTTTCCTGTGGTGGCCTTAATATAAATATTAAAGCCTCCAGCCAGGCCTTATTTTATTTTCGACTATCTCACCTGATGGTAAGCAATAATGTGGTTGACGATCTAGCATGTTTGCCTTGTAGTAAACTATTCGTTTTTGACTTAAATACCTCCACATGGGCGTAACTTCAATTTGGTATGCTAAGGGTATAGTCTGGGACAGCGAGCTTTGGGTGGCTTGCCGTCCTATCAGAACCAGGCCCGGGTCGACGGCGCGCTGTGGTCCACGCGCGCCTCAAAGAGCTGTCAGCACAAAAGACGGGGCTCGCTAGGGCCAGTGCCTGCTGGGGCTGCGGACTTCGTTCGAAAGAGGCACCGTACCCTGGAACGCAAAGGGTACAAGGAGGAACACGGATGGGTTTTAGTCAGTAAGAGTCTGACACTCCCTTCTGCTTTACCCAAAGCAGGAGGATTCATTTGATGATTTCCCAACCTTAAAAAAAAGAGTATAGTCTGAGTTTAGTTGGGATAACTAGGTTTCGTTCATTCTTAGTCTAGAGTTTATGAGTCGTTCCGTGAAGGCGTCTACAAGTTTGCTTCTTGTGACATACTTTATACATAAATAAATAATGACGTAATGTAATAACACGAAATAGAAGGACCAAATTTAAAATTGCAGAATTATAAAGGAAATCTCCACATGCTGGTCCTGCTCCACAGTCACAGCTGCTTAGGTCCACTTTTTAGGTTTTTATGTTTTTAAATTTGGAAGAGATGCTCGCTCCTTGGTTTTTTTTTTTAGAGGTTCTTACTTTATTTCGTTTATTTATTTTTATATACGTACAAATTATATTATTATTATAATTACTTATTTATTCTTTTTGATGTAAGAACTTAATCGTTGTCTTTATTAATTTATTTTTCATTATTTGGTCATTGACAACCATAGTTTTGTGTAAAGTAGAAGCATATTTTTCAAATTTTGTAAATGTGAGTACCATGAAACCATTTACATTTTATGTGAGTAGTTATAGTTTTACTTGTTGGACATGAACGAGCATGGTGGTTGAGAGCATGTCATGCTCACTCAAATGTCTCGCTGATGGCGGCGCGTGGGTTTGATCATTCGGTTCCCTTCGAAATGGTTGAGCTGAAAGATGTCGATACACGCGTCATGTTCGTGAACAGGCGCCGTCGGTTGAGACTGGTCATCTCTTAACTGCCATTGGCTTATTTTAATCTTTATATTTAAAATTCTTATAATAAGCCCTTTTTTTTCCTTTGCATTGTCCTCACATGCAGAAGCAACAAGTATAATTATGTAACTTGGAATTTTGTAAAACAGAACATGATTTAAAAGAGTGTCCGTGGAGTTTCTTGCACGTTCTTCTCCATAGAGATCTACGCTTTGGAACGTGCAAATAGCTTCCATGTTTTTGACTGACCGACCTTGACGTTTCAAAAGTGCCTGTGAATGGTTTATTTGAAATAAAATGCTTTGAATTTGAATTTGAAATAATTACAAAAGTGAAAAACCATACCAATTAAGATCAGAACAAATGTGTGCCTCGCAGCAGTGCCAAGAAGGTCAGATGATATATTGGATTGGTTAGATTTACATCATTATCTGCCCATCCTTTTCCCAACTATATTGGGGTGGGCTTCCAGTCAAGCCGGATTTAGCTGAATACCAGCATTTTACGATGAGCGGCTGCCTACCAGAACTCCACAACCCATTAACTGGGTAAAACAATACTTCATGGAAAGACTGGATTCAGATTTACTGGCTTCTGACTATCCATAACGACTGTCAAAGATCTACAAATGACAGCCGGGACCGTTAAGCCGTTTTAACGTGCTTTCCGTGGCACGGAGAAAACTCGGTATGTTATGATGGTCACCCATCCACAGACCAACCTTGGCAAGCGTTGCTTAACCTGGATTTAAAACCCGTGCGACTGTTATTACCTAGCCACGAGCATATTTTAATAATCGTTTTCAAAACAAGAGCTGAATTGAAATGAAAAAAAAAAAAGAAATTACGAACAACTACTATTGCGTGGCTAGTTGGCTACGTTCTTGAGGTAAAACCGAATAAATCAGAAAACATGTGAACTGTTTTCAATCAGTGTCACCAAAGAGTAACGCTTGAGGAGTCAGGATTACATGGAGCTCTGCCCACCCTTTTCTTGGGGTGGGCGGTAAAGCGTGCAGTGGATGGGGTGCTGTGCCTTTTAGCAGTAAACTAATTATGATATTGTTGCTGGAAATTGTATGTAAATGCAACAATTTGCTGTTAGTTTGATACTGTTTTTATATTATTATGTCAAGGTACTTTATAAATAATGCTAGTAATTGGTTAGTTAGTGTATTTTATAATTTACTTGTGGACCCACGCAACTTCGTCTGTTCCGCTCCTATTGGTATTAGCGTGATGATATACAGCCTATAGCCTTCCTCGATAAATTGTTTTAGATAAACAAATGAATAGTATAAAAATATATAATAGTATTTGAATAAAATCAAGCCAATTTTTGAATTAGTTTAGATATAAAGCTTTAGCGGTCAAGAAAAAAATAATGAAAATCAAATTAAAAAATCTAGTGATTTATTTGAACCATCACAATCAATCCGAGATTCCTACCAAAACTCGCTACACCTCATAACTCACACCACAATATAAAGGCGAGTGTCCACGAACGTAACGGTCGCGCCCGCTTCCGGCCAACAATGGCGCCGGCGACAAAATTGATACTTTTTGGTAATATCACTGTTGTTCTGAAATAATGCGCGGCTCGTGAATGTGGGCCTTTAGTGTGGGAACGAAAGCTGAATGGATGTGATCGGGCTTATGTTGGGAATGGATTTTGGGGAGTGGTGATTGGTAACATGTGTTTGACAATGTGAAATGGTGGGCTATAGAAAGAAATTTGGGAGTGGTTTGCGATCAAAATATTATCTAGTACTAATACTATCCAAGTTTTGTCCAAAAAAGGGTTGTTCTTAATTATTCAGCGCTATTCTCATCATCATAACAGCCGAAAGAAGTCCACTGCTGGACATAGGCCTCCCTCAAAGAGGGGTTTTGATATAATCGCCATGCTTGGCAGGTGGGTTGGCGGTCGCAGTGTATGGTGTTGCGTTTTACAGAGAACGCTGCTGCCCATTCCCTGGTGAGTCCCTTAGTCGCCTCTTACGACACTCACGGGAAGTGATGGGATGGTATTATTCTTTTACGACACCTTACGGCCATAGTGCGTTCAGCTAAGGAGTGGAATTCCCTGCCGGAGTCTGTGTTTCCTGATAGCTACAACCTGGGAGTCTTAAAATCAAGAGTGAATAGGTTATTTCTAGGCAAGCGTGCTCCATCTTCGACCACATCATCGCTTACCATCAGGTGAGATAGTGGTCAAACGCGTGCCTATCAATAGTAAAAAAAAAAGCGCTTTTCTATCGGTACCTAATAGCACGAGGCCTTTCAAGCTCTACAGTATCTCCTCCTACTGGTCCAGGTGATGGAGTCCCGTTTACAAACAACAAGGATAATGCCTGGATTTTTGGAATACGTACATGACAATAGTGTCCGTGGAGTTTCTTGTACGTTCTTTTAGATATACGCTTTGAAACGTGTAACCAGGTTAATTTTAGGGTTCCGAACATCCGTAAAAAACGGAACCTTTATAGGATCACTTGGATGTCTGTCGGCCTGTCTGTGTCTCTGTCTGTCCGTCTGTCACAACCAGTTTTCTCCGGATCTACTAGACCGATTCTGTTGAAATTTGGTATACATATGGAATTCTGTGACCCGAACACGGACGCGTTACGTAAACATACAACATTTTAGTATGGGGTCACTTTTGGGGGTCAAACTAGAAGATAAAAGTTTTTCAAACTGTATCGTGTGACATATCAATTGAAAGGACTTACGTAAGAGTTTTAGTTATATTTTTTTATAATTTAAAGTTTTGAAATTATTCATGAAATAGGACCAAAAACCAGCGAAGTGCGAGTCAGAGTCGCACACGAAGGGTCCCGTACCATAAACCTCAGTGTTTATTATTTGTTGTTATAGCGGCAATAGAAATGCACAATCTGTGAAAATTTCAACTGTCTACCTATTACGGTTCTCGAGATACAGCTCGCTAACAGATAGACGGACGGACGGACGGACAGCGGAGGCTTAGTAATAGGGTTCCGTTGGTTACCTTTTGGGTACGGAACCCTTAAAATGATCACCAAAATTTAAAAAAAAATGCAGATTATAAATAGTTCTATACGAGGAGCTCGTGGCTAGATAATAACAGCCTCACGGATCGATCTTCAAGGTTAAGCAACGCTTGCCAAGGTTGGTCTGTGGATGGGTGACCATCTTAACATACCGAGTTTCCTCCGTGCCTCGGAAAGCACGTTAAGCCGTTGGTCCCGGCTGTCATTTGTAGATCTTTGGCAGTCGTTACGGATAGTCAGAAGCCAGTAAATCTGACTCCAGTCTTGCCATGAAGTACCGTGTTACCCAGTTAATGGGTTGTGGAGGTCTGGTTGGCAGCCGCTCCTCGTAAAATACTGGTATTCAGCTAAATCTGGCTTGACTGGAAGCCGACCCCAATATAGTTGGGAAAAGGCTAGGCAGATGATGATAAATAGTTCTATACCAAAAGATTACAGGAAAATCTGTAAGAAGTCTGTAGTGTTAAAATAACATGTTAAGAAAATAAAATTCGTTCGGAACCCTTTGCACGCGAGTCCGACTCGCACTTGGCCATTCTTTTTTCATCGAAATACACGCTTTAATTTGATATTCCAATGTTCCTCTTGATCTACACATCAGCTGTCAACAATAGTTGCGAATTGTTTTTAAAAGATAAAAGAATAAACCGGCCAAGTGCGAGTCAGACTCGCACACGAAGGGTTACGTACCATAAACTTTATTTTTTATTATTTGTTGTTATAGCGGCAATAGAAATACACAATCTGTGAAAATTTCAACTGTCTACCTATTATGGTTTCTGACATACAGCCCGCTGACAGACAGACGGACGGACGGATGGACGGACGGACAGCGGAGGCTTACTAATAGGGTTCCGTTGGATACCCTTTGGGTACGGAACCCTAAAAAGATGTGTTCCTTTGTCAATATTTTACTGAAGATTGCTTTAATTATTCTACTCAATATTTTATATAGCTACTACCTACTAAATTAGTTCTCGACCATATCAAACACCCTCATTAGCACACATTGAATGCATTTCACAAAACAAACAAACGTTCGTGTGGACGTCCATAACAGAGAGCTATGTCAAAGGAATGTGACATTTAGCGCACAACACGAGACTTCAGCTTTGAACTTGGCATCATAACGCTGTTTCAGGAGACAGTGGTCAGCAGGATTCTTTAGATGAGGAGTTCGAAGGCTTTTTGTGAGAACTTAGGCTCTAGAGAAAGTGCCATTCAAATCCAACCTATGTATATTGCTTTTGTACTGAGAGATATAAAGTATGAAGAGCTCGTGGCTAAATAATAACAACCGCACGGGTCGATCTTGAAGGTTAAGCAACGCTTGCCCAGGTTGGTCTGTGGATGGGTGACCATCTTAACATAAAGAGTTTCCTCCGTGCCTCGGAAAGCACGTTAAGCCGTTGGTCCCAGCTGTCATTTGTAGATCTTAGCCAGTCGTTACGGATTGTCAGAAGCCAGTAAATCTGACTCCAGTCTTGCCAAGAAGTACCGTGTTACCCAGTTAATGGGCTGTGGAGGCCTGGTAGGCAGCCGTTCCACGTAAACCAGTGTGATTCAGCTGAATCCGGTTTGACTGGAAGCTGACCCCAATTTAGATGGGAAAAGGCTAGGCAGATGACTGAGAGATATAAAGTAATTTCAAAAAGTGTTGGAACTATCCAGCTTTTACCCAACATAAAAAATATTAAATCTGTCCTACACTTTTTCTCCAATACACACACAACAAAATAAAACAAAATAACTCCCATGATAGCCATCAATCGAACTCAAATACCATTGAACGAGTAAATTATTCACATACGCTTGTAGCAAGACGAGGCGCCTGTATCGATTTTCAGGCGACCTTCAGACGGCCCGAGTGTTCGCTTTTAAAACTTGAAGGAACCTAATTGAGGGTGGGTGGCTTGGTGACTGGCAGACGTACTTCGAGGGTTATTGAGCTGGTGGGGTCAAAAAAACATTTACTATCTATACTAAATAGTATTATAAAGCTGAAGAGTTCGTTTGAACGCGCTTATGTCAGGAGCTGCTGGTTCGAATTGAAAAAATAAAAAGTGTTGAATGGCATATTTATCGAGGAAGGCTATTGACTATATATCATCACGCTACGACCAAAAGGAGCGGAGCAGACGAAGTTGCGCGGGTCAACTAGTGATGAATAATTTGTGATGAATTTAACTAGTGATGAATTTACAGTTCTGCACTCAGTCAAACATCGAAAGTTATCTATACTAATAACCTACACTAATAGGTATATACAGCTGAAGAGTTTGTTTGCTTGAACGCAAATAAACAGTCAACTTCTGCCTATACGGTCGGTAGTGAATTTTTTCAGGTATAAAGTGATTTAAAATTGCGTATAAAGATAACATTGAACTGTTTTTGTAACTGTTTTAAATTCTGACCAAACAATTGAGGAGAACAAGTTAAGACGAAAAATTTGCTATGTAAAATAAAATATTAGTAACGAGTAATTTTGCTAGGACAATATCTTTGTGTTGCAGTTTTTTACGCCCAAATAAATATTGAAACGTCTTTGGACCTTAATAAAGCAAAGTGGTCAACATTTTGTTCTCTGAGCACAAATCATTCGTGATGCTTGGATATTGTAGTTTAAAGACTGACATAAAACTAATATATATAAATATATTTTAGTTAGCCTGTACCACTGCTGGGCAAAGGCCTCCCCTAAATCCTTTCAAGTAATCTTTTCGCCACCTCGTACCAGCCCTCACGGAACGCGTCCAGCTCGTCTCGCCACCTCCTTCTGGGCCTGCCTCGGCGGCGCCGCCCATCTTCGGCCACACATTGTGTGCAGATTTTTGCCCAACGGTCGCTGTGCATGCGGCTTCCTTGACCCGCACAATCCCACTTGAGCCTTCTTACCCACGACAATTATTCCCGTTTTGGAACGTAGCGTGGTGTTTCGGTTTCTGTCCTGTCTTTTAACTCCCAGGATGCTGCGTTCCATCGCTCTTTGGCAAACTCCAAGGCGGAACTTTTGGTGCTCAGACCTGGTCTGGTCAAAACTAATATAGAGAATTTTAATACCAAAGCAAGAATGCAAAGTATTCAACAAAATAAATGAATCATTCCCTGGCTATTTCCCTAATTAGGGTCACTCTTGGCCATCCTGATATTTTATGGAGCTCTTTGAGATTTTGCGTCATTTCTGGCATTAAGTAATCAACATAATAATTGTTCATGTCCAGGTATTTGGTAGCAAAACAAATTAAATGATTACAAAGTCACTTACAATACGTCGTAAGATTTTATCAATTACATAGCAATAAAATATTTCAGAATTACAATTTCAACTCAAGAAGATAATAATTTACGATTCGTACCTTACCTAATTGATTTCTATATTGCCTATTCATCGTACAGAATGGGATGATGATTGTTCAATTACAGAAATTCTGTAATGCTGCATAAATGTGTTTAAAATAATTGAAGATCATTGGGTTTGATTGGACTTGCGAGGGAATGGTAGATACACACGATACTTAGTGTACCTACCCGACAAAAACTACCTCTAAGCGCGATTTTATTTTTGGGGGTAACCAACGGAACCCTATTACTAAGCCTCCGCTGTCCGTCCGTCCGTCCGTCTGTCTGTCAGCGGGCCGTATTTCAAGAACCATAAGGTTTATGGTACGGAAACCTTCATGTGCGAGTCCGAGTTGCACTTAGCCGGTTTTTTATAATTCATTAAAATAATAAGTCCAATTAATTAGAGTTATAGAATATTCTGTTTATAATGTTTACGTATAAAATCAATATCGCCGTTCTATTCTGCGCCGTCCATGGAACACAAATCTCGGACTGCGCTCTTCATAAGAATTTTCAAACTACTTTATGCGTCATGATAATGAATAATATTTGATTTTTTTCAATAATTCAAATGTAGTAATTTCATAGATGAAGTGGGCTGCCCCTGTACGAAGACTACAATGGGACCGCCTACATAAATTTGATATCGTATTTTAAACCGAGAACTGAGTAATATAGGTTATTGTGTCAACTATTGAGAATTTGTATGTGACGAGTATAAAGTTGTAGATACGTCGATAAATATAGTGACATCAGCTTGAAATGGAACTGTAACACACCCGTGTTTCAGCTCCATTTAAAGCCGATAATTTCATACACAAAACGTTTTTGGAATACTTTTATTGTGCGTACAGTGAAGGAGTTGAATTCCCAGTCGGAGTCTGTATTTGCTGATAGTTCCACCCTCTCGGGGGGCTTTAAGTTGAGACTGAATTGGATAGGGTACTTCTAGGCAAGGGTGCTCCAACGTCAACCGCGGAGGTGTCGCTTGCCATCAGGCGAGATTGTGGTCAAACGAGAGCCTATCAATAATAAAAAACATGCATATGCTTGTAAGTGATATAAATTGCTCATATAAAGAAAAAACCGACTTCCAAATCCAAATCGCCGCCGGTACGCTGTATTTGTGGTTTCACTTTTTGTGATATTAAAAACAAAACAAAAAGGTAAAAAACTTTTTTACAAAAAAATAAAACCGACTTCCAAAACCAAAACACTGCAAAGTCTAAAATAACTTTAATTTCGGAAGTCGGTGTCAAAAACACCAAAACGATACCAAAAACACTGAAAAAGTTTTTTATCTTTTGTTATAATATTATATAATATTTATTAAAATGTCATGAAAAACATTGTGTGTGCCTATAAAATTTGAGGGTTTCCCTCGATGTTCATGGGATCCCATCATCAGATTCTGACTTGGTGACAATGGGACCACCGCAGGAGTATAGGCTTTCGAATAAACAAAGAATTTTTTAAATTGGTCCACAATTGGCGGAGAAATCGGTGAACATACATAAAAATTAAAATACATACAGCCGAACATAGAACCTCCTCCTTTTTGAAGAAGTCGTTTAGTAAAAAGTAGGCAATAATCATCTCGTTTGCTCACTGTGAGTCTCTTAGGCTTGCTCCAGTTAGGCGGTTTTTTTTTCAAAAATGCTAGCTTAATGTCTTAAAAATCAAGAGTCCATTCACCTATTCTAGGTGCGACCTTCGAAAACCTATCGAACTACACTGATTTTCAATTGTAACAACCTATTTGAAAGCAAAGAAGTGTTCGAGATCAAATTGATATCAGACACTTCTATCCTAAATTGACACTTATCAACAACATCACGGCATGACCCCTATAATCGATTGGTACTTCAGCACCATCGAGAAACCGAAGAACCGGTATCAATATTCCATGAATCCGCGAAAAGAGAGGGCATGAAGAAATAAAGTACCTCTTAAAAACCAATCTGTTTGAACGGGCGGCCATTTTGGGGCATTACGCGGCAAAATTCGGCTTTTGACAGCAAACGTCATTAGTTGACACTTATGTTCGAAGTTCGAAAGTGGACAGTGTTTGTCCGTCATCGGTTTTAGTGATGTAACCTTATTTGTTATGGTCAATGACCATTCATGACTATGCTTATTATTTAATGTTTATTGAATGAAGAGAGTTTTGTTAGAGATTAAAACAATAATAAATATGCTTAAATTTTCAATAGTTCTGTTTTTGCATCGTTTGTTAATTTGGATAAAATGTGTATTAACAATGATTGAACTGAAAATTGACATTTTTTTTAGTATAGACAAGTCAAAGTCTTATGTCTACAATCAATAATTAAAAATAATATAATAGCCAGCAGCCCGGCCCGTGTAATTCGGAAACTATCACAGGGCAATGTACTCCCGGTACAAAGAGTATCTTGTCCTATTAGAGGATATGATCTATCCGCGAGCTAATTCTAACCCAAATCCGTTTCGCCATTAAGACGTGTAGAGATAAACAACAGACAGGCAGACCTGTTTTTACAATAATATGGATTCATCATAGCCTATTAAACCTCAAAACTCAAGTAAAACTTAACAAAAAAGGATTCCACAGAACTCAAAAGGCCAAATGCATGACGATTAATTTATGGCACAGGCTGAAATCTTCCATATATCTATCTACCTAATGAGTCAGATGAATCACCCAGGCCGAATGAATAGCTTTCATACTGCATGAATAAGGCCAATCTCCTTGTAATCAAACTCGCTGAGACCTTAGACTGGAGTCGGTGATTCACTGTGTGGAATTATGTGATGTAGCCTTATGGAATGTTTTCGTTTTCGTTTTCGTTGTTTTCCACTCAGATGGTAAAAATGTGATGGAAGTTTTGTTGAAGAATTATGTCACAATGAACAGGCTATTTTCTTAAAAATACGATACGTTTATTTTTAATATAGTGATGATTAAGATATTCTAAATCCAAATTCTCTATAGACAATTATTTCTCTCAATTATTTACTTTTAAAAAATTTGGCAAGTTCGAGTCGGACTCTCACACGGGGGGGAGTTCCGCACCGTAAACCGAAAAAAAGCGTTTGCCCCTTGACCACCTTTAATTTTGTATTTAATTTTTTTTTTTTTTTTTTTTGTTGTAGCGGCACGGGAAAAACACATTAAATATTATTATGTGAAAATTTCAACTGACTACTCATTACGGTTCTTTAAATACAGTCTGCTGACGAACGGAGCCTTAGTATTATAGGGTTCCGTTGGTTAGCCTTCGGTGCCGGAACCCTAAAAAGGTGAACGAATATAACCTTTGATGTCTTCTCACACAGTTGCGTACTCTAAAAATCAAAAGAAAATTTTGCCCTGTAACATTCTACATTTTACACAAACGCGGTAAAACTCCAACAAATCGACATGCTTCTACCAAAGATCGTAACTGTGCGCAAAGTAAACATTCGCCTAAAGATAGACAGTTCACACCGACATCACTAGATCAATATTAAAGAACACAACATGTAATATCAGTTAACACTTTCGCGATGGTTATGAAAGTTGTAGAAAATAACAGTACCTGTTTACTATGAACGTAAGAGCGTATTTATCTACAGGTCATACAATTTTGGAAGAAGTTTAACCAGCCAAGGATCGTAAAGATCGATTGGGGCCAAATGGTCTATGGTCTATCTCACATCATCATATCAGCCGAAAGACGTCCACTGCTGAACATAGGCCTCCCCCAAACGTCGCCACAACGGGTTGGCGATCGCAGTGTATTGTGCCGCGTATTACAGAGAACGCTGCTGCCCATTCTCTGGTGGTCTTTGGACAATGGTCTTTTAATTGCCTTGCGTGCTCGGTGCCTGCCGGGCAGTGCCGGGCACCATTTAATAGCAGTTTATACTGCAACGTCTACAATGGCTAATGCTATAGAACGATAATAATTGGGTGGTTTTTGAAGTATGGCTACGTCATAATATAATGAACTTTACAATTAATAAATGACCTACAATACAAAAAAAATATTCTGCATTAAAATTTGGTATTTTCGATTTGCTGTAAACATTCATTTCCGAAATCGTTACATTTGATTATAATAGGGAATATGCGTGAATATTTTTTTTAATTATCTATGTATATCTACAGTTTTTCAAAAATATACAAAAATATAATACTAACAGTGAGAATAGAACCAAAATTGCTGGAAAAACAAGAGATTAATTTTTTTAAACAAATATTTCTGTCAATCTCGCGAAAATGCTGTTTTCTATGGCAGATTATAGGCGTCGTGGACTTTGACGTCAAAGTTCATATCAGGACTTCTCTTAGCTTTATAACTTCGTAGCTGATGAAGCTATTTAAAAAAATCAAGATTGGTTACTAGAGCTAATAGGTATTTAATTTTGCTAATAAAAAAACTCATGCATATTCCCTATTATAATGTGAATGAGCCATCAACCTTACTTTGATTAACTAGATCAATTCCATGGTTGTTTTTAGTACTCGATGTTGTTGAAAAAATTAAAGAGTAAAAATAACAAATATTTACCAGCTCCACGACACTCCAAGACCTCCTAGAAATTACAAAAAAATATATAAAAAAGCTAGGTACTCACTTCCCCGTTTATGCAGTCCCATGATATCCGAGTTCACTTTTTATCAGACAGCAGGACACATCACTAACTTTCTATCACTTTCGATACATCACTATTCACAATCCGTAGTCTGTCAGTTCACCAGTCACCAGTGAGAGTAAAGCTGAGGACACACAGGATAGAATTACGTAAAAATTACGCGACAAGAATACATTTGTGCGTAATTTTAAGCAATTTTTGTAGAATTAAGTAAAATTACGAGGTCTGAATTTTGAGATGTTTGAGCAAGTTTTAATATGTAACAGCGTGGGCTACCTAGGTAGAATACTGTAGTGTTTGGTGCTTACGCGTTACGTGAAGATTTTATGAAAAGTTTTAGAAATTGCTGGGCGACTATTTATGAACTATAACGAAAAATTTACTGTATTTACCGGTTGCATTTTGGGGAATGTGCGACGGAATTGCATAATTTAATTCCGCCAAGCCCGTTCCATCATCGGACCACAAGACGAACGGCGATGCGCCACCGGTATATGGTGGACATCCCACCCATACGCACCGAACGTTTTGGGAACACATTCATAGTGCGTACAGCTAAGGAGTGGAATTCCCTGCCGGAGTCTGTGTTTCCTGATAGCTACAACCTGGGAGTCTTTAAATCAAGAGTGAATAGGTTATTTCTAGGCAAGCGTGCTCCATCTTCGACCACATCCTCGCTTACCATCAGGTGAGATAGTGGTCAAACGCGTGCCTATCAATAGTAAAAAAAAAAAAAAAAAAAAAAATTCAAACGATATTATTTTAAATGGAAAGAATAAATTAAAACAAAAAATAAAATTGCCAATTATTGGCATGCTGGAAAAATTACGATAAATTAAACTTATTTATTCTACTTATTTATACCAAACGAACGTAAAGTAATAAATTTACTATTCATAAAGTTATTAAATTCCTATCTAGTCCAGATAGGAATTTAATAACTTTATAGGTTATAACAATAGTTCATAATTATAATTTTCCCTGACGCAAGCGTTATATCGGTTATTTTAATCTACTTTTTTAAAATAATGAGCAATAAAAATATATTTTGATATTGTTACGTTGGTTAAAAAATTGTTATTTAAAAATAGTACATATATTGTAATATCTACCTCTACAACCCAAATACTTGAGACAGGCAGTGGCATAAATAAAATAAAAATATGATGTTAAATCTAGAATATTAAATAATGGCGTAAGATTGGTTCATTCTATAGTTAATCCCACGTTTTCACTTACAACAAACTCACACGGATTTAGCCAAACAACAATAATGAAGTATTGTTTATTATAACTAAGAAACTTGTTTATTATATTCGCAGACATAAACTGGTATTATTTAATGAGGAAATTTTTTGAAATGTGTAACAATCTTAATATTATATAATTTTTAACCGACTTAAAACAAGTGGGAGTCGGACTCTCACACTAAGGTTTCCGTAATAAAAACCGATAAAAATCCGTTTCTTGTATAGGAGCCCCTTCATTTTTAATTTAATTTATTTTTCATTATTTTTTTTGTTGTAATAGCGGCAATAAAAATGCACACTTTGTGAAAATTGTAATTGTCTACCTATTACGGTTCTCGAGATACAGCCCGCTGACAGACATACGGACGGACGAACGAACAGCGGAGGCTTAGTGACCTTAAAAAGGTGGAGCTTCTACCTGTCTATTCTGTAAACATCACGAGTGAGCTTAAAGTGAACTTCCGATTAAATCTGTGAGTTTTTTAACGTACTCGATCGCGTTAACGTAAACGTTCGCTTATGTCAAATTGTATTAAAAAAGGTGAAGGTGAAGGTGAGAATGTTACACGAATACGATCGAGTACGTTAAAAAATTCGCACTAAGGTCACTGTAGATGTCTCACCGTGACAACTAATGTGAAGTGAATACGGAGTGAGTGGTCAATGGTAGGGCTATTAGAAGAAACGTCAGTTCACGTCAAGTTCACCCAAGTTGTCACTTTGAGATATTTACAGAACTTCACCAAACTTTCACGTCAAGTTTAAACAGATCTAGCACTTTGCCCGCGACTACGTACGCGCTGCAATTTTCTTAAGGATCCCTAATTTTTTTCTAGACAAGTTATGTATTAAAACCTTCCTCGAGAACCACTATCAATTGGTGAAAACAATATGATAATCGTTGCAGTAGTTTTTAAGTTTATCGCGAACAGACAGACAGACGCAGTGGAGGACTTTGTTTTATAATATTTAGTGATAGTGAAGTGACAAAACTGCTGTATTCGTCTGTAGTATATATTTTTTTGTGAACACTAGGCTTTACAATGAAAGTATGAGAATCTTTTTAGATGAACTTTTTTACAAATAGTTTTCTTTTTAACACATTGTGCTAAACGCTGGGATTTGTAAAGTATTGGAGAAGCAACGTAGTATGACAAAAAAGAAAGCGGAATAGGGAATATCTTGTACCTCCACTAAGTGAAGCAATAAAATTATGAAATAATGTGATTAACTGATGGAAATTAGAGTACATACTTAGTACTAATTCCCAGTTGCGAATCCAACGTGTAACTGAATTATTATCAAGTGCCAATCTAATCATCAACTCAGTTTGATCTTTTTCGTCTTTAGTCTTAGGACTCTAAGGACCGACTTTTGAATTAAGTAATAATTAATTTGTATTTTTTTTTGTAAAGTACGTGTCAACATATTAATGCTGTATGCTATGCTGTATGGTGCCGTAAAAGAATAATACCATCCCATCACTTCCCGTGGGTGTCGTAAGAGGCTCACCAGAGTGATGGGCAGCAGCGTTCTCTGTAAAATGTAACACCATACACTGCGATCGTCAACCCGCCTGCCAAGCGTGGCGATTATGGCAACCCCCCCCCCCCTTTGGGGTTGGCCTATGAATACAGCCAAAAGTCTTTTAGCTTTTATGATGATGATGATGATGAATGAAATCTACCATTAATAATTTCATTTGCACCTGCAACGAGATCTTTGAATCCAAATTCCTAATATACCTTCCAAGATTTATATAAAGGCTTTGAATTTGAAGCCTTAGGGGTTAAGAACGCTTGTGTTGCATTTAATCATCATGAAGTTATCAATCAATCCGTATATATAGAATCAATCACCAATATATCTCAAATTCATCCGTTACTGACAGACAACAGGCAGAAATACGATCGTAAAAAGCTGAAATTTGGCATGTAGGCACCTTATTGTAGGGGAGAGAAGATATCCCTATATTTCTACGGGGACGAGCAAAACCGGAATATGCGCGCACGAAGACGCTGGCAAAAGCTAGTTATAACTTAGAACTGTCCTCACCATCATATCATCATCATCTGCCTAGTCTTTTCCCAACTATATTCGGGTCGGCTTCCAGTCAAACCGGATTCAACTGAATACCAGTGTTTTACGTGGAGCGGCTGCTTACCAGACCTTCACAACCCATTAACTAGGTAACACGGTACTTCTTGGCAAGACTTGAGTCAGATTTACTGGCTTCTGACAATCCGTAACGACGGCTAAAGATCTAAAAATGACAGCCGGGACCAACGGCTTAACGTGCTTTCCGAGGCACGAAGGAAACTCGGTATGTTAAGATGGTCACCCATCCACACCAACCTTGGCAAGCGTTGCTTAACCTTAAAGATCGACCCGAGCGGCTGTTTTTATTTAGCCACGAGCTCCTCACCATCATATCATCATTGCCGAAATGCTAAAATGTAAGGAATCATGACACCGTTTGTCAATCACACATTTCTGACGTCACGAACAATTGCCTACGCCACGCTAACGCTGACAGAATGTCACATAGCCTGAGCTTATTGTTGCTCAATACTGATTGGGAAAAATAGTAAGAGTTATTCAGCCCAAAATGTATGGGATTGAGATGCCAACGAAACCTTAAGGGTGCTCTCTCGAAAAGGCTTAGAAATAGCGTGCAGATGAAGCAGTTTTTCGTCGGCATTTACTGAGAAATTACATCTGAATAAAATATGTAGTAATCTACATGATATTGCACGTAACTTGGTTTAGCCAGAATTTATTTATTGGTATCACATAACAGGAAAAAAATCACCGAATCAACTCCAAATCGTTGAGATGAAACCATTTTACTCCTTCATTTTTTAACAAAAGACTAAAAAAAAATATCTACTGCTGTGCAATACAAACGAAAATAACTTGGTTTTGTTACTTTTTAAAAATATGTATTTATTTTATCATAAAAAAAATAAAAACACGGGTAGCAGAGTGGCGCGCCGAGGTGTAGTTAGCTCCGTTTGTATGCACAAGGTCATTGGCAAATATACAAGCCTTAAGTGGTCAATTTCATACATTTTGACGTTTTCTACAATCGTTCCCGCTAACACAATCTCAATTTGTCTAACATAGAAAAACAGACAAAGTCAGTAGCAACGTAATTACTAGACAATAGAACTAGCAACAAACGCCTGAGAACGAATAAATACAGCGAAGTCTAATTACAGCACCAATGAAAGTGGTTCATTTAGCGAATTTTTTGTTCACACGCTAAGAGCCCTCACTCTCGTACACCGCGTGATTTTTGTTAATTAGGAAAATGTGACGTGTGCACGTTAATTAAGCCTTAATTAGGTGCTTAGAGAAAATTCTTTTGGAAATTACGTATTTAGAATTTATTGTTGTACTTCACTTCACCTAACTACGATTAGGTGTTGTTACGTGAAGTGAAGTATAGATTGTTTTGTGATGTGTAGTCGGTTATAAGTTGATGACCTTTAAATGGGGTAGGGTAAGCTAGGTTGTGTTTGGTTGTAAGTGAATAAATGCAATGAGAAGCATATTTTACAATTTCAATTTATAACATAGTGAAGTAAAGAACTGTTTTAAAGAAATAGGCACTGTACGATGTCCTGATATTTATGTATTTGTTTATAAGTACTGTTATTTAATAATCTGTATATATCTGATGTTGTATTCTCTTGGGGGAGGCCTATGTCCAGCAGTGGACGTCTTTTGGCTATTACGATGATGATGATATTTGTTAATTAATGTTTTTTTTTACTATTGATTGGCACGCGCTTGACCACCATCTCACCTGATGGTAAGCGATGATGTGGTCGAAGATGGAGCACGCTTGCCTAGAAGTAACCTATTCACTCTTGACTTGAAGACTCCCAGGTTGTAGCTATCGGGAAACACAGACTCCGGCAACGAATTCCACTCCTTAGCTGTACGCATTATGAATGTGTTCCCAAAACGTTTTGTGCGCGTGGGTGGGATGTCCACCATGTACCGGTGGCGCATCGCCATTCGTCTTGTGGTCCGATCATGGAACGGGCTTGACGGAATTGAATTATGCAATTCCGTCGCACTTTCCCCAAAATGCAACCGGTAGAATACCGACCAGCCAGCAACTAGTCGTCGATCCTCAAGACTTTGGAGCTTCGTCGCGATCGATTAGTCGCGTCGATTAGTTTATACGCTAAATGTTAACGCACTGTATCGTCTTTATTTTCACTTACGTGAAGAAAAATCAAAATTTCAAAATTGTTAAGTTCTTTGAGGAGAACTTAGAGAGGATTTCCCGAAATTCCTGCGTTTACGGATAAAAACGGGATATGTAATTATGATAAAGTACATTCTATTTATACACGGTGCCATGTAATTAGTCTTACAACCGTAAACACTTCATCTATCCAATATCTACTACACAATTAATTAAAAAAAGAAAAATTGTGAACATTTGAATTATTTAAAAAAATATATAGGTACATATTATTCATAATCATGACGCATGACTTAGTTTGAAAAATCCCAGTTGCGAGCGCAGTCCCAGCCTTGTGTTCCAAGGACGGCGCGGAATGGAACGGCGACAATGTTTAGATACGTAAACATAATTAACAGGGCGTTTAATAATTCTGATGCATTATTTTTTTTTTAATAATCGCGCCAAGGGTTAGTTTATGTCGGCCTTTGTAAGACAACTAAAATTGCATCGTGTATATCTAACTTGTTAACAAATCTAAAATCGTCTCTTTCAAAAGATCACGTCTCCTCGCTGATTGAGAAACTCCTCGACATTATGCCTAGTTAGAAAGCAATGGACAGATGACACGACGCGCCGCTCGTATCGCAACCTGCGCGTGCGTCGTGGAAAATTGTCAGATTATAGTGATTACTGTGAACGTGTGATTGCTGGTGATAGCTTGGAAATTGAGCAATCTGTGTGTGAGAGAGGTGTGGTGATCTAGGTATAATGATTCGGGACGGTGGTAAAATGTAATTTTACGTTCTTATAGCATCGTGTCGGTCGGATCCGTATGGTGCCGTAAAAGGGTAATATCATCCCATAACTTCCCGTGGGTGTCTAAGGGACTCACCAGAGAATGGGCAGCAGCGTTCTCTTTAAAACGCAATACCATATACTACGATCTTCAACCCGCCTGCCAAGCGTGGCGATTATGGCAAACCCCACCATTGGGGGAGGCCTATGTCCAGCAGTGGACGTCTTTCGGCTGTTATGATGATGAAGATGATATTTTTCATATAAACCTTCTGGGTAAGCTCGCTCCATTGTAGACTTTGTCTATGTCATTTCTGACCTAGACTAGAGTCAAGAGCAAACCCTATACAACAAAAAAAAAAGAGAAACTATTAAACCAGTAACTATAATTTTTTGAAAAGAGGAGCTAGTTGCTTAAGGGTGCTCTCTCGAAAAGGCTTAGAAATAGCGTTCAGATGAAGCAGTTTTTCGTCGGCATTTACTGAGAAATTACAACTAAAAAAATAGAAAGTAATCTACATGATATTGCACGTAACTTGGTTTAGCCAGAATTTATGTATTGGTAACACATAATAGGAAAAAAAATCACCAAATCAACTCCAAATCGTTGAGATGAAACCATTTTACTCCTTCATTTTTTAACAAAAGACTATAAAAATAATATCCACTGCTGTGCAATACAAACGAAAATAACTTGGTTTTGTTACTTTTTTAAAATATGTATTTGTTGTATTATAAAAAATTAAAAACACGGGTAGCGGAGTGGCGCGCCGAGGTGTAGTTAGCTCCGTTTGTATGCACAAGGTCATTGGCAAATATACAAGCCTTAATAAAAACTGCTGTAAGGGTCGATCGCAACGCTTGCCAAGGTTGGTCTGTGGATGGGACTGATGGAGCTGGCTGAATCCGGTTGGACTGTAAGCCAATCCCAATATACTTAGAAAAAGGCTAATCAGATGATGACGAACTATAAGTTTTGATAAAAAAAAACTACTTATGTATAGAAAATAAACTATGGCACCCAAGGGCGTTTCATATTATAATCGTACAATACGTTTTCCCCCATGAGTACATTTCTAACGCCCAAACTAAAGCTACAATGTTATATTTCCTTTTAAACCAATTATGTTCACATTACGTCCGAGGTAACGCAATATAATAACGATATAATTTTTAAGGTTATTTTAGTACATAACCTTATACATATAACGTTATTTATAAATATCGTCAGTGACCTGTAAAAGGTAAACATTGTAGTATGAGATTTAAATGGGAATAGGTTTGACCTTTTCGCGGTATTTGTTTTGACGTTTTGCGCCCACATTTTAGCTTAAAATGTGATCTGTCTCATGTAATAGGGTCTATTGCCTAATGAAGATCTCTGGGCAGGTATTTACAAAAATCCGAAAATGGCATTTATTAAAATTAGGCTGAGAAACAGCAATTTTTTAACGTCGAATAAAGACAGTCCCTTAGAAACGCCCGTCTTTCCACTTAGTAAATTTTACACAAAATACCATGTTGTTCAAATCAAAACAAAACATGGCTTAATAGAACTTTTTAGTTTTTATAAATTTATTTGAGTACATCCATATTACTACGCATTTGTGCCAAAATGCTTCTGAAAACCGTATTTGGCACCCAGCGCTTAACAACCGCTACCTAAGTAATTCAACAGTAAAATTGGTTTGCTTATTTTTGTATAATTTGGTTTTTTTGAAATGGCAGGCAGGTTTAGAGCTGATTTTTACCCGACTGCGAAAGAAGGAGGGTTATGTTTTTCGAGTGCATGTATGTTTGTATGTATATTTCTTTGGCACGCCGTAGAGCCTAAACGGCTTGTTGTATTTTTATGAGTGGTGTCAATATTAATAATAATAATAATAATAAATATGTTTATTTTCTCTCAAAAAGGTACAATTTGGTAGGTACATAAAATATAAAAACATGCATGGTTTTCAGACCTTTGTGAGAGCTGGAGTCTATACTGGGCACGGGGCCTGTATGACAGAACTCCAGGCTCACACCCTTAAAATTAAAACAAAATTGCAGTTACATACACAGTATTGCAAAAGCTCTACGTATTGAGAGGGAGATAAATAAATACAAATATGTACAAAAAACAAAAATGGTCATATGCGAAGTATCTTTGACAAGGTTCCAGATGGTCAAACGCTACAAAGAAATCATTTCAAAACACTCAATATGTCTTCAGTCTCTGCATAATCTAAGTCTAGTAACCAACTCGTAACAGTTCTTTTACAATTTGATCTGCACATAGAATAAATATTTAAAATTTTATTAACCTTATTGTAAACGTGTCCACTAAGGAACGGGAAACTACGTTGGACCGATCGACAATTTGTGCGAATGACGGGGCAGACGTATGTTTACGTCGTTGGGAGGCGAGTTTACATGGGGCGTATGGAGTTGTAGAGTGTGTTGTTAATACAAGGTATAGGATATACAGTTTACGCACAGAGAGGACCCTGCAAGTTTTATAGAGATCGACCGTGGGAAAGCGGTAAGGTAATCGCCAACCAACCTTCAGGAGTGCTCTTTGGGCTCGTTCTAATTTCATCATATGCGTTTTCGCTGATCCGCCCCAGGTAACAATGCAATATTGGGTCAGCGATTGGCAGAGGGCGAGATACACTAGCCTTAGCACCTTAGAGTCCGCAACGTGACGAAGGGATTTAAAAATGTAAATCAACTTGCGCATTCGTGAGGTGATTGTGTGTATATGAAAAGAAAAGGACAAGCAATCATCAATATGTACTCCTAGATATTTGACCAAGTTGTTACGAGAAAGGCTGTGGCAATTACAGGCCGCGAGGTGGGGAGAGCTACAGGAGTGGGCTGTCAAGGAGTAGAGAGAAGAAAGAGGTTTCCCAGCGGCATTAAAGGAGAACGTTAAATAGGATGTTTTCTCTACATTTAAAGTAAGGAGGTTTTGGGTCAACCAATTGGTAACATGGTTGAGTCCAAATTGTGCATGCCGGAACACTGACTCCCAGGAGTCTCCGTGGAATAAAATGGCAGTATCATCGGCATAGGTGAAGATGGATGCATTCGGAAGCGTTAAGCGACAGAGCTCATTGATATAAATGAGAAAGAGGGTCGGACCAATGATACTGCCTTGGGGGACGCCGTATGTTATAGTAAGCTCATCGCTGATCCAGTCACCGATCCTGACGCATTGTCGCCTACCCGTGAGGTAACTTTCAAAAAGAGCCAGTTGAATGCCTCTAATTCCAATCCTTTCAAGTTTAGCGATAAGTTTGGGGACCGAAATCGTATCGAAGGCTTTTGCCAGGTCCAAGAAAATACCAATTACCTTTTGCTTTTTATCTAGATTAGAAAAGATGCTAGTTGTAAGGTCTAGTACAGCATTGTTTGTGGAGATTCCAGAACGGAAACCATATTGGGAGGCAGAAAGAAGATGATTTTGCTCCAAGTATTTAACCAATCTGTTATTCATAAGTCGCTCAACTAATTTAGAAAGTGTAGGCAAAATAGATATAGGCCTGTAGTTATTCGATCGATTACTATCCCCTCCCTTATGCACAGGGTGCACTACTGCCAGCTTAAGCGCATTTGGAAAGATGCCAGTGGCAAAAACCGAATTACATATATGAGTGAGATGGGGAATGAGAAGATTTTTAAATTTCTTAATGAACGTTCCCGATATGCCATCAGAACCCACCGCACAATCGCCTCTCAATCCTCCTATCAATATATCCATTTCTGAATCGTCAGTACCCAGCATGACAAAACTATTGTGTTGCATTGGGATGTGATTGGATTGTTGCGATAAGGATGTAGAGGCACTTGTTATTTTTTCAGCCAGTTTACGTCCAACATTAGAAAAGTACGAGTTTACTTCGTTTACAGAGTGCTCGGGTTCGGATTCCGAAAGAAGGGCGGTAGCATGTGTTTTAACTTTTGTTGTATAGGTAATGGATTTTACAGCGTCCCAGAGCTTTTTACTGTTATTTTGTGCGTTAGTAATAAGGGCTTTATCGCAATTAGTTTTAGTAGTTTTGAGTATTTTAGAGCAAAAATTCCTGTATCTTTTATAAGTTATTTGAAGAGTTATATTTTTCGGATATTTTTTTAATTTCAAATGCATATTGTCTCGATTTCGTAGGCATCTAAGTAGCCCTTGAGTCATCCAGGGCTTACTGAGCCTTTTACGGTTGGGCACTACTTTTAAAATTGAATTTTGTACTATGAGACGGTTCAGGGTGAAGAAATCTGTTGCTGCATTAACATCTGGGGAGCTATAAACGGGGCTAAAATCAATCTGTTGTAAATCCAATTCAATTTTACCATAATCCAATACCCGGGTTTGCCTGGCTTTTTTTAGAGATAAATTGGAAAGGTTATTGTTCTCCAAGAATAATAAAATAGTGTCATGATCAGTGACCGAAGTGTTTGCGATGAAACAGAAGGCAGGTCTTCTCGTTTTTAGAATGAGATGGTCAATACAGGTGTTATTTTGTCTCGTAGGAAGAGTGTGTGCCGGCAGCATACCATGACAGGCGAGCATTGTCAGGTACTCAGTTGCTCGTGAGTCATTGCTGGAGTCAGAGATGTTAATGTTTATGTCACCCGTAATGATAACGTTTTTGTAGCAAGATACCCTTTTTAGTAGAACATCCAGGGAGTCAACGAATGCGGAGACATTATGGACAGCGGGCGGGCGATAAACTGCAATCAGGGCGGTATCATTATTGACTATTAACAACAAACAATTTGCATCCTGGACCTGGGGCTCCGAAATAGAAACTTGGAGGTGTGCGCGGAAGAACACTACCACACCTTCATTCTGGGATCTATGTTGTAAGGTGGAGGCGCAGGTATAGTCATCCATTGAAGGTAGAGGGGGAGAATTATAAAGCCAGCAATCTGTAAGAATGATAAAATCCCAGGATGTTTTACTTCTCTCCAAGAGCATGGACAAACCATCAAAGTTTTTACTTATGCTTCTAATATTTTGACATAGAAGTGAGAGAGCATTCTTATGTAAAACAGCAATATCACTGCAGTCCTCAATCATACAGGTCCCTGACTCTGCCACTGAAATACTATCCAAGTCGGTCTGTATGTCATTTAAATTATCGAATGAAATTACTACAAGAATTAAACATCAAAATAATGTGGCAGAGGTAAAAAATAGTGGCAAGAGCAATATCAGAGAACTGTGACTCCTTATTGGTATTGATTTGCGAGTTGTGCGTGTACCGAGTAAAATGCAGAAACATGTGGAAACAGCTGGTGTCTACTGGTGCAAGAGTGGAAGCAAAACCGAATGAGTTTGCGTATAACCATGTGTAGTTTTTTGTAGGGTAGAATAGATTCGTCAAGTAGTGAGAGTGACACTGGGTACATCAAAAAAAAAAAACAAAATGAACGATTTTTAGCGCCATATTAGGCCTTAAAAAAAATATAATCTCCAAAACCTATCGAGTGGGGTATCAAAATAAAGGGCTCGAGGAGACGACTACAAAAATGTAACTCACTAAAATGTAGAAAATAAAAAAAATTACTTAGTCAATAAACCCGACCGCTAAAAACGACTAAAAAGTTCGAAACAAGTCGCTTTTCAAGCAGTCTGAAGCAGTTCAATCACTGATCCAATGCCACCAACTGCATCAGACTGCTTGAAAAGCAACTTGTTAGAGAACTAAGTCAATTTTTTTAAAATATTGAATTAGTTTTTAAAAATATTCTTCTTATGCTCCAAAGTTCGACGGGTTTTCAGGCTAAAGTATAATTTGGCTAATTCTCAAATTCTAATTTTTACTTAGAACAAAAAACTTAAACGTAAAAAGTTTCATTTTCTTCAATAAATATCATTAAATTCCAATTCTGCGATCAGACAAAACTGATGAGACAGTAAATTCTTTAGATTAAAGTAACGAACATTGTTAAATCGTAGAGAAAATAAATCATTATTTTTTTTCTACTCCAAAGTCTTATTTTAAACTGTCAAATAAAATTACATTAGAAAATCGCCTCACGCATGACCGAACTCAATAATGTCACAGATAATATAAGACCTTCGTTTTTAAGAAAAAAAAAAAAAAATCAGTTATTATTAAAATCACCTTGAGTTATCGCTTGCAATATTGTCCTGCGTTTTTTTAGTATATATTCATTACATTCACTTCATTGAAATTATAATTGAATCTTTTATTCAATTTATGAAGAAATTCGTTAAAATCTTCTAGAAATATCTCCGACAGTATTTAACGGGACTACAACTGTAGTAAAATAAATAATTAAGTCTTTCAGTTTCTTGATATTATTTATTACCGTAGTATACAGCTGTTATTTGTATTTTTTTATAGCTTTCTTTTTTTATAACCGACTTTTGAGATGAGGTGGCTCAAGTAAAGAGAACTTGTATCTCTGGTGTTTTGATTATCGATGAGTTCACCTCTGAGCTGAATAAAAACGTATTAGTTATTTAAACTCACCACGATTTAATTTACCTAATCGCAGACTTGCCATTTAAACTGATATTAAAGTCAGCTCAAAGTTATAATCCAGTAACTTAGTAAAGACAATAATTGTATTGTATTATTTAATTGGAGTCTGACTTTGGAGTTCACTAACTTGTCTGGATGGCAAGGAAAAAAAAAAGTTCAATTGACTACAGATTAAACTAACTTCATTTTAAATCGTAATCTAATCTACATTTGGAAATAAACTATTGTGCATTAGTTTTGCGAAAAACTTGTTAATGGCTAGATCGATAGATGGAATGGTGATTTGAACAATAAGTATTTGTTTTTTTGTTTATCTCTAAACTGGGGTGGTTTATATACGAAACCGGCCAAGTGCAAATAAGACTCTCACACAAAGGATTCCGTTCCAAAAATCGAAAAGAAAAACAAGTTACTTGTATGGGAGCCCCTGTAATTAAATTAATTTTTATTATGGTTTGTTGTTACAGCGACAATAGAAATATACACTGTGAAAATTTAAAATGTCTTCCTATTACGGTTCTTAGTATACAGCCCGCTGACAGATAGACGGACGGATACACAGTGGAGGCTTAGTTATAGGGTTCCGTTGGTTATCGTTCGGGTGCTGAATCCTAAAAATGGAAGAGAACATTAAAGCTTCCAAACTATAAGCTTCTGCTTTTTTAAATCGAGCCATTCCTCGACGTTAAGCCGTTAGTATACCGAGGCTCAAGCCTTATTCTAAAGCACGCTTGCTTTTACAGCTTAGCAAAAGGGTGACATGGGAGAGTTGAAAGCCTGTCTTAGAGGCTTTTGTCACGGCGAGGCAGGTAAAGCCTTCTTCAGATTCCATCAGTCTGAATATATATCTACAAAACTGGATAGTCAAGCAGCTTGGCCGGCTTTTAGGGAGTTATGCTCACTTGCTCATACGTAAGGTATATCTAACTTTAATAGAAACATAAAAAAACCGGTCAAGACCAAGTCGGACTCTCACACGAAGGGTTCCGTAGCATAAACCGAAAAATACACGTTATTTGTATGGTAGCCGCCTTTAATTGAAGCAAAAGCAAATAATAAAAAGGAAATCTAATAAAAAAATTAAAAAAATATTTCCTTTTAATTATTTGCTGTTGTTCTAGAAATACGCACTCTGTGAAAATTTCAACTGTCTAACTTATCTATTATGATTTTTGAGATCTAGTCCGCTACTTTTACATAGACGGACGCCCGGACGGGCAAACAGCGGAGGTACAAGGGTTCCGTTGTTTGTTTATTTTAGAATACGAAACCGTTAAAAAAAATAGATACGTTGCCTAAACCCGTGTGACTCGTTTACCAATATTATTAAAGACTTCTTATTTCATAAAAAAACTGATGTTTTCGACAATCTTACCTTAAAGTAGGCATTTCATAATTTACATGATTTAAGAGTGTCCGTGGAGTTTCTTGCACGTTCTTCTCCATAGAGATCTACGCTTTGGAACGTGCAAATAGCTTCCATATTTTGACTGACCGACCTTGACGTTTCAAAAGTGCCTGTGAATGGTTTATTTGAAATAAAATGCTTTGAATTTGAATTTGAATTTACTAGCCGTTACCAATATTTAAAATTAATTTTCCTTCAAGTCGAAACTACAGGACCACACAAGCTTATGATGTCATAACTTAATAGGTTATTAAACATACCAGCTTATTTCTTAATAATAAAAATGACCTTGTCAGTAAAAATAAAACTATTATTAATTCCAACTTTATGCAAATTGTTCTTGACCTCTGACAGATGGTGATCTTAAATAAGCATATATGAAAGAATAATTATTTTACTGATGGTAAGTTATCAATTTTATTTAATTTTTATTGATTAATTTATAAAATTAAGTTATTCTCGTCAATTTTATGTCTCATCTTCACCGAAATTCAATTATACTTCGGAGCTCGTTTGATTGCTTCCTTATTGAATTACCGGCAGTTTAATAACTCAATTTACAATTTTATTCTGACACTTTAAAAGCTAAATACGTCACCAATATATTTTTCTGGGATATTCCTTGATTTTCTTGACCCAATATCACACCTGATGGTAAGCAATTTTGTGGTCTACGGTCGAACACGCTTACCTAGAAGTAATCTATTCACTCTTGGCTTTAAAAAACCCCAAAACATTCTTGTAGAACAAATAGAAACTGTAAAAATACATAGTCAAACATAGAACCTCCTTTTTGAAGTCGGTTAAAATACAAACGAGCCTTTTTGTTTTGCATTTTCTATTGTTTTTTCATGTTTTTATTTGTGATGGGTTTGCTCTTGTCTCTAGTCTATGTCAGAGATGACAGAGACAAAGTTTACGATAGAGTGAGCTTACCCAGAAGAAGCCGGTTCACTCTAACTTTGAAGAGATTAAGGTTGAATGTGTTCGGAAACACTGACTTATTTTGACATTGTTATCGAAATTACTCTCCTTTTTTCTATAAGTGTAAGTAGGCTCCCTATTTCCAGCAATTAAATTATATTAACAGCTTAATATTACCCGCTGTTAAAAAATCGAATTCAAAAATATATACATTTATTTCTCGTCTAGATGTACGAGTATCAGATAATTTAATCAATGTCCTCGAGGGAAGCCAATCACTGTCTATCTAATCTAATTAGACGCTTGAAATGTCTCAAGATAAATATCCAAACTAGTTACTGCCCGCGACTTCGTACGCAAATAGGTATGCCGATTTTTCCCGTTTCCATAGGAAATTCGGGAAATCCTCTTAGTGCAACCTCACGCAGTGCAGGGAAGCTACATGCCTTTCAGCTTTCTACGATCAGTAGTTTCGGCTGTGTGTTGTTTTTCTGTCAGTCTCTCCATCAGCCATGCAGTATAAGCATAATCAGCCTATAATGTTCCCACTGCTCGGACACAGGCCTCCTCTCGGTGAGAGGAAGTGGGCCGTAATCCAGCACGCGGGCCCAGTGCGGGTTGGTAGATGTCACATGTCTTCGAATTTTTGGTACTAGGACATGCTGGTTTCCTCACGATGTTTTCCTTCACCGTTTTGAGAGCAGTGTCGATGAAATAATTTACACAAAGTAAAGCGCCTGCCTGGGTTCGAACTTACGACATACAACTCGTTAGTCGCAGCCATTACCACCAGGACACCACTGCCCTCACTAGTCAGTCAGTAACGGAAGAATTATATGTAATTAAGATACTTGTTTAACTGCGGTTTCACTCTCGTAGCATATCCTACAGAAACCAGACATTCATTAGGATAAAAAATCAAAAGTCATCATAATCATCATTTGCCTAGCCTTTCCCCAACTACATATATTGGGGTCGGCTACGAGTCAAATCGGTTTCTACTGAGTACTGGTATTTTACGTGGAGGGACTGCCTTTCTGACATCCACTATCCAGGAACTGGGTACCATGGTGTTTCAGGGCAAGGCTGGTGTCAAATTTTCTGACTTCTGACAATCCGTAACGAGGGAATAAAAATCTAAATTCATTAATTCAAATCACGCTGAGAGCCAGTTTAAAAAACAAATATATTTTTTTGATAAAATAAATACAGTCCTCCAAAATAACTCTTCTGGGAAGAAGAAGTGGCGCAAGAAACTTCTCAGAAAAGCTTATGGCACTTCAAAATACCTTTCCTTCAGTGTGAAAATTTAATCGGCTCAATACCCAAACATTTATACTTCTTTATAATATTAACTAGTTGACCCGCGCAACTTCGTCTGCTCCGCTCCTATTGGTCTTAGCGTGATGATATAGGTTTAGCCTATAGCCTTTCTCGATAAATGGGCTATCTATCACTGAAATAATTTTTCAAATCGGCCTAGTAGTTCCAGAGATTAGCGCGTTCAAACAAACAAACAAACTCTTCAGCTTTATTATATTAGTGTGGATACTTAAGTCAGTGGAAAATTGCAAACGTCGTAGATTTGCAAAATATCGCGTGAAATTGTAAAATATTTTTGCCTAATAAGCCACGGACATATTGGAAACTATTGAATTGGGTGGGATTTATTGAACACAAAAGGATTTTTCATAATATGTCGAGAAATCATAATCTAATAAAGATTTATTACAATCTTACGGAATCTGCAATTTTCCGGTGACGGATAATCTGACGATTTTGATTGATCTGATTTTATGAAGATCTTTTGGACAACCGTATTAACCTAAGTCAAAATCTGCTAAAGTCACCTTGACCCGCACTAAATGACTATTTGCATCTACTTAATAAATTATAATTTATAAACGGCGACATATTATAATTTGCAACAAGTTTTGCTGCAAAAAATATTCAAAAATCCATTGCGAAATACTGACAAATCAGAGATCTTTAACATTTCATTTTAAAACGACTTAAAAAATTAATATAAAAGCGAAAGTTAGTTGGTTGGTATGTTTATTACATCGTAACTGCGAAACAGCAGATCCGATAATGATGACTTCTTAAAACAATAAATTAGCGGATTTAGGACTGTTCTTCCTTTCACGAAAATGAAAAGGCGATGAATACAGACGTGATATAAATAATGTTTAGGTATGTGATTAACTTATTTGACAATAGGGAAGATGCAAATACAGAATTTATGAGAATGTTGTCAGTAAAATGATAAAAAAGTATAAAATAAATGTCATTGCAACGTTTTTATTTTGGTTAATATCGATTTTTAACAAAAATAATGAATTAAAGTAACGTGAAACGGAACGTATTTAAAAACAACAATCAGCGTTTAGTGACGTATCTGCTGTTATGCCAACGGAAAGCAACCTTATGTCTTTGAGTTAGGACAGTTCTTGACCAGTGATAGACACGAGTGACGTCATCGTTCGTTTTCGCGCGAACCTTTAAACGGTTGGTTTAAAAACGCAATTTTGGCAATAAATTAAAGCGTTTTAATTTTTTATTTATGTAGTGGTCTATTCTAGATGGAGTTCTTTAAAATTAAAGCAAAAATAGAAATATTGCATGTTCCCTATTGTACATTATACATATCCATTTATGGCCGGATTCTGAATATAAAACGAATAACTTTTGCCCGCGACTTCATACGCGCAATCTCGTTTTTCCCGTTCTCGTAAGAATTTCAGGAAATCCTCCCCCTCATCTGCTTAGCCTTTTCCCAACTATATTGGGGTCGGCTTCCAGTCAAACCGGATTTAGCTAAATAACAGTATTTTACGTGGAGCGGCTGCCTAACAGACCTCCACAACCCATAAATTGGGTAACACGGTACTTCATGGCAAGACTGGATTCAGATTAACTGGCAATCCGTAACGACTGCCAAAGATCTACAAATGACAGCCGGGAACAATGGCTTAACGTGGTTTCCGAGGCACGGAAGAAACTCGGTATGTTAAGATGGTCACCCATCCACAGACCAACCTTGGCAAGCGTTGCTTAACCTTGAAGATCGACCCGTGCGGCTGTTATTATCTAGCCACGAGCTCCTCAGGAGCGAGCGAGGAAATCCTCCCCCTCTACATGCCACTCATCAGTAATTTTATATATTAGGGATATTGATTGCTGTTGAGTATTTGTTAAACTCTTCTTTAGCCTGGAAACCAGTTAAAGTTTGGCATTAGTTACAAAATGTTTGACTCGTTTTAACTCCAATTTCTCAGTCCAGAAATCAGCCCAAACCAATCTATGTGCATTACTTGGCTAAGTGTTGTACACAACAGCTGGTTATGGCCTCAGCTGTCCCACCGGGAAATAAAATAAATTTATAGACTGATAGGAATTCATAAGATAATTATATTGAGCTTCAGCTCCAAGGAAAGCTTTTACAGTTCTTTCGAATAAAACAAATTAAAACATAATATGTCATTATTTCAACTTATTCTAATTTTCAGTTAATTTTTCTAAAGCTTTTATGAATGAGTCGATGCATCCGTGAAGGATGTATCACAGTATTTCATAAAAAATGTATATTTGTGTTAATTTATTAGGGTTCCGTACCCGAAAGGTAACCAACGGAACCCTATTACTAAGCCTCCGCTGTCCGTCCGTCCGTCCGTCCGTCCGTCCGTCTGTCTGTCAGCGGGCTGTATCTCAAGAACCGTAATAGGGAGTTGAAATTTTCACAGATTGTGTATTTCTATTGCCACTATAACAACAAATAATAAAAATTAAGGTTTATGGTACGGAACCCTTCGTGTGCGAGTCCGGCTCACACTTAGCCGGTTTCATCTTATGCGGTCATTCTCACCATATCTCAGATCTAGATTCTCCATCCGTTAAAAACTGTATGAGTACAGTTTGATAGTTTAAATTTTACGACAAACTCACTGGCAGGTTGTTAGTCTAGAATTCCAGATTTAAAGTTTCGAGTAAATTCGTTCTTAGTGTTAATAGCTGTTTTATGATTTCATATAAAGATTTAGATATTTTTACATGGGGTTTTGGATCGGCAAAATTTTATTAAGTCGGTGGAAAAGAAACTATGTACATTAAAATAAAAACTCTTAACTAAAATATGCTGTCAACAATTTCGTCCACATCGCTGTCCACTGGAAGTGAGCCCAAAAGACTGGCGGCATTGCCACGTTGTATGGCAATACTTATCCTCTGTCCGAGGTAAAAGCCAGCCCTTGGGTCACGTGAAGTGTCCTCGTAAGAAAGTATTTATTTTAAGGAAAAGTATCATCAAATGACTCCTCCCGCTTTGGATGAAGCAGAAGGGAGTGTCAGACTCTTACTGACTAAAACCCATCCGCGTTCCTCCTAGTGCCCTTTGCGTTCCAGGGTAGGGTGCCTCTTTGAAACGAAGTCTGCAGCCCCAGCAGGCACTGGCCCTGGCGGGCCCCGACTTTTACGCTGACAGCTCTTTGAGGCGCGCGTGGAACACAGCGCGCCGTCGACCCGGGCCTGGTTTTGATCAGACGGCGAGCCACCCAATGCTCGCCGTCCGCAGGCTCGCGCTTACGGTGGCCGAGAATCGCCCTGCGACTCCCGACGCCCGGGGCGTCTTCTTCTGTTGCGGCGGCTGGGGCGTGAGGTTTTCCTCTCTCTCACATGTTCGGCTTCCTCCTTTGCTAGCATTACTGCTTCGCAGAAGGAGGTTACCGCTTCCCATGTCTCCTCGCTCCGGACCACGGCTTGAACCAGGGCCGGACGCGAGAGATCACCGCCACCGATCGCCTCGACGAGGTCACGGCGGTGCTCCGCCCAAGCAGGGCAGACCTTAACCGTATTATGCTCCACCGTGTCCTCCGGGCAATCCTCGCAGTGTTGACACCCGGGTGTATCCTCCCACCGTATTCGAAACAGGTACCTCCCAAAACAACCGTGTCCCGTGAGTACCTGCGTCAAGCGGAAGGTAAGAACGCCGTGGCGCTCTAGCCATTCCTCAAAGAGGGGACTTATCGCCGCAATTGTGGCGTGCCCAGCGCTGGGTTGCGACAGTCTAAACTAGGTTCTACCTGCGGCTTTGTCCGCGTAAATGTCGAAAATAAAGTATCCCAAGAAGGCTCAGTCACTCAAAGGGCAATGGAGAGGGCAATGCTTGGAGTTTCCTAGCGTGATCGAATCGGGAATGATGATATCCGCAAGAGAACCAAGGTTACTGACATTGCCCAAAGGATCGCCAAACTATGTGGCAATGGGCAGAGCACATTGCTCGCAGAACAGATGGTCGATGGGGCCGAAAAGTTCTGGAGTGACGACCGCGTACCGGAAGACGCTACGTTGGAAGGTCATCGGACCTGGTGAAGGTCGCGGGTAGCCGATGGATGCGACACGCGCAAGACCGGTCGTTGTGGCGACGCTTGGGGGATGCCTATGTCCAGCAGTGGACGTCTTTCGGCTGATATGATGATGATGACGAAGGGAACATACCCCCGGAATGAAAATTATCCTATGACCTTGTACCAAGACATGGTCTACCTGTATGCCAAGTTGCATCAAAACCCGTTCTGCCGTCAAGACATGAAGAGGTAATAAACAGTCTGTCAGAGTTACTTTCGCATTTATAATATTTAGTATGAATGGGCATCATTTCAGCCGAAAGACGTCCACTGCTGGACATAAGCCTTCCCCATTGGGGAGGGGAGTATGCCATAATCGCCACGCTTGGCAGGCGAGTTGGCGATCGCAGTGTATGATGTTGAGTTTTACAGAGAACGCTGCTGCCCATCCTCTGGTGAGTCCCTTAGTCGCCTCTTACGACACCCACGGAAGTGACGCTGATGGGATGGTATTATTCTTTTACGGCACCGGCCGCCACCATACTGCTGTATGTATAGGTATGCTTTCATAATAAAATATC
Source organism: Lacanobia oleracea (assembly GCA_950371165.1). Taxonomy (NCBI): domain Eukaryota; kingdom Metazoa; phylum Arthropoda; class Insecta; order Lepidoptera; family Noctuidae; genus Lacanobia; species Lacanobia oleracea. The sequence goes on along the minus strand of OX493386.1, from coordinate 2,187,415 downwards.
ATTTTAATCTAGGCCTCATATTAAAATAGGTAGTCTCGATTTTGATTTTTAAACCTCATTATTACCAAAATTGTATTTTAATTTCTCTTCATTTTATTATAACAGCTAGGTCCTCAATATACTCAATCAATAGGTATTCTCATCTAGATTTTATGTGAGGTATTTATATTGATAAAGAAGATATTAAAAGTAATAATATGGTATTAATAATATCAATGTGTTTGCTAATATAAGCAGTGAATAAGTTAAATAAATTAGAATTAATTTGAATTAATGACTTTAGAACCGTTTGCCATATTATGGAACTTGATACGAAATTGAATATTATCAAACTAAGTTTATTTAGTTGGTTGAACGCAATAAACTCAGGAACTACTGGTTCGAATTGAATCGATCGATAACGGAACCCAAAAAATGTTGCGCAGGATTTGTTGGAAATTCAACTGATAAGGCAGCGAACAGGGGAAAAAAATGCTTGTACATAAATCAGCGCAGACAAAGTCGCGGGCGAAGTGCTACTTTATCAATAAATCTAGAAGCAATATAAAGACTGACGATCACTTCATGTTCATACAGGTTATTAAAAGTAATGATAATGACCCATTAATAAATATTATCTATTGAGGAGCTCGTGGCTAGATAATAACAGCCGCACGGGTCGATCTTCAAGGTTAAGCAACGCATGCCAAGGTTGGTCTGTGGATGGATGACCATCTTAATATACCGAGTTTCCTCCGTGCCTCGGCAAGCACGTTAAGCCGATGGTCCCGGCTGTCATTTGTAGATCTTTGACAGTCTTTACGGATAATCAGAAGCCAGTTAATCTGACTCCAGTCTTGCCATGAAGTACCGTGTTACCCAGTTAATGGGTTGTGGAGGTCTGGTAGGCCGCCGATCCGCGTAAAATACTGGTATTCAACTAAATCCGGTTTGACTGGAAGCCAACCCCAATATAGTCGGGAAAAGGCTAGGCAGATGATGAATCAATATTATCCATTGTTTCGTTAATTAAACGACAGGTTTAATCATTTCTTTGATAAACAACGGTTGACAATACAAAATGTTTTCTTTGGTAAACATAAACTTGATGTACCTACATTTGTTTTCGCGAGTTATTTGAACATTAAATCGGATGTAGTGAAAATATTGAATGGCCATTGTTTATATACAGGTACGACCTGTGTTTACCCGACTGTTCTAAAAGGAAGGGTAATGTATTTGTTACCTGTTAATTGGAAAATTGTCTGACGCTCGACTTGGTGAAGTCACTGTTCTATTCGAAATCCTAATCCTTACTATTCTACTATCCTACCCTACCTATCATCATCATCTGCCTAGCCTTTTCCCAACTATATTGGGGTCGGCTTCCAGTCAAACCGGATTCAGCTGAATACCAGTGTTTTACGTGGAGCGGCTGCCTACCAGACCTCCACAACCCATTAACTGGGTAACACGGTACTTCTTGGCAAGACTGGAGTCAGATTTATGGCTTCTGACAACCCGTGACGACTGCCAAAGATCTACAAATGACAGCCGGGACCAACGGCTTAACGTGCTTTCCGAGGCACGGAGGAAACTCGATATATTAAGATGGTCACCCATCCACAGACCAACCTTGGCAAGCGTAGCTTAACCTTAAAGATCAACCCGTGCGGCTGTTATTATTTAGCCACGAGCTCCTCTACCTACCTCTATCCTACCCTACCTAACCTCCCTATTTGGTTTGGGAACACATTCATTGTGCCTACCTACAGCAAAGGAGTGGAATTCCCTGCCAGAGACTGTGTTTCCTGATAGCTACCTAAGAGTCTTTAAGTCAAGTGTCACTCTTGACTAAACTATTCAGGGGGGTTACTCTTTAAGCACGAAGTCCCCCAGGTTACCTCAAGGCCGGGCCTGCGGACGGCGAGCATTGGGTGGTTCGCCGTCTGATCAGAACCAGGCCCGGGTCGGCGGCGCGCTGCGATCCCCGCGCGTTTCAAAGAGCTGTCAGCACAGAAGACGGGGCCCGCTAGGGCAAGTGCCTGCTGGGGCTGCGGAATCTGTTCGAAAGAGGTACCGTAGCCCTGGAACGCAAAGGGCACTAGGAGGAACACGGATGGATTTTAGTCAGTAAGAGTCTGACACTCTGTCCTGCTCCACCCAGAGCGGGAGGAGTCATTTGATGATTTCCCATCCTAAAAAAGGTTACCTCAAGGCAAGAGTTCTCCATCATCGACCACATCATCGGTTAACGTAAGGTGACATAGTGCTCAAACGCGAACCTACAATTTTAATGAAGAAATATATAATTCTCGCGTTACCGGTGACTGACTGAATGACCGCCAGACAACGCACCGGTGATGATTTAGGTAGATAAGCTTACAAATTAATGAGTGATTAAGGTGGAAGCGCCAGGGTAGCCCGCGAAATTCAAATATTTTATGTTTTTTTTGCAATTTGCCGGTCAGTGTGAAGCTGTTTGTTGAACAAAATACGATTCGCGACCGTAACGCGTATTTGTCTACAGAATTATAACCATTTTAATAAGACTACCTGCAATACTGTCTTTCCGTTATCTTTGCTTTCCATCTAAAGGTTGTCTTGAAAAGATCTCTTTTAGCGATAAGGCCGCCCATTGTGTCACCCTATGTAACGTTTTCTTCATCTATCTTTTCTGTAACTTATATGGTGTGCATAATAAAGAGTATTCTATTCTATTTTATTCAGTCATGAATGACTGAGTGACTGACAGACAACACACAGCCGAAATTACTGCTCTTAGATACCTGAAATTGGGCATGACTGAAGCTGGGGAGCACTAAGAGAGGATTTCCCGAAATTCCAACTGAACGGAAACGAAACAGCCTAAAACCAGTAAAATATAAACAAACAAACATTTATCCACTATAATTAATTTAAGTAGAGCACGAAACTCGAACAAAAACGAAAGCTTTTAAGTCGGAAAAAAGGCAATCTTAAAATCAGCTTTCTTTAGTAAAACACCATATTCTTTCGCCTAACTATACTTCATGACATACTAACGTCTCGGACTGAGCCATAAATGAACGAAATAGGACAAGCGGGTCATCGACCCCGCACATGAGTCAGCATGTTCCATACATAAAATAGTTGTGTACGTACTGTATCAATTTGGTTCTGTAAGGGGTGGAATTCATAAAACAAATATGGGAATTGTTGTTCGCTATGTAGATGGGAAATAAAGGTTTTTCGAAACGCAAATGGTTTGTTTGAGGAATTGTTTTGACGGGTTTTTTAGGTTCGTGAATGTTTTTCGTAGTCAATGCTTAATTTGGTTTAAATATCTACTCTACAATGCGTAATAGAACGATAAAAATAATTACTCTATTCATTTATGAGTGTATTAGCTTTTGTTCGCATATCCAGTTACTTTTTCGTTCCCGTTTCCCAATTTCCCAAAATTCAAAACTCCAGCTTTCTTCGACCAGTAGTTTCGGCTGTGTGTTGTTTGTCAGTCAGTCACTATTAGTAAAGTAAGAATTTTATATATTAGTATGATTGATAATTAATTGATTTAGTAGGTAAGCTATAAGGGGAGACTACTTCTTTCTTTTCTTCTTCTTTTTTACAGATCATAATCAGAATCAGATTTTATATACAATGTTTGATTGTTTTTTTCTCAAATAAAGTAAAACGAATCATTTGGCGAGAAAAGGGAGTGTTGAAAGAAGTTTAGCTTAGATTTAAGTTCTAAGTTTGAGCTACGCGATAACTGACAAATGCTTGCACTGTCTGGACAGGTCCACTTAAATCTGTGTGTTTCCTCAAAAGACTACCTCAGACATTAACCTACATGGTTCTCATATAATTTGACCAGTACGCATTGTCATTATCATCATCATCTGCCTAGCCTTTTCCCAACTATATTGGGGTCGGCTTCCAGTCAAGCCGGATTTAGCTGTATACCAGTATTTTACGAGGAGCGGCTGCCTACCAGACCTCCACAACCCATTATCTGGGTAACACGGTACTTCATGGCAAGACTGAAGTCAGATTTACTGGCTTCTGACTATCCGTAACGACTGCCAAAGATCTACAAATGACAGCCGGGACCAACGGCTTAACGTGCTTTCCGAGGCACGGAGGAAACTCGGTATGTTAAGATGGCGCTGGCGTTGCTTAACCTTGAAGATCGACCCGTGCGGCTGTTATTATCTAGCCACGAGCTCCTCCTGACCAGTACGCATTGTATGGACTTTAAAAGAGACTTTGACCTCTGAGTTTGTTTCGGTATTTCTTCTCGTTGTAGTTAGCTAGGAAACACCGGCCTCATCTAATTTAAAATGATCAAAAAGATTGACGTGTAAAAGTGTTATGTTTAACCTATTTACAAAATACTCAAATACAGTGGACAGGGCACATTGCTCGCAGAACAGATGTTCGACGGGCCCGAAAAGTTCTGGAGTGGCGACCGCGTAACGGAAGACGCAACGTTGGTAGGCCTTCCACAAGGTGGACCGATGACCTGGTGAAGGTCGCGGGTAGCCGATGGATGCGAGACGCGCAGTCGGTCGTTGTGGCGATGCTTGGGGGAGGCCTATGTCCAGCAGTGGACGTATTTTGGCTAATATGTTGATGATGATTTACAAAATAAATACTATTTTTACATTGGAATCACGGTAAAATAATAGTGACGATGTTGATTTAGGCAGATAATCTTACAAATTAATGACTGATGGATTTGCCGAGCTTTGAAAGAATAGATGTCGGTGTTTTAAAGTAATTATGCGGTATTTTAATAACAAGAAGCCATTGGAGTCAAATCCTCTGTGAAGCCATTTTTTAGCCTTCAAAACTTCCGGCTTGAATGAGGATGGAAGTTAATATCCGATAAACGTTATAAATTCTCCAATAATGATACCTTCATCCATTAGCTTTTTAAAGAGAAGTTATTTTAATAGTAGAGCCAAATGCCTATGAGAAGTTGCAGATTTCTTTGAAGGAGTTACCGCGGCCCTGGAACGCAGAGGGCATTTTCTACACAGCTGGGTTTTAGTCAGTAAGAGTCTGACACTCCCTTCCGCTCCGCCCAGAGCGGGAGAAGGCATCTCATCATTTCATTTCTAAAAAAAAAGTGCTTATTGGTAAACAATCATCATCTGCCTAGCCTTTTTCCAACTACATTGGGGTCTTCTTCCAGTCAAACCGGATTTAGCGACGAAATACCAGTATTTTACGTGAAGCGGCTGCCTACCAAACCTTCACAACCCATCAACTGGGTAACAAGGTACTTAGTGGCAAGACTAGAGTCAGATTTACTGGCTTCTGACTATTCGTAACAACTACCAAAGTTCTACAAAATATGATAGCTAGGGCCAACGGCTTAGCGTGCTTTCCGAGGCACGGAGGAAAGTCGGAACAATCGTTTGGCTCATAGATATAATGGTTTGACTATTAATGAAGACTACCTACTGCAGACGGTCGCGACAATGTGACAATGAAGCGTTGATGAGACTTCGTTCATCGATCGTTGAATCGTTGTCACATGTCTGCGGAAGACTTTATGTGGTCAAAAGCATTTTAAGGTGGATGCTCCAGGGTAGCCCGCGAAATTCAAATATTTTTATGTTTTTTGCAATTTGCCGGTCAGTGTGAAGCTGTATGTGGACCAAATGCGATCTGCGACCGTAACGCGTATTTATCTAAAGAATTATAACCATTTTAATCATCAATATAGCCCTCTAAGTTCATGTAGTTCGAAAGAATGATTATTTCTGAAATATTCATCCTTTCGAACTACATAATATATAAAAACAAGATTAATAGCTTTGAGCTATTGTCTATGTATAGATTTTTTCTTCCATGACCTTTTCACCAGTTCCATTCAACTGGTTTGATCATCACAAGATTTGGGTGTGTTCATTGATTGATCAATAAATTAGGAGTTTGCAAAAACTGCTTATTTAGATTTGTAATGTGACCTTTTACAATGATTTATTGATTGTGATGATATATTTTTAGATACTACCTCTGTGTAGTAACCCATTAACGCTAATTTTTATTAGGGTTCCGTACCCGAAGGGTAACCAACGGTACCCTCGCAACTTCGTACGCGTTTTGTCCTGTTCCCGTAGGAATTTCAGAAAATCCTCTGTTATTGCCCCCTTACACTCGGCTTTCTGCGACTAGTTGTTTCGGCTGTGCGTTGTCTGTCATGAGTTTTATGCATAGCCTTTTTTAGGGTTCCGTACCTAAAGGGTAACCAACGGAACCCTATTTCTAAGCCTCCGCTCACCGTTCGTCCATCTGTCCGTTGGTCCGTCCATCCGTCCGTCCGTCCACCCGTCAGTCCGTCCGTCCGTCTGTCTGTCAGCAGGCAGTTGAAAGTTTCACAGATTGTGTATTTCTATTGCCGCTACAACAACAAGTAATAAGGTTTATGGTACTGAACCTTTCGTGTGCGAGTCCGACTCGCAATTGTTCGGTTTTTTCAAAGATACATTTTGGCTCCGCTATAAACAACTGCCACTACGGACGGCGGACTGAATGGCCAGCCTGACACTATTACACTCCACTATTACTACACATTAACCACTCTACCTACCCCCAAACGCCAACAAAGCGATATATCGCGTGCACCATCCGATCTATAATCGTGACGTTTAGTAAGGGCAACGCACTTTTCGAATCCAGGTCGGTATGACCCGATCCATCATGAACGGACCAAATGGCTTCAAGAGTATAACGTGTGATCAATCATGGTACCTCCCTTTGTAATGTAGGTTAAGTGAGGTTATTTTGAAATTCAATTGTTTTGGTAGTTTTGGGTCGGCTTTGGAATTGGTGATTGAAGTTATTATAGTGGTAGAAATTGTTTTATTTACGTAATGTGGGGCTGTAAGAATTTTTTTAGGAGAGCTATCAAGGGCTTCGAATGGGGATGATTTCTGAGTTAAGAAAATATGATTATATTGAATCTGTCAGTTAAATTATCGAAAAATATTGGACAAGTATTTTTTGCTTTATCAAATCAATAAAGACGAAGATAAAACGCAAAAAAAGATCAGGAGTGAGTTCTTGTGACGTCACTAGGCATATTTATACTTAAATGTGAGTTTTCAACGCAATGTATCGTCTTAATTTAATTAGATTGTTATGATTACCGCTATGCAGAGCCTGCATGGAGGAGAATAAGACAGCAGCACACCTGCTTCTAAGCTGGCCGGGAGTCGCGGATTACAGGGCAAAGTACTTCAGAAACCCAGGTACCTTCTGCGACATAGTTGGTAACACCAAGGCGTTGCTGGCCTTCCTAGGGGAGCTGGGGTGAATCGAATGACGCATTTGTCCCACCTGCACGCAAAATACGCGCTTAGTCGTGGAGTTGCGGAAACAAACCAGCCCGATTTACATACATAACACATAGATTGTTGAGTCAAGAAGAATTGATAGAGGAAGACAAATAATAATGATATGACCCATATTCAAATTCAGTGGGTCTAAAAAGGCCACTTTAGCAGTATTAGAAAGTACATCACGCTGCTCGTCACTGTCAAATTTTCCCAATCAACCTTGAACCTAATGCGTTAGAGAGAAAGATGAAAATGCAATTTGACAGATTGTTGTGTATTTTTAGACCTGCTGCAACTCGACTCCACACTAGCTTGCACTCAAACAATGAAACTCAAAGAAATAATTAAAATAAACTTGAAAGTTACCTGCAATTCGCTCAAACAATAAAATACATTGAAGCTCATAAAATCGGTCAAAAACTAAATGAAAATTGATCGTGGTTAAGCCCAACAGCGGGGTTAACAACGAGCCCTCTTAATCTCAGTTTAAACCGGGATTACCCTAATTAATTGGATAGATTTACTACGGAACCCGCGACGTGGTTCACATATTTTATAAATAATGACATTGTTTGTAAAAATATGGTAGTGTTGTTACGAAATGTATGTTAATGAATGGGTTATTCACAGTGTTGTTTATTAATAGTTCGGTTATTCACCAGTTGGTTTATGAATGAGTGATATTGAAAAGTTTATTAAACAGATTTTTTGTGTGATATACAACCTGTATTGAGCCCGCGTTCGACCAGCGTTCGACCAGCACCCTAATTGTCTAATTAATACAATCGCAAGTGATTTATAATCGAATTTAATAGGGAATATGCATGCGATTTTTTTATTTGCAAAATGAAATACTTTTAACAACATCTCTAGTTAACAATCATGAAATTATTTTTTAAATACCTTCATCAGCCATGAAGTTATAAAGCTTCAAAGATTACAATAAGAAAGAGAAGTCCGATGTAAACTTTGACGTCATCGTCTTGCCATAGAAAGCAGCGTTTTCGCGAGAGGGACAGATATATTTGTTTAAAATAATTATTTCTCCTTCGTTTTTAGAGTAATTTTGATTCTATTTTTACTGTTAGTATTTTATTTTTGTATATTTTTAGAAAAACTGTATAGATGATAAATATGTTTTTCATGCATATTCCCTATTCCAGATCCATTAAATATATTTAAAAATCGTGTGCTCGACGTTTTTATAACACGCTTTGAAAACGGTTGTCATGTAAAAATGGATGCATATGCGGGCGAATATATATTAATGTTTGTAATACGCAATATTAGGCTGCAGGTCAGGGGTTGAATTAATTTTTGATTTGTCTTTTTTATACTTGAGGAATATAAACTTCTGAATATCAAGTATCTATGTATGCAGCAGTGGTTTAGGCTGTTTGTCTATTTGTGGATCATCAAATTACTCATTTAGAACAGATTGAATGAAAAAATATTCTGTTTGGTCCTGTTCAATGCCCTTTCCTCAGGGAGCGCTCAATTATTTCTTCTCAAAACCCTCTTCTTAAATATTGCCAGTCCTTTCCTTAGTGTCAAAATGTTGTTATTTATGTCGTAAGAATTACGTACCTATGAACTAATTGTAAGTAATCCCTCCAAATGTTATTTGTTGTCATTGTGATACAAAACTAACTGTGAAGCCTAATTTACTTCGGTCATACACGAATGTAACTTTGTAACGAATAGTGGCCAGTGATTGTCCAGCCGTGACCATGAACATGGTCGGCCAATGTAGTTTAAGAGAGGTTTTTCTTTATTTATCTGTGTGTCGATGTTATTAAAAATATGCATTAAAACCATTTTAATTACGAGTAATATTTGCTATCGCAACTTATTTAATACTGAATTCGAAATTTAAATTTTTAGTAAACAAATGCGCAATTATAATAATACTTAAATGAAGTTTTCACATAATGTACCTAAGTAATGATAGAAATAAAGAACATTTATTTATTTTGTTAGAGGTAAGATGTGTATATTGAAATATATTAGATTCGTTTTAGTTATTAATAAATGTAATAAGTAATAAATATAACACATTAATATCAACAAAGAAATAAATACTCAAACTATGATAGCGTGCAATCATTTCGAATCGAATAACACTTTCTTTGTCAAATTCAAATAAGTATCAATTATCATAAACATGAATATCATATACCATTTAAGCGGACGCTTTATTGATATTTTTGTAGATAAAATCTGCAATTAAAAATTCTAGAATGCCTATAGAATAAATTAGGTTTCATTTTTGATCTGGATTAAAAAAAGAAACTGGCTACTGTGTGCCACTTGCATAATATTAAGAAAAAAAAAAACAAAAAGTGCACTGCCTTGCCTTGAATTTAAAAAGCGAAGCTTGTTTTTTTATTCGTTTTCTTTTAGAGACTTTTATGGTTAATCCATTAACACGGCCAGTGTTAAATTTCAACGCTATGTGAAAATAGTTTTAAAAATGTGTAATGGTCCCAATCTAGTTTCACCATATCTTTGAATATTTGTTTTATTTCAAACGAAGAGTATCTACCTATTTTATTGTATGTCAAGATTAGTGCTGTCAAACTTGATATTATGTTGATAACAAAAATAAACAATTTGAAAAAAAAACATTGACTAAAACATGTTTTTTACCTACCAAAGAAAAATAATATAAGACAAGTAACGATCCCTAGGCAATACAAGTCAAATAGGATAGCCAAGTCTAGGCTGTATGTTGTAAGATGTATGTTGTGTAAAAAACTTAAAAGAATAAAAGCCGGCGATTTCTCAACAGTTTGGCATTGATATCATAATAAGACGAATATAATAACCGGTGATCCTCTAATTATGCTAAACAATACAGAAAACAAAAACTATGCTTCAAGGAGACTCAACTCATCTGTTAAGCATCAATGAGAAGGTTAATTAAAAGCATCAATTATAATATTACGTATTGAAATACTAATTAATTCACTGAAAAGAAACAAAGATCTTGTAAGAAAACTATTATTTTAATTTTCTTGAACAAAAATCGAGTTCAAAATAAGAAACGTAAATGAAGATACACTGTTGTTATATAAAACAGATACTACGTAAATTGAAAAAAAAAAAACAATGTTTTACATCGCATCAAACGTTATTAAACTCTCAAGCAAAATTAACTGCACGAAAAACAAATTTCCTTCGAGCTCCTATCCTAATAAATCCTCAGCTCACACGCTATCACACATTACAAATTAAACCGCAATTAATTTTATAAAAAAACCTCATTAATTTTACTTAAAATAAAGAATAATATTCCCGCCAAAAACCTTAAAAAATCCAAATGTCACTTTGTTTTTTTTTCCAACGCACTACACTGTTCACTTTATTTTTCACGGGCAAATGCACAGCGCGCGTTCAGCCTCGTATACGGCCGGTTGTAGACTGAACGGTGGGGGGTGGCGCCCTGCTGTTAGACCGTGTACACACGATCCAGTTTTATTGAACAGAAACATGCTATTGAAGGAAAATATCGGATTTTTATTACTGAAAGGATTGATTGTTTTACATAAAATTTTAAAGAAAAGGATTTTCTTTGGGATTGCAATACGATGAAAACATTTTATTTTAGTGTAATATTGGCGTTGTTGACACCATTTTCTTGGTTTTGATACAAATATTTCAGATCACCTTTGACCTTTTCAGCTGAACTAGCCGTCAAGAATTACATGGAATTAGTTCAGTTAGTACATAGGAATTGTACATATAAGGTTTATTTAGTTTAACAACAGAAGGAAATACATACTGTAAGACTTAAGTGGATAGATTAAGGGGCCAACTTCCCATTCCATAACTAATGCACAGTCACGAACGATCTGTAGTGACTCTACTAGGATCATTATGTAACTTCTACTACGAGTACTTGAAATAGGTACTAATGTTACTATTTTATTGTTTTTACCTCAAAGATTGTGAGCGAAAACTGTTCAACATGCGCTTGAAATCACTAAAAGCCTGAACAGAAGAACTAGCGCTAACGCAAACAGAAGAATCAATTATTAAAAAAAAAACCGGACTAGTAAGAGTTACTAGACTTAGGTTCCGTACCGTCCGTTCGAAAGAGACGCCGCAGCCCTGGAACGCAAAGGGATGAGGAGGAGCACGGATGGGTTTTAGTCAGTAAGAGTCTGACACTTCCTTCCGCCTCGCCCAGAGCGGAAGGAGTCATTTGATGACTTCCCATCCTTAAAAAAAGGGTACCGTAAACGTGTGAAAATTTCAACCGTCAACCTATTTCGTTTCATGAGATATACCCGCTGACAGACCTTCTCTAGGACATCGGAAGCAGCAGAGAAGTAATAGGATTTCGTTGGTTACCCTTAAGATACGGAACTCTAAGTGTCTTAAAATCTTAGATCGATCTTCAGTTACCTTATTCTTTCATTGATTCTAACTCTATTAATAAAAAGTTCCAGACATTCTTAACCTTAAGGTACCAACGTATTTACGGTATTAGGTATTATAGTCTCATCATTGCAGACTTGGCTCACTATTCTGTCATCTGCAGATTAGCGTTATCACTATTTTGTCATCTGCAGATTAGCGTCATCACTGTTCTGTCATCTGTAGATGAGGGTCATCACTGCTCTGTCATCTGCAGATAAGGGTCATCACTGTTCTATCATCTGCAGATTATGGTCATCACTGTTCTATCATCTGCAGATTAGGGCCATCACTGTCTTCTACAAGTCTATTTCCTAACCCCTACAGGCTACACTGGCCTATGCAAGCGACTGCACATGTATTTGGAGCGGTCGTATTGTCATCAGGGTACATTAGGGTCATCACAACTCAGTCTAAAGACCTATCATCTACAAGTCTATAGCCTGAACCCTACACTGACCTATGAAAGCGACCACACATGTATTTGGAGCGGTTGTAGTGTCATCAGGGTACATTAGGGTCCTCACAACTCAGTCTAAACACCTATCATCTACAAGTCTATAGCCTGAACCCTACACTGACCTATGAAAGCGACTACACATACATTTGTAGCAGTTCATGTGTCATTAGGGTACATTAGAGTCATCAACACACAGTCTAAACACCTATCATCTACAATTATACAGCCTGAACCCTGTCCTGACCTATGCAAGCGACTGCACATGTATTTGGAGCGAGCGGTTGCATTCGCCGCCGATGGCCGACAGAGCGTGACGGTTGCACAATCACAACAATGTTGCGTCAAGCATGCGTTTGTATACATATACCATGCGTGATTGTTCTATGTGTATCAGTACCTGGGTGATCTTTGTACCGATATTGTTAATTTTTTCGTCGGTATAAGCTATGGAAAGAGGTAAAGGAGTTTCCTCTAAGGTTTGCTGAGAGAATCCTCAACCTTGAATTAAACATGCTTTTGGTGAACGAGTACCTACTATAAAGAAGTAGAATTGACAACTGTGTGGGCCTTGTTGGCAGTTGTTATTTGTTTTGTCTCATTTGTCTATGGCACTCAGACCATATGTGATTTTTTCGAGTTATACCTTGGTTAGGTTAGTGTGGTGATGGGCGGGCGATAGGCGCGGGGGCGCCTCCGCCCGCATTGCACTCCACACCACCTTCGCCGGTCATTCCCAGCCCTCCCCCTGAACGGGGAGGACTTGAGGGGCCCGCCGCTTTAGGCGGGTTGTCGTCGGAGGAGGACTGGATGCTAAGGCTGCGCCGATCTCCCAGTCCTCTTCCACTCGGACGACGCGGGAATGCCGTTGGGTCGTTTTAGTAGGTATACCGGGTCAGCCCGGGGAGTCCCACATACCCCTCCCGTTCCCCCGACGGGAGGGTATGCGTAATGCATTTTTTCCCAGCTTAAAAAAAAAAAAAAAAAAAGGCCTGTATACATGCCAATGACCTTGTGCATACAAACGGAGCTAACTACACCTCTACGCGTCACTCCACTACCCGCGTTTTAATTTTTTATAATAGAAATAATACGTATTTTTAAAAAGTAACAAAACCAAAATATTTTCTTTTGTAATGCAAAGCAGTAGATATATTTTTTTTTAGTCTTTTGTTAAAAATGAAGGAGTAAAACGGTTTCATCTCAACGATCTGGAGATTTTTTTTCTTATCATGTAATACCGATACATAAATTCTGGCTAAACCAAATTACGTACCATATCATGTAGATTACTATCTGTTTTTCCAGATGTAATTTCTCAGTAAATGCTGACGAAAAACTGCTTCATCTGCACGCTATTTTTAAGCCATTTCGAGAGAGCGGCCTTAAGTTGTTTTTTTTTTATTAAAATGGACGTTTCGTTCCTTGGGTATCTCTTCGATACAGACAAGGCAAAAGATGGGACAGCCAACAAATAAAGAAAGAAAAAGCGTTTATTACGATATTAACTGCAAAAATATTATGGACATTACCTACTTGATTGCCATTTTTGAAAGCTGAGTTTTGAGTAGTTGGCAGTGTCTTGGGATATGTGGCTTTATTTAATTGGTGAGTCATTTGAATATGGGTCATTTTGAATTGTCTTCCATTCTAAACTAACGGATCGAATTCTCTTGCCAAAGGATTTATGATTACATGCGAAAAGCCAACTTGATAACACATCCACTTTTATTTATTTACCCCCAGTTCACACAAAATTTATTTTTTTGAAGATGCGCAATGTGTGTCAGTTTTTGTAACTTAAGACACTTTTATTACCATACTAGTGGACCCGCGCGATCGCCAACCCGCCTGCCAAGCGTGGCAATTATGGTAAACCCCCCCATCTTGGGGGAGGCCTATGTCCAGTATTGGACGTCTTTCGGCTGAAATGATAATGATGCTTTTTTTTACGATTGTTAGGTACGCGTCTGACCACTATCTCACCTAATAGTAAGCGATGATGTGGTCGAAGATGGAGCACGATGATGATGATGTAGATTTTATGACATTTCCTCCACTTGGAGCTCGTGGCTAAATAATAACAGCCGCACGGGTCGATCTTGAAGGTTAAGCAACGCTTGCCAAGGTTGGTCTGTCGATGGGTGACCGTCTTAACATAACGAGTTTCCTCCGTGCCTCGGAAAGCACGTTAAGCCGTTGGTCCCCGCTGACATTTGTAGATCTTTGGCAGTCGTTACGGATTGTCAGAAGCCAGTAAATCTGACTCCAGTCTTGCCAAGATGTACCGTGTTACCCAGTTAATGGGTTGTGGAGGTCTGGTAGGCAGCCGCTCCACGTAAAACACTGGTATTCAGCTGAATCCGGTTTGACTGGAAGCCGACCCCAATGTAGTTGGGAAAAGGCTAGGCAGATGATGACATTTCCTTCACTCGTCTCCACCTTGACTTGACCTCCCTCAATCTAATTTATAGTTAACGACCTGCCCCGGCTTCGCGCGGCTGCAAATTATATACAAAATTTTTCTCGAGAACCACTCTATCTATTAAAAAAACCCGCATCAAAATCCGTTGCACAGTTTTAAAGATCTAAGCATACAAAAAGACAGCCGAAGCGACTTTGTTTTAAACTATGTAGTGAAGCATTTTATTTATTTGGTACTTTCCCGGCTTAAGTTTTTTTCTGTTCCAATTTTTAACCGACTTCAAAAAAAGGAGGAGGTTCTCAATTCGGTTGTATGTTTTTTCTGTTCCAATGGCGATTGCTTAAAGCGAGTGAGAATATCGGTGACAGAATTCCAATGACTAATTTAAATAAAATGTTCACGAGTCACTCATAACAGATGTTTCTTGTAAAGTAATATCAATCAAAAGACTTATTACGAAACAAAATATTATATTACACCGAAGTACATTTGAACCGAAAAACAGACGATCGTTATTATTGTCTGACGCATGTATTCAAAGCTAATGGGAAATCAATGAGCGAGTTCGTATTGACAGCAACGTCAAACACATCATATATGGAATTACGTTATTTATTTACTTATGTAGTAATCATTTTGCTTTTGTTTCTATGGATAAAGGAGATAATAGGTTCATATTCTTCGTAATATCAACAAGGTATGATGATGGTTCTTCGATCGTGTGGTTCATTCTTCAGACCTCTACTATGAATTATCAATGCCATTATGATTACGTTGTGAAAAAGGGATAGTGCTATGCGTCTAGTAGAATAGAATAGAATACTCTTTATTAGCTTCGACTCCCTCTCGCACTTGAATCATGATGGTTTTAAGTGCAAGTTATAATACTCAGGAATAGTGCAGCTTTCAAAGATTACCCTTGGCAAAAGAACAAACAGTTTATCTCTGTGTAATATTAATTTATTTAAATTTTGATAGAGTCGCCTGATAAATTATTTTTCAAGAATTGATAAAACAATATGCATTTAAAATAAAGCGATGTGATTTCGATATTGTGTTAAAGCTTGCAACAAAAGGGCGAATAAATGTTTTTGCATATTGTGTCAAAATAATCAATACTCGTACATTAACAGACTGCCCAAAATTCTATGGCCTTCGACTAATATTCTGATGATAACGCCATGAATTACAATTTATTTATAAGTAAAACATTACCCTCTTCGCAGTCGAGTAATGTTAAGTTTACTAACAAAACATCAAACAACACGATCACATTCATCAAAATTATATTATTCATCAATGGGCGTTAGTGTGACCAACTACAGCAAATTGGCCATTATTTCACTACAATACGGTATTTCTGCAAATTGGCCATTACTTCACTATAAGTGTATGGAATAAGGTCTAGATTTCTTTGGGATAACCACAAAGAATTAAAAAAAATATATGGAAAGAAAAATCTGATCTATTTTTTTTTTAAATGTATCATTATTATTTGGATTTTCAAAATTCGAATGATAGCAGAGTTTTAAGCACTATCCAATTTTATTTTGATAATATCTGTGGGAAAAATGTTCCAAGAAACGAATACGAGTAATATTCATTCGTATACAAAATTGAACTAAATCTGCATTAGGTACAATGAAAATGATTTTTTATGTAGTGTGTTTCTTTTGTTAATAAGATTAAGAAAAAATATTTGTTTGTTTTTAAACTGAACCTTGGAAATTTTGCAAATAAATCAAGCACAAACATGTATCCCACTTACTTTTCACAATTATCACAGGTTTTATCTTCAACACGTAACTGAACAACCCCGAGAATATTAAAAACCGGCACATTACAGTCTCATAACCCTAATTATCACTAATAACCTTATCTAGAACCAAAACAACGACCACTCACGCACACTCAATGAATGAACTGAATGCAACGTCACTGAAAATTCACCCTTAAAATTCTGGAAGAAAATGAGAAAATCCGAAGTTTTATCTCGAAGGCTATTAGGTTGGGAATAGCATGGCAGTTTGGGGAGAGTTATGACGTTTTGTTCTAAGTGGGGTGGTTGGAAAACCCGTAGTAGTGAGTCATAGTACTGAAAACTCGCCAGAGGGGGTGAAATGGGGGTGTAAAGGGGTGGCAGCACGATGGCGCCTGAAAACCCATACATTTCTTATTAATCAGGTGTGAATAACGAAAAATGGGGATCGGGGGTGATTTTTATTTTTACATGCTGTTTTTGTGTTATGGGAATTTCATTAATCGCTCACCCGTTTCAGGTAAATACGGGGTATTCGAGTATTTCAAATGGGGTTAGACGATTGTTATATAGGGATCGTGTTCAATGGTATTACTTAAAAATAACAATAATGTTCTACAGGAAATGGTTTTAAGATTAGAATTAAACGCATTATGATTGGTCTAAATTGTACTTAACGTCTTTAGGGCACTTAACCAATCCATTAGAACTTAGAACTGAACATTGGACAAATAAATCAATGCCTTTTTAAAATGCGACGAATTAAAAAAAAAATAAACATCCTGCCATACGTGCTTCGGCTGAATTAGCCGAAACAATAGTCCTACTATAATTATAATGTTACTAGTTGACCCGCGCAACTTCGTCTGCGTCACAATTTTCATTACTGCTCCGCTCCTACTGGTCTTAGCGTGATGATATATAGCCTATAACATTCCTCGATAAATGAGCTATCTAACACTGAAATAAATTTTCAAATCGGACCAGTACCTAGTTCCTAAGATTAGCGCGTTCAAGCAAGCAAACAAACTAACTGTTCAGCTTTATATATTAGTATAGATAAATGCGAAAGTTTGTGAGGATGGTTGTTTGTTACTCTTTCACGTTAGAACGACTGAAAGGATCTTAATGAAATTTCACGTTGGCTATAATTATATATCCCTGGAGCATGTTCCCTGGGGATCACGCGGGCGAAGCCGCTGACAGAAGCTAGTCGTTCAAACATCCTCGTGACTGATGACACATGAGTCAAGGAATTGATCAAGCAAGGCTTATAGAACTGAAACGATCATTACCGTCATAAAATTGAATAAGATTTTGAAATTGAAGGAAGAGGCAATGCGATTGTGCAGCCAATACGTCTCTGTTTTATGTAAGTCGTGGTGACGAAGAAGGACACCTTACACAATACAATACAACAATCATTTATTTCAATCCATTCAAGATCTTAAGTTGTACATTTGACATAAATTAAACCAATAACAACTGCCAGATTTTTCTGGAATTGTAACTTGACCTGTAGACTACTAAAACGGTACACTGTACGATTTTTTGTCTCCCTCACATTTTTCACTTGACAGCAAAGAGAATATAACCACCAGTGGTTATATCGTCGTTGCTTGACAGCCAGGCAGGATCGCTTTAGTCCAGCCGGTCTGTTCTGTGAACGTCTCTGTTAACTTAGGTAGGGTAATTAATAGTGAGTATGAAGTGTAGGCAGCAGTGCGATTCATCTTGATTACAAATTCAAATTCAAAATTCAAAAGCATTTTATTTCAAACTAGTTGACCCGCGCAACTTCGTCTGCGTTACAATTTTTATTACTGCTCCGCTCCTATTGGTTTTAGCGTGATGATATATAACCTATAGCCATCCTCGATAAATGGGCTATCTAACACTGAAATATTTTTTTAAATCGGACCAGTAGTTCCAGAAATTAGCGCGTTCAAGTAGGTAAACAAACAAACAAACTCATTAGCTTTATATATTAGTATAGATAAACCATTACAGGCACTTTTGAAACGTCAAGGTCGGTCAGTCAAAAACATGGAAGCTATTTGCGGGTTCCAAAGCGTAGATCTCTATGGAGAAGAACGTGCAAGAAACTCAATTGTCAGCTCACTTCACGCAAGCCATCAATTCGACATATTTACAGATACGATCGGCTGAATCGCTCTGCAGATCTCAAGACCCAATTGCAAGAACCAGCTTAAATGCAAACATTATGTTAAATCAAATCAAAAGACAATACTCAAATTAGGCTGAAAATCAGCATTTTTTTAACGTCAAAATTTACATGAACAGTCCTGCAAATGAGCCTTGACCCAAAGATGGGCCCAGCCGTCACCACTTCTTAGCGTTTTACCTGGGAAGAAGTGGCGTAAAAAACTCCCCAACAACTTCACTCATAATGGCCCCTGGTTAGAACTATCTCTAACTTAGAGTTAGAAGATAGGTTTGTGTCAGGTACTTACTTAACAATAATACGAAGTCGTGACCAGTAGTTATTGCGCAAGATGACCGTCAAAACGCACTGCCCTAGATTGTGGTCAGTTGTTCTTGTTACTCTTGCTCTTTAGGGGAATTTCAAAGAAATTATAAGAGAACTAGCTTCGACTTCGTACGCGTTTTTTCCCCTTTTCGTAGGAATTTCGGAAAATTCTCTCGTAGTACACCCTTATACTCCCCAAGGAACCTTTTTTTTTTTTTAAGGATGGAAAATCATCAAATGACTCCTTCCTGCGGCGTCTCTTTCGAACGGATTCCGCACCCCGGCAGGCACTGGCCTTAGCGGGCTCCGTCTCCCATGCTGACAACTCCTTGAGACGCGCGTGGAACACAGCGCGCCGCCGACTCGGGCCTGGTTCTGATCGGACGGCGAGCTACCCAATGCCGCAGGCCTCGGCTTAGTTTAGGCTTAGATTAGGCTTAGGTAAATACTTATCTACATATTTAAGTCATCATGATCGGAGATAAGTTCCTTTATTTTGTTAGTTTTAAGTTATTCATTTGTTTTATTTGTGGAGGAGAAAAATAAACGATTATTATTATTATTATTAATGCTCGCCGTCCGCAGGCCCGTCTCCAAGGAAGCTACATGCCAAATGTCAGCTTTCTACAACCAGTAGTTTCGGCTGTGTGTTGTCTGTCAGTCACTCAATCAGAGACGGAAGAATTTAATTATTAGGATTGTGGAACAGAATACTATAGAAGAAAGAAAAGTATTGAGCGTCATCGTCATTAAGATGGCCATAAACAAATAGGAATAATACCTCGGATACAAGGGGCGGATTATCTTGGAGAAATTGATACTGCTGAATTAAAAAACCGGCCAAATGCGAGTCGGACTCTCACACGAAGTGTTCCGTACCAAAACACGTTTCTTATATGATTGCCCTCTTTAATTTTTATTCAATTTATTTTTTATTATAGTTGCAACCAAAAATTCTAAGACATGTGACATCTAACATCCCGCACTGGGCCCGCATGGTGGATTACGGCCCACTCCCTCTCATCGAGAGGAGGCCTGTGTCTCAGCAGTGGGAACATTATCAACTTAATCAACCACGTAACTATTAATTATTCGCGGCGCCACCCGCACCAACATTTTATGCGTTGCGTCTCGCACCGCAACGTTTTGTTGCTTGAGTTAGTGCAGTACGGTACCATAAACCTTGCCATTTCAAGTGTACAGGATCCGGGTACAATGGACTCGGATGAATCATAGTGAATTGTGCGTCTGTCTGCCTTTATCTAAAGAAGCAGACAAGATCTTAATAATCAGATTGCTTTAGCGTGCACGGATTACTTAGCTCTGTACTATACATTTTCTCAACAACTGATTTCTTGATCCTGAGTTCATTTATAGTCTGCTTTTTAATCTCAGAGACAAGTGAACATAGCAAACCGACATATATTTCAATAGCATTTAAGTCAGTTTTGACATTTGAAGTTGTCAATTTAGTCTCCGAGATAAAAAAAAACAGACATTAGTAGAGGTTAATGTTATTTTCATGATTAATTTAAAAAGGTTTTTGTTAATCATGTATGAAGGTTTTTTTGAGAATGTGAATTTGATAACGTTATTTGCCCTTTGTATTTTATTTAACTTATTATCTTTTCTTTATAGTCCTCTAATGTATATTATAATTATGAAATCTTTACGAATGCAAATTCTATTTTTGATAGATGGAGTTTTTTGCGGTTTCTTCTCAAATGCAAACCAGAAAATGAGAACCATACATTTAGCTTCTGCATAATTAATGCAAAAAAAAACTTTCAATAGTAAAGTATTATCCCATGTACATGATAATAAAAGTTAATAGGTTGACCAATCCATGTTAAATCCAATTCAGTTCGACTTGAAAATCACTAACTGGTGAAATAACTTCACGCCCGTATTGTGAGAATTTCCATAGCAAAGCAGTGCTAATAACCAAAATACAGTTCACTTAAAAATCCATTCAACAATAAAGAAAGAAACATGTCTATTATGACAACAATGCCATGGAGTCGTGACTCGTACCAACAATATGTTGTATTGCGCAACTCGACCGCCAAAATAACGCTGCTCCATATATTAAGGCGGAGATACCTGAGAGTAGTTAGAATGAGAATCACGTCGAAACGGCTTGTCGTAATTTTTTGGAAAAAGTATATGTTATATTAGACTATTTTTTTAATAATATAAAATATGTAAATTTTGAGTTACATTCTTGCAACATAGTGTAATTAATTTGTAAAGTTATGTCTAACACGGATATAAAAACGACAATGGTACCAAAACCGACAGACAATTTAACTATCTACATTTTTTATGTAAGGTTATTTTTAGGGTTCCGTACCAAAATGGCTAAAAAGGAACCGTTATGGTGAGACAAGTCTATCTGTCTGTCACAGCTGGATATTTTTTAAAGTCTTACAATAATGAGGTAAGTACAAAAAACTACTGGATTTTGGGTCGCGCGGGTGTTATACGAGTGCGCGATTTGTTCCTTCCAGGTCACTGGCGTATGTCGTCGCTTTAATGTGGTCTTTACTGCAAATGAAGAGCGTAATTGATGAAGTGGACGAATTGTTATAAATAAAGCTGTCTATCTGACCAAAGTAATGCAACCATGGATATATTTTTGTCATTAGGGTTCCGTATCAAATTGACAAAAAGAAACCTTTGTTGTGAGACTAAGTCTGTGCATCTGTCACAGCTGGATATCTCAAGAAATAATGCTATCAACTTGATATTTGGAATAGTTTTAGATTGCGTTTGTTCAAATTTTTATTTTAAAGGACGCATGGTTTTCGGCTTTTGACGAAAATTGTAAACATTTTGAGCGTTATCCCCGAACTTTGCATATAAAAAAATTAGAAATTATTCTATGTACCTAATATAAGTTTTTGTAAAGATTACAGGAAAAATAAAACGATGTCTCCAAATAGCACACTTTTTCAGAAATCATCAACAAAAATTATATTAGTTCCCCCTATCGGTCAAAAGATGGCGTTGATCTAAAACTGCAATATACTATACACCGCAGTGTTAAAATTTTCTGACGACTACAAGCCTCGCTGATGAAAATTTAAAAACATGTCGTGTTTTATATTATGGTACGGAACCTTCGGTGTGCGGTCCGACTCGCTCTTGACCGGGTTTTTTTTAATTGAATATGTCAGTGTTGGCACAAGGGTGCTTGATTTCAGCAATCCTAGAATTATAAATGCGAAAATGAGTTTCTATGTTACCCTTTCACGCCAAAATCACCAAAGTGATGTTGATGAATTCTGGTATAGTAGCCGACACGAGTCGAGCACAGTTGAATGCAGTAGGGTTGATTTCGCCATGTACGGTGGGCGAATGAAACGTTCAAGCCCAATAGTCGATGAGCATTGACTGACGAGCCAATAACGTGAAGCGTCAGAGCTGCCGTTGTCAAACTGACCAATAGAGAGGGTGCTCACGACTCCTGCCGGTTATTATACATCGATAGATAGAAGCCTGGAGACGGTTATAAGTGTTGTGTAAAGATTGCTTTTTTAAACGTAATGTTTAGTTTCCAGAATTGAGCTACCCAGGAAGAAATGAGTCAAGAAATGATTAGTCAGAATTGGAAAGTTACCATGAACTTAAAATTTGAATCAAATTCCGTGACGTCAATATAACTAAAGTAGATGCTGAAGTGAGTGAAAAGAAATTAGGTGCATCTAATGGTAACTTCAAAATAAGAGGCAAGTGAGTAAATTATCGCAACACATTTACTCAGTGTTAAATAAAGACAGAATTCACAAAGGACCTAGCGTGAGCATGAAACAGAAAAACGAACTAAACCTAAAGCAAATAACAGAAAAGCTTTCCATTCCAAATATTTCGTGACCTTTGTTGACCTACCTGTGACGTACGAAAAGAAAGAGACCGAAGATTTTACGCAGACAGACAGTCTTGAAATTACTAAAGAAAATGTAGACAGCTCCGCAAGGGAGTAAAACGAATTTAAGTAAACCTTGAAATCTGTATAAAAGAAAAAAGTTTCATAATAATTTGACCTTTTTACCTACTGATGACGTAAGAGAAAGACACGCGCAGTTACAAATTACCAGGAGTTCATATTGTGTAGGCGTAAGTCCATGAACTATGAATCAATGCACCAAGGCCACGTGAGTAACAAAGCTGCACCAGTTAATAACATAGGGTGGACTATGTGGGAGTGGTATGTTAATGACAGAAATAACTCATTCAATATGCATGAATGAAAAAGGCAATCTCACCAATAAGATCTAGACAGGTCACACAAAGAACTTAAAAGAACCAAATAGCACCAATAAAGGTTAGCATGAAAAAGCTTATTTATAAACCCTTTAACCTTCATTGACCCCATTGAAACCAAAAGACAAAAGCCCAAACGCAATGGAGAGTAACTAAGTAAAAATTACGAACTACCAGGAGTACATTAAATGTAGGCGTTCAGAATCTATGAATCTACAATGCAACAAGAGGGTCAGGGAAGGGATGTTTTTTTTAAAACCCTACTAACCTTTTCACTAATCATTGAAACCTACTTCTAAGCTTAAAAAATGAAATGGCACCAATAAAAATAAATTATGGGCAAGCTTATTTACAAACCCTTTAACTTTTATCGACCCCAGCGAAGCAGAAACTAAAAGACAAGAGACAATAAGCAGCGAAGGGTGACTAAGTAAAAATTACAAACTACCAGGAGTACATTAAATGTAGGCGTTCAGAATCTATGAATCTACAATGCACCAAGGCTGCGTCAGACGATAGCGGGGTAAGGGAGGGGAGCGGGCGCGGGCTGGCGCCATGATGTCTGCCGATAGGGCTGGGTCGCGTGACTCCACCGGACTATTTCGGGTGAAATACGAACAGGGCTGCCAGTTATTGGTATTTAGCCAGTTGATATAAATTTTCATAGATTTGGCGTTCGAGGTACCAATGAGTAATACTTGGATCAATCGATCTGTTTATTAGCTTGCTTTGTTATGTTTTTGTTACGTTCTACAGATGTTATGTAATTAGCTGTATGTACTTAATTATTGAAATTGAAAGATTTCATGGTTGTATTCTCAGTGTTTATGTAAATTGGTTAGTCACGCAAAATCTTGGCATCGATAGAATTTAACTGACGTTTTATTACAAGCAAGAAAGTCTGGTTGGCTCTGACATGTTCTAAAAGTATTTTTAATTTCAATAGTCGATTGGGAATAGACATAATTGAAACGAGTGACAATCGCAATAAACTCATCAAATTCTTAAGACCTAGTTGTGCCTATGCACAGGCGTAGCTATAGCTTTCCCAAGGGGGTGGTCTGAGGGTCCGAACATGTAAAAAGATTACTACTCTTTTTTTGTCTAGGTTTCACGGATAATAAAATCTCATTTGGAGTACCAGAAATAATATATATCTTAAGGCACGGATATTATCCGTGATGTCCATCTAAAATGTGTTCTTTCCGATTTTTTATTTTTGTCGTATGCTAAAGGGGTGGGCCGGATCCCCTAAACACGACTCATATGCCCATGTGCCTATGTAAAATAATTGAAATGATTAAAATCAGCTAGGTTCTACAATAGATAAGTTCACAAACAGCATAGAACTACAAAAATACCTGAGAATGGAACAGTCTTGACGCACTTAAAACAGCTAACCTTTATTATGTAGTCCTTTCTTGTCATTACCGTGTAATCGAGGCTGGAGCCGTCAAAACAGTGACGTCATAAAGTGCCGGGATTGGCCCGACCATTGACGCGACAGACGCCGAGAGGCGATGGAAACTAACGAAGGAAGATAATGAAATGAATGTCCTAGTTTTTTGCAATTTTGCTCTAGCAATTTTGAGTCCTATTTTATTAGATAGTTTCATCTGAGATTAGTTTGCTAAGAATGAGTTCAATGTCACCATTTAAAGGCAATTGGATATACTACAGGGTAGAGTAGTGGATGGAGCAAACTAAAAAAGCTTTTTATTGATCTACTTTTGGAAGCTATCGTAGTCAAATTCATCAGACAAAGTCAGTTCGGCAAAGGGCACGGAAACCATATGTGTATCTTAAGCCTAGAAAGTGATGTTTTCAAAATTATGTAGATGATATCAGCTATTGATGTTATTTCATTCATGACACATTGTTAATCATGCGTTGGTTAGGATCACAACACTATCTTGGTACATACGCAATTCTCATCTTGCATTTATGTAGGGTGTATTTCTCAACTGTGCGTGAATGTCCAATTCCGGAACTAACAGAAAAACAGAAAGAAAAATACTCAAAATAGTTCACTAAAACGGCATTACTGGATTTGTCTAAAATCGCGGCTACGTGCGTCACTTTAAAACAATTTTTTTTTTCTGTCAACCCCATTAGCAGGGTCAAACAGGATCGCACCCATTGAACTGACGTCTTTCCCCTCAAAATATTTATATTCCTCGTCACCACAACGAAGGGTGTTGTGTCGTTGACACTAGATGCTGAAGATAAACCCAACCTTCGCGAAAGTCAGCTGATAACATCAGATCACAGTCCACGCACGATTGTTAGTAAACGAGGGTTGTTTCACATTGTTTTAATGAAGATTTGATAGTCAAATGACCTGCAAATGGGGTGGGACGATTATCGCGTATGATAGTGAGGTGGCAAAAATATTCGGTGGGGTTGATTTTTTGGGAGATTATTATTAGGACTGTCATTTGAGAAATTATAAAGGTAGGTTACCAGACTGATTACTCAGGAATAAAGTAGGTAACATTCTGTCTTACATTAAGTATTTTCATAAAAACCAAGATCAATATTGAGAAAAAATGTTACGTAGTATATAAAGGACTACTTTTTAACGATTCAACAATTGTTATCGCTGATAATAAAAAAAAATAACTGTTACTTAATGAGTTCGCCTTCCAAGAGAATGTGATCGACATTATCTATGGACATTCAATACCCTGAGAATTGTCAATGCATTGCCGACTCTATATGCAAAACTGTACAATCTCACGTGTCTAAAGTAACTCTTGACTTAAAGACTTCCAGGTTGTAGTTATCAGGAAACACAGACTCATGCAGGGAATTCCACTCCTTAGCTGTACGCATAATGAATGTGTTTCCAAAACGTTTTGTGCGTGTGGGTGGGATTTTCATCATGTACTAACTTGACAAGGTAAGACTAAATCATATTTATGAAAACGAGAAGTACAAATAGAGCGAACAGGACGAATATTATGCTTTCAAGACTTAAAGTATTTTGATTCGACACACCAAGAACCCTTCGAAGCACCCGAAAATCATATATTTACTTAATTTCTCCATTCTGTTAATAGAAGCAACGATAGGCTCTCATAATATCGCACCTCCTTCAGAGTACCCTTCAGTATCAAGTGTGTAATGTTTATCTGTCACTTACCTGTAAAAGCTTTTAGAAGTCTGTCGAGTTCTTTACCTTTGTTAAGGCTTCGATTTAATGTACTTCTAATTGATAATGGCTATGTAAAAGGAATTGGATCTCGTTGTAATTGCAGATAAAACAACAACAGAAAAATAGATGATCAGTGTTGAAGACAAATCGAGAGATTTTGTAACTCGTTGCTCTTTGATCTCTCTCCAGGGTTTAAGTTTGCACAGATTTCACGATTTCATTGAAATTCAAAAGCAATCCTCAGAACCATGTTGACTTATGGGGTACTCTCTGCGAGCGGTTTGACTCACCTTAATGTCGACGTCCTCTGACCAGTGCGCTGGGCAATCAGTCCCGCTAGTTGGCTGGTTGAATCAGCAAGCGAGTCACTTGCTGATTCATTAAACCAGCTCGTGATAATACAACAGAAGATAGACTGCTTAAAGTGAAAATTCCAAAGACCTCAAAGCAGTATTAACCGCGCCCCTCGCAGGGACCCGGCGCTGCGCTAGACACCTATGAAGCTGGCCTCATCCTAGCGATTGCAGCTCGTGCATGACGAGTGCAGCGAGGAGCACAGGCCACGCCACTAGCAGGCCCGGCGCCAATTCTTGCAGGGACACAGGTGCTCCGCTAAACACTCACCTATGACGCTGGCTTCGTCCTAGCGGTTGCAGCGCGTGCATGACGAGTGCAGCGAGGAGCATAGGCCGCACAACTGGCAGGCCCGGCGCCAGTTCTCGCAGGGACACAGGTGCTCCGCTAAACACTCACCTATAAATCTGGCCTCGTCCTGGCGATCGTGCAGAGCGTGCATGACGAGTGCAGCGAGGAGCACAGGCCACACAACCGGCAGGCCTACAGCCAGTCCTCGCAGGGACACAGGTGCTACGCTAGACACTCACCTATAAAGCTGGCCTCGTCCTGGCGATCATGCAGAGCGTGCATGACGAGTGCAGCGAGGAGCACAGGCCACACAACCGGCAGGCCTACAGCCAGTCCTCGCAGGGACACAGGTGCTACGCTAGACACTCACCTATAAAGCTGGCCTCGTCCTGGTGATCGTGCAGAGCGTGCATGACGAGTGCAGCGAGGAGCACAGGCCACACAACCGGCAGGCCTACAGCCAGTCCTCGCAGGGACGGACACAGGTGCTACGTTAGACACTCACCTATGAAGCTGGCCTCGTCCTGGCGGTCGTGCAGAGCATGCATGACGAGCGCGGCGAGGAGCGCGGGCCGCGCCGCTGGCAGGCCCGGAGCCAGTCCTCGCAGGGACACAGGTGCTACGCTAGACACTCACCTATGAAGCTGGCCTCGTCCTGGCGGTCGTGCAGAGCGTGCATGACGAGCGCGGCGAGGAGCGCGGGCCGCGCCGCTGGCAGGCCCGGAGCCAGTCCTCGCAGGGACACAGGTGCTACACTAGACACTCACCTATGAAGCTGGCCTCGTCCTGGCGGTCGTACAGAGCGTGCATGACGAGCGCGGCGAGGAGCGCGGGCCGCGCCGCTGGCAGGCCCGGAGCCAGTCCTCGCAGGGACACCGGCGCTGCACTAGACACTCATCTATGAAGCTGGCCTCGTCCTGGCGGTCGTGCAGAGCGTGCATGACGAGCGCGGCGAGGAGCGCGGGCCGCGCCGCTGGCAGGCCCGGAGCCAGTCCTCGCAGGGAAGCCGGCGCTGCACTAGACACTCACCTATGAAGCTGGCCTCGTCCTGGCGGTCGTGCAGAGCGTGCATGACGAGCGCGGCGAGGAGCGCGGGCCGCGCCGCTGGCAGGCCCGGAGCCAGTCCTCGCAGGGACACCGGCGCTGCGCTCAGGATCGCGCCGCTCAGCATTCCCTAGCGCGCCACTCGGAGCATTCCTTGTGGCTGTACCTGCGGAAGAGGAAACAGATTAGAGAAAGTAGCTCGAAATCTTCTTAGGGTTGCGGACCCGAAGGGTACCCAACGGAACCCTATTACTAAGCCTCCGCTGTCCGTCCGTCCGTCCGTCAGTCCATCAGTCTATCAGTGGGCTGTATCTCAAGAATCGTAATAGGTTGAAATTTTCACAGAATATGTATTTCTATTGCCGCTGTACCAACAAATAATAAAATTCATGTTTATGGTACGGAACTCTTCATGTGCGAGTCCGACTCGCACTTGGCCGGTTTTTTCCAACCAGTAAGAAGTCGCCCTAATAGAAAGTGGTCCTCGCACGAATACACAATCGTCGCAATTATTTGCACGGCAAACCTGAACGTGCCATCGCCACAACGGTGATCACTATCCGGTTTTGCCGGTGAAATGAACGCGACAATCGTGTATTCGTGCGATGACCGCTTGCTGTTAGGGCGACGCCTATGTCAAGCAATAGATCTGCAATTTGCTAGGCGATGAAGGAAGAGTTAATTCAGTGATTCACTAACATTTCAGATTTTTAGTTTTCTGTTTTCGGGAATGTGTAATAAATCCACATGGAATGCCTCTGTACATCCATTTCGTTGAAATCCTCTATCAACTTCACAAACGCGTTCTCTACAAACTTCAACAAAATAATGTTGTAGTAGTATTTACAGCGTTCTATCTCGTCCAAAGGGAAGCAAAACAACATATTTTAAACTTTATGTTTCCTTCCTTTGCGAAAATATTGGATATAAACAGACTTTAACGGGTCTTTTACCACTAAAATCTCTTAAAAAGCCATTTAATGCGTGACTGTCGTCATAATCAGTGCTTGTAAACGTCAAGCCTAATTATGATTGAGCTGTTCATCTTTGGAACATGAAAATGGAAAAATCAGCGAGGATTCTGTTGGTGTGACATAGCGTTCATAAAGTGCTGATTTTCAGCCTAGTTTGAATGAATGACTTGATTTTGATAGCAATATTAGGAGTCTCTGTATTGCACTAGCTATATAATAATCCCCTTGTAATGCATCCGGAAAACCCAAGATCATTTGTTCGAGATCCCTACCATGACATCCCAATAATAATAATAATAAATTTATTTCAGACTTAGTCCATAACGTTTGTTAGTAACAATATTCTTAGCCTAGTGTTAGTAAGTACAAATAGTTAGGCGCTTACTCTCGCGTGTAGGCCTATCCAGTGCGCCATCAGTACCGAGTCCCACCGGCCGGCGCACGCGGCCAGGATGGCGCTGGGGCTGCCGCGCACCCGCGCCGTCGTCGACGCACATCGCTTACGCATAATCGCGTGGAAGCCGTCCACGCGCGCCTTCGCGAACATGGTACTCGCGCTACAGTACCGCGGCAGCCCCATCAACATCCTGAACGCATTATTATATTGGACACGCAGGGCGTCGTATGTTCTCTGCGTGTATTTAGTCCACAAACTGCACGTGTAGAAGGTCTGGCAGAATGCCCTAAATAGTGTGACCTTCACTTGATTAGTACAACGTGCAAATCTGCGAGCCAACATATTGCAGCGAACAGACAACGCCCTACGCTCCCTCTCTATATCCATGTTATCTTTAAGGTCTTCGGAGACCCAGTGACCCAGGTACTGGTTCTGTTGTGAAAAAGAGTAAGTGCTGTGCGCCTTAAATAATGATGAGAGCTTAATTTCTATCTCGCACCGGAATTATGATGGCTTTAATACGTCACTGTAGTCTTTTTTTAGAGGATTGCAAACCTTGAGGTTGGACCTCTGCTAAAGTGTCAAAGCCCAGAGTGCCATTTACAAACAGACGGACGGACGGACAGCGGAGGCTTAGGGTTTCGTTGGTGACGCTTGGGTATGGAACCCTAAAAATTTATAGAATTGGCTGCGCCGTATGCGATTTTTATAAAGTTTTATTTTGACAAAAGCCACAAAGAACTAAACCTGATTCTTGAATATTACCAAGACCGATTTAATTATCTCCTTAATGAAAAATAGGTACTCAAAATTGTGTTGAAAAAGAGTAGGTGCTGTGCGCCTTAAATAATGATCGAGAGCTTCATTTCTCTCTCGCGCCGGAATTATGATGGATTTAATACGTCGCCGTATAGTCGTTTTTTAGAGGATGGCCATGGGAAATCATCAAATGACTCCTTCTACTCTGGGTGCAGTGGAATGGAGTGTCAGACTCTACCTGACTAAAACCCATCCGTGTTCCTCCGGATGCCCTTTGCGTTCCAGGGTACGGTGCCTCTTTCGAACAAATTTCGCAACACTGGCAGTGCCAGCCCACTCTCACTGACAGTATCCCTGCGGTAGTTTTGCGAGTTCTTACTTTAACATACATAATTGTTGTAGTCTCATAGTTATTCATTTAGTGGTTAAATTTCAGTTATTGTGACCTGAGTTCAGAGTGATTATACGAAACAATCATAAACAAAACGTCCATTAACCAGCCACAATCCGAAATGAAAACAAATCAACAGGACGATCGTCGTCGGACAGTGTCATCCATCAAACCATTGTCAGTGGCGGCGGCCATTTTCTTTGTTTTGGTAGAATACCCCATGGTAACGCGGTGGTGGAAAATTTTAGTTATAGAAGTAGTTTAATTTAATTATTTCTGAGACATCGTGTATAATTTTCGTTTATCTTATCTTATTGTCGATTATCTAAGCCTAAATATTGCCCACCGGTCTCAGCTTGCGTCTTGTCGAGCTTGCGAGGTTTAACACGCTGTTCCGCTTACGTCTATAGTCTCTTACTAACTCTTAAATATTTATTCAACGTCTTAATTAAGTACTTAAATCACTAAAAACTAACAAGAAACCAAGAAAGCTTGCACAATCTCCCAACTTTGCCACACAGCTCTGAACTTAGTACTTCAACTTATCCTAGGTTGACCTAGAAAGTCAAGAGTTCTAACTCATTGTGTGAAACAAAAGATCAAGAGAACGCCGCTCTAATTAGTGAGTCACAAACAAAGGTAGACTGCTTGAAAAACAAGAGGATTTTGATAACATCTGGGAATTGACTTGAAGATTGCTGCATTTTGTGAGACGGATTCTGAGGTGAAGAGTTCAATCAGTTTAGTTTGGTACGTAACTCCGCAGGTGTCATAATACTTGGCAAAGTGCAAAACCAATACATCCGAGGTAGCTTCAAAATCAGACCAATGCAGACAATCTCATGCAGTCACGCCTCCGTTGGTACGGGCATGTCATGAGAAGGCCTGATGAATACTTTGAAAAAAGAAGTGCTACAGCTTTACTCAGGGCGAAAAAGCCGGGGCAGACCCCGACTAACATGGATGCCAGTTATTAAGAAAGACCCCACCATAGATAGTATAGACCCACTTACGACATGACATCTCTGGAGAAGAACTATTAGGAGAGCCAATTAGAAATGGGGCATGGCCTGAAGAAGAATAAGAAGGTTCGTAACTCTGGGGAGGTAATAACATCCTTTAACGTAGCGTTGCTGCCACCCTTATGGACACTTGTCCCGTTGACGCTGACGCCAATAAGCTTCCCCTGTTTTTTACCCGCTTGTATACCATGACTGCATGAGGATAAAGGAGGAGGGAATTTCGCTAATCAAGCATTATGTTAACCGACCCTGTTACCATTGCCTGCCATAAAACAAGACCTAGAGTCCAAATTACTAGCGACAGTTTCGTAATGGAAAAACCTTAGACATTCGCCTCCCAAGACGGAACACAATAATGCAAATAGGCTGATGACATGCTACATTTTTTTTATTGATGTATTCAAATGATTACTTCACACACAGGAAATAAGTACACCAAATATTTATCAATTTTCTTTGCCATACTTTCATATGATATCTAGCCTATTTAGTCTCACTGCTAGGTAAAGGCTTTCATCTCCCGTTTCCACACAATTCTGTTTCCCTTAACGGTCCCAGAAACAGACCGCCAAGAAGTATCTTGGCGGTCTGTTTCTTGTGTCTTGGCGCAGTAGCGCTCAAGTGGAATTTGTTCGAAAGAGTCACCGCGGCCCTGCAACGCAAAGGGCATTGGAGGATTAGGTTTTAGTCTGTAAGAGTCTGACACTCCCTTCTGCTCCTTTTTACCCAGAGTGGTAGGAGTCGTTTGATGATTTCTCATCTTTTGCGCCCCTTGGTTTGCTGGCAAACCTTGAGGTTGGACCTCTGGTTGGTTGGAAACTTTGTTTTAATGGTATGCTTATCATGAATTTTTGCATGCCTTAGAATGTAGAATGTACAAGGAACCCTAATATTTGTAACGTCTTATCTATGATAAACCTACATTATTTGCAAATAAAAATCATTATATTCTATTCTGCCAAACTGTCAAAGCCCAGAGTGCCATTTACAAACAGACGGACGGACGGACAGCGCCCCTTTGGCCAGCGGCCCTTTGGGTATGGAACCCTAAAAATTTATAGAATTGGCTGCCCCGTATGCTATTTTTATAACGTTTCATTTTGACATAAGCTACAAAGAACTAAAGCTGAATCTTCAATATTACCAAGACCGATTTACTTATCTCCTTAATGAAAAATAGGTACTCGAAATTGTGTTGAGCCCGCTGCAAATAATATGTCGCTCAAGCTGCCGAAGTATTTTTAATTTCCGAGTGTTCCGTGTGGTAATAACGGGGAATCCTCGCTAATCCTATTAGCTGGCCACCCCAGCTGAGGGAGGGTGAATAAATCAATGTACCGTCTATATCGGTGGGTTTGTTCATCCTTTTTGTTTTTGGTTGGTTTCTATGCGTTGTTGTTTACAATTTTAAATGGATCGATCGACTTCTAAAACCGGCAAAGTGCGAGTCGGGCTCTCACACGAAAGTTTCCGTATTCGTACCATAAACTGAAAAAAAAAACAAGTTTATCGTATGGGAGGGGCTCCCATACGATAAACTTGTTTTTTTTTTTAGTTTAATTTAATTTTTAATTAAATGTTATTTTGATTATTTTTTGTTATAGTGGTAATAGAAATAGACAGACACACTCTGTGAAAATTTCCAGTGTCTACCTATAATGGTTCTTGAGATACAGCCCGGTGTCAGACGGACGGACAGACAGACTGACAGCGGAAGGAGGGTTCTGATGGTTATCCTTTGTGTACGGAACCCTAAAAATGGGTATAAGTGGGGATTTTCTGGCTTCTGACTATTCGTAACGACTTTCATTTATCTACAAACGGCAGCTGGTTCCAATGTCGTGCTTTCTGAGTCGCGGAGGAGTCTTGGTATGTTAAGATGGTTACCATCCACAGACCAACCTCGGCAAGCGTTGCTTAACCTCGAAAATCGAACAGCGCGGCTGCGATTTAGCCACGACTTCCTTAAGGAAGTAAGTACATCGTGGATAAGGCATTTAATAATACAATACATAACATGTTTTTATTATAATATGCGTAACGTACATAACGTAAATCGGAGAGAGTTCTTCACACAATAAAAGTTTAAGTTATATTTAAAAACACGAAGGAAAATTTGTTTTTTATTGTATAAAGAACCCGTTGAAGTTTTATTATATTTTCTTGAAAACTCAGTGTTATTCTCAACTAGTGGAGAAACCTTAAAAGTAGTAACGACGGAAAAGTTTTGCATGAACTATTTTCTTGTTCTATTTCGAAAGAAACCGTTGAGAGTTTTATTCTTTAAAGAAATCTACATGAAGAAACGTTTTATATTGTGAAAGGTAAAGGAACTTTTACTGGGTGTTAGGTAAATGTACTTATTTGTTTTTTTTTTCTCTCGCACACGAAAAGTTCCGTACCACAAACCGAAAAAAAAATAGGTTTTATTTTTAAACCCTTTCATTTAATTTTTAGTTTTTATAATTTGTTGTTATAGCGGCAATAGAAACAAACACACTGTAATTTATATTTAATTTTGTATTTGCCTTTTCCCAACTATGTTGAAGTCGGATTTCAAGCTAACATGATGCAGCTGACTAATATCTACCAGTATTCTACGTGGAGCTACGATACTATCTGAACTACAAAACAGTCACTTTCCAGAGTATTCTGCATGCCTATCTCCTATCATATCATCATCACCAACATATCAGCCGAAAGACGTCCACTGCTGGACATAGGCCTCCCCCAAAGGGGGGGGGGGTGCCATAATCATCACGCTTGGCAGGCGGGTTGGCGATTGCAGTGTATGATGTTGAGTTTTACAGAGAACGCTGCTGCCCATTCTCTGGCAAGTCCCTTAGTCGCCTCTTACGACACCCACTGGAAGTGATGGGATGGTATTATTCTTTTATGGCACCAGCCGACACCATACGCCAATCCCCTATACAATCCAGTAACCCCTTGGTAGAACTGGTGGTCAGAATCTTGGCTAATGTCTAAGATTACCCAAATGACGTGTGAAGCATGGAGGGGTTTCGGTATGTGGATGGCCACCCAGCCAAGGACTGACCGTAACAGGTGTTGTTTAACCTGGAATAACGATTTGTGTCGCTGTTATTATCTAGCCAGGATATACTGTCTGACAAAAGTGCCAGGTTCGTAACTTGACCATTTTGGTGATCGTCATTAGGTACTTTTTTGTTTCAGTAGTTAAGCAATGTAAACTCTAAATAATAATATAGCCATTCATGTAATCATTGTTTAAAGTTCCCAAACAATATTTTGCGTAACTCAAACGAACCTGTTTGCTAACGTAACTGAACAAACAGAAGAATGGAAGTTCAAACAACCCTTTGTGCCCAAAACGCTTGAATTATTAAGTAATCCCGGATTTCTGGATTATTATGTTCTTATTTCCACAAGGTAGGGGTAAAAAAAAATATCAAGTGTGTTGGAGAGTCGGCAAACGGTGCTAGTGGGAGTGGGATATACCTTTAAGAAAATACGAGGTGTTTTTACCCGACTGCGAAACAAGGAGGTTTAATAAACAAAATAATACCTATTGTTGTCATACGATAATATAGGCATGTATATACGTTGATAGTAACTAAGAGTTTATTTGTGTGTTTATTTGATCGCTTTAATCTCAGGAACTAGTGGTCCAAATTAAAAATTTATTTTAGTGTTGAATTTTTTTTTATATGGATGGGAAATCGACAAATGACTCCTCTCGCTCTGGGTGAAGCAAGAGGGAGTGTCAGACTCTTACTGACTAAAACCCAACCCGTGTTTCTCCCAGTGCCCTTTCCGTTAAAGGGCTACGGTGCCTCTTTTGAACGAAGTCCGCAGCCCCAGCAGGCACTGGCCCTAGCGGGCTCCTTCTTCTATGCTGACAGCTCTTTGAGGCGCGCGTGGAACACAGCGCGCCGTCCATCCGGGCCTGGTTCTGATGAGACGGCGAGCCACCCAATGCTCGCCGAGTCTTCTGTTGCGGCGGCTGGGGCGTGAGGTTTCCATCTCTCTCACGCATTCGGCTTCCTTCTTTTGCTAGCATTACTGCTTCGCAGAAGGAGGTGACTGCTTCCCATGTCTCCTCGCTCCGGAACCATGGCTTGAACCAGGGCCGGACGCGAGCGACAGCCGGTGGGATTTCGGCCCCCATTTCCGGCGGCTGGCGCCCAAGTTGTTGGGCGCGGCTGGGGCGCTGTCAACGCTGCTTCCCAATCTGGGGGACCCGAGCACCGCCTGCAGGCGGTTGTACGTGGGGATCGTGCGATCAATGGCCTTGTATGGGGCCCCGATCTGGGCGGCTGACCTGACGGCCGGCACCATCACTGTTCTGCGGAAGCCGCAGAGGGTGATGGCCGTCAGAGTCATCAGGGGCTATCGCACAATCTCCTACGAGGCGGCTTGCGTACTGGCCGGATCTCCGCCCTGGGACCTGGAGGCAAAAGTCCTCGCGTCACTGCACCGGTGGCGTGAGGAGGCGCGGGCGCGGGCGCGCGGCGAGCGACTGATGCAGCAGCACATTAAGATGCGTCAGTCGCAGCTGCGCGAGGTTCTGGTGGCGGAATGGCGGAACAGGCTCTCACGCCCTTCCGCCGGCCTCGTCACTATCGAGGCCATCCGGCCAGTGCTCGAGCTGTGGCTCGGGAGAAGGCACGGCTCCTTGACATTTCGTGTGACGCAGGTCCTCTCGGGGCATGGCTGCTTCGGGAGGTTCTTGTGTCGCATAGGCAGGGAGCCGGACGCTCGGTGTCACCACTGCGTCGACTGTCGGGAGAACACGGCGCGGCATACGCTGGCAGAGTGTGCCGCTTGGGAGGAGCCGCGCCGTGCCCTCATCTCTGTGGTAGGCAGTGATCTCTCGCTGTCGGCTGTAGTTCGTGCTATGGTCGACGGCGAGGAGTCCTGGGACGCGGTGGTCTCCTTCTGCGAAACAGTTATCGCGCAGAAGGAGGCTGCGGAAAGGGAGAGGGAAATCTCAACCTCTCTCCCAGCCCGCAGCAGGCGCACCGGGCGTCGGAGGAGGGTATACGCTGCCCTCTTCCGGCCCCCCTAACTGGGTCTAGGGGCGGCGGAATTGGGGATGTCCGTCGCCCCCCATTCATTCGGCCCCGAGGTGGCGGCGCGTGGTGTTCCCGTGCGCCCCTCTTTGACGTCGTGGGGGGAGTCAAACACCTCACTCCCCCCGCTGACCCGAGGTGGCCCGCAGAGACGGGCTGGCACCAGCCGGGGATTACGGAAGTCGCATTAGTTCTCGCGATCTCCGGTTGGTGAGAGATGGAGCACCGGGGTGGTTTTAGTCAGTAAGAGTCTGACAGACCCCTCCGCCCGCCCCAGGGCGGAGGACATCCATGAGGATTTCCCCCCGTCACAAAAAAAAAAAAAAAAAAAGGGCCGGACGCGAGAGATTGCCGCCGCCGATCGCCTCGACGAGGACACGGCGGTGCTCCGCTCAAGCAGGGCAGACCTCCACCGTATCCTCCGGGCAATCCTCGCAGTGTTGACACCCCGGGCGTATCCTCCCGCCGTATTCGAAACAGGTTCCTCCCGAAGCCCAGAAGGTAAGGACGCCGTGGTGCCGCTCCGGCCACTCCTCAAAGAGGGGACTTTTCGCCGCAATTGTGGCGTGCCCAAAGAATTACAATCTGGTTGTGTTAAATTATTTTTAGAAAAAGTATGTCTAGGGAGAGAAGACCGTATTTCTTATTATTCTATGACAGAGCTCGAATTTTCCAACATTTAATGACGAGCTAAAGATGAATAAACCAATGGTACTCGCAAGGCAATTTGAGGATATACCGAGACGCCCTAGAAGTACATACGCAAACCTCTTAGGTAATTTTCCTTTGGAGGTTCAGGTGCTAAGTACTATCAACTATCTCTGTCTGCCGTTTATGTCCAAATGTATGAATTATGAACCAAAAGGTTTACGGACAATAATACTGTAGATATAGTAGCCGGCACGAGTCGTGAGCACAAATGAATAGCAGTGGGGTGATCTGGGATCATCTTAACATACCGAATTTCCTCTGTGCCTCGGAAAGCACGTTAAGCCGTTGGTCCCGGCTATCATTTGATGATCTTTGGTAGTCGTTACGGATAGTCAGTAGCCAATAAATCTGACTTCAGTCTTGCCATGAAGTACCGTGTTAGTCGTGTTACGGTCTGGTAGGCAGCCGCTTCACGTAAAATACTGGTATTCAGCTAAATCCGGTTTGACTGGAAGCCGACCCCAATATAGTTGGGAAAAGGCTAGGCAGATGATGAAAGCTAAACGCGGCAACGTAAGTTAAAACAAAAATAAAATCATACCCAACATGTATTTCAGTATTAAGAATAAATAAAATTGTGAAAGCAGTCGATTTCCGACTTACTGTTACGCACGTAACACTCGTCACGTTGCCTTCTGCTAAGGGAAGGAAAAATTTCCTCTTTATTGTGTTTCGACGTACGGACGCAGAAAATCTTAATACGTTTTATATTGTGCCAATATTTATTAGGTTTAAGGAGGAAAATTGTAAGCCAGTAAATGGAGAAGAACATCTGAAGATGTTGGTTCTAAAT
The DNA here is from genome assembly GCA_950371165.1 of Lacanobia oleracea. NCBI lineage: Eukaryota > Metazoa > Arthropoda > Insecta > Lepidoptera > Noctuidae > Lacanobia > Lacanobia oleracea. Next base: position 2,149,338 of record OX493386.1, on the reverse strand, counting down.
TGACTTAACCCTTAACATAATATACCGAGTTTCCACCATACCTCGGGAAGCACGTTAAGCCGTTTTTTCCGGCTGTAATTTTTGAAAATCTTTTACAGTCGCTAAGAGTAGTGAGTGAGCCAGATAATCCTAATAAATTAAATTCTTCCGTTACTGAGTGACTGACAGACAACGCACTGCCAAAACAACTGGTTGTAGGAAGCTGAAATTCTTGCGAGAACGAGAAAAACGGGAAATGCGCGTACGAAGTCGCGGGCAAAAGCTAGTCTTATTAAGTCTTGCCCAAGGGGTAGTACCTCATAACCCAGTTACTAGGTTTTGGAGGCTAAATCAGACGCTCAATGTAAAATACTGGTATTCAGCTGCATTTGATAAGACTAGAAGCCGACCCCAACATAGTTGGGAAAAGCAGATTGTGTTTTGGCTCTTAAGTGGGGTTAAGGTCACTTCAATTGTTTCGAGGTTGTCGGATTAGTATTGGCGTACAAAAATCCTATTGGGAACAACTTTCTTTCCTGTTGGACTCTTAATGTTAGTGGTTCTTGGTGAAACTAGTGATATTGTAACATTATTAAAGATTTTGTCAAGCATTCCCCAGAGCGCTGCTAGAGATGACCCTCATGGTCAAAATGTAAAGGATTGACATATGCTCAATTAAAAGGTTGTCAAGCAGAAACATTATAATAATTTAAAATGCCAAATAAGTGGCCTAAAGAAATACATAAAAGGTTTTTCGTTTTGCTTTTTCGCAAGAAGTTTTTCCTTGATCGATCTTAAGAAACGAAAAATTGCCACTAAAACTACCACTGGTGAAAATTATCCGCACACAACTAAACTGTTATTCTCACACCCAATAATTTATCACGCTACAAATTCACCGCTATTTATGTTATCGAGAGTTACGACGACCTAATTTCACCGGTAATCTTGCCCCCATAAAGCAAGGGTGGTCGCGGTTACCTTTACCGCATACGTCACTCAGACAAACTGTGCGGTCGCGCCGTCGAACTGCCCTACTATAGTGTAGCTTTGAGTTGGTGCTATCGGTATTTACAGGACAGAGGCTGAGTTATAATGAAAGATTTAGGTGGGAGGGTTGAAAACGATTTCCGGAACAAATAAATCTAATTGTAGGGCCAAGTGAGAAAAGGTAATGTTTCAGGAAGCGGGTGGTCAAGTAAGGAATAAAAAGCCGCTTATGGTCGGCTAGTATTCTATCGTTAGATACGGATACACTTGTCTTAGATACTAAGATCTTGGTGCTAAATATGTGTGTATTTGATGATTTAGGTGACCCTTAATTTTACCGAGGTTTTAGAGAACCCAATTCTGGTTCAAGTTCGTATTGGTGCATAAGTTGTCTTGCTGCGTATGCATTTATATGACAAATGCATACGCAGCAAGACAACTTGAAAAAGAAAATAAAAAGGAATTTTAGTTAGGATCGATCGCCAAATTAAAATAATCGTTAAGTTTTGCTACTGAGATGGGACCCTTGAGACGGTTCATTTTCTTGAGAAGGTTAATCATCATCTGCCTTTTCCATCTATTTTGGGGTCGCCTGTTGGTCAAACTGGATTGAGCTGAATACCAGTATTTTAGGTAAAGCGACTGCCTATATGTCCTCCACAACCAGGTTATAGGCTACCAGCACTATGTTGTTGTTTAAAAAAATATATATTAAAAAATAACATAAAATACTATGCTATATTTATAACTAGAAAAATTAGGGTTGGCCTTAGTAACACAATAATATTACTCAAGGATAATGCAGCATTAAAATCGTTCCAGTATTTTTTGAGTTTGATTCAAACATACAATAATGCCTCCTCAATAGAATATTACAGTAAATTAGACTATATATATCAAAAATAAGATGTAAACAGGTTCAAAAATAACAGCAACATAATCTGACCCTGTAACAGAGTTAACCCTACAAAAACCCTTGAAATTCCCTTCAGCATAAACAACATTCACTCCATTCAAATAAAATGGAAAACCATCCCTGATCGATATTGCGACTGACAAGTCACCTCTCGCAAGACCACCTGAATTTTTAACGAAATTCTTCGACAAACTCGTATAAATTTGAATAAAGACAAAAATGATTATTGATGGACCCTCCTTATGCAAATTGGGGGGGAATTGGCCGCGCCAAGATACTCCTTTTTAATTTATGGTCAAGTTCGAAGTAAAACTTTGCCTTCAATGTGAACGGAGTTATTAATTTAAGTTTTATAGTTGTATTAATAGGTGCAAGCTCGTTGTTTTATAAGTTTAGTTTTTGAAGTTTTTGGCTGTTTCGTTTTGACTTCGTTTTTTGTCTCGAACTTTGTTTTAGTAGATTGTATGCTTTATAGCAAGTTCATTCTAAGTATGACCATAATATTACAGTTTATAGTCAATCTTTGTTCATTCTAAGGTTTCCGTATCAAAACGGTAACAAAGGAACCGTATTACTTATTACATGATTATTGCCCGTCCACCTGTCCGTCTGTCTGTCAACGGGCTTTATCTCATGAACCGGAATAGATGCGTAGACCTTTGAATTTTTTGTCATAGTGTGTATTATTTCCGATATAATAAAAAATAATGTAATTAAAGCAACGTGATTATTTCAGATTCTAGTACCGAATTCTTCGTTTGCGAGTTCAATAAGAAATTGGTTGGTTTTCAAACATATAATATGTACTTAATTTTTGTAACAAAAAGCATGTAAGTAGATCTTTTTTTTTATTTCAAGGCACAGAAAATTTTCTTTGTTGTAGTTAGGAACAAATTTTTCTTTTGGAATTTAGCTCCAATATTCACTCTACTAGGTATGACCTCAATACCCAATCACGATTTACTATACCACTAAATAGAATCAGAGTCCATGGCCATTAACCCGTACCTACAGAACCTACTCCCTCTAACCAGCCATAAAAATAATTAAGGAACCCTCTTGTCTCCTCCTGCCACCCTGGTAGCAAGCTACACATTCGAAAACAGAAAAATATCTTGTATACACTTTAAAAGAGACTTTTTTGACCTCTGAGTTTGTTTCGGTTTTTCTTCTCAGGGTAGTCATCTAAAACCGGCCTCATCTAGTTTAAAATGACCAAAAAATATTGATGTGTTAATCATCATCATCACCATATTCAGCCCATAACAGTCCACTGCTAGACATAGGCCTCTCCAAGTGTTACGTCTAAAAGTGTGGTTGTCTTAAAGCGTTATGTTTAACCTATTTAGAAAATAATAGTATTATAATTTATTATTTACTCCATACCCAACCATAAAAGTAATGACAGAACCCTATTCTCCCCTTCTGCCACCCTGGTAGCAAACGACTCATTCCAAAATAGAAAAAGAAATAAAATGAGGTAGACAGACAGACAGACTCCGAAGCGCCATTTTATGAAAAGAGGAAGAATTAATGGATGATTTTAATTGGTTTGCAAATAGATGTTTGCGGATAGCCAATGGATGCGAAACGCGCAGGTTGTGGCGACGCTTGGGGGAGGCCTATGTCCATTAGTGGATGTCTTTCGGATGATATGATGATGAAATAGATATTTGACGCTTGATTGGAAGATGGTAATTGTCTCATCTGTTTATCACCTTCACACATCTGTCTTTTCACCTTCGGAAAAGGCAGAAGCATTGCCAAGGTAAGTCAAGTTTGTTTGGAGGACATTCAGTCGACTCGAGATTTTATGAAACCCAAAAAGCAGTTGCCTCCAGGTAGTGAATAGGGTAGACGGTATTTTTTTTGGTTTTTGACACCGACTTCCGAAATTAAAGTTATTTTATACTTTGTAGTGTTTTTTTTTGGAAGTCGGTTTTATTTTTTTGTAAAAAAAGATTTTTATTAAACCACTGAACTGATGGTGGATTGTTTTTACAATCAACAAATATGCGATTTCAGAAATCCCGATCCATTTGCTATCGTTGATTGAAGAGTTCCGTTGCCTACATCCGAAGTATTTCATCAGATCTTCACCAAATTAAAATGGGACCAGTCCCGGAAAATACTCTTCCAAACAAAAATAAATCATCCAGATCGGTTAATAATTGGCGAAAATATAGCTGAACAAACATTTTTCATGGGATCCCATCATCAGATCCTGGCTTATACCTTCCATCATCAGCTCAGCAACATGAGATGATGATTATCAGGCACAAATATCTGAATTGCGTTAGAAATTTCTTGAAAAACATTGTTTGTGCCTATACAATTTGAGGGTTCCCTCGATTTTCATGGGATCCCATCATCAGATTCTGACTTGGTGACAATGGGACCACCTCAGGAGTAAAGGCTTTAGAATAAAAAAAGAATTTTTTAAATCGGTGCACAATTGGCGGAGAAACCGGTGAACATACATAAAAAAAATACATACAGCCGAACATAAAACCTCCTTTTTGTTGAAGAAGTCGGTTAAAAAATGTTGGACACGTATTTTTTATTTTATAACGTAAATACTATATTAAGATGATTTCAACGCACTGTGCGTTGAAAACTTGTGTGACGTCAAATTTCTGTGCATTTTTTACCTAGTAGTGACGTCATAAGCCTCACTCTTGATCTTTGATGCGTTTTATACGAAGTGCGGTTTTAAATATCTTTTAATCGCGTTTCTTGCTCAAAATTGCACCTACCACTACTTGTCTCTGCATCACCCAAGGGTTGACTGGTAGAAAATGCCTATGGCATTAAGTGCGCCTCTGTACATTTGTGTGCATGAAGTATGAAATAAATAAATAGACCCGTTGGATACTCTACGTGAGTATCCAACGGGCCCCTGTTCAGAATATGAGCCACATGCTGGAGTGCCCCAAGTCCCATAAAACTTTACTTTGGGGGATTTAATTAATGCCACCGATACAGTGAACGTAGCCACCTACTGAGCCCAAACGATCTAGGAAGTTGTCCATTGATTCGAAAAGAAGAAGACTCGAATCAGTCACCATGACAATAAAATCAAAAACTTTTTCACAAAAAAATACAACACCTTTTCACTCTTTAGTGATGATCCTCCACAGCTAAATTGACATTCACTTGTGGGGTACCTTTCAAAGCGTACCGGCGTGATGTTATGTTATGAACTAGTGTAAAAAATTAGGCAGACAAGCGATTTCAGCCATCCCGGTCCATTTGCGTTAGAGTCTTTTCCAAGCAGTTCAAAGCTATATTGTGGGTTATAGAGGATGCCGATGGCACTGTTCTATACGAGCTCGACCGCATTGCCGAGAGATGGCATGCCTACTGTGAGCAGTTGTACGCAGACCCCCTTTCAACATCCGGAGCTGTCCTGAACTGGAGGGATCTAGAACTGGAACCCGTGATTCACTCCGAATTTAAGTATCTGCTGCTTTACAGTTACAATTTTCAAGATCTGCTCACAAGTCTGGCAAAACGGTGAATGGCCGCTGGATAGTCGGAATCCGTAATTCTTCCACTGCACAAAAAAGGATCAACAAAAAGCTACGACAATTGTCGAACCTTGTCCCTCATCTCACATGCCAGCAAAATGCTCCATATTCTCAACAATCGCATCCGCCACTACCAGGATTGGCTAATTCCGCAGGAGCAGGCTGGTTTCGTAAACGAGAGCAGATCCTTAACGTCAGGCAGCTCGTTGAGAAGGTGTGTGTGTGGCGTAGAGTTCGATACACCAGTGATTATTATATTTTGTTGACTACAGCAAAGCTTTCGGCACTGACTGTGTCAAGTGAAGTTGCTTATAAAGAGTCCTGCAAGAATTTGGAGTACCGAATCATCTCATCTCCCTACTTCGCACCCTGTATGGCTCAATCACGGGAGTTGCAAAAGTCGATAAAACAGCTTCGAAACCCTTCAAATTTCACCAAGGAGTACGCCAGGGAGCACATTATGAGACGTACTTGTGAGAATTGGGAGGGAGGCATTACAAATGGTGGCGTGACAATCACCAACCTGCGCTACGCCGATGATACTACTCTTCTTGCAGCAAATGAGTCGGAAATGGCTGCACTTCTAGACAGAATGGAGCGGATTAGCGAGGAGATGGGACTTTCCGTGAACAGATGCAAGACCAAGGTTATAGTGATAGATCGATCTGAGAACTTGGAACTCACTGGCGCATTAGGAATAGAATCAGTGAACATCTTATATACCTAGGTTCCAACATCAGCAACGATGGGTCGTGCGAGAAGGAAGTAAGCAGGAGAATTGGCATGGCTAAGAGTGCCATGTCGCAGCTTGGAAAAATATGGGGAGATTTCGTAAAAACTATAACCAAACTGGTACGGACTCTAGTCTTCTCGATCTTTTCATACGATGCTGAAACTTGGACACTAAAAGCTGCAGACCGCAAGCGCATTGATGTGTTTGAGATGTGCTGTTGAAGAAAGATGTTCCGTATTCCTTGAAAGGCGTTTCGGACTAACGTATCCATATTGTGAGAACTGAAAATCCTCGCGGCTGTCATCTGAGTGTCTACGCAGAGTCCTAGAATACTTCGGTCATTATTACAAGGAAAGATGGGGACAACCTCGGGGCTCATCGTGACCGGCAAAGCAGATGGAAAAGGACATTGGTCTGACCAGATTCACATCGCCCTTGACACTACCGTTCACAAAGCCCTCCACACCACCAGGGACAGAAACAGGTGGAGAAACATCATACGTGTGAAAGTGAAACAGAAGGGAGGTCACGACCCTCAGCACTGAGGAATACGACGCAAGGAGGAGGATATTATACGAGTATAATTCATGTAAAACTAGAATGTTGGTCAGAGTAATATGTTTTGTAGAGTTTAGGTACTGTGTTTGTTTATTTTTTTTTTTTTTTGCAGAATATATTATTAACCGGCTTAGAGTTCAAAATATCAATAGTCATAATTCTGAAAACTAAGAATTTTAAGGCTTCAGATTTTTCTATCCAGATTGTGCAATCTTTAATTATTGAAACAAGTGCGAGTCGGACTCGCACACGAAGGGTTCCGTACCATAAACCTTAATTTTTATTATTTGTTGTTATAGCGGCAATAGAAATACACAATCAGTGAAAATTTCAGCTTTCTACCTATTACGGTTCTTGAGATACAGCCCGCTGACAGAAAGACGGACGAACGGACAGCGGCGGCTTAGTAATAGGGTTCCGTTGGTTACCCTTTGGGTACAGAACCCTAAAAAGCCATGAGACAGCCAAAATAACCCAAATTAAGTTCCATGTTCTTTGATTTTATTTTTTCATGCTTCATTTTTTATGTGTCCTCAGTACACCCACATAGTTAATATTCTGTTGCTTTAAGTTTCGACTTTACAGTGATGTCCATTACAGCCGTGTCATTACAAATTTATCATGGGGGACGGTGACTATCATTCAACTACCATTAAGTGAAGGTACCACTATTGATCCATGATGGTTTATAATTGGAGTCGGCATGTCAGTCTATTGTTTTAGAGTAGGTATAGACGCAATATACCTAACGGTATTTTTGTATAGGTACTATATCGATTATCTATTACATCTATACTAATATATAAAGCTGAAGAGTTTGTTTGTTTGTTTGTTTACTTGAACGCGCTAATCTCAGGAACTACTGGTCTGATTTGAAAAATTCTTTCAGTGTTAGACAACTCATTTATCGAGGAAGGCTATAGGCTATATATTATCATCACGCTAAGATCAATAGGAGCGGAACAGTAATGAAAATTGTGACGCAAACGAAGTTGCGCGAGTCAACTAGTTTCGAGATAAATGTGTCTGCATAGTGACATTCTATTAGCGGTAATTAGGGTTCCGTACCAAAATTATAAAAAGGAACCCTTAGGGTGCCTGTCCATTTCAGTGGAGCAAGGCAGTGGAGCGGAGAAACGGAGAAATATTAACCAATGGATTGCATAAAATGTCAGAGACTCATGTGGTGTGGAGATTTTGTGCAATTTCATTGGTTAAAGTTTCTCCGTTTCGCTGCCTTGCTCCGCGCAAATGGACAGGCACCCTTACGATGAAACTCAGTCTATCCGTGAATCACAATACCGCCTCCCCCCCTTAGCTCCGAAGTTTGCATACAGAATAAAAATCTGATATTATTCTATGTGATAGAAGTTTGTGTAATGATTACAGGAAAAATAATATCATCGGCCTAGCCTTTTCCCAACTGTATTGGGGTTGGCTTCCAGTCAAGCCGGATTTAGCTGAATACCAGTGTTTTTCGCGGAGCGGTTGCCTACTAGACCTCCACAACCCATTAACTAGGTAACATGGTGCCATGAAGTGGCAAGACTAGATTCAGATTTACTGGCTTCTGACTATCCGTAACGACTGCCAAAGATCTACAAATGATAGCCGGGACCAACGGCTTAACGTGCTTTCCGAGGCACGGAAGAAACTCAGTACCTATGATAAGATAGTCAACCATCCACAGCCATCCTTAACAAGCGTTGCTTTACCTTGAAGATCGACCCGTTCGGCTGTTATTATCTAGCCACGAGCTCCTCACAAGAAAAATAATATAATGTCTCTAAATAACACACTTTTTCAAAAATCATCAACAAAAATTACATTAGTTCCACTATCGGTCAAGAGATGGCGCTGACCTAAAACTGCAAAAACGTGATGGCCCGAAACTCTTGGTGCGCGAGCCCGACTCGCTCTTGGGCGGTTTTTTTTTTCATATCTAGTTTTTAGGGTTGACCACGTGACATTTTCAATCAATCAATCAAATTTATTAGGACACCAAGTAAATTAAAAGAAAGAAAGAAAGAAGAAAGAAAGAAAAAGCGTTTATTTACGCCAAGCATGACGCATACCAAAAAAAATAAAATAGAAATTAAATAGCACTTAATTATAAAAATTGGGAAGATATGCATCATATTCGCACAAAACGGCCGTCGCTCAGCATAATGCTGAGCAACAAACAACAACATACAAAAAAACAAAAACACACATTTAAAAAATATTAAATTACAAAATTACAATTCAATTTACTATAGGTAGGTAAGCTAATACTTTGACCCGAATGCCCCGATAGCTCGAACTAGCAAAGGATGGAGATGCGTATACGCAATATAATAAATGTTAAAGTAACTCTGTATGTTTGTTATCTTTTTACGTCTTGACGGCTGAACGGCACACAGGTAAGCTAAGTCTAGATTATGTCAGATAATACTTTTAGTGTAAGTTTTTAACGTTCTCGATCTCGTTAACGTAAACGTTCACTTGTGTCAAATTGTTTAGAAAAAAAAGGTTATCCGTTATTGTCACCAGACGGCGCTTATTCAGTTTCAATACAAATTGTAGTTTACGCTAACGCGATCGAGAAAGTTAAAAAACTCACACTAAGCCCTTGGGAGCTAATTACATATATTTTGGACTTCAATCGTGGACTTCGAAAATCCTAACATATTAAATTCTTCCGTTACTGACTAAGTGACTGACAGACAGATGCACATAGAAGTTGATAACTAATTAAAACGATAAAAAAATCCATTAAGTAAACGATAATAGACATTTCTGTATGGGCTCCAGCCAGTACTGTATCCAGTTGTAATCTTATAAATACTTTTTTGTATATAATACCTTTTATAATAAGAACACCTTATATGAACCTCCGAAGGTACACGTGTATTTTTTGCGTCATCCTCTTTGAAGAGATCAGAAAAGAGTCAACATAGAGCTCAGGGTCGTTTGTTTATTTCTTTTATTTGTCCCCGACATGCGCCTTGTTGATCTTTGCGCTATATTTCTTTGATCCCTTATCAAAATATTTTGTTTCTTTTTGGACCTTTTATTAGAAGAGCTCCTTGGTTAAACCCTCCTTGGTTGGCCCGGGGAAACATATATCACATCTGTTAGCACTAATTCTGAAGCTAAGCAGCGTCACCATGCTCCAGTTTGGAACTTACCTAGATGCTGTAGGTATATCTATACTACGGATAACGGTAGGCCCTAAACTAAGAGTACCTAGCATTGAAACTGAAGGTACATAACAGACACTGGGACGCTCAGTCAAAGATTTTTAGCTGTGTTTTTGAATTCTTAGAGAGTTTGATAGGTGGCTGATTTAGTCTCAGCATTTTAATAGGTATAGGGTATAGTAGTATGCCAAGGGCAATAGGGTATTTTACTAAAACAAACTAATGAGTCCGTCGGATAGATTTTCAAAAAATATTGGACACGTATTTTTTTCTTTTTTCACGAAAACCAAAAAAAAAAATAGGATACAGCGAGTTGAAAACACGCGTGACGTCATCTGGCTTGGTAAATTTAGTAAATTTTTACCCTAGCCAAATGACGTCACGCGTGTTTTTTTCCTGCTTCAAATACTCAATCGTTTGACGAGCGCTGTGAGCTTGCGTTGTCGTGGTGCAGGATGATGCGTCGCTTTGGGTTAGATTTTTGAAGTTCGGCAATGACTTGTGGTAAACAAACTGTGGTATACCACTCTGCGTTAACCGTTCTACAATCTTCAAGTGCTATAGTCGCAACATGGCCGGTTTTTCCAACGAACGTGGCCACCATCTTCTTTGAAGTGCTTCGAGAACGAACAACCTTAGTCGGCTTTGGCTCGTCTTGAAATACCCAGATTGTAGATTGTTGTTTGGAATCAGGATCGTAGGCATAGATCCAAGATTCGTCACCACTGATGATGTCGTAGACGTGATTTGACTCTCCTCGGTTGAACCTTTGCAGAGTTTTCTTACACCATCTGACGCGCCGCCTTGTGATCGTCGGAAAGCAGATGCGGTATCCAACGGCAAACTAGCTTTCTCACACCAAGCGCTTCATGCAAGATCTTCTGCCTGAGATGCCTAACAGAGCCTCTATCTCTCGATACGTTACATGATGATCTTCGAGAGTTAGTAGTCTCACAGCAATGATGTTATCTTCAGTGAAGGAGGATTTTGGGCGTCCTTCGCGAGATTTGACACTAAAACTAGTATGTCCACGCTGGAATTCTAAATACCAGCGTTCGACAGTCCGCAGACATGGGGCTTCATCACTGAACACAGATGTTAGCTCTTCAAAATACTGAAGCCGTGTCAGGCCTCTTCTAAAGTTGTAGAAAATTATTGCGCGAACATTTTCCTTACGTAACCTGACAGATTCTAATCGACGCTGTGACTAAACAATAGCATTAATCCTAATACTTTCAACTGTTTTGAGATTCAAAATTTAAACACACGCACAATATAGAACAGTTCCAATTTCAAAATTGCCGGGAAATATGGAAACGACAGAACTTAAAAGGCATGCCTAGTAGCTCATCATCTGCCTAGCCTTTTCCCAACTACATAGGGGTCGGCTTCCAGTCAAACTTTTAGCTTTTAGGATTTAGCTGAATACCAGTATTTTACGCGGAGTGGCTGCCTACCAGACCTCACAGCTAAGGAATGGAATTCCCTGCAAGAATCTGTGTTTCCTGATAGCTACATCCTAGAAGTCTTTAAGTGAATAATGAATAGATTACTTCTAGACAAGCGTGCTCCATCTTTTACCACATCATCGTGAGATAGTGGTCAAACGTGTGCCTATCAATAGTACAAAAAGCGGCTGTCTATCTTACCAAGATACGAAGGAGTGTCGGTATGTTTCAGCCGGTCACCCATCCACGAACTGACCGAGGTTAGCTTGCTTAACCTCGAAGATCGACCCGTGTGACTGTTATTATTTAGCGACGAGCTCCTCTAAAAGAAAAATGTTCATGATGTTTCTATGGTTCGGGTATGTTTCAGCCGGTCAACCATCCACGAACTGACCGAGGTTAGCTTGCTTAACCTCGAAGATCGACCCGTGCGACTGTTATTATTTAGCGACGAGCTCCTCTAAAAGAGAAATGTTAATGATGTTTCAATGGTATGGGTATGTTTCAGCCGGTCACCCATCCACGGACTGACCGAGGCAAATGTTGCTTAACCTTGAAGAGCGTCTCGTGTGACTGTTATTATTTAGCGACGAGCTCCTCTAAAAGACAAAGTTAAAGATGTTCCAATGGTTCGAAAGCAAGTCGTTGATGTTCGGGCAGCCATTCGTATAACGTCGTAGAAACTCAAACAACGCTTATTTGGTTTACAAAATCACGTGGGTTGGAAATAGGCCACTTTTCTACGCATGTAGGTGTTTTTAGGGCAATCATTGAATCACGACAAAAGAGGGGCATATGCGTCATTTCTTTTGATTATAAGACAGTAATCATTATTTGTTGAATGTGGTGATTGAGTCAGAATCTCCAACCAATCATTTGAAAGGTTTCGGTTTGGTAACATACTTAGATAAAAAAAAAAACAAATATATATATCAAAAATCACTATTACGCAGAAGAAGCATTTTTTCATATTGAAAGCTATTATCTTATATTAGCCCCAATACTTCTATACCTATAAGAACGTTCACACAAATTGGTATTGTACTATAATATCTTGCACTCAATCTTCTGAAACTCATTTCGTATTCTAATACGTTTTCCGTAGCAGGTCTTATTGCCCTACATTATGTATAAAAAGGTACATAAGTATACCTCCGTTTACTATTGGAAAACAGTCGTATAAATAATAAGAGCCTTATTTATTTGGAGGTTTAGAGACTTGAGGGTAATATGACAGCCCTTTTATGTAATCGGATTTCTGGAAAACAAATTGCATTGCTCACTTGAAGACGCGAATGCTCACCTTACAGCGAAAAGGTCATCTTGACAATAATCTTTCACAAATTCTACTTGAAAAAACTATTTCAATGAGCGTTCTAGACAAAACACTCGATCTCATTAAGTTTTTATTCGATTTATGAAAAATAAATGAAGTAAAAACACTTACCTTTGCCTTCTGAACACTTACACAATCTTGATTAAAGAAAAAAAAAATATTACGTAAGCACACGCTTGTTCGAATTGTCTCTGGATTCAAAAATTCAGACGTGGAATCACTTCAGAACTTCACACTTTATTTAAATGTCTGTATCGTTCTTAACACGCGTTCACGAGTGAGTTTTTCCTTTTCGAAATATGAAATAAATGGAATAAAAATGGAGGATACGCTTTGTCGTATTGGGGTTAGTTAGTGGGTGCCTTACTGCGCATGCGTGGAATTCACCCCATCCCCATGCTTCTATTGCGTTCCGAAATACACGCATTTTAGGGGAGCATGTTTTGATAAAAGATAAAACTTGGGCATCATTTCTGGGTATTGAAATATAATGATTTGGTTTCGTTCTAAAATACCTATCAGTTGTTTTAAATCAGAATGGCATGTTTTAACAATTTAATTTGTTAACCTATGGAGTAAAGATAGTAAATTTTTTAGCTCGCTTCGCTCACGTTAACACTTCACGATGAAAACTTTACCTATTCCATTCCAGAATGCTGCAATTATTGAGCTCGCTTCGCTTACTCTTCAATGAAATTTTACCCTATTCCAGTTAGAATGCAGATCATTTTCGAGCTCTTTCATCAATTAAATTATGTCTTATCCAAGTTAGGCTGTTCTAATGTCTTCCTCGGTCACATTCTATATTAATAAGGATGTGGCCTGAGTAAAAAAATATGATTCTATTTAGTCCCTCAGTTAGATTATCGAAAATCTTTAGACGTATTTTTTTCAAAATTATAAAAATTTACTTGTGACGTCACACGAGTTTTTAACGCTCTGTATCGTCTTATTTTTTTGTTTACGTGAAAAAATAAAAAATACGTGTCGGATATTTTTTGGAAATCCATCTGAGGGACTAATTAATTTTTTTTAGTCAACTACCTTATTCAGCCAGGAACTCAGGATTCCTGACTTTACTAGTCAGTAGTTTCTATCCTCTGGACTTTAACAAGCTATAATAATAATACTTTATTGATACAAAACCTTACAATTGCTTAACATCTAGTTACAGTTCTCTATAAAATTAAAGGCGCACAAAAGTAGAAAACTAGGAATACCTGTGACTTAAGAGTCAGTGTTCTACTGACTATACTTTGTTTATAAACCTACTAGTTGACCCGCGCAACTTCATCTGCTCCGCTCCTATTAGTCTTATCGTGATGATATATACTTATAGCCTATAGCCTTCCTCGATAAATGGGCTATCTAACATTGAAATAATTTTCAAATCGCACCAGTAGTTCCTGAGATTAGCGCGTTCAAGTAAACAAACAAACTCTTCAGCTTTATATAGTATATTATGAAACTAGTTGCCCCGCGCAACTTCGTCTGCGTCACAATTTTCATTACTGCTCCGCTCCTATTGGTCTTAGCGTGATGATATGTAGCCTATAGCCTTCCTCAATAAATTGGCCATCTAACACTAAAAGAATTTTTCAAATCGGACCAGTAGTTCCCGAGATTAGCGCGTTCAAGTAAACAAACAAACAAACAAACAAACAAACAATTTCTGCAGCTTTATATATTAGTATACTAGTTGACCCACGCAACTTCGTTTGCGTCACAATTTTCATTACTGCTCCGCTCCTATTGGTCTTAGCGTGATGATATATAGCCTATAGCCTTCCTCAATAAATGGGCTATCTAACACTGAAAGATTTTTGCAAATCGGACCGGTAGTTCCTGAGATTAGTGCGTTCAAGTAAACAAACAAACAAACAATCAAACTCCTTCAGCTTTATATATTAGTATAGATAGATATAGATAGACAGATGTATGAATGCCACCTGCTTGTAACCGTGTGTACAAATTAGCGTATATTTGTACGTAACGTGTTAATTAATTATTTGGAACACTCATGATGCCCAAGTCCTGTATATTTTTTGGGCACTGGAAGGTGGTGGGTACCTACCTAATCCATGAATACAATATGTCCCAAAAGTGCAAAACACTCACAGGTTTTTTCATTATCAAGCTTAGTTCTACATATATTCTGTGTGAATAGGACGACAATTTATTTTTTTCTTTTTCTTCTGTTTTGTTAGGAACCTTAATCCGGAAAGATGAAATACGCAAATGTGAAAACAGTAAGCAAGTAAACCAATTTAATCTGACCTCCTATGTATTGGAACCCCGTTCTGTTAAAGATCAAATGTAATCACTCATCACTCTGAAAGTAAGGATTATCAAGAAGGCGTCAAGCATCAATGCGACAAAGGTTTTAGTCATAAGAATTTTATTTTATTTTATAGCTCAATAATTTTTAACAAGTTATCTTTAGAAAAATACATAGGACTTTCAAAAAAAAACACAACAAGGTTTAAAATAACTTCCGAAGAAAGAAAAGAACGTTATTTTCGGAAGTCGGTCTCAAAAAAAAAAAAACCAAAAACACCGATTTCCGAAATTAAAGTTCTTTTCTTTTTTTTTCGTTCGTATGTTTTGTAAAAAGATTTTTTTTTACCTATAAAATTTGCTATAAAATGCCTTTTGCCTATCAAATTTGAGGGTTGCCCTCGATTTTCATAGGATCCCATCATCAGAATCTGACTTGGTGACAGTGGGACCAATCCCATCCCTTTCAGATGAAACAAAATTTTTTCAAATCGGTTCATAAATGACCGAGTTATGAGGTAACAAACATAAAAAATAAATAAAAAAATACAACCGAATTGAGAACCTCTTCCTTTTTTTGATGTCGGTTAAAAATCAATAAACGCGTTACCGCATCTTCATCTCACTGTCACTTCGCAACAGACATGAGCACCGCGCCGGCGCACCGCCGTCGCCGTGGATCTAAACGGCGCGCCGCCGCCGTCGCCGCTTGAATGACCCGGCGCGCCGCCGCGAAGTATTTTTTATTCGTAACAGCGACAAAGTATGCAAGCGTATAAAATCATATAAACGAATTTTATCATTGAACTTTCACTAAGAATGTTTTAACTAACGTCAGAAATAAATTATCTTTATCTTTATTAGTCATGCCTAAGAAGAGGTAGCGAGACGACCTAAACGCTTACTGTCAGGGCAGGTTCGAGCTGGCTCCGTACAAAAAATCTGAAAGGACTTGGCGTAGGCCTTTTCCCAACAGTGAGAGTAGCTCCATCTCTCTCACATCACATCACATCAGAATCATGACGTAATCGGTAGGTCATAGTACAAGCCGGTCAGTTTTAAGGTCTGCCGCGACGCCAAGTCGATGGATCGAATAGGTACTGAGATGTCCATTGTCCGTCATCATCATCATCATCTGCCCAGCCTTTTCCCAACTACATTGGGGTCGGCTTCCAGTCGAACCGGATTCAGCTGAATACCAGTATTTAACGTGAAGTGGCTGCCTACCAGACCTCCACAACCCATCATATGGGTAACACGGTATTTCTTGGGCAAGACTGGAGTCAGATTTACTGGCTTCTGACAATCCGTAACGACTGCCAAAGTTCTACAAATGACAGCCGGGACCATTAGCTTAACGTGCTTTCCGAGGCACGGAGGAAACTAGGTATGTTGAGAACCCTTCCACCCCCCATCCACAGACCAACCTTGGCAAGCGTTGCTTAACCTTGAAGATCGACCTGTGCGGCTGTTATTCTTTAGCCACGAGCTCCTCGTATATGTAGATGTCCATTGTATGTATGCGGCGACAAGCACGTCCAAACCAAGGACCAGAGAAGTAAGTCAGCTGGATATAAGATACCTACTCGAAATGGTTGACAAACGCATTGGATAATGTTAAAAACATGGATACTTTCCGGTCTTTGTAATAATGATAACTCAGCAAACTATAGGCAATTGGGGACGCCATATTCGCAATAGACTGCTACAGGTTGACGATGACAATGAGGGCAGAGCCAAAAATAGGTTTGAAATTTGAAGTTTTTTTTTAATTTCACGCCGCCCGCCCGACAGTTGGCTTTTTCTTTAAAGCCCTCCTTCAGTGATTGGTTCAAGACCGCGTCGCCGGCACGCCGCCGCCGCCGTGGAAAATGACGTACATTTTCCACGGCGGCGGCGCGCCGTCAAAAATCGCCACGGCGCTCATATCTACTTTACAACTGTCGGTAAAAGCCTAAAGCTAGAGACAATCTGGTCCCACGTACCCAACGTATGCAACGCATTATGATATCTGGACTCTTGATTTTATATGAAAAGAACTATGCAGTAGAAACACACTTATCGTATGCAACACAACATACGATACGATACAAAAGCGTTGCAAACGTTGCGTACGAAGGACCAGTGTGTTTCTCGCTTTAAAGTTCTATCCATCGAATATGCATATACATACCACGAACATATTTTGCAGACTTGTAAAGTCGACCTAGATGTCACAGCGGTTGTTTGCAAGCGACATCTGTGCTCAGGGTCGTGGGATCGATCCTCGTGTTGAAGAATATTATAACTAGGTATGTTTAGTTTCTTGGAAACTGGTAAGTAATGTCTGCACGTGAATAACATGACAATTTGCATTGTTCTGACAATCTTAGCAGTCTTGCAAATTTTGTATTATTACTAGCTGATCCGTCAAACGTTTTGCCATCTAAAAAAAAATGGGTATAATTTAGACGGTCACCAAAAATAATATTTTTAAGACTCTAAGCCTAGGCACCAAAATGGATCAACGGTCACCAAATTCTATCCAACTCAACTGTGATTGCCATAAAATGTAGGCTTGGGGTTACAAACTGGATAAAATAGGTTAGGTTAGGTTAGAATTGTGACCAACCGCGCGCGAGCCGAGCGAACGAAGCGAGCGGTGCCGCGGCAGCGGCCGGCGAGCGCTACTTCTCGAATATTATTTGGTGACCATTTATCTGTTTTGGTAACCGTTTAGAACTTTTTTGGTAGTAAAATAGGTACTTTTTTGGGCGGTGTTTAAACACAAGCCAAAAAAAAATAGCCTACGACCTATTAATTTATTCTCAGACCTACCAAATATACACGAAAAATCCATAAAAATCGGTCGAGCCGTTTCGGGGGAATTCGATAAAAAACACTGCGAAACAAGATTTTTATATATTATAACCATAACCGCGCTACTTCGTCTGCGTCAAATTTGTTATTAATACTCCGCTCCTATTGGTCGTAGCGTGATGTTATATTATTATAGCCTTCCTCGATCAATGGACTATTCAACACCAATTTTTTTTTTTAATTCTATCTACTGGGTGGGCCAAAAGAAATCACCCTATTGGAAGATGCTCTCATTTTTGCATTTCATTTTCTCATGGCCGCCAATGTCAAATCTGTTCTGACATTTGTGGACCAGACAGATGCAGAATACAAGTAAACAAGCCATGGAGCTATACACTCCCCAAGAACGCGGAATAATCGTCTCTATTTTTTTGCGTAAAAATTCGTCCTTGTTGTTGTTCCCGTACAAAGTCCAGTCGCCCAAGCCATCCTCAATCTCGAGGAAGAAGTGGACGATTTTTCGACCAAAATCATGATGAGCGATGAGGCTAATTTCCACCTCACCGGTTACGTGAAAAAGCAAAACTATCGCTTCTGGGGCACTAAAAATCCACGAGTGATGCTCGAGGAGCCATTACACCCGCTCAAAGTGACTGCAGGGTGCGCTGTTCACGCTGGAGGAGTCATCGGGCCAAACGACAACAGTGGACGGTGCGCGCTATAGGGCCATGTTGACCGAGTTTTTTCTGCCGCAATTGGACGAATTAGGACTGAGGGATATGTGATTCCAACAGGACGGAGCAACGGCACATACTGCGCGAGCCACAACATATATTCTGAAGGCAGCGTTCCCGGGTCACCTCATCTCTCGTTCTCGGTGATTTGCACTGGCCCGCAAGATCACCCGATTTAAGCATTCCAGACTCTTTTTGTGGGGTTTTTTGGAGTCCTGTGTTTACGTGAACAAGCCCGCGACTCTGGGGCTTCAAGGACAACATTCGACACGAGTGCGAGAATCTGTCGCCCGAAGTTCTTGCCGAAGTGATGAAAAATGCCATAAAACGAGCCGTATGGCAATCAATTGTGACGGCGCCCATTTGGCCGATAAAATCTTCTCGACTTGACCAATAAAATTCTAAAGGTTCAATAAACATAATAAAACAACAGAATCGAAGTTTTTCATTTAGAAAAAAAAAGAGAGCCAAACAACATCGGATGACTTCTTTTGGCCCACCTTGTATCTAGTAGTTTCTGAGATTAGCGCGTTCAAACAAACAAACAAACTCTTCAGCTTTATATATTAGTATAGATATAGATTACCATTCTATGCCATTTCTTTCAATGGATTGGTATAGTATAATGTACTCTGTGATGGAGTGTCAGTGGTTGACCATTGGAAAGTCATATTGATGCTTTTATTTTTTAGATTACCAAACTTGTCAAAATCAACAATTTTATTATGAAATCAATGATAGACTATTCCGACACTATTGTGATAGCAGACTTGAGGCCCTGGACTCTTGTATGATATACTATACAATAGAGACACACTTATCGTATGTTGCGTTGCATGCTATAAGTGTGTTTCTATTGCATATCATAATGCATTGCATACGTTGCCTACGTAGGACCAGTGTCGTTCGCTTTATTGCACTTTAAATTGAAATGATGAAATAAGTACGAAATGATGAAATAAGTACGAAATGATGAAATAAGTACGAAATGATGAAATAAGTACGAAAGTCATTAAAGCCTGCTGTTATGAACTGACTGGTATTTTGACTCACCTGATCAATATGTCATTCTCAGCTGGAACTTTTCCTAGTAACTTAAAACTGTCAATCATAAAGCCAATATTCAAAAAGGGAGATAAATGTGAAATCAGTAACTATCGACCTATAACTTTAATACCTATTCTGTCTAAAATATATGAAAAATGCATGTATAGAAGACTTATTGATTTCTGCAATAAATTTAAAATAATTAGTAACGAACAGTTTGGATTCCAAAAAAACAAATCCACTTCTTTGGCCATATTCTCTCTTATAAAGTCAATACTTACAAATGTCAACAATAATTATCTGACTACTGGGCTTTTTTTTGATTTATCAAAAGCCTTTGATGTAGTATCACATGACATATTACTAGATAAATTAGAATCAATCGGAATAAGAGGACCTGCTCTTCAGTGGATAGCATCTTATTTAAGTAATAGACAACAATGTGTCATTATCAATAAAATTAACAAAAATAAAGATATGATGCCCTACGCATCAGAATACAGGCATAATAAATATGGCGTTCCGCAAGGAAGCGTTTTAGGCCCAATATTATTTCTCTTATATATCAATGACATCATAAACATAACCAAACATAAATTATTATTATTTGCCGACGATATATCTATTATAGTGACATCTGATAAAAAGAAAAATACCGTTGCAGACCATGAGCTAGACATTAATAACACAATAGAAACACTTCTGAATTGGCTTAACATAAACCGTTTGAAAATTAATCTTGAGAAATCCGTTTATATGCAGTTTAATCAATCAAATAACCATAAAAATAATATCAATCTGAATGTGAACAAAATTAAAGAGGTTACACATACAAGGTTTTTAGGCATTGTAATAGATAAAGATATTAACTGGAAAGAACACGTAGATAACGTAAGCACTAGGATTAATAAGTTTTTATATGCACTCAAACAAGTTAAAAATGTTACTAACATTAAAACTGCAGTAACTTCGTATCACGCGTATGTAGAATCATTGCTACGGTATGGTCTTGTAATGTGGGGCAATAGCGTCGATCAGAGCAGAGCATTTGTCGCTCAAAAAAAATGTATAAGGGCAATTTATGGACTACAACCTGATGACTCGTGTCGGCTTATATTTAAAAAACTTGATTTGCTACCATTGCCCTCTCTATACATTTATGAAACATTTATGTTCGTAGCTAAGAATAAAAATCTTTTCAAGACAGCAAACGATCTATGCCCTCGAAACAGAAGAGATCCTTATAAATTGGTTGTTCATGATTTGCCAAGACTTACAAAATATAATAGGAACTGTCTAGCAATGTGTGTGCGTATCTATAACCATATGCCAAGCCACTTTAAGTCACTAAGTATAAGGCTGTTGAGGATTAAATTGTATAGGTGGTTAAGTGTATGTAGTTTTTATAATTTGAAAGAGTTTATGGATTCTAAATTTTGACTAGTTTCGTTAATATTATAGGTGGATTGCCTACAATTTTTGCATGCTATAACATAGCAAAACATGTTTGTGCTTTTTTTTATTTAGTTTAACACCATTTTATACCATGTTTTACGCAAATAAATGATTTATTATTATCTCCTTTATTCATTTTACTATACATATAAATTATATTTTTAAATATTTGATTAAAATAAATAAAAAAAAACATTTAAAAATATAAAAATAGTAGCCCACCGATATCGGGAACAGGGTCCAAGCTACCGGTGGTCAGGGCTCCAGAGAAAGGAACCTCCTGACAATGCGAGCCGTGTCCAGAAGTACCGCTTTCTGAATCAAGCCCTTGATCCAGCTGCCCAACGAGAGCCTCCTAAGGTGTTGGTCGAGGCTCGTGGCTATTAAGCCATTGGCCGATACGACTATCGGTACAATGATTGCGGAGTCCACTTCCCACATGTCGACAACCTCGCGAGCCAAGTCAATATACTTGATTTGTTTGTCTTTCTCGGCTTTCACGAGGTTCTCGTCATGCGGGACGGTTATGTCTACAATCATTGCACGCCTCACAATTCGGTCCACCACCACTATATCAGGCTTATTGGCAACAATAGTCCTGTCAGTGATGATGGACCGATCCCAGTACAATGTGATATTGCCATTATCGAGAACTGGGTCGGGCGCATACCTATAGTATGGCACCTCCGACTCCACAAGAGAGTATTTCAGAGCAAGTTGCTGATGGATAATCCTGGCTACAAGGTTGTGCCTATGCAAGTATTCTCCGTTAGCTAGACGAGAACAACCAGAGACAATGTGGCGAATTGATTCTCCCGGACGGTGACATGCCCGACATATGTCGACCGTGCCGTCTTTCACAATAAATCTCCGGTAGTTATTCGTCATGATAACTTCGTCCATAATTGCACAAACAAAACCTTCGGTTTCTCCAAACAGATCACCGAAACGCAGCCAGGCTACGGACGCTAGTTGGTCTACGTCAGGCCCATGTAGGGCCCGGAAAAAGCGTCCGTGAAGCTCCTTACTCTGCCATACCGCCCTGCGATCGTTAGTGTCAAGCACTGCAGGTTTGCGCCAGTTCTCATTTGCCAAGGAGAGCGGGGTGAGTCCCTTGTCCACCGCCACTACATCTCGATGCATACCCACGTCGACAGCTAGGAAATATTCCCTAAGACTGCATATCTCGCGATTGTGGAGAGTCTTAGCATTTAAAAAGCCTCGACCTCCACACTTTCGCGGGATATACAGTCTCATTACCGACGACCGTGGGTGATGCATTCGATACGCAGTAAGCAGTGTACGGACCCGCCTATCCAGGGCGTCAAGTTCCGTTTGAGTCCATTTGAGTACGCCGAAAGAGTACATCAATACTGGCATGACCCAACCGTTGAAGGCGCGCACCTTGTTTCCGCCCGATAGAAAGCTATTGAATACCTTCTTCAGGCGGCCAAAGAAGCGCTCCTTCAACGATTGCTTCATGTCCGTAACATTGATACCTAACGCTTCCGACATACCCAAATACTTGTAAGTTTCAGTTGGAGAGAGGGATCTCAGGTTTATGGAATCCGAGAGTTGAGTTCCCACGGATTCCATAATCTCTCCACGCTTTACATGCATGACCGCACATTTGTCCACACCAAACTCCATCCTGATGGCGTTACTGAATGTTTCAGTTACCTTCAGTAGCTCCATCAGTTGCAGATTAGTGGGGGCAAAGAGTTTCAGATCATCCATGTAAAGGAGGTGAGATATAACCTGACCACCTCTCTTCAACCGATAGCCTAGCCCTGAATTCTCCAGCAGTGTGCTAAGAGGATTCAAGGCTAGACAAAACCAAAGTGGACTCAAACTATCGCCCTGAAATATACCCCGCTCGATCCTTACCGGTTCGCTATTCCTCTGGATATTTCGACATCCTGGATAGCGAAGGACTGTCCTCCATTGCCCCATACACGACATCAGGAAGGTGCGTAGCGTTGCATCAACTTTATACAATTCTAGCACCCTCATGAGCCATGTATGAGGCACCGAGTCATAGGCCTTCTTATAGTCTATCCAGCATGTTGACAGATCCTTTCGGGAACGCCGAACCTGTTGGCTAATGGCCATATCAATAAGGAGTAGCTCCTTAGTACCGCGGGACCCATTCCTACATCCAATTTGAGAGGCAGACATGATGTTGTTGTTGTTAATATGACTATTAATCTTTGCCCTCAAAATGGATGTAAGAACTTTATAGACCGTCGGTAAACACGTGATCGGTCTATAATTTTTAGGTTCCGCAGTACTACCTGATTTATGGAGCAGGTGGGTTATTCCTGTAGTTAAGAACTGGGGTAGCGACCCAGACTCTAAGGCAGACTGGAATTGAGACGCCAAGCAAGCGTGCGATCTCGTAAACCATTTAATCCAGAAATTGTGCAGCCCGTCCGGCCCTGGAGATTTCCAGTTAGGCAACGGGCGGACTGCACAAGCTACATCTTGGGGGCTGATGGAAATTGCCCCCATTTCTGGTATCGGATCGCACACACGCTCGACCTCCCGAGTCCAGTCACCCTCAGTATGACTGACAGGAACCGACCAGATGCTGCGCCAGAATGAACACATAGCATCATCATCCGGCAAGCGCGTGTCAGTCACACCTTGGTCCAGTCGTTCCCAATCCCTATATACCCACCTTTCGTTACTTCGGAATGTGCGATTCTGGGTGTATCGCTCCACTCGCCGCCTGTACCTACGAATACGGCTTGCCCATGCATACACCTTCTGCTTCAGGAAGTCGATGCGCTCTGTGACACGAGATATATAATCTCGGGGATTGACATTAGTCCCCGAAAACGCCCGTCTCACAAAGCGCATCACTCTAGGGCGTGTGTTGCCCTCCCTGAAGCAGATCAGTTTGCCGATTAGCGCTCTGGCCTCACCAATACGACGCTCGATCCTGCACTGCCAAGCTGGTACGGCTGGTTTTGGTCGTGTAACTCTGTCATTGGTTATTTTTATTTTGACATGAGCTACACGACATGCCGCTACAGCCGCGCAGTACATGATCGAATGTGCATCGGTGAGGTTATCACAGTTATCAAAATGGCTTGACAACTGTGAATCCAGAGCAGCCACCAGCGCCCTGTTCTTGTTATGCATGGGCAAACGAGGTAAGCGTGGTCTAAGTTCAGGCGGCATGTAGCGGTATTCCCGAATAGCACACTCCAAAGCACTCCTCAATTCGTCATTGCACTGGGTACTTACGTTTGTAACCCTGTCATTACTCTCCTCGTCAGCGTGGCTGGGCAATTGGGTTGACTGTGCTGGTGCCACAGTCTGCGACGGAGGAGCAATGACATGGCTACACATTTCAGTGCGGAGGCGATCAAGCACACTATCATCCAACATACGGTTACGCTGGATGACGCGCACCTGATCCGACAGTCGTTGGGCCGATACGCTGACAGCTGGTTCAAGTACCTGAAACAGAGAGAGCATCCGACCACGGTACGCAGTCAGGTTAGTTCCCCCCTCTGTAGCCCCAAAGTATGAGCGTATAACATTCTCATTTATGGCTTGAGTCCATTTTATACGCTGCACACTTCCACCGATAGCGGGGACCCTGTCAGAGACTGGTGGGCCTCGAGGTCCTAAGCTGGCCGGTGGTCGGCCTCGCCCGCGCCGACGCGCAGCTGGTGGTGTCGTCGGCGGCGAGAAGTACTCGTCGCTCGAGCTCGACGCAACTGCAGCTACCGGAACATCAGGATTTACAGCTGGAGCAGGTCCCGGCGGCTGCGAGGCGGAACTGAGCGACGAACCCGAAGATGTTTCTTGTGCGGCTAGTAATTGTGCCCGGCGTCTTGTCAGCATTTTCTTACAAGTGGGTGTAGTTTGTGTTGCAATTCAACTGAATATTGTTATTATTAATTTTTTTCTAGATGTGTCCTGGATTTTTATCATTTTGGAGCTTGGTATTTATTAAAATTAATATAAAAAATTCGGGATGAAAATTTATGCTGTCAGTCAACTTGACAGCCGGACCACAGATTATTATTATTATTATTATAATTAGCCAATTTGTCTTTATTCAAATCTAATCAAATCTGTTTATTTGTCAGAATGTAGTACAATGTCAAGATATATATATCATTACGCTAAGACCAATAGGAGCAAGAATGAAAACTGTGACGCAGACGAAGTAGCGTAGGTCTACTAGTCTCTTATATGACAAATGAATGAAATTAATGTGTAAAAATATATTGAAAAGAAATCTGGCATAACTTACTGTTTTAATTTAGTAGTAGTTTTTCGAAAATCATTTCTACTAACGGATTTTATAATAATGGCAATACGAAAATGTCTTTCTACCACGATTCTATTACGAGACCATTGACCGACCAGTGATCGACCATTATGAATTAACATATTACGAACTTTTAGTAAATTGACAATGGGATCGTGTTAGAATGACGAATTTATAAAAAATATCAGATTTGGGGCCCAGATATAACGCGTTGCATACGTGGGACCAGTTTGTCTCTAGCTTAAACATTAAGAAAAAATGCATATGGGCATATTGGACCAGGTAAGGACATGAATGACGTACGTATGTAAAAATAAAACAACATCAAAACTATAGAATAAAATTTGTATTCCGTCATCAATACACGAATAGAGACCGGTTCAATACATTAATAGTGGTTGTTTAATAAAATAGAAACTATTTACTATATTAATTATTATTGAAATAACGCTCAAAAATACATTGGCTTAACATCGGATAAACTATTCAATTAATACATCTCATTCATTAACATTCGATATTTGCCGATAAGAATGTTCTAATCTAGTTAAAACTATATTTATTTATAATATTATATACTATGTGTAACACGATTTCTTACAGCAAACTCCCCAACGTCCTGGAATATTGAAAAATTTAAAGTTTAGAATCTCAAAACACAATATTTCTATAGATTAGGGATTAGATTAAACACAACAGAAACAATGATCATAATCTTCCAGCCCTTATCTCTATCACTAACTCCCACCTCTTTCATATCGCTCCTCACAATCCATCCATCTTTTCTTCGGCCTTCCTCTCTCACTCCATATTTATATTCTTAACTCTTCTAGTTACATGCGTTTCATCCCCCCTCTTCACATGACCATACCAAGACAAGCAATTCCCTTTTAATTTTTCCGTCATTGGCGCCACTTTTAAACTACCTCTAATGTACTCATTTCTCACTTTATCCATTCTCGTTACTCCACACATCATCTCAACAGAAACAATAAAGGTGAGTAATTTACTATTTTTTTTTTGTTCTAGCAGAAAAATGTAAGGATACTACCACATTTGTATTCATTTATAAAAATCATCATATCATTTTGGAGCTCTTGTGTTTATTTTTTTTCTTCCCAGTCTACCGTCATTTGACTCATTCTCTTTTCATTCATATCGTTCTTCAAAAAACTAAATCCGAGTTTTTTTGTCCTCCTTCTCCCTCTCCATTCGTCCACATTTACATTTATAGCTATAACTTTACTTATCGGAAAAATACATAGAATATTCACTGCTCTATAGTACAACAAAAATGTATTACTTATTTCTATTGCAATATGGTAGACCACGCAACAATTTTGCTTCCAACCTTCTGATTCTTAGATTTTCCTCTACGCTTACTCCCTTTTTTATCTACATCATTCATACTAGAAAATCGTGCAAATTTATCATCCTCATTCCTCAGATTCAAATAATTAGACTTCCTCTTAAACACTCATTTATTATTCTTTCCATTCGCGTACTACTCACACATCTGTCTCTCACCAATCATACTTTCAAACATTCTTTCAAGGATCTTAATTACAAATTACTAATCTATTGTGAAATAATAATTCGATTAATATAAATAATAGTGTTACCTTGTACCTAGCACCAGTATTATTTGGTCATGCCCTGTTTCGCTCGCCTCTCCCACTCCGCCCTCATCTGCAGAATCCCTTTAAACTGGGGAGACGCATCGGCTTCCCCCGAAGGCTCCTTCTCTTTCCCTCCTTCATCCTTCTCCAAATCTCCGTCCTTGTCTATCACAGCACTTTCTTTCCTATCCTTATCGACCGACAATCTGAACTTATCATCATTCTTCTGCCACGGCCTTTTCGTCAAAGTGTCGGCTTTATAAGCCATTGCTTCGCTCTTTGCTATGTTTTTAATGTCCTCTCTGTCATTTGATGGGTCAGGGAACGTTCTATTTCTAAGTCTTTTTTCTGGAGTTGAGTCTGATACTTCTTTTTTGTATTTGTTAACTTCGCTCCTGTAAACGGGAGCGCTGTCTCTCTTAGGGTTTGAAGATACGTTGTTTATGCTAACGCTGTTAATGCTAACGCTTCTCTGATAATGTGGAGCTCCGAACTGACTCACACGGGCAGCAATGTCAACCAATCTTTTCTCCTCTTCCTTTATAACATCTTCGTTTTCTTTGTCACTGTCCCTAGATTTTATGGAAGCGTTAAACTCGTTTTTTAGAATCTTACTTCTTGTAGGTGGTACTTCGCTTTCATCTTTTTCTTTGTTACTGTTGATCGCGGCTATTTCTTGGGCAATGCTGTCGGCTTCAGAATCTTTCAGTTTTAAAGATCTTCTTGCGAATACTTTCATCAGTTCTGGTTCGTCATCGTTTTTCTTGTCACCTCGCAGCTCTTTGGAAAGGATGCCAGGTTTCTTACGATAAACGACCGTTTCATCATGTCTGTCAGGAGTTTTGATGTCATTGCTGTCCGTGCTCTGAATGGAACTCTTACTTCCGAAGCTCGAATGGGATTTCTGATCAATGGATATGTTGTCGTAGATTCTCTCCGTGCTACCATCGGTACTCATGGAATTTGTACGTGGCTTCTCTGGTCTATCCTGTAGTTCCACACTCATTGCTTTTCTTTTGAAGAATGCTTTGGGCGTGGAAGGACTCTGTGGTATAATAGGAATGACAGACTTCCTTCCGCTAAGTGGGGAGTTCTTGTCCTCTGTTTGAGTATTCTCAATAATATTCTCAACGAATTTGTTGCTCTTGATAGATTCCCTTCTTACAGGGATATTCTGTGTCTTAGTTTCAGTGATTTGGAAACATTCTAGGTCTTGTTCCTTCTCTACTTGTGGACTATCAAGTTTCTTTGGCGTGACGTTAGCTGTCAAAACAATGTTTGTAGCAGGTTTAGCATCGACTTTGTTTAACTGAATGTTTAGAAACTCTGGAACTCCAGGTTTGGATCCAGATTTCTGTAATTTCTCATCACTTTTATTAACTTTTAGTGCTTCAACTGTTTTGACTGGGGTTTGTTCTTTATTAATATGTGTAACTGATATAAAACTTTCAGTTTCTGGTTTTAATTCCCTTTGCGCATTATGTTTGGCACTTAAAGCACTCTCGACAGAAATAGTTTTCCGTCTATCTTCTATGGGCTTCTCTGGGCTACTCTTAATGCTATCTAAAGAACTAGACTTGAGTATTGGGGCAATAATGGGCTTAGGCGAACTAATAATATCATCAATTTTAGCCTCTATCTGAGAGATATCGCTATCGCGTTTATTTTCCATCGTAATTTGAATGCTATTGGTGAAGAGTTTTCTGTCTTCGTTAGCATCAGCTTTGAGGCTATCCAAGTAACTGCTATCGGTACTCGGCAAGCTATCGTAGTTGGCTTCGGCACTGCCGTGCATCAAACCGTAGTTTCTGGCTGAAATTCTTTTGGAGAAGTCGTTTCGTTCGCTCAGGTTCCTCCTGTAGTTGACTTCCCAGCTTTCTAGTAACGGTTCGGAAATGCCGACGATGGCCGGCAGACTAGGCATCTGGTTCTCTTGGGAGCTGATGGACGTCGTCTCTGACGCGTATCTGAAGCTGTGTGACTTGCCGATGCTGCTGCGAGTCTCCACGTACTCGTCTCCCAGAGACCTCATCGCAGAGGTCACGTAAGACTCCTCAGTTTTAGAAGCGTGGCGGGCTGATTCACGTTTGCATTCGATCAATTTCTCAGTAAAATCGGAAACGTGCTCAGACGACCGGTGTTTGATGTTGTCGGAACTCTGATGCCTAATCGTCTTGGGGGGTGAAGTCGACGCCAACATGCTCTGGTTGAAGTAGGGGATGTTCTTCGGCATGCTACCACTTGTGAATATGTTATAATCGTTATGAACAGTTTTGATGCGCATGGCTCTGATGGGAGGCTCGTCATCCGAGATCGCTGGAGACTCTTCCTGTGCTCTATTCAACAGCTCATTACTAATAAATGCTTTCGAGGAAAATGGATCAACCAGCCTTTGGACTGACGCTGGTCTTTTGGTCTTATCAAGGTGCAGGTTGAAGGATTCCCTCTTATCTTCAATTGCCTCTTTGGAAGAAGTCCGCTTTGTCCTTTCAATCTTTTCACAGAATTCTTCGCGTCTACTGTAGCGACTTTTCATTTCTTGGTTCAACATTTTGTCGGTTTCTTCAGCGATTTTGAGATCAGTTATATTGTATTCGACGCCGGGGACTTTGGCAGCGCTGTAAACATCTTTGTACGCGCTGTCTTGGACATAAGCGCCCTTGTTGTCCAACCTTTTGTGCTGTTGGTTGGCAAAAGCTTTCTGTCCTGCGGATTTGTGGGTTCTCTCTGCAGGTACCGGCTTATACCCTTGTCCTTCATGAAAGTTTCTCTCTGTATCAACAGGTTTATACTGTGCCGCAGATTTCTCAGTTTTGGACTTTTTAATCTCTTGCTGACCATCTCCATCCGTCTGATCCTTTTTGGACTTCTTCCCGCTCTTTCTCAGAAGAAGTCTACTGAAGAACGACTCCTCCTTCTTTGACGACTTTATCGCTTCATTCTCTGACTTCTTGTCTGACTTAGATTTCTTCTCGAGGCAAGATTCATCGGCTTTTTTATCCATGCGGTACTTAGTCATCCTCTCTTCTGAGTGGTAAGTTTGGATGGTCTCCTCGTGGGTTCTTGATGAGCTCTCTCTTAGGGCCTGCCCTTGAGAGCTTGACTGGCTTCTCTTGATCGAGGACCTTGGGGTGTTGGACTCTGCTATGCTAAGCTTTGCAGGAGACTGGCCTACGAGATGGCCAAGAGCCAACCCAGGAGGTAAAGACGAGGATTTTAGCTTAGTATCGCTCGGTGTCTCCAGGACTCTTGTGAGTTCCCTGTTCACATGCTGCTGGTGTTCCTTAACGATCATATGATGCTTCGTAGTGGTCGATGAAGAGAATGATTCTAAAACGAGAAGGTTTGAAAGTCAGACATCATCAAAGAAAAGGTCAATTTAGCTGATTGTAATAAGGTGTATAATTGTATGCTCACCAGTAACCGCTTCTGAATGTTTGTGGCTGACTTCAGGAGTGGTGCTTCGTATCATTTCTTCGTTGAGTTCGGGCGTTATCGGCAAGGCTGATGCGGCAATCTGGAATATTGTGGATGCCATAGTTATTATTTGATCAGATTCTAAATATGGAAACAAAGACATTGTGAGTGATTTGATGACTTTGTCATAGAAAACCAAAGAACCCACTTAGCTGAAAGCTTTGTTAGATGAGAACAAAGAAGCGTGTTTTAAAAATACAATGAAAGCATGAAGTAAGCAATAGAAAACAACAGAGGAGAGCAATGAAAAGTTTTAATGTCGCTGGAAAAATAATTTTGATAAAATGTTTAGGGGAGATGATCAATTCCCGGAAGATGTTAAAACAACAAATCTGTGGGGTGGTTTTTCTAAAGAAAGCTAGTGATTTGATCATTTTGTGAAAGATGAAATAATATTATTTACATAGTAAAAATATGTTTTAGTAATCCATGCCCAAATACTGGATACGGTTGTTGAAATTAAGCTTTAACAAGATTTTAGTGACATCTTGAATGTTGTTAGGCTGATAAGCTTGACATTTTTCATTTCTGTTTCAGTCTGATGCCTGGTTGGCTTTAAACGAAGCAACTCAACGATAAACAGTACGAGAGCGACTTTTATCCTAATTGTATTGCGATAAAATAAAACCTTGTTATAAGTGTTTTTAATGTTATTTAATGTTTTAGATGGCACCACAACATAGTTTGTATGTTCTTTTTTTATCTATGGATAGGCAAGCGTTTGACCACTATCTCATCTGATGGTAAGCGATGATGTGGTTGAAGATGCAGCACGCTTGCCTAGAAGCCTAGACCTTTTCACTCTTGACTTAAACACTCAAAGGTTGTAGCTATCAGGCTACAAACACCTAACTATCTATCTTCTCCATGTTTCAGACGTCTCAACAAACTTACTAAGCGCCACCTACCTTCAGTCACAGCAAGCTACAGTCTACACAAAGCAAAGCAAAGCGACAGGACAGACGACACCTACTTTAAAGTTCAATACTAACTGGGTTGTTTTTCTTGCGGCGAGGCGCGCCGTGCGTGCGGCGCGGTCGGACGGCCATCTTGTGCTTCGCGGCCGAGTGCGACAGTGGCGCCACGCCCGAAGGTGGCTCAGATGTGTCTGGAATTTTTGAGAAGGATGTTATGCGTTTTTGAGTAAGTATATAGCATTGTTGTTTTGGAATTCCTGGTGTTTTATTATAAAGATACATGACAATGTGACTTTAATATAGACGTACACATATCTCGTTTCAGACAGACATGATGACTGAGAATTTGTGATCGTAGCTGAACCAATAGATTTCCCGTTTACAGGAATTACGGTGTTACCTGGTTTGGTGCCAGCAGATATCTACAGCTTAGCTTCCCATGGATGGGAGAGACTAAGTCAAATAAGCTGAATTAAGAATGGATATTACAAATCTTGAGACCGGTAAAGAAACAATTCCGATGAAAATCCTAGCGCTAGCATACTCATACTAGAGGTCACATACCCGAAATTACTCATTTTTACAGATGAAAATTATTTACATAAGTATAAATGAATATTATCTACTTGTCATCACCTTCATGATACCTCTAAGAACGAGAATCCTAAATTGATAATATTTTTGTGTATCCTCTAACAAGCTACGTATTACAATAATACTCACTGTAGAAATCAAACTGGTCGCTCCTGGAGTGGTCATGCGAGTGGTGGTGGCCGCTGCTGCTGTCCTCGTCCATCTCCGAGGAGCCCACGCTGAGGAGGGAGCCATCGCTGCAGGAGGATTGCGATATGCCTGCATGGTGCCGCTGGAAAGAGAGATAAGGAGGACGTTAGTATGAGGAGATATTGTTGAAGGAACGTTGGTAATTTTTATGGTGAAGAGCCAGACGGTTTGCCTGTAAGTAGTTGGTTGCAATATCAGAGCCATAGCAACTGTTGCTATTTTAGACAACGCTAGAATGTTGGAACCAGATAGACTCAAACAGGAACATTGAATCTGCTTAAAGGGCTTGTACAAGGATCGGAGGCGGCTTGAACTAAAATCCTTGTTGGAGGAAACATCGAATTTTACTCAACAAGACTTTTTCGTTGTTGGGTTAGAAGGACACTTGAATATAATTTCCTTAGCTATTGTTTTTTTCTCAAATGGAAACAGAATAGGTATCTATTAAATAAAAATAAAACTAATAAAATAAATATGTACAAGCGGTACAAAAATCGAGAGGGTAAGAACTTATGGCACATCAAAAAAATATTTTAACACTGGTAATACGTTCGTTGCAAGAGCAATGCAATTTTTTTGGCAAAAAGCCTCTGGTCACTTGAAGAGCCGACTTGCTGATATCATGAAAAACTCGGTGAGCACTCGGAGCTCATGGCCCTAGTGCTTCAACCCCAAACGGCTAAACTTTAGCTCTTAAGTTACGCAAGTTTAAAAAAAGACTTACCTACTTGAAAATCTTTCTCTAACATTTTTAAGAATCGGTTGTTCCTACTACAAAAGAATTAAATACTGTTTTGATAGGCCGATGTAAGCTGTCACGTCCTTCGAGGATAATATCAATATCAGGAAATGCCTGATACGTATTTAAATTCGATAACTTATCAGCAGAAAGTTTAGGTAGGTAGATACTTTCATTCGACGATTATGCATCTGGTTTTTAGCAATAATATTGATTAATTGCAAGGTCACACTTTTTTTGAAACCTATTATTTATTTATTGAGTTGGTGCTGAAGTCCATTTATTTATTTACTTTCAGTACCTATTTACAAATATATCAAATGCTTTTCTGGTTAAGGTGGAAGTGCCAGGGTAGCCCGCGAAATTCAAATATTTTTGTTTTTTTTTTGCAATTTGCCGGTTATTTATTTATTTATTATATACTTTATAAGTTCATGAAGCCCTATTGAATGACTTTTTCATGAAATAACCATTCAATAGGGCTTCATGAACTTAGAGGGCTATATTGATGATTTAAATGGTTATAATTCTTAAGACAAATACGCGTTACGGTCGCAAATCGTATTTTGTTCAACAAACACTTCACACTGACCGGCAAATTGCAAAAAAACATAAAATATTTGAATTTCGCGGGCTACCCTGGCGCTTCCATCTTAAGCAACTTAAAGTGTTACAAACACACGTTTTGCGAACTATCTATAAAATTTTAAAGACTTTGAAAAATGTTTATAATTCCCAGCTTTATTTCAGAAGTGGACTCAATCCACTTCTAAAATATTGAACGAGCTGAAAACTAACACCGTGCTCAAGCGGAATATTTGTCCACCACTATGTGCCCAATCACAGATTCAGCGAATTACTAATGCTACATAACATAATCACAGTACTGATCCAAATAACGGCCAATTTTCCACCATACACTTTAGAAATCGAGCTATCAGTACAGATAATCTTATTGAAATAAATCACAAGCCGGATGCACGCTGCATTAGCATGTTAAACTATTCAAGCTGGTCCACCACACGTAATGTTACCGACTGTTTCATAAAACACTAATTATAAATATTATATGGCTTTATTTGGTTTATCGAAAGATTAATGGCCGAGATTAGAAGTGAAGGAAATGGTTCAAATCAAAAGTTGTTACAGTTTCA
Organism: Lacanobia oleracea; assembly: GCA_950371165.1. Lineage (NCBI taxonomy): Eukaryota > Metazoa > Arthropoda > Insecta > Lepidoptera > Noctuidae > Lacanobia > Lacanobia oleracea. The sequence continues at coordinate 2,115,374 of OX493386.1, read as the reverse complement.
TTGCTGAAGTGCAGCAGAAGGAAGTGTGAGACTCTTACTGACTAAAACCCATCCGTGTTCCTCCTAGTGCCCTTTGCGTTCCAGAGTACGGTGCCTCTTTCGAACAGATTCCGCAGCCCCAGCAGGCACTGGCCCTAGCGGGCCCCGTCTTTTATGCTGGCAGCTCTTTGAGGCGCGCGTGGAACACAGCGCGCCGTCGACCCGGGCCTGGTTCTGATCAGACGGCAAGCCACCCAATGCTCGCCGTACACAGGCCCGCGCCTACGGTGGCCGGAAATCGCCCTGCGACTCCCGACGCCCGGGGCGTCTTCTTCTGTTGCGGCGGCTGGAGCGTGAGGTTTCCCTCTCTCTCACTCGTTTGGCTACCTCTTTTGCTAAATTATGAAAATCCTGCCATACTATTTCCAATCACTGCAACTCCTGAGCGTCAGAATCAATAATGGCACCCACCATAAAAGTGCCGAGTCTTTTACACTTGCCTAGTCCCGGATACCCTGTTCAGCTGACTTGTATCCCCGTAAATAAATTAATCAGAAAATAACAGTGGAGAACAAAGATTCTTCTGTAAAATAAGTTTGTTTGAACTGTTTTGGATGGAAAATCATTGAATGACTTCTTCCAGGACCGCGGTGACTGTTTCGAACAAATTCTGCAAGACTGTTTTAGACCTGCGTCACTACGATCAATCTTCGAGTCATCTGCAGTTATCATCAAGAGATCACTTCACTTTAATCAGCCTATCACCCATCGCAGTAACTATGATGCTATAGGCGTGATCATCACTTAGATCAGTACATAGATTAGAACTAGGGATTCTGACGGAAGCATTACCTACCTAACAGTCTCACAGTTTTTTGTGGATCGTATTTTTTAGTGACTATATTGAGTTCAGTCTTACGACTAAGGAAAGAATAAAAATACTGACGGATTGTTTGAGGAATTATTTAGAGGAATTAGGAGTGAATTTTCGACAGGGTATCATGGAAGAAGAAAACATGTTGCGCCAACTGTAAGTAACATGAGATAAGGGTTGGAAGGAAGATGATGATCACGTCTTCAGTCTATAACAATTAGGCATTTCTTGATATGAATCCAAGAATGATATTCCTTGCCAGGTTTGAGAAATTGGTTCGAAAGAGCCACGAACGCAAAGGGCATCAGGAGGAAGGGCATTAGCAGTCTGACACTCCTATAGCTCCCGCTCAGATCGGAAATTGAGATTTGGTGATTAACCATCCTTAAAAAAAAGAATTACGTTCCTGTGATAGGCAATATTTAAAACATATTAACCTTAATGTTGGCACTAATAGTCCTTCTCCTCGGGGGTCTCTTCACCGACACTTCCTCCGCTTTAGTGATGTACAACATCATCTTCACTATCGATATCACCAACGTTTTCGATACGCTCACTTATCGATACTCACACATCACTTTGTATGTCTTCATTTGTTAAACACACTCCTTATTAATTATTTACAGTTAACACATTATGATTAACACTTTTTATGATGACAATTATTATTACACTCTGAAAATTATGTCATTGTTTAGTATGAATTGTGTTTTTGTTGTTGTTCTTTTTGTGAGATTTTGGGCTCTTGAGTGCGATCTATTTTTATACCTACGTTATGAAATTGTAAACGGTTATATTTGTAAACTATTATGCTTTTGCAGTCTTAACGTATTAAGTATATTGAATTTTGAGGTCGGTGGTATTAGATGGAAAATACTTTACACGAAAATTGTAACACAAAAACAACTCGTATGAACGTAGTTAATAAGATTTTATAAACTTTTTACTTGGTAAAAAAATACTAAGAAACACCGTTATTTTTCTCTATCGTGTCAAAAAAATGGCAACCAAGTAATGTCATTTTTTACAAAAAAAAACAAACTAAATTTTATAACCAAAAATAAAAATGGCGGATGATTTGAGAAAATGAAACCTACCTCTTCTGTCACAGTCTCCATCGACAGATCTGTATAGAAAGTACATACAGTGCAGTAGTTCAATATCGCTGTTATCAGATATTCATAACACCATATCTTATCTCGGACAATCGATGTGTTATGATCATGGCAGTTAGTGTCATTTTGGGATATCTGCGACTTATCTGCTGATAGTAATGATATGTTTTGTATCAATTTCGTTTTCGATAGGCAAATTGTTGATACTTTACACGCGATTAAACTGGTTAATTGTGAATATTATTATTCAAAGAAATGAGATCGACAGTTTTCGAATTCAAGCTAGAGCTGTCGCTCTAGAGTGTCCTAATTCAAGCTAGCAAATTTTCGCACGAGCACAACAGGCTTAAAAGATCACTTTAGTAGAATCATAATGATAACTAATCCAGTAAGATGCTGGTAGGGATCTTGACCGTACTTCTGGGATTGTCGTGATAGCCGTGGTATACCTCTCCATTCCTCTAGCACCTCAGAATATGTTGCCCCCTTGGCGCTACGTCACTTTGTGCTAGCGACCGTTTTCGGGGGGCCCATTTATTGAGTGTGCTAGTCACCCCCTGCCATTTTAAAGCAGATTTAATTGTCAGTGGTCAGGCAGGGGCCAATAGTTCTTCCATAGTAAACGGTTATCAGTCCACTAAACCACCCATAGCGTTTCATGTTTTGTTTCCATATTCTACAATACGGGCTATTGTGGGCTCCAACCGGGTATTGTCCTTGGGTATACTATCACAGTGCATACAGGGATAATCGTCGGTTGGTGTCCCATTCCATTTGAAATGACTAACGGGGCCTCTGCGAGTTGGCTTCGGCCCCTCGTACCTATACTTTTATCAGCACCTCAGGCTACCCAAAACTGACAAATTTTCACAATTAATCTTGCTTTAGGGATAAAAATAAAATTTGATAGATAGTTGTCAAATTAACATTATAAATCTGACTCCAGTCTTGCCATGAAGTGCGTGTTACCCAGTTAATGGTTGTGGAGGTCTGGTAGGCAGCCGCTCCTTGTAAAATACTGGTATTCAGCTAAATCCGGTTTGACTGGAAGCCGACCCCAATATAGTTGGGAAAAGTCTAGGCAGATGATGATGGTACAATAAATAGTATTTATATTCTTTTCTCACATACCAGTGTCTCAACACGAAAGTCTATGATCAGTGCGTGTTGCCAGTGATGACATATGGAACTGAAACTCACAATGGGCCTCATCAGAACGCTCAAAGGGCAATAGAGAGGGCAATGCTTGGAATTTCCTTGCATGAACGAATCGGAATGATATATGATATCCGCAAAAGATTCAAGGTTTGGTAACCTTGAATCTTTTCCACTTTAGTTTGGCGAAGCCGAAGGATCGCCAAACTAAAGTGGCAGTGGGCAGGGCACGTTGCTCGCAGAACAGATGGCCGATGAGGCCGAAAAGTTCTGGAGTGGTGACCGCGTACCGGAAGACACAACGTTGGAAGGCCTCCCACAAGGTGGACCGATGACTAGGTGAAGGTCGCGGGTAGCCGATGGATGCGAGACGCGCAGGACCGGTCATTGTGGTGACGCTTGGGGGCGGCCTATGTCCAGCAGTGGACGTCTTTCAGCTGATATTGCGATAATGATATTCTTTTCTATTCTAGCAAGTACCTAGGTACTTTCCTTTCGAACTCCAGAACTAGCCGTTAGCTCAATATTTTATCGTCATTACCGATGAAACTGATAAAAAAGTGAAGTGCATGCGCACACAATGATAAGAGGGTATCGCACGTAAAACAGATATCAATGCCAATGTCGCTTACCGACCGGCTGATATGAATATTACAATTTTTGGATTATGAGGTCCTTGGACTTAAGTATGACCTTGCAACTTAATTTAGAGAGCACGTATTATTTTGTAAAAATTTCTTTGAATTTATCGGCTATTGGGTCAATTTGTTATTTATGAAGAAATAATCTTGGTAAACAGAAGCAGTTATTACCTATATCCTATGAACATTGACTCATCAACACACCGAGGATCTTCTTTTAGGAAAACTAATACCAAATTGTCCACACACAACACACACTCACATTCATACATAAACACTTAAATACAACACACCTCAACCATACACTAACGGCATACCTTCATTTCTTTTGATTTGTAAAAGTATTTTATTATTAAATATTTTGTTATTTTTAATTTTGCGATGTTTAGTAGTTGTCGAGCTGTAAAAAAAAAAAAACTGGCTTGTAACATTGTTGCGGAGGGACACTGATCTTCTAAGATACAGGTATACACCTAGTTTAAAGCCTATCAACGTATGATACCATTGTAATAGTTATTTAGGCTTTAGTTCAATAATGATTTATTTATTTATTTATATTAGCAGGTATATAGGATTATAAAATACGGTATGACGTCTTAAAATTTATATGACTTCGGTGTGGGAGGGAGACGGAGCTATACAAGACACATAGCACTATCCCATTTTCACAACGTAATCATGATGGCATTGGCACGTCATGGTAAGGCCCTAATCAAAATACTTAAGCTACTTTTACTTGACACTGTATGATTGAAGATTTCTATCCTAACGGACCATTTCCCTGGAACTCGGAAAACTGCAGTAGAGTTCAATATAATTCCATTAGGCCTATCCAAATGTCCTTACTTTGGTATTGTTCGTCGGTTCTTTGAGCTCCTCAAAGTTCTGAGTTGAGCTGCAAGATAACTGACAAATGCTTGCACAGTCTGGACAGGTCCACTCCAACCTGCGTGATGCTTTCCTCAAAAGGCCACCTCAGACGTTAACTACATGGTTTTCATAATATGATATTGACGACTGTACGGAATTCAAAAGAGACTTTAACCTCTGAGTTTGTTTTGGTGTTTCTTCTCAGGGTAGTCAGCTAAGAAAGACCGGCCTTATCTAGATTAATATGACAAAAAGATATTAACAAAAATAAATATAAACATTTCATGCATAAATTTAAAAAATACACTTATTTTTAAAAGTCATCCATGTTCTACTTAACACGATATCAACGAACGTGATCGGAGACAGATAGCCCATTTCCTTAAATACGTAATACAACTAATTTAATTATCAACATCGCGAAATGGCTAAACAAAAATAGAGATAATTTTATCGACCTTTTACGACACGTGCATACGAAAATAAACGGATTATTTAGCTCACACAATAATAAAGTTAAATGGAATCTACTAGGTATACTACCTAGTATATTCTATGCCATAAATGCGACATTTTGGATAGATGATGTTTGTAAATCAATCACGCTTGAACGGCTTAACGAATCTGGATGATATTTAGCACAGAGATAGATTATGGTCTGGTGGTAAAGTTGCAGTGGGCAGGGCACATTGGTCGCAGAACAGATGGTCGATGGGGCTGAAAAGTTCTGGAGTGGCGACTGCGTACTGGAAGACGCAGCGTTGGAAGGCCTCCCACAAGCCGACCTGGTGAAGGTTGCGGGTAGCCGATGGGTGCGAGACGCGCAGTCGGTCGTTGTCGCGACTTGGGGGAGGCCTATGTCCAGCAGTGGACGTCTTTCGGCGAATATGATGATGATGATGATAAGATTATGGTCTGGAATAACACATTGGATACTTTTTGTCGACGGAGTGTGTTCCCTTGGGAATATTCCCGATATTGACGCAGCCAAAGCCGCTGGAAGAAGTTAGCAAAAGATAATTTTATCAACATTTAACTATATTACTAGCGTATAGTAATACCTCAGTGTTTATAAACCATATAATATGTACAAGTACAAATCAAAATAAAAGCCTTACTTAGCTAATTAAATGACACAACAGTAATTACGTTAAAAGGAATTATTCATAATTGAATTAGGTATGAATTACTTTTGTCTAAAAAGGTTGTGTAAAAAGGTTCCATTGTATGTCATTGAAACTGTGTTTTAGAGGTTAATTTGTGTACACTTTAGGCCGAATTAATGTGCGTATCACTTTTTCGTACAGAATTATTTCAATAGTATACAAATAATTAAGTACTGCAATTTTCCTCATCATCACACATTTTGTTTTAATGGAAAAACTACTCCAACATCATGAACTGCGCAGATTTAATAAAAATAGTGTTCCCCTTTACACCCCACACACACACTCATATCAGCCGAAAGACGTCCACTTCTAGACATAAGCCTCCCCCAAATTTAGGGTGTGTTACCGCAATCGCCACGCTTCGCAAAGGTTGAATTTCCGAAAAAACTTTCTTAGAGTCCACCTACATCATTAAAGAAAGCCTTGTTCAGAATCTCATTTAGACTATTTATTTGCGTAAAATATGGTACAAAATTATGATCTTAAAGTTAGACGTTCCACATGTTCGTTCATGATGCTATGCTAGTCCCAGTAGCTTCCCTTCTACATGTATTTTTATTGGTGTATTTATTACCAACAAAACATTTTCGATTGTTGCCGTTTTCATGTTTATGGTATCTACCTAATCTATACTTCATACTAATATTATATCTCTGGATCTTCTGAACCGATTTTAAATTATTTTACCAATAGAAAGCCATGTTATTAGTTGATGTCATAGGCTATATACGAGTATCAACAAAGTGAGCACGGGTCAGCTAGTTTTTATTGGTGCTTAAATCGTATGCGTTTGCACGTGAATCCAACTCTAGACATGTCAGACAATATTAATAACCTGCACATGAACGAAGCCATGTGCCGATTTCGACCACAGGCGCAGGCGCAGCGAAAGTCCCGCGTGGCGCATTGTGTGTGATGAACTGTGGTGTTCAGACAGTGCGGACTGCGGGTGGTTGCAACCTTGCAACACTATGCGCGCTGACGCAACCCACCGAACCTCTGCGAAAACTACGTTAAAATAGATAACCCATACTAACATTGTTAATTCGAAAGTAACTTTGTTTGGCTATCTGTTTATTACCTATTAACTTACATTACGTCTTAACAGCTCATCGGATTTGGATACGACTTAGCAAACGGGTAGATCAGGTGACTATTTTGGAATGTGTTCCCTTGACACAATTTTTGGCCTTTACGCGATCGAAGCCTAGAAGCTAGTTTTACTAAATTATTAATTAAATCTTTAACATTGTACTACAATTATGCGATTTATTCCATTTCGTCCTGATTTCAATTCATGGTATTTCAGGGAACTGTGGGAAAATGTGTTTTTATGTCAGCTGACGCCTTCGACGTATTTTGGATTGTTCAGGGAAACACTGAAAACTCCTCACAATTCCAGACGAATAAACTACTCTCTTTGCTAGTTTTAAGAAGATAGACAAAATAGGTACGCTACGTTAGCTTCGCTGACGTAACATATGCTCAACCAGTATCTCTACCGTATCGCATGACAGCAAACATTACTATCGATAGTAAACAAATCGATCGAAATGACATAGGAGAACATAAAATATGATATAGTAGGCAGGTATATAGTTCGTAAATTATAGCGTTAACTGCTGAAAAAAGTCACCTTCTGCGATTGAAATGATCAAGCACGAACTTAGTTACAAAAAGAAAAAGAATTAGTGATTTTAGTGGCTATTGAGTCAAAGGTTTAGAATATACAACATCAAAATGTAGGGATGAATCAACACAAATGTTAAGGAAATTTCGAACTTCGTCAGAACAGCGTAGAAAACAAAAAAAAATGCATTAAATGTTTTTAAATTGTCAAGTAGTTAGTCAGTCAAAAAGATGAAACTAGCACAAGTTCCAAAGACGAACATGCAAGGAACCCCGAGGGTACACTCTCTCTGCTCATAGCTACAACCTGGGAGTCTAAGTCAAGAGTGAAAAGGCTACTTCAAGGTAAGCGTGCTGCATCGTCGACCACATCATCGCTTTCCATCAGGTGAGATAGTGGTCAAAAACGAGACTATCAATATTTTTTTTAATCAACCTATTTGGTCCCACTGTTGGGCAAAGGTCTACTCTATAGCCTTCCACTCTTCCAAGTCGTCACGCCAGGGTTTCCTAGACCGTCCTCGGCGACGGAGCCCGTCCTCTGTCTCCCACTGCGTAACGACTTTGGTCCATCTATCCTGATCACAGATATAATAAACAAGATCCTGTTACATTACCTAACAAGTAATATATTTTTTCGTGTCATGTAGGTATTATTTATTTTGCGTTCTATAATATAACTTCAAGTTCTTAAAACGTAATAGACAGATGTGTTGCTGGGAAGATTGTTGGCCACTTCTTCTCCACAGCTAAAACACAAGCAAGAGGTGACGGGCTGTCTTTTGTTGAACTTGACGTTCAAAAAGTGCTGGCTCTCAGCCTAATTCGAATAAATGACTTTGTTTTATTTTTTTAATTTTTACATCCTCATTAATAAAATCCATTAATAAAAAAATGAAAATGGAATAAATTGAGATACAGGTGGATAGGAAGCTAGACACAATTTATAAAAAAATCAACTACTCAACATCATAGCCATAAATCACACCAAAACATTACACATCGCACCACAAAAAACGGGTCCCCTCTCATTATTACCTACATTTATGTCACAACACCTAATGGTGCCGCTCTGCCGGTTACCGTGAATTGCCACTGTGTGCCCCGGTGGCCAATGGGAAGCGGAAGAGGGGTGAGCTATCTCATCGAGCCGGATGTCATCTGTCTGCCGCTCGTAATTATGTAGTTTGTGAACAGTGATGTTGAGTTTGAACTTTGAATACAATAATATGTGGGCTATTAAATCTGGTTTATTACCTACAGGTACTTTTAAAAACACTATCTGTCATAGCGTGTGTTTCACTCGAATGTTAGGTGGCGGAAATATTTTCTAGGTATTTGTCATAGGCTCAGGCTGAGAGCAGTGGTAGCCCGGTGATAATGGCTGCGACTTACAAGTTGTAGGTCGTAGGTTCGGACCCAGGTAGGTGCTTTACTTTGTGTAAATTATTTCATCACCACTGCTCTCAAAACGGTAAAGGAAAACATTGTCCTAGAACCAAAAATTCGAAGACATGTGACATCTACTAACCCGCTCTGGGCCCGCGTGGTGGATAATAGCCCACTCCCTCTCACCGGGAGGAGGTCTGTGTCCCAGCAGTGGGAACATTATAGGCTGATTATGCTTATGCTATGCTATGTTATAGGCTCGCGTTTGACCACTATCTCACCTGAAGGTAAGCGATGTGGTCGACGATGTATCACGCTTGCCTAGAAGTACGCTAGTATTGTATTATCTGTGCTAGGTGTAACATATACACTCTTGACTGAAACACCCCCAGTTTGTAGTTATTAGGAAATACAGACACTAGCAGGGAATCCTACTCTTACGCCGTCTCGTTAGGAAAAAAACATAGGTACGGATCACCTTTATTAAAACAAACAAAGTGTTACTCTTCCCTTATTTTTCTTAAGGCCACTTCATCATCATTATCATGAAAGCCAAAAGACGTCCACTGCTGGAGATAAGCCTCCCCCAGAAGGGGAGGTTTGCCATAATCGCCACGCTTGGCAGGCGGGTTGGCGATCGCAGTGTATGGTGTTGAGTTTTACAGAGAACGCTGCTGTCCATTCTCTGGTGAGTCCCTTAGTCGCCTCTTACTTCCTTCTTACAATTATTTTGAATATCGTATAATTAGCCCTAAAAATCAGCTTAAAAAGTTTAGGACATTTAATACCGATATCAATCTTGACGTCAAATCAATAAATAGAAGTACTTCATTGAATTAGTATATCAAATAAAACCTGGATTGTTTCATTACCACTATTATCGATAGCACGCAAATCTATAATTGTTTAACACCTATTTTCAGATAAGCTGGACATATGATTTGTCAAGATACTAGATTTTGTACTTTATCAGCAAGTACTAAAGAACAAAGTAGCTTATCAGTAATTAGTCATGTGCGCATTTGCATACAAAAGTCGTTTAGATAAAACAGGTACATCCGCTGTGCAAATCCCCACAATTAAATGATACGCAGTGTAAATGTTGTGGGAAAAACAAAAATCGCTTTGGTGAAGAATTGCGAAAGTCTATGTGCAAATGGTACATAGAATCGTGGAACCAAACATTTTTTTTTGTGGATGAGAAATCATCAAATAACTCCTCCCGCTCTGCGTGAAGCAGGAGTAAGTGTCAGACTCTTACTGACTAAAACCCATCCGTGTTCCTCCTAGTGCCCTTTGGGTTCCAGGGCTACGGTATCTCTTTCGAACAGATTCCACAGCCCCAGCAGACACTAGCCCTAGCGGGCCCCGTCTTCCGTGCTGACATCTCTTTGAGGCGTGCTGGGATCGCAGCGCGCCGCCGACCCGGGCATTTAAACGCTGCCCTGCACCTACACTAGGAATTTCCTCTATCGTGGGTGCGTTCACAAATATACAAAGTAACATACACAAACAGCGAGACCCGTAACAAGTATCTGTAGGCCATACAATATTTGTTCCGTGCGGGAATCGAACCCGCGACAAGCAGCGCAGAAGCTAATTGCTCAACCACTGCGCCAACCATGTCGTCAAATATTTGGTAGCGACTAACTACGATATAGACAAATTAGATGCAAATGTTTTTTTTTTTTTTAAGTTTTAAATGCGATTGCAAGTAACTCTACCTGCGTGTTGCCACATTCTCACAGCTATTTCATGTATACCGCTTAAATATTTGATAATTCTGCAAAATAAATAGATTGGACCCTAGAAAAGGACATCGGATATTCTGGGAGTAAGTTCTTTCGGAATAATAGCTAGTGGTACAATAAAACGAGCTCCAAAAATGAAGTAGGTATCACAATAATAGCAAAGTGTTCTGGCCAATTGCACTTTTCGTGATGAACGTGAATCGTTTGTACGGAATTTAGAAAAAAAAACAAATTTAAGCGGTTTTCTGCAAGAAAACTAACCTTTTACTACTGAAAAATGCAGAAAAATTTAACAAAGGTTTGTAAAAGAGATACCGACACGTGAAAAGCCACGTTTGCTTGAAGTGTTTAATCGAACAGGGAAATCCTGAAAACAGTAGGTTTACTATCGAAGCTACATAAGTGCGTGTTGCACTCAGTATCAAGTGCTTGAGAGTACTACGAGTACTTATGTATTTATATTTATGTAGGTAAATATATATATAAATACATGTTTATAAACCATGTCAGAGGCCTTTAAGGCGGTCTAGAAACTCTGACAGTGGTGTGTGGGGTCGTTAGACCTTACAGCCCACACGATAAAAAAATTTATGAAGGTATATTTAGATAACAAACAATGCAACTTACTTAAAACGCATCGAAAACTGTCGAGTAATTCTATGAGATTTGGTTTGTTTTCAAACTCGTGAAAACTTTATTTATCATCATCATCGTAACAACCGAAAGACGTCCACTGCTGGACATAGGGCTCCCCCAAGCGTCGCCATAACGACTGATCCGACGCGTCTCGCATCCATCGGCTACCCGCGATCCTCACCAGGTCATCGGTCCACCTTGTGGGAGGCCTTCCAACGCTGCGTCTTCCGTTACGCGGTCGCCACCCCAGAACTTTTCGGCCCCATCGACCATCTGTTCTGCGAGAAATGTGCCCTGCCCACTGCCACTTTAGTTTGGCGGTCCTTCGGGCTATGTCGGTAACCTTGGTCCGACATAGCCCGAAGAACTGGTGGTAGTCATTTCTCATTCGATCACACAAGGAAACTCCAAGCATTACCGTCTCCATTGGCCTTTGAGTGACTTTAAGCCATGAAATGAGGCCCATTAAACTTATTAGCATAATCGTGTTCCGACTGCTGGCTTTTTCTCTATGAGAGGTAAAGGGTTCACTACGATCTAGTGCATGCAGGTTTGCTGTAGTGCGCCTACCTTTTTTTTTAAGGATGGGAAATCGTCAAATGACTCCTCCCACACCAAGCGGAGCGGAAGGGAGTGTCACACTCTTAATGACTCAAACCCATCCGTGTTCCTCCTAGTGCCCTTTGCGTTCCAGGGCTACGGTGACTCTTTCGAACTAATTCCGCAACCCTGGTACATTCCAAAACCCTGGCAGACTACCAGTGTTTGACTCGGCAGTCGGGGCTACTACTACTGGGCTATCACTATCGGCCGTTCATAAAAACCTATTATTAATAATTTGGAGTTAAAAAGATCCCGAACTGGTCTATTGAAGCACTGACCAAGATTTATTCTACTTTATTACTCAAATCTAGTTGCACTAGAAAATAGAATTAAATGGAAAAGGGAGAGGGGCCATAAAATTTAGTAAATTCAGGCTCTAATCGTAAAACTGAAATGATTTTGCAAATGAGGTTTCAACAAGTACACTTACCAAGACCATTATAAGTACAAGAAAATGACCACCAGTGAAAACTTTAACCAGCAGCGGGTCTAAAAGGGCCACTATAGTAGAATCATTTATTAGAATCATAACATTATTCAAACAATAATCTGCAAAAATAATTTTTAACCGACTTCCAAAAAAAGAGGAGGTTTTCAATTCGACAGGTATATTTTTTAGTTGTATGCATGTACACCGATTACTCCGAGGTTTCCCATCCGATTTGTGTGATTCTTTTTTTAGTTCGATGCGGCATACTTGCCATTTGGTCCCGTAAAAATTTGATTCAGTTTGGTTTAGGAGTTATTATTTTATGAGAATTTTTGGTTATTTTAATTTCAGCGTAAATCAAGACGTTGTCCAAGTATCACCACTCATTTTTACAAAAAAATATATCCGACTTCCAAAACCAAAAACACTACAAAGTTTTTTTCATCTTTATCGCTCAAGCATTAGGTTCAAGGTTGATTGGGATAATTTGACAGTAACGGGTAGCGTGATGTGCTTTCTGATTCTGCTATTTTGGCCTTTTTAGACCCGCTGTAGTCAACTTGAAGTAACATAGACAAATTACTGCTTTTCTCCTCAAGATAAACCATCAGAAATAACTAGCATATTGACTTTTAACCGATACTTAGTTTAAAACGCCCACCCGTTATATTATTACTAAACTGTGAAAACAATTGAACCATGGAAAGCGCATAGAAAGCGTTCACAAGAGTTACTCAAGCATAACCAATGTACTATGACCCGTGGAATCTAATCAAATGTAGTATGACACGGTTCAGCGTTAATTTGATGATGTAAGCCCATTTTATGTAGGTCCCTTGATGAAGAAGATATGTACAGATTGAGGGTTTTAAATAAATCAGTGGTCATTTGTAGGAGAATTTATCTGCTTTGCCTTTTCTTAACTACGGCCTGCTGGGACCAGTGCCTGCTGGGGCTGCGGACTTCGTTTGAAAGAGGCACCGTACCCTGGAACGCAAAGGGCACTAGGAGGAACACGGATGGGTTTTAGTCAGTAAGAGTCTGACACTCCCTTCTGCTTTACCCAAAGCAGGAGGAGTCATTTGATGATTTCACATACTAAAAAAAAAGAGTGGTCGACTTTTAGTCTAACCCACATATATCTGTGGTCTAACCGGATAGACCTGAATACCAGTATTTTACGTGAAACGACTGCGTATCTGACCTTCACAACCCAGATACTGGGTAAGACGTTACCTTTATTACGACCGACCAGTGGTCAGCATTAAGAGGAAACTGTGATAGTTCGAGGTTTGGTTCTCGCCTGTTTTCTCCTCTAATATTGGAATGATTTAAGAGACATTTCAAAAATTGAATAAAGAAGGATGTATACTGTGTCCTTGTGTTATCTTTTTTCGATTAAAAGTTGCCAAATTTGTACACCAGGGCTCTGTTGACAGCGATTTATCGGACAGTTTTGAACATTTTTTGAGGGTTCTAGTGCTATAAATTATCAAAAAGGAAAACATAGAGACACAGTATATATCCTTCTTATGGGAGTTATTATTCAAAAAATTGTGGTTCAAAAACCATAAGTTTCCAATTAAAAGAAACCAATAGAAATAATCAATTGTTTCATAAGAAAAAGCCCTTGAATCAATCAGAAGTATGGCACTAATCCGTTATCGCGGATATACAGGAAACAGTAAGAAACAGTTTCCTTTCGCAGTAAAAACAGTATTATTTGTTAACCGGAACATTCATTGAACTACGCAATTACGAGTACTATGAAAAACTGTTTAGATTGATAGTTGGTAGTTCGAAATGATTGTTTGATTCAGTTTATTTACGAAAATTTGCATGTACCATAATTGTTTTGAAAAAAAATAAAAAAAACGTTTTACAATAAAATAAAACTAGCTTCCAAAAACAAAACACTACAAAGTCTAAAATAACCTTAATTACTGAAATCAGTGTTTTTTGTTTTGTACTTTGTAGTGTTTTGTTTTTGGAAGTTGGTTATAATATAACCAACATCCAAAAACAAAAAAAAAAAAATTAAATTAAATCTTTTTATAAAAAGTATTATTTTTTTGTAAAAACATTTAATTTGTCGCATTTGTGGTGGTACCTACTTGGACTACGTCTACGTCTACGCAGAAATTGAAGTAAGCAAAGCTACTTTATCTAGAAACGGAATAGCTACCTTATTGACCCTATATTGAAATTAATTTGGTAATTAACCGAAAAACGTGCCAAACAGACATACTTTCGTAATACCACGATTACCGGTATCAGATTAGATAATGCATAAATCAATTAGTGAGATCTTACGCTAATATTAGCTAAGTAAATAATACTTCACGTATTAACACAATTTAAATAATTTTCTACTAACTTTAAAGGCGAAGATGGTAAGACAAGCTCGACTTCTACCGAAAAGTCTGGCCCAAACTAGCAAACCATAGAATTGCGTGGAAACGAGAGAGCCTTTGCTCGCCAGTGGAACAAAATAGGCTGGATAGATATCTATCTTATAATTGTTTCCAGGGTTTCATCTATCTCTATTCCAAAATAAATAATCATCGGTTCAGCGATTTAGGCTTAAAAGTCTTTTTTAGGGTTCCCAAAGGTTAACCAACGGAACCCTATTACTAAGCCTCCGCTGTCCGTCCATCCGTCTGTCTGCAAGCGGACTGTATCTCGAGAACCGTAAAAGGTAGACAGTTGAATTTTTTATTGCCGCTATAACAAAAATAAAAATTGAAGTTTATGGTACGAAACCCTTCGTGTGCGAGTCTGACTCACACTTGGCCGGTTTTTTTAAATTTGTGATGGGTTTCCTCTTGACTCTAATCTTGGTCAGAGACAAAGTGTTACAACTTTACAAACAAACTCGCATTTGCATTTATTATTTAGGGTAGGATTCACTAACTTAATTAATTGTCTCGAAGCATGGATCCGATTACCAAACCGGACTAATAGAAACCTACAGTATTGCTGATGTCATAGGCCATTTTAAATCCTGAAAATACGTGCAAAGAAGGGGGCAAAAGCTAGTTTTAAAATAAACCAGAACTTTCCTGAAGCCCTATTTACAGCGTAAACACCATTTTCATTTGCCAGCCAATGAATATTGGAACAGTTTGAAATTGCGAACGGATTGGATTTTCAAGCGCTCGCTTCGCTTTGGACGGATGTACTACCGACAGAATAGTGATGCGCTTTCCAATATTACAACACAATCATTTTCGGCGATGCGAAAAGTTTCATAACTGTCGTAATCAATTTTGACGTTCATGTTACATATTGATGACCGATACTGATGGCCGTTGGGGTAGACGAGTTCTCAAGAGACCGCGAATCGGCAAACGTAAGGTAGGACGCCCTCAGGCTTGGTGGAGCGACGATCTTCGCAGAGTAGCTGGTGAATGAGAGTTGCCGGAAATCGAGGCAAATGGCGTGCACTAGGAGAGGCGTATGTCCAGCAGTGGATTGCCATATGCTGATGATGATCATCATCATCATCTGCCTAGCGTTTTCCCAACTATATTGGGGTCGGCTTCCAGTCAAACCGAATTCAGCTGAATACCAGTTGTTTTACGTGGAGCGGCTGCCTACCAGACCTCCACAACCCATTAACTGGGTAACACGGTACTTCTTGGCAAGACTGGAGTCAGATTTACTGGCTTCTGACAATCCGTAACGACTGCCAAAGATCTATAAATGACAGCCGGGAACAACGGCTTAGCGTGCTTTCCGAGGCACGAAGGAAACTCGTTATATTAAGATGGTCACCCATCCATAGACCAACCCTGGCAAGCGTTGCTTAACCTTAAAGATCGACCCGTGCGGCTGTTATTATTTAGCCACGAGCTCCTGCTGATGATGATGATGTTACATATTATAAACTTAGAGGCTTGTTTATAATATTTAGGCAAGCGCTGCTTACCCTTGAAGATCGACCCGTGCGGCTGCTATATATTATAAACAAGCTCCTTAGTTTATAATATGTAACAGCCGCACGGTCCAATTTTTTAATTTAAGCAACGGTTGCCGAAGTCGGTCTGTAGATCGGTTACTATTACCGACCGAAATTTCCTTGCCTCTGAAAACACGTTAATCCTTTAGTCTCGGCTGTCATTTAAAGATCTTTGACAGTCGCTACGGGACAGTCAGAAGCCAGAAATTCTGACATTCAAACATAGCCGTGTTACCCAGTTACTGGGTCGTGGAGGTCAGATAACCAGTAGCTTTATGTAAAATATTGGTTGTCCATCGGTTTTGTCCACGTTAATGTTTGACAGTATAAACTAGTACTTTTACGGATCAAAATCGTGTATTGTGTAAGTTAGTTTTGTCGATTCCCTCGACCGTGACTGTACGTTGAAAAGTACTCTAAATGTCAGGAAATGTTACCGTAAAAAGATATGTCGATTTTCACGCGATTTATTGCGAAAATTATTTCATAATGAAGTTAGAATATGCAAATAGTTTTATTGCATTTGTATTTATGCACCTTTCTAAATAGAGCATAAGAAACAAATAAAAGAAATTGTTTAATTACTACTAAACAATTAGGTAGTAATAAAAACTAATTAAGGCTAGACATTATCTAATCGTAACCAGATAATCTAATTACGCAATTTGATTATCTTGTTCAAGATAAACAAACACTCAGACATCTGATTCCGATAAAAGTTAGTAAACTTGGCAAGACAAACATGAATCATAAAAAAACAAGGTGTTGAAATTAAAAATGGTAATGCAGAAACAAAACATGACAGGTGCAACTTATTGGAAAGACAAACAGAGAAAGAGAATTACGGATGTGTCAATCCTCTATTATAGTAAGTCCACATTCCCCCCGTTACCCATTAAAACCACGGAACGTCATCAAAATCATAACATAACATTTTTTAATGGAATTCACTATATTTTATAAGTTATCGGCAGGATGCGTAGGCGTCGTGTTCATAGCGGGTATTACGGATCTCCGCATCAAAAAACAATACAAGTGGGTCAATGACTTCGATGTTTCGTAGTTTTAATAAATTATTATAATGACGATGCAAATAATATAATTATTATCAGTAATCAGAGTACTTTTTAGGGTTCTGCGTAATTTGATATCAAATTGGGTACATCCGTTTGCCTGTGGGTTTTGCTTCAGAGGAATTGGAATCGGGAAAAACCTGATTCTGAATAATGGACATCACTATCAGATTCAGACGTAGGTACATATAATTGCAGTCAACAATATATTTAATAAATAAATTTTAATCTCGCATGCATTTAGGAGGAAGAGGATTCGGCTTCTTTTCAGAGGAAATAAAAATGTAATCATTAAGGCTTTCGAATAATATTTAAAGGATGAAATCTTTTAAATTTACACTGTGTTCGATCTTTTTAAGTCGAAACATTATGTATAAAAAAAGATTCAGACGAATTCAGAACCTTCTCCTTTTTGAAGTCGGTAAAAAATTACTAATGTGAAAATGTAAATACGTTGTAGGACAAAACAGCAATGAAAACTATCTGCCTAACCTTTTCACAGCAATTTTTGGGTCGGTTTCCAGTCTAATTGCATGTTGCTGAGTACCCGCGCAACTTCGTCTGCTCCGTTCCTATAGGTCTTAGCGTGATGATATAGCCTTCCTTGATAAATGAGCTGTCTAACACTGAAATAATTTTTCAAATTGGACCAGCGGTTCCTGCGACTAGCGCGTTCAAACAAACTCTTCAGCTTTATATATTAGTACCTATAGATATAGAAGAAGCCACTGCCTATTTGACCTCCACAGCACAATAACTGGGTAATAACAGTAATTAGATAACCCATTGGCATGAATAATATTTAGAGGATAAGGTCTTTAAAATTCATATTGCCTGTAACATTGCCTTCGACCGTTTTAGTGCGTCACAAGTGAAAAGGTAATAGCGTTGTGGTCCAAAACAGCGAAAAACAGCCAATCTATGCCTTAAAAAAAAACATCTACAACATAATCCTTATTGCACACGACGTAACGCACGTTTTTCAGCTAATCAGCACTCATAACGCGATAGTATCAACACGCCACTGAAGGAACCCCGCGATCAGACACGCTGCCTACCGCGCGCGTGAATGTTCTGGCATTGGCTGAATGCAAGGCTCGCTGGCGTAACCGCGGCTTTATTTGGGTTCTGCAATTTAATAGTTGAGGGTATTGCCGGATGTTGCTTGGATTTTATAACATTTTTAAACGCGCTTAAACTGCGCACTTCTGCAGCGCGTCTGCTGTAGCGAACCGACGTTTTTTTATGCCATTCTGAGGAAAACGACCGCATTCCTAATAAGCAGAGTGAGGGATAGCACCAACAGCATTTTGAAAACCCTAGCCGAAAAACACGATGCATTTTGTCCGGTTGCTCTTGCGGCAAAGTTGATAAAAACTTGTTTATTTAATTAATAAATAAAATTAAATATAACTAACCCTTAGTTGATAAGTTATTGTTGTACTAACCATTGGGTCACCGTTGTCAAATTCATCATCATCTGCCTAGCCTTTTCCCAACTATATTGGGGTCGGCTTCCAGTCAAGCCGGATTTAGCTGTATACCAGTATTTTACGAGGAGCGGCTGCCTACCAGACCTCCACAAACCATTAGCTGGGTAACACGGGACTGAAAAGACTGGAGTCAGATTTACTGGCTTCTGACTATCCGTAACGACTGCCAAAGATCTACAAATGATAGCCGGGACCAACGGCTTAACGTTGTTAAATTAAATAAACAAATTATTTTACACTATTAAACTGCTGTGATTTGTTTGTGTGTGTGCATGACAATTCCTCACACTAGTATTGCGATCATTTTCGTTGGAATCGAACGAAAATGGGGAATATCTCTAGTGTTAAAAGTGTAAAACGGCATTTGCATTTCCAATGTTATGAAATTAAATAAAGGCCAGCTGGGCAGAGCCTGCTTAAATACTTTACAGGGTGGTGCCGGTGTTCTGATCATTTTTCTAATTGGTGTAGTGTTTAATTCTTATTTCCGTGAGTAGAGGTTTGGTTTCGGAAAAAACTCAACTCTTTATAATTACATGTAAAAGCGTTTAAATTCAAGAAGTGCACCTTGAGAGTGTGATACTGCTAGTCTTATTTTGCAGGTTTTAAATTAAAATTACTGATTAGGTTGTAAATGGTGTTTTTTTGTTTGCTCTTGACTCTAGTCTATGTCAGAGATGACAGAGACAAAGTCTACGATGGAGCGAGCCTATGATTCAGCCAATATTTGAATTGATGCGGCTCAATTAAAATCAAGCGATATTTCCTACGGAACCTCTATTCAAAATAAGCGTGATCTATTCTAATTAATGCTGGCAACATTTCAACTAAATCGTTTAAGACAATGGCGGCAATTAGTCTCATTCGTTTCGAAATTTAATTCGCTTAGTAAATAAAGGCGGGGTCAGGGTCATTTGACAGATTTCTTTTATTTAAATCTTAACGAAGAAGAGGTGAAGAGGTAAAATTGTTTGTTTATTTGTAGAGGTAGCCTCTGGCAGTACTGGTCTAATAATAATTAATTTATTTGACTGTAATGGAAAGCTAATTAACTACCTATGATATCTCATACCAGGTTGTAAATAATGTCTGAGGTATTAAGTCCGCCATTGTATGAAGTTTTAAGGGCCCCTTTTCCCGACAGCACCTTTTCCCTTTTCCCGGCAGGACACTAGCGCGGTGCGCGCGAGCCGTTTTTCACATATTTATTTAATATAAAAAAAAATAAGTGCCATATTATAAATCTATCCAATAATATCCCTGTCAAACCCGATTAGTAAATGAAATGTTAAATTTTCATAAAAATTGCGTTCCCACAAGTCTCATACAACTTAAAATACTTTCAAAATCGACTTTACTTCCTCATTTTTTTTTATCGATCAAAATGTTAAATATCGTGTTTTTAACCAAAAAAGTCACTAGATCTCACATGTATCTATACTATATATTTTTTTACGAATTTATATACTTATGGTGATTTCTCTGAAAACAACTCGATCTAGAAACGTAAATTTCGGATCCCCTTATCCGAAATTTACGTTTCTAGATCGAGTTGTTTTCAGAGAAATCCCTGAAATAAATATTTACTGAATGGTGTTACATTTTTTCCTTTGCGGAATGAAAAGTACGAGTATCATTCCGGAAAATGTACTGCGGGACGCAGTCGCAAGAAACATGCTAAGTATCTAATAATTAAAAAACAGTGATAATATTTTTTTTTTTTGCAAACTTGAGTGTCCCTTCTGTACTCACTGGTTTCGCAAAGCGACTTTGGATTATATATATCATCATCATCATTATATCAACCGAAAGTCGTTCAATACTGGACATAGGTCTCCCCGCGCGTGTCGCCACAACGACCGGTCCTGTGCGTCTCGCATCCATCGGCTACCCGCGACCACCAAGTCATCGGTCCATCTTGTGAGTGGATTATATAAATACTAGGAAATACCTAAAGATTATCGAAAGTCTGTAAACGTTTATTTTATGTTTTCGCCGTTTTTCTGATTCATTTTGATACACAAAGTCAGTGGCGCAGCTAGCATGGGTGATACCCGAATAGACAAAAAACAGAACGAATGGCCGGTAATTTGGTAGGTAGGTACCACCCCTAACGGGTGTCACCTGGGGCGGATAAACCTTTTATCAATCCAAATAACATAGCAAATATAAATATCATGAATGAAAGACTGTAAAATCCTTACTAACCAAGTGTAGAGGTACCTACGAGGTTAACTATAAACGCTAGAAATCACCTTAACATAGAAAAAGAGCGAGATGACAATTTGAAACCAGACGTTTACTCCCAACATGGGAAGAATTTAACAGCCACGCATAAAATACAAGTACCTATACATCTTAGAGTTCAATACAAACTCAAACAAGAAATCAATACAATACAGAACTACCCACAGTTATTCTTGACGCCATGTTTCACTGTTCGCCGTCACTATTGTGATCGTTCAATGCATATCGTGGAGTACTTGGTGTACTCACACGTTTTTATTGCATGTGTGTAGGTAGGTACAGGTCCACCGTTATTCATGGGCAAACTGTCAAGTTTAGCTGTAAATGAGCTGGTATGGGATGGAGACTGCGGTATGTCGAATAGAGGCATTATAGATGCATTGGTGGTTACGATGTTAAACAGGATTTATTTGCAAATTGATCAGATTCGTATCGATGTAGCTGGAAATGATTTTGCGGTTAAATGGTCTACCAGTAATTAAAAAGTGAAATGTTGTCATAGGTTTGATCGTCGAGGTAAAGCAACGCTTGCCGAGATAGTTAGTGGAGGGATGACCATCTATTTTTTTATTTTTTTTCAATGGGTTTGCTCTTGACTCTAGTCTCGCTCCATCGTAGACTTTGTCTCTGTCAACTCTGACAGACAGAGACAACGTCTACGATGAAGCGAGCCTACCCAGAAGGAGCCTGTTCACTCTAACTTTGAAGAGATTAGGGTTGTAAGCATTTAGATACACAGACGCAGGCAGAGAGTTCAACTCCTTTGCTGTGCGCAATATAAAAGACGTTTGAAAACGCTTAGTAATAATGCTTATTGGTGGAATAGCTACAAGGTAGGGATGGTAAGATGCAGTGCGTCTGGATGTCCGATAGTAGAAGGGGGCCGGTGGGATGAGGTCGTGGGGTTCTTGGGCACACTCACCGAAGTACAATCTGTAGAAGACCGACAAGCAGGCAACCTTACGGCGATGAGCCAAGCTATGTAGCTTGGCATATTTACAGGTATATTAGCGTTTGCCCCTCGACTTCGTACGCGCATATCTCGTTTTTTCGCGTTCCCGTAAGAATTTCGGGAAATACTCTCTTTGTGCTCCCCTTTGGGGTGTAGGGAAGCTACATGCCAAATTTCACCTTACTACAAACAGTAGTTTTGGCTGTGCGTCTGTTAGTCACTCAGTAACTCAATAACGGTTGAATTTTATATATATTGTATGTACGAGTATATATCGAGACTCTTTCGTGCCTCGGAAAGGACGTAAAGTCATTGGTCCCGGCTGTTATGTCTAGATCTTTGACTGTCGTTAAAGTTAGTCAGAAACCAGATAAGTTTGACACCAGTATTGCCGTATTACCCAGTCATTGGGTCATAAAGGCCGTCACTTCATGTAAGATACCGGAACTCAACTGAATACGGTTAGACTAAGAGCTGTTTATGAATACAAAATCCTATACACAAACGTCAAAATACTCATCCGTTTTAGTTCCTCTCACTTTGATCATCACTTGGTGGCGCCAGTGTCGAATTCACTGCATTTAAGAATACGAAACTTTAATTTCACATGTGTTCACTGCGGATTCAGAAGTGATTTCGCAATTAAACTCTTCAGAATAGCACTGCTGACCCCATCATATTTGGGGAAAGGTTAGGCAGATAAGTTCTCTTATTTCATTGAAGACATTATTTATCGATAATATGGAAGATAAGAACCACCAAGGAAAAGTGGTATTCCCTGAGTCTGTGTTTCCTGATAGTTACAACCTGGGAGTCTTTAAGTCAAGAGTGAATAGGTTACTTCTAGGCAAATGTGCCCCGTCTTCGACCGCATCATCGCTTACCATCAGGTGAGATAGTGGTCAAACGTATGCCTATCAATAGTAAAAAAAAACAACCAAAATGACGAAATATGGATAACACTCCAATGTACATAAAGCTGCCATAAAAACTACAGGATTTTATAAAACTGGGATTCTGTTCATTCTCGACTGTAATGGCTAGCAGTTAATGTTGATATTGCATAAACTCACCAGAATATTACTATCGCCGATTGAGTAAACTCGATATTTTTAAAACAGTTCGATTTGCTTTTATTATAGAAGAAAAATAATGTCTTATCGGAAACGTGATTTTTCATGGAAAAACTATTGTTTGATCATTTGCTCCCGATTTTGATGAAAACTAAAATAGCATCATTGATTTTTGAAAATACATGTTTTGGGAAATGATAATAAAAACACACACAAATATTGCATCCGTTGATTATATAATCTAGCTTGTGGCTAGATAATAACCGCCGCACGGGTCGATCTTCAAGGTTAAGCAACGCTTGCCAAGGTTGGTTTGTGGATGGGTGACCATCTTAACATACCGAGTTTCCTCCGTGCCTCGGAAAGCACGTTAAGCCGTTGGTCCCGGCTGTCATTTGTAGATCTTTGGCAGTCGTTACGGATAGTCAGAAGCCAGTAAATCTGACTCCAGTCTTTCCATAAAGTACCGTGTTACCCAGTTAATGGGTTGTGGAGGTCTGGTAGGCAGCCGCTCCACGTAAAACACTGGTATGCAGCTAAATCCAGCTTGACTGGAAGCCGACCCCAATATAGTTGGGAAAAGGCTAGGCAGATGATGATGATTATATAATCCTTACTAATAAGTTTATAGGGAATCGTTTGTCTTGGTATGGTCATATAAAGAGGAGAGATGAAACGCATGTAACTAAAAGAGTAACGAATATATGTGAATGGATGGAGAGGAAGAGGAGGGCCAAAGAAAAAATGGATGGATTGTGTGAGGAGTGATATGAAAGAAAAGGGAGTTAGTGATAGTTTCACGAAAGATAGAGCAGAGCGGAAGAAAAAAACGTGTGTGTATGGGATAAGGGCTGGAAGATGATGATGAATAATTTAATAAATGCGAAAGTGAGATAGAGACCTGGACCTGGACACAGGTAAAGGCTACCTTCACGTGAGCGAACCTAGTCATTAATAAATTAACTGAGTTGCAAGACTTGCAGGAATGACCCTATTTATCACATTTTGAAGTAGACACCTTAAGTACATTATAAAGACTAGATTTCATATCATCATAAAATAACTCTAATAACGATATGTGTAACAAAAAACTTGTTTAGTTTATATATAGCAAGAGTTCAACTTTCTCCGTCGAAGGATATAGAAAATAGCTTACTTGTCCGGGATGTGGCATATTAACAGTGCTGGGATTGAGAAATAGTGCGACTGCCATCTGTACCTATGTTTGTAATACTTGAGACTGCGAGGAACTGGTTGGTTTAAACGGCTCGTTGGTTTAAGTTGCTTCCACTATGAACCAAGAAGTAGATAGTTCTTATAATCTCAGGCATTGCAAGCTTGAATCACCTGACTGTCTGATAAAAAGATGATTGCGTGCTTCGGGAGGCACGTTTAAGCGGTGGTTCCGGCCGCCAAATGACGGTCGTCATGAAACCATGTCAGAGGCCCTTGAGGCGGTTTTGAAACTTAGACACTATGGTGTGTGGGGTCGTTAGACCTTACTGTCTACACGATAAGAAGAAGAAGAAATCATAGGGGAAATTTCCCCTAAGAGTTCTTCTTTGATTTTTTTTTATGTAAGAGAATTCTCTTACTTATATGTATGTAATGGAACGTCCGCATTCGCAATCTGTCAAACACCTTTAATTTTCCCTTATTTCGATATCGATTTTCGCTGAGATGATATTACGACTTTTATAAATACGAAAATTGGCCTCCTGAAAAATTGTTTTAGATCGAGGACGATAAAAACTCCAGAAGGACAATTCGATTAGAGATGCGAATGCGAATGTTTCTTAGAAAAAACGTCCCTTTAGGCCCTCTGATATTCCAAAGAAATAAAAAAAAATCTATTGCACGCTAACCATAAACAATGACAAGTCTTTATTTATTATAGTTTTCGTTCCATTAATGTGCCTCTTTAAGGGAAGAGAAAACTGCATGAAAAACGATAACGTATCATTGTTCGATGTTATTCGCATACATAATGATTTCATGCATTAAAACTGTAACTGTCACTGTTAATAGTTGGCAGTTAAACTTAACTGCCTGTTACATAATAGTTACAGGTGAATTATGTCAAAGAATAATTAACAACGATCGATTTTAACTGTAAATCACTTTGTTATGTACGGAAATGGAATGGTTACCTGCATTCCATTGTGACATTGAATTGTTCTATTTTTTTTTATTGAGATGTTAACAGTTGGAGTGTTTGATGTCTATGACTTGATTGAATGGTTTTTAGTTGTCCATGCTATAAATGACAGTAGGTTTTTTTTTCGATTAAGGTATTGACATGTGTCATTTATAACCGACTTCAAAAAAAAGTAGGAGGTTCTCAGTAGGGTATTTTACTAAAAAAATCTAATTAGTCTAATTAGACACGCGTGACGTCATCTGGCTTGGTTAATTTGGTACATTTTTACCAAGCCATATGACGTCTCGCGTGTCTTCAACTCGCTGTATCCTCTTTATTATTTGTATACGTGAGGAAAGAAAAAATACGTGTCGAATATTTTTCGATCTATCAGACGGACTAATTAGATTTTTTTAGTAAAATACCCCATTCTGTTCTTTTTTATGTTTGTTACATTACCTAACACGATTTGATTGTTTCTGTGAAATCGTCTATCTAATGATGAGATCCCATGAAAAATGATTGTTCAGCGATATTTTCGCTGATTTGGATGATTCTTTTTTTTTTGTTTCCTGGACTGGTCCCATTTCAATTTGGTGAAGATCTGATGAAGAACTTCGGAGGTATGCAACGGAACTCTTCAATAAATGATAGCAAATGGATCGGGATTGCTGAAATCGCATGTCTTTTTAATGTTTACACCAGTTCTTAACATAATATCACGCCGGTACGCTGGTAATAGGTACGTAGGTAGGTACCACTAAAAAGTGAAAAATAATTTCGCAAATCGGTGTCAAAAAACGAAAAAATAACCATAAACACCGACTTCCGAAATTAAAGTTCTATTTTTATACTTTGTAGTTTTTTTTTGTTTTGGAAGTCGGTTGTATTTTTTGTAATAAGTTTTTTTCAATTGTAGTGTCTTTTCACACTTGATTATCACGTTTTTGTCCTCATAAAATACAAAGATAGCAAAATGAATATGATTCATTAATGTTTTTAATCATTATTTTTTTAAATTATTCTTACCAACTACTTATTATTAATATTATTTTAACTATATACTTTTCAAATTATTGGTTACACTTAATATAGGTACCTACCAAATATTTAAATAAATTTTCATGAACTAAGGAAATACAAATTACTGTTGATTTTATCGAATTTAGTGATGGGAACGGATGAATGTGTAATAAACTTATTTTTGAATCTCATAAAATAGATTGAATTAAAGATAATTATTGTATTAAAGTTTTTTTTAAGGAACATATTGGAGAAAACAAACGTCATTGTCAATGAGGTGATGAGGAGTTTCGTTAATCATTGGATAAAATTAAGGATTGAGTCCTTTTTCTTACTCAATTATAGTATAACGTTGTTGTAAATCTTTTCAATTGTCATGTGTTTTTTTGTGCTATGCATTTCTATTCTATGCGTCTGTCTGTTTGTCTTTATATGTGACATTTTCCTAACGCTGTTCGTTTTCTTTTTCAGTGAGAGTAGAATTTAAAACTGGGCAGTAAAATGACTTTGAACAGTCATTCAAATAATGTCGTGATGTCGATTTAAAAAAGTGATGTTTTTTTTTAAGCTGAAAAAAATGTTTTGCGAACTGTCGATAAATTGTTGAAATTTTGACCCGAAAGATCTTTAACATTAATATCAGCATCGATTTTTTCTTTGTCCGTAAGTCACAATTTATTTTTTTGCTTTCCGCGAGGTGAAATGTGCCTATTAATCAGCAACATGTTTTACGGTAAATTAATTTCAATTAATAGGATATTAATAAAGCTAGATTAAATAATTAGTGCGCTTAATTAACAGAAAATGTCTAATAAATCTTTTTACTTTCGATTGTCATCTTTTCTGCGTATCTTTTTGCAATTTAGCGTTTTCTATTGTACGTGTGAGTTTCGCTTTATGTTCTAACCTAGGTGTGTGAATTTCTATTACGTTATGTGTTATATTTAACTTGGTTACGTGGTCTGATATTTAAACTATAATAATTAGACATAATAGCTCTCTATAGAGTAGATACTTAGGTGTACGTATAAAACGTAGTATTTTTGTTTTTCTGGAAATATAACATAATAGTAAAAAACTTATTATCGATTTTCATTAAAATCTCAAAAGCCCCCAAATCTCAACAAAAAGTTAGCAACTTGTACTTGAAGATTTAAGTATAACAGTGCAGTGTAGTAATATATCACTTCAATGATCTTACCAATCAAATTAACATAAACGTAGTAGTTAAAAATAAAATAATGAAAACACTAACTTTTATTGATACACTTAAATAAACTTCACTAAATAAAAACCACCATCACTTAAATAAAACTAATTTGTAACGTCACTATTTTAAAAAGTACTCCACACACCAAACGTCAATAATCCAAAAATTAAAAAGAAAATTCTCCCGCGGAAAATGAAACGTCAAAAAATCACAGACAAAAATTGTTTTCTTTTTTTTTATCGCGCGCGCAACGCTGTTTAGCTTCGCGTCGAGACTGGCGCGTTTGGTCGTAGATAGGGGAAGCCTTAAATGGCAGTGTTGGTGTGACGTACAGATTAGAAGAGCTTTGTATCGGAACATTGGCAGAGTGGCAGTACATACATGGTTATACTGTGGCTGTATGTGGGTGTAGGCTGTGCCTTACTGGGTGAAGAGATGATGGGTAGTGATGAAATGTTTTTAAGGGTAATTGACCCGATATTTTTTTGCTGATATTTTTTGGATGTTATCTATTTAGTTCTGAAATTGTTTCAACGCGCAAGCGCAACCCACCCAAAACTAGTTAGTCTAGGACACATTGAAAAATTTGGAATATTGATTTATTTCGTAGCTGATCGTAATCGTAAGCATCAGCTAAGAAAGGATTTTCGAAAATATCAACTTTAAGGGAACGGGTGGAAAGGGGGACATCGTTTGTATGAAAATATTTATCGATTTGATTTATAAATATGAAATTTTACATTGTTCGTACAGCTAAGAGAGTGTTTCCTAATAGCTATAACCTGGGAGTCTTTAAGTCAAACAGTGAATAGGTCGCTTTTAGGCAAGCGTGCTCCATCTTCGAAAACATCATCGCTTACCATCAGGTGAGATAGTGGCCAAACGCGTGCCTATCAGTAGTAAAAAAAACACGAATCTAAGTAAATAAACAAACTGGCACATCCATACCTACCTATATCAGAATTTTCACCAGAAACTCAGTTTCCTTGCCAGCCCATACAGAATCCCAAGAGAGCCACTATGAAAGTCGAGTAACACCGTGGTGTCGTGTGAAAGCCGTACAAAGCTGAATATTTAATGCGACCGTGACGGTCAGGGTTCTGACCGACGTCACATGTCAAAGTACTATTGATTGGTTTTTTATCCTATTAGGTTGTGGTAGATTGGTTAGTTTTTGTTTTGTTTGGTATCCTGGAAATAAGAGTATCTACAATCTACTTCCGATGGATTCATCATCTGCCTAGCCTTTTCACAACTATATTGGGGTTGGCTTCCAGTCAAACCGGATTTAGCTGAATACCAGTATTTTACATGGAGCGGCTGCCTACCAGACCTCCACAACCCATTAACTGGGTAACACGGTACTTCATGGCTAGACTGGAGTCAGATTGACTGGCTTCTGACAATCCGTAACGACTGCCAAAGATCTACAAATGACAGCCGGGACCAACGGCTTAACGTGCTTTCCGAGACACGGAGGAAACTCGGTATGTTAAGATGGTCACCCATCCATAGACCAACCTTGGCAAGCGTTGCTTAACCTTGAAGATCGACCCGTGCGGCTGTTATTATCTAGCCACGAGCTCCTCCTACGTCCGATAGATTGATACAGGATATTTTATATCGCTAGCAGAAAAATACGATCGAGACTTTAAAACCACCATTTCAGATCAAATTAGTTAGCTTTCAATATCCTAAATACATTTTGCGAAAATGTATAAAATTAATTGTTTACAAAATTGAAATCTGAAATAACCTAATATTCTGAGAAATTATTTACAAACGCGTAAAATAAACGAAAAAAAAAAGAATTTTTCAATATCCTCTTAAATATTGAAACACCATAAACCCGAAGAAAAATGCCGTAAAACCATTTTTTATGGTTACGATATTAGGCAGAGATTTGGCTAAGTGTCAGTTTTATAATTTCATATTATGTAAAGGTACAATATCCTACGAATGTTTTTGCCAATGCAAAATAAATAACAGTAACAGACGGGTGGGTCCAAAACCCCAGAAACATTAGAAAACCATCTCCAAACCGAGCACAGTAAACCTACAATTAAACTTGAAAGTTTTCAAAACAAAACAATGTCAAAAGTGCACCGCCATTCAAATGTCACATTCGTTATTTAAAAACAAACAAATGAACCATAGACGATTGTGCGTGTACCGTTGGTTGCAACGGTACCTATACAATGGGGGACCATAAAGCTAACCGTAGATGTCACTAGATACGCCTAGTTGTCTAGGTCTTGTACTTGGCTATGGTTTTTATTACCCTGGTTTGTTTGTTCCAAGAAATTCCTGAGAAATTCGCTTTATGTGAGAATTTCTCAAGAATTTCGAATAAACAATCGAAAAACAAAGACATTATCATCTTCGCGACAATCAATGTCAAAAATTTGCCAAAATGTAGAAAATTAAATATGTTCTTGACACATTACAATTTTATTGCGAACGTGGTGTATTAAAAAAATACAGAATTGCCTGGCTGATGATTTTTCTCATTTCATTCTGAATTAGAAGAGCACATAGATAGGACTTATCTAGGCAAATAATATTATTCATATAAACCTAAGGACTAATTATTTTATAGATTCAGCGGTAATGTAAAATTTTAAAATCATTAAATGATTAATTAGACCCTGGCTTTTCCATTGATTCCTGTAACAAACAATCGGAGAATTCCTCTTATCTTTGCTTCAGCTGCTATTTGTCAATACCAGCTTAACGGAAAACACTTTCTACCCGTAAACAATTCATTGAAAACCATTTTCTCTTTTCACTTCAGTTTTCGCGCTATGTGGGCGGGAAACAGTGTGTCAGTTGACAGTCAAGTGACAGTTGTCTGACACTTTACGCTCCAACTGATTCTATTTATTTCAGAGTTTCAGTAATTTCTACTGATGTCAGTCAGTTCTTCCGATATTGTGAAAAACTTATATTTGGCTACTAAATAAAGGGACAGCAGAAGACCTTAAACAATCTGGATGACAAATGTCCAAAGGGAGATGAAAAGCCTCAGTGTCAATGTTGAGGAAACGATACAAAGTTACATAATTCCTCCTGACCGATTTCGGCCATGGCGGCCAATCGGATAGGGATCTGGCGCAGGGCCAACGACTTAACGTGTTTTCTGATTCACGGGGGTGTCACACAACCAACTTTCAAACTACGGGCTGTTACTGAGAAATTCCTGTGTATAATGGAAAAATCCAAAAACAATTTTTACCTGACCTGGGAATCGAACCGGGACTTCTCCTCATCGAACAGGACTTCTCCTCGAGAATAAATGAACGAACGAGCGAATGGAGCTGCTCCGTTGATTTAGATCAAGTTATCTACATAATGCCGCATGGCCCGCATGAGAAGGCAAGCCGACCCTTGATAACGAAAGTAATTTTTGGTTTGGTTTGTCCATGGTTCGGATATGAAACAGGGTTAAAAAACTGAAATCAAGGCTCGATATAGGTCCTCTTCTTATCTCTCTTAGAACTTCAGGTGAGGATCTTTTTTTGATATCTCTAGCTGTCTCGTTTTCAGCTATAAAATGACTCCCCATTGGATAATTTGGTGGAGTCGTTGTGTTGATCACCTGGGGCATGACCATTGACCACAGTACCCATTATGTGGTACAAGGCTCGTCTGCCACAATCTCCCTCGGGACCCAACGCTCAAGGGGCACATTACACCAACAGAAGGCTCATGTAACCACCGCATTAGCTATCGACCTCGGCTCCACTTTCACCATTGCGCCCGACCATGCTGCAACGCTCAATCAACTGCGCTGATTTATAACATTATAAAACACGATTAATGGGTTGTTTATGTGTTGTTACTGCCATTCATGAAGGCTACTTTTAAGGGTGAGCAGAGGCTCTAAATAAGTGACATTCTGTCAGCGGTAGCATGGCGAAGGCGGGTATCAAAACGTCAAAAATGTATGGAATAGGGGCTATCGCGTTTGTTTTCCGCTAGAGGCGCTATTGTAGCGTGAAATTGAAATGTCTAATTTCACTGTTCTGTTGACGCGAGTTTATTTACTTATTTGTTTTGATTTTAATTTCGAGATCGAGACATAAATCAGGGAACGCTGCACAAAGGACGGTAGACCGTAAATCAGATCTCATTACCACAACGACGTGTGTATACAATCACGAGTCCGTTGTAAGAAAGAGACAGTACAACAGCAGCAGTAGCAGCAGTGTATCTTGTCCAGCTCCGTCTATCTCTTACCGTGGAATAGCACGCCATATTGACCGAGTGTCTACCAAATATGTTACGGAGCTTCGACTCCGACTACGATATATCGAAACTTCCGATTGATCTTACACCTCTTCGACTTCGATTTCGATACTTTTAAATCGGAGGTTTATTAATATAATTTGCTACTTCTGGAGTCAATTAATTTGATTTAATTATCTAACTGTTATAAAAAAAATGTGATTATTTTTGTTTGTGACATCTGTATTATAAAGGTTTATTATTTTTAAAGAGGCTGACTGATTAATTGTTGTCAAATTTTATTTTATTGCCTGCCCTTAACACATCTTTCTTAGGGCACCATCTCCGACTCCGCCTCCGACTCCGATTCCGACTCCGAAAAACCAAATTTAAAAACTCCCGACTCCGACTTCGGTTCCGATAAAACCACCTCCGTAACATCCCTAGTGTCTACCTTCATGGGTTGGTGTTTGTCACCACATGAGCAGTACCTGAGTAGCAGCTTAATTGTTTATTTTTTTTATTTTCGGATTTGGAATAGATTTGTAACCCCTCCGTTTTTAATCGATCTCACAAAAAAATTATCGACAGCAGCAGCTGGGCCTATGCTATGAAAACCATTTCCAACATCAAAAGTAGCTAAGAAATCAATAATTATGTTCTATTTATCTTTCGTAACACAGGTAGACCGTGCGCGTAGTTTTATCGTCGCGATAGTTCTGTTTGTTATCTCATTGTAAAACAATAATTGGTATTAGAAGATTAAACGATCCAATATAGTAAGTACCTATCGAGTACTTTCCGATTGTAAAGTCAGTTGCGTAGCGAAGGTTTTGGCCGCCCAGGGCTGGCAGGAATTACCCCATCATTCCCCATTATTTCAATTTGAAATATTTTATTTAACGGACCTAATGTACATCGTACAAGATATTGAAAGTCAAGATAAACAACCACTGTTTCGGAAGGAACATACATCTATGGCAAGAAATGGCGCAAGAAACCTACTGGAAGTATTTTTTTTAATGTCAGACAGTTTAACTTAATTTAATTAAAATAAGAACAAGTTACTTGTACTTTAGCGTCACTCATCGATTTTTTTTTTATAATAATAATAATCGTGTCTCTTGCCACCGCCCTCTTTCGTATTTGCCGCCCGGGGCAATGCCCCCCCCCCCCCTGCTACGCCAGTCTGTAAAGTATACCTACTTAGGTGTCGATAAGTGTAGGTAGATAAGTACTTATACTAGGTATAGACTGTGGGTATAAAAGTACCCAGGTACTTATAAGGTCTATACTCTAAGTATTAGGTCTTCAATACGCGTTGTTTGACGTCATTATCTGAAGGGGCACTTGAAACAGAGAGTAAGTACCAATGTAGATACAACACGTACCTAGGTAGCTTAATGGGTAAGTATATAGGGTGACTGGTAATTAGTGACCGAAACTTTAACACGTGATTGTACTCGTGATACAACGTTTACAATGGTTCCAAACCTGAAATCGCGAAAAACAATAGGCATTTTGACCAGTTAGTAGGCGAACATAATGTACTGAACAGCATATTTTTTTCGCGATTTCAGGTTTGGTCCTATAGTAATTTTTTTTTGTTATCATGAGTACAATCACATGTTTAAGTATAGGTCACTATTTACCTACCAGTCACCCTATATGTATACTGCTAGAACAGAATAACTAGGTGAGTAAGTACTTAGATAGAATTTGAACCGACCCATGTATCTAAATGGAAGCATGGTAGATTGGTAGACCTATCCTACCTAATCTACATCACCCGGCCCAGTATAAGTCGGATTTGCAGGCAAAGGGTACCGAACGAATCATTTTTTTTTTAATATATATACTTTTAGCATTAGTCCTTTTAGTTAGGAAGGAAAATATCCCTTTCCTGCAAAGAGTAAAATTGTCGCTTACGATGTTTTTGCTTGTGAAAAGGTGCGATTAGTCGCAGTCATATTTTTGTGATAAATTTCCCTTGATTAAATTATAACCTATCTATTACTATCTCACAGCAGTCACAGCTAAGCTGTCTAATACTTCGCCATCTTTAATTCATTTTATTTTTATTCAGTAATAATCGTTTAGTTTACGTATAAGATGATTATGCAAATGCTTCAATCGTAATCTTATTAGTTATACCTTGGTTTTATAATAACAGTGACCTTCGGAGATAGTCACATATTTCCTCTAACTAATAATAAATTAACAAGAAATCGGTGGTAAGGATTATGAAGCCTAGGTAATGTGCCATTCTGACGAAAATAAACTTTAGATACCTATCAATCGATTTTAGTGATTTACTTAGTTGTATTTTTATTTGATTAGTAATCACTGGGACACTGACTAATCGTGACTACGCAGACAATGTGTTAAGTAGCGACATCTATGTTGCAGTTGTTAAACTATTAGATTTACAGGGTTTGTTATAATTAACAGATGTCGCTGTCATCATGTCTACTTAGCAAATCAATGCAAATGAAACAACTTTATTAACAGCGATTACGAAGTAAAATACGGGCAACTGCTGAAGAAATTGTGAATACTTAATTAACTTAAGGTAATTAAGAATTTCGAGTGTTTTTCCAACACACTTTTACTTGGTAACGTTTGGTACGTTTCAAATAGTTTACACCGATACTAAAAGATGGCGCTGTTCTCAAATGTACACTACAGCAACAAAATAATCATTGCGTTACCTTTTCAACCTTGTCAGTAGGTGGTGATGCCGGTGGGCTCTGTGGTAGTCCCAGGTCCTCGTCATCATCACTGCCGTCACCTCGCCCTCGCCGCCTTACTGCCGCCACTAGCTCCGCCTGGTGACAAAAGATGAAACTATTAATATTAGAACTTCATGGGTCCAGTTTTCGTAGCGTGTCTATTGATTTCATTGTCTGTGGTGTCCGGTATTCTAGTCTTTGATTTTGTAATGTTTTTGGGTTTTTCTAGGTATTCTCAGTAACTAATATTTTATCTAAAGACAAAAAATGGCTTAAAAACATCAGCTGACATATACCGGTACTTAATTTAAATTTTGCTGTTCTTGTTCTGACTTCTGCAATACTTAGAAGTAGGGGAGATGTTATGATTGAGGAATAAGTAGAGTAAAGCTGTTAAATTGGATGTACCTACTGAGCATTGTGTTTGTATAACAGGATAATTATTATATTTAGTTAGGCAGATTTGTGTGTCTAGTCTAGTAGGAAAAAGGTGCAAGGAAAATCTGGTGCAAACAGTTATTTTTGTTACCTATCGTCCGTTCTTTGGTATAAATTATGATTGTATCGGGCCTAATTAGTCAGTATCAGTTTTCTGCCTAACCTGTCGCTTAAAACTGACGCTGTCAGGGCCCAGGGGCAAGGAAATGGTAGACTGGGTCAAAACTCGAACACGAAAGTGATCGTTGGTGGATGTCACAATGTCTTGGTATTTGCGTTTCTAGAATACTTACGATGTGTTCTTTCAGTTTTGAAAACAGTTATGATGAAAGACCTGACACAATAAAAAGTGCCTCCTTGGATTCGAACACACGACCTTCAATTCAAGTCAGGGTTGCTACTATTCGAGTCACAAAACTGAGGGTTAATGGGGTATTTTACTAAAAAAATTTACGAAATTTACCAAGCCAGATGACGTCACGCGTGCCTTCAACTCGCTGCATCCTATTTATTTTTTGTTTATGTGAAAAAATAAAAAATACATGTCCGATATTTTTTGAAAAACGTATCAGACGGACTAATTAGATTTTTTAGTAAAATACCTTATTCTAGAAATTTAGTAGCAAGCTAGGGTTGCCATTACCTAAATTGCCGACTCGCTTGCTTGATTGCCGATTAGGACAAAGACTATTAAAAACCCGGGCATTTGATTGAAATCGAGCATTCTCCCTGGACATCCCGAAAAAAAATTCTGCGTTTAACGTTGTTTTTTTTTAAATTATTTATTAAGTACTTACAGCACTTTAGTAAGATTGTATTTATATGCGGTTTGTATTCTTTATCGAAACGAATGTATTTTTAACTAAGATTTATTTAAATTTATTGGTTGTCTTTCAATCAATCAAGATTCCTAGAGAAAAAGAGACGCCGGACGTTTCCCGGGCGCTCTCCAAACTAGGAATCCTTACGGATGGCAGCCCTGAGTAACATTCATCTCATCGACTGAACTGCGAATGTGAACGTTGCATCAAAACTGGTAAAAAAATTCCCTCTGCTACTCAACTACCTAACTAATAGGCCATCTCAAACGATAAACGGTACAAATTGATTGTTACAATAACAAACCATAATATTAATCATGAAAGCACGTCACAGTGCAAAATTCCGCCATGTTTTTGACCCATAAACATGATAATTAGGAGCGGACAGTGATAAAGATAATGGGACACAGCTTCCTTTGCATATCAATGTGGTAGGTACAGATACTTGTTATGTGGTACAATATTGTGTTATATCATTAGAGACACCATCATCCTTCCTCCTCTATGCGTCGTATTCCTCAGTACTCAGGGTCATGACCTCCCTTCTGCATTATTTTCACACGAATGATTTTTCTCTACCTGTTTCTGTCCCTGGCGGTGTGGAGGGCGTTGTGAACGGTAGAGTCAAGGATGGTGCGAATCTGGTCATAACAACGTATTGGACTGCGTGCACGAGGTCATTTTCCATCTACTTTGCCGGTCACGATGAGCTTCTCGAGGTTGTCATCTTCTTTCCTTGCAATGTGATTGAAGTATTCTAGGACTCTGCGTAGACACTCGGATGACAGCCGCGAGGAGTTCAGTAGAGGTTTTCAGTTCTAGCAGTTTGGATAAATTAGTCCGAAACGCCTTCTAAGGAATACGGAGCGTCTTTCTCCAGCACCACAAATCAAACGCGTCAATGCGTTTGCGGTCTGATGCTTTCAGCTGCTGGACATAGGCCTCTCCCAAATCTCGTCATATCGACAAGTCCTGCCGATCTGTTTTGACAACGTCTGACGGTGTAAACTGAGGTGGAGTGAGTGTGAACTAAACCTTTATTCCATCATACTTTTTTTAAGCATGGATAATCATCAAAAAACTTCTTCCACTCTTAACGGAGCGGAGGGAATGTCAGACTCTTACTGACTAAAACTCATTTTTGTCCCTCCTAATGCCCTTTGCGTTCCAGGGGGCTACTCTCGAAGCCCGAAGTCCGCTGTTTAGTTGCGGGCGTTTTCTACTCCGTATCACCTAAATAATAAGAATGAATGGCAACAGGTTTTGCCAGTTTCTGTCAAATCGTGTTGTCAACCATGTTGTGGTTCGGGACTAATCGTAAGTCCGTAAGTGACATATGGAGAAGAAAACGACCGCAACCAAGACCGGAACTCCGGACTCCGGGCTTAGAGAGTAGCTCTCACGGGCCGCGGTACTCTTTCGAACAAATTCCGCAAGATCTTGTTCGTATTGACAGCTCACTTCGTGTTCTCTTCACTAAAACGGTGAGATGTTTACAGAATCGCACTGCTGTGCGTCTCGTATCCAGCGGCTTCCTGCAACCCTCACCAGGTCATCGGTCCACCTTGTGGCAGGCCTTCCAACTGCGTCTTCACCAGATCACCGGTCCTCCTGGTCGGAGGCCTTCCAACTGCCTTCACCGGATCATTGGTCCACCTTGTGGGAGGCCTGCCAACTGCGTCTTCACCAGGTCAACGGTCCACCTTGTGGTTTTCTAACTGCGTCTTTTGGTACGTGGTCGCCACTCCTGAACTTTTCGACACCCTCAATAGTCTGCTCTGCGAGCAATGTACCCTGTCCACTGCCGCTCTGTTTTTGTTTGAATGATATGCTGAAATTGGCGAAAAGCAGGAGGTCTGGGCTGTTTCCTGATTTTCGCTAACCCACAGCTGATTTCAGAAGGCTTAAAGTCACCCAAAGGGCAATGAAAACTGCTATGCTTGGATTTTCTTACTGTGATCAGACCAGAATAGTACCTAGTGTCTGCACTTCTGCAGGAGAATAAGACATAGCCCGAAGAGTCGCCAAACTTAAGTGACAAATTCACATATTTTAAGCAACGTTCTCATTCGCAACTCAGTCGCAAGTCATCAATCATCTATACTAATTAATATATAAAGCTGAAGACTTTGTTTGTTTGCTTGAACGCGCTAATCTCAGTAACTACTGGTCCGATTTGAAAAATTATTTCAGTGTTAGAATAGGCCATTTATCGAGGAAGGCTATAGGCTATATATCATCACGCTAAGACCAATAGACGCGGAGCAGACAAAGTTGCGCGGATCAAATAGTTCATAGATAAAATTCTTCCGTTACTGACTGGTTGAGTGACTGACAGACAAAGCACAGCCGAAACTACTGGTCGTAGAAAGATGCAATTTGGCATGTAGGTTCCTTGCAGAGTGTAGGGGAGCACTAAGACAGGATTTCCCGAAATTCCTACGGGAACGGGACGAAACGGGATATGCGCGTACTAAATCGCGGGCAGAAGCTAATTACCATTTATTTTTTGACAGATTGCAGCTGACATTGCGGATGCAAACGTTGCTTAAAAATGAGTAGAATTGGCCCTCAGATATGTACTTAATGCTCTCAGTGCAAAGTTTTTCTAATCGCTTGTCAAATATATTTTAATTTCTTGTAATTTTATCGAGAAACCGTGTCAGTAGTATTTGATTACCAAATAATCTGAACATAGTCTTAATTGGCGAATTGTTCTTTGATCGATTTAACAAAGAAATTCAATTTAAATGACAAATTTATTTACTTCCATGGAAAAGGAAAGGATAAATGAATTGTAAATGGTGACAAAGAAAATTCCTAATAAAGGTTATTTTCAGAATGATTCAATTGAAGTAGGTAAAAATGAGTACACAATTGAACAAACCCATAATCGTGCTAGTTTTCCGTCTGTGATCCAAGTGAATTTTCTTTTCCATCCTTGACTCATACCCACTGGTAACTTTAGCACTTATTTTTGGCACTTTTTCACTAACTTATCATTGCCCCCACTATAAAAAAAAATCACTTATATTATATTCCACATTGACACTAAGTATATATTTTTCCTCGGTCTAAAACGCCCGTTTTATTATTTTAATCTGTGCATAGAATATTTTTATTCGTAAAATTGACACTGGTTTAAAATTCGAACACTTTCGCTCCAATTTAAAAAGTTTTCGCTGTCGTTAAGTTTTCTGGTATTGCTAATTTTTTGTTCATAAATACGTCTATTCGCTTCAAAGACTTGTGTTAAACTAATTGATGTAAAATAACTAATATGAAACAAACAAAGCGTTAGTCATTAAGTCATACAGATAACAGCGGGAAGTCGAATTAATGTTATTTTACCAGGAATCCATTAGGCCATCTTCAGTATGCTTTTGTTATATTATAAACCGGTTGGATAAGTCAATAGTTTGAATGTTTTAAGCACTCATAAATAGTAATTTTACGTTAGCTTTGAATTCCGTAGGAAGTTGTTTAATTTTTTGCAAAGCGATAACGGCAGAGCGGATCTTTTTTTCCTTACTGAGGCGGTAAAGAGCAACGGCAATATAATTTTAGACTATTGTTCATGTATTTCTCGGAATTAATTATGAATATTCTGTGCCGATGACAATGTTTTTATTTTACCTGCTTATGGTTCAATTAATTAATTGTTATTAAAACTTCAGGCAACATAAAAATGAAGTAGGCGGCACGAGTCATGAGTAGAGATCATTGGCGTATCTAGGGCTTTTCTCCAGGGAGGTCTGGCCCCCAACCTAAGATGCGACGCCCAATATGGGGTTCTTATTGGGCGTCGCATCTCAGCTTGGGGGCCAGCCAGGTCCCCTCTGGACAAAAGCCCCTAGATACGCCAATGATCTGTAGGCAGACCTTATGCCGCTGGTATCTACCAGGCAACCAAGGGTGATGAAGAGATTACACGGCAGGTGCAGAGTTTGTGTTACAGTTACATGGCACCTAAGTATTTTTGAATAAATTGAATTAAAAAAGATGTTAATAAAACAATACAGTCATTATCATCTCATCATCTTCCTGCCCTTACCCCATGTTACTTGGGGTCGGCACAACACGTTTTATTCTTCCATTCTGTTCTATCAGTCGTCACTCTATCACTAACTCCCTTTTCTTTCATATCGCTCCTCACACAATCCATCCATCTTTTCTTTGGCCTTCCTCTCCCTCTCCATCCATCCACATTTATGTTCATAACTCATCTAGTTATATGCGTTTCATCCTTCCTCTTCACATGACCATACCAAGACAAGCGATTCCCTTTTAACTTTTCCGTCACTGGCGCCACTTTTAAAGTGCCTCTAATGTACTCATTTCTCACTTTATCCACTCTCGTTACTCCACACATCCATCTCAACATTCTCATCTCCGCTACATGCAATCTATTTTCATCCGTCTTTTTCGCAGCCCAACATTCTGATCCATACATTACGACAGGTCTTATCACGGACTTATATATTTTCCCTTTTAATTTGAAGGGCATCCGAGGGTCACAAGTTGTTCCAGTGACCTGTCGCACAGTACGAAGTTTAATAAAACGTTGAACTTAAAATTCCTAGATCTAACTTCCTCCATAGTTTTATTTTATCTCTGCGTTCCAATCACTGTACAGAAGCCAGCAGATCAAGCTACAACAAGCTGTCAAATTTCTTTAATTGATTTTCAACCTTATCTCTTTTGCGATTAGGTTCAAGGTTGATTGGGAAAATTAGACAGTTTCGGGTAGTTGGATGTGCTGGCGTCTGTACTAAGCGACCATAGCCTGCTAGGTAGCTAATGATGATTCATGGAGCTGATGCTCCATACGTGGTAGTTCTGATTTTAAAACATTCACTAAACACATTGGACTTAATTAACTAAGTTCCCTAGATCTAACTTCCTCAAGTTGTTATCTCTGCGTTCTAGTCGATGTACTAGGCAACCATAGCCCGCTAGGCAGCAACATAGTGGAAATGAATCAGCTCCATGTGAGGTAGTTCTGATTTTAAAACATTCAATTAAATAAAACAATAAAACACATTGAACTTAATTAACTAAAATTCCTAGATCTAACTTCCTCCATAGTTGTTATCTCTGCGTTCTAGTCGATGTACTAGGCAACCATAGCCCGCTAGGCAGCAACATAGTGGAAATGAATCAGCTCCATGTGAGGTAGTTCTGATTTTAAAACATTCAAATAAATAAAACAATAAAACACATTGAACTTAATTAACTAAAATTCCTAGATCTAACTTCCTCCATAGTTGTTATCTCTGCGTTCTATTCGATGTACTAGGCTACTATAGCCTGCTAGGCAGCAACATAGTGGAAATGAATCAGCTCCATGTGAGGTAGTTCTGATTTTAAAACATTCAAATAAATAAAACAATAAAACACATTGAACTTAATTAACTAAAATTCCTAGATCTAACTTCCTCCATAGTTGTTATCTCTGCGTTCTATTCGATGTACTAGGCTACTATAGCCTGCTAGGCAGCAACATAGTGGAAATGAATCAGCTCCATGTGAGGTAGTTCTGATTTTAAAACATTCAAATAAATAAAACAATAAAACACATTGAACTTAACTAAAATTCCTAGATCTAACTTCCTCCATAGTTGTTATCTCTGCGTTCTATTCGATGTACTAGGCTACTATAGCCTGCTAGGCAGCAACATAGTGGAAATGAATCAGCTCCATGTGAGGTAGTTCTAATTTTAAAACATTCAACTAAACACATTTAACTCGATTAACTAAAACTCCTAGATCTAACTTCCTCCATAGTTGTTATCTCTGGGTTCTATTCGATGTACTAGGCAACCATAGCCTGTTAGGCAGCAACATAGTGGAAATGAATCAGCTCCATGTGAGGTAGTTCTGATTTTAAAACATTCAACTAAACACATTGAACTTAATTAACTAAAATTCCTAGATCTAACTTCCTTCCTCCATAGTTGTTATCTCTGCGTTGTACTAGGCAACCATAGCCTGCTAGGTAGCTACATAGTGGAAATGAATCAGCTCCGTACGTGGTAGTTCTGATTTTAAACAATTCTGTGCGGTATGCTAATTAAGTAGGTAATTATGTACCTACTTAATTACCAACATCATATTCAAGGAATGCATTCTATGAAATAAGTCATCATCATCTGCCTAGCCTTTTCCCAACTATATTGGGGTCGGCTTCCAGTCAAGCCGGATTTAGCTGAATACCATTATTTTACGAGGAGCGGCTGCCTACCAGACCTCTACAATCCATTAACTGGGTAACATGGTACATCTTGGCAAGACTGGAGTCAGATTTACTGGCTTCTGACTATCCGTAACGACTGTCAAAGATCTACAAATGACAGACGGGACCTAATTTTATCAAAATCGGTTAGGAATTCTGGCTTTTAAATTAAAATACCTGGAATTAGTTTACTTAAACTTAAACGAAATTGCCTATTTTGCTTTCCTGCAATTTTCCAGTGGTATTGTTAGAAGTGAAAAAAAAAAAAAAATTTTAAAGTACACAAATGTGAAAATTATGTTTCAAAGTTTATGTTATAATAATAACTTGAAACTTTTGTTGTTCAGACCTAAAATTGCTCTGCTTAATGTTTATATCGAGCTACATCAAAATATTAAACGTATCAATAAGTACCAGGTTACCAGGACATGAAAGAGATTGCATAAATCATGTTCGTATAACAGCCGAGTGTGATATTTTGTAACCGTTATGACAATGGATAGGTTATTAACACGGTATCATTGTTTGGTACTCACACATTTGAATTAAATGTGCAAATGATACGCCTGTATTGTCCTCTTAGGAGATGTTAAGATGTTGCGGAATTCGTATGAAAGAGTCACCACAGCCCTGGGGCTACTCTCTAAGCCCGAAATTCGTAATTTCACCTACGGACTTACGATTAGTCCCGAACTTGAAGTGGTTAAAGTAGAATACGCCCGTATCTACACCGAAACAACGAACTTCGGGCGTAGAGAGTATCCCCCCTGGAACGCAAATGGCATTAGGACCTTCTAGATCCTCTAGATGCTCCTAGTGGGGGATTTAGTCAGTAAGAACCTGACACTCGCTTCCGCTCAGCCCAGAGCAGAAGGGGTCATTTAATAATTTCCCATTTTAAGGCGGAGATACGTTAGAGTAGCTGATTTTAAAATGAATTCACGTCTAAACGGCTAGTCGTAATTTTTAAAAAAAAATATACATATGTTACTTTAGACCAGTGGTTCCCTAACCTTGTCAATATTGTTATCCCTGTGATTTATATGGAATACTGATTTTACCCCGTCTTTAAAATGTTAGTACAAATAATACAAACATATAAAAATATGTTTACTAGTCACGAATTGCACATCAGTCTAACAATTTTAACATATTTATTTTTTTTAGGGTTCTGTAGGTACCTACCCAAAGTTACT
Source organism: Lacanobia oleracea (assembly GCA_950371165.1). NCBI lineage: Eukaryota > Metazoa > Arthropoda > Insecta > Lepidoptera > Noctuidae > Lacanobia > Lacanobia oleracea. The sequence goes on along the minus strand of OX493386.1, from coordinate 2,072,312 downwards.
CAATAGAAACCTATTACTAAGCTTCCGCTGTCTGTCCGTCTGTAGTCCGTCCATCCGTTCGTCCGTCCATCTGTCTGTCGGCGGGCTGTATTTCTAGAACTTTAATAGGTAGACAGTCGAAATTTTCACTGAGTGTGTATTTCTATTGCTGCTATAACAGCAAAAAAAAAAAAAACTTAATGAAAAATAGGGTTCTGGCTCCTAAACAAGAAATGTGTATTTTCGGTTTATGGTACGGAACCCTTCGTGTGAGAGTACAACTTGCACTTGGACAGTTTTTCCAACTCGCTGTGCTATATTTTACAGCTTACTCTAAATGTTGTGCGGACTTGAATCACTGCTGACTCCCCAACGGACCAGCGATACGGTAATGACACATATTTCGCGCTAACGTGGTATAATAGCCGAGTATCGGGTGATGATGGACAATGCCGCCACAACCGCAGGTGGACCTTGTGGTAAACTGGGGCGAGTCGGTCTAATGGTCACTTTACTTTAGCTTAGGTTTGTTGAACTTTACTTTTTTATTATTAAAAGTAAGACATGCACAGACGCCACACATCAAAGTTAAACAATCTGTCAAATTTCTTTTATAGTTTTCAACTTTATCCCTACAGTATTAGGTTCAAGGTTGATTGGGAATATTTGACAGTTTCGGGTAGGTTGATGTACTGGCGACTGTACTTAACTCCATGTAAATAACTAGCTGCCGCCCGATCTAAAGAATGAATATAGTTCATGAAGCTATGTTATCGGACAATTTTGAGCATTTTTTGAGGGTTAATATGTCATCAAAAAGGAAAACATAGGGACACAGTTTATGTCCTTCTTATTAAGTTGATGAAATACCTTTTAAATCTGTCCAATATTGGAGGAGGAAACAGGCGAGAGCCAAACCTCGAATTATGACTTTTTACATACAAATTGCCAGAGTATGGGCAGCAGCGTTCTCTGTAAAACGCAACACCATACAATGCGATCGCGAACCCGCCTGCCAAGCGTGGCGATTATGGCAAACCCCTCCCTTTGGGGGAGGCCTATGTCCAGCAGTGGACGTCTTTCGGCTGGGCTTTCGGGTGGATGGGGTGGATGATGATGATGATGACATACAAAGTAACTCCGCCAGCGTTTTCTCTTAAAACCTAATTTTGCATAAGTAATGTAGCGGATTAAATAACTAGTTTTCCACCCACCAACAACGCGATTCTTAATAAATTCATCATATCCAGTAGGAGTCCATAAAAATATGATAATCATGTAATCTATACTTCTATACTAATATTATAAATCTGAAGAGTTCGTTTGTTTTTGAACGCGCTGAACTATTGGTTCGAATTTAAAAAAAATATTTTAGTGTTGGATAGCCCATTATCGAGTAAGGCGAGTTTTACATTTGTCTGTAACTCATCATCATCATCATCTGCCTAGCCTTTTCTCAACTATATTGGGGTCGGCTTCCAGTCAAGCCGGATTTAGCTGAATACCAGTATTTTACGTGGAGCGACTGCCTACCAGACCTCTACAATCCATTAACTGGGTAACACGGTACTTCACGGCAAGACTGGAGTCCGATTTACTGGCTTCTGACAATCCGTAACGACTGCCAAAGATCTACAAATGACAGCCGGGTCCAATGGCTTAACGTGCTTTCCGAGGCACGGAGGAAACTCGGAATGTTAAGATGGTCACCCATCCACAGACCAACCTTGGCAAGCGTTGCTTAACCTTGAAGTTCGACCCGTGCGGCTGTTATTATCTAGCCACGAGCTCCTCATTTGTCTTTAACACATAAACACAAAACAAAGAAATATCACGTTGGTTTTGACTCCGTAATAATTTTAAGGTCAAATAATTATGCTGTAGTCCGAATAACTGTTACGCAAGCGGAATATCCCACGTAGCAGTCGCTTTCATTCTAACAATTCAATTGTTTTCAGCTGTCAACGGAGCTGATCTGTCAAAATGAATGAGATTGCGAATGTGAGTGAATGAAGGTGAATAGATTTATGAAGCAAATTCAAATGTAGGGCAAATCCAGGATAGTTGTCCTAGGGGTATAGTTGCCTCGATTTAAAATACTCTAATTTCGAGGATAAATTAAGCAGATGTTATTTTATTTATCACTCGAGAGACTCTACAACTACCAAAACTTTGATCGCACCTTGCATTCCCATGCAATTGCACAGACACATGCAACACGGTCAACTTAGTGGCAGTTGTAGAGTCTCATCATCATCATCTGCTTAGCCTTTACCCAACTATATTGGGGTCAGCTTCCAGTCAAACCGGATTCAGCTAAATACCAGTATTTTACGTAGAGCGGCTGCCTACCAGACCTCCACAACCCATTAACTGGGTAACACGGTACTTTTTGGCAAAACTGGAGTCAGATTTACTGGCTTCTGACTATCTGTAACGACTGCCAAAGGACCAACGGCTTAACGTGCTGTCTAAGGCACGGAACAATCTCGGTGTGTAACGATCATCCTCATCCACAGATTGACCTCGGCAAGCGTTGCTTAACCTTACAGACCGACCCGTGCGGCTGTTATTATTTAGCTACAAGCTCGTCTTAAACATTCAAATATAGTAAAAAGAGGTTTTTGTAATAATCAGAGTCGTACAGCTGTTTCTCATAAAACAAAACATGCCAATAAAAAGTTAACGATCGTTTGGATACATGTTAAACTTACAAAACCTCAGAGGTAACGTAAAATCTGCGATTAACATAAAAATATTAAATAATTCGCGCCAGTTCACAGGTCGTATCCTCTTGTCTTGTGGCCCAAGGGATAAGTTTATAGCGAGACTTCTCGAATGAAAGACTGGTAAGTAATTTAGAAAACACTATTGATGGCAAAGTATTTCAATTCAATAACATACATTGTTCGGCAAGAGAATTTTATATAATCCAAACATTTTAGCAATGGACAACGGGAATAATATTTGCAGTTTGTTTGCTGCAAATATTATTGCCATGTTTATTGAAATGTCAGCCTTTTGCGTTCTTGCTAAACTGCAACGTTTACAAATTACGAATTGAGGATCCAGAAACTAAATGTTATAATTTTGGGTCTCCCTCTTTTATAAATTGTATCATCAATCTCAGAAGCATAAGTAAGAATTGGAAGGAAGAAGCACCAAAACCATGGAAGGAATGGAAAAGCTTTTCCCAGAACTGGGGCAACACGGGCTACTTATAAAATCGTCTATTGCAGTCCAATGCTGGACACCAGCTTCTCGAATTCAATACTCAATATATTTATTGCGTTCCACAATGTGAGCCTAGGTGGTAGGTACTTATAATATATTACAAATACATTGCTTTGGATCATTGTGGACCCTGACGGGCACAGCAAAATTGGATAGTGGAAGAGGGCTATTTTATTTATTACATTTATGAAATTTTCTATAATTATATTATTTATCTATTTCATATTTTCACTCAGATACTCGTTAACAGTATAGTAACATTTTAAAATTAGAAAATGTTTCAATTTATTGACAAATGCTGTATATTTGTCAGAATTTGACCAAAGAGGTACCATCCGTTGCGAAAACTTCGCTCTACTTAGCTTCAGAGCGTCTCACACTTTTGCTGACTCACGGCTTTCATCGTAATGAACTAAACCCGCTATAACCTTGTGCTTTGTGCCGTAACATCACAAAAGCGAGTGGAATTTCACTTTCGAGATAATGTAACAATAACACAATAGTCAGCTCGGAGACTCCGCAGTTTTAGTTATGAAGGACATTGTTCTACTTCGATATTTCAAGTATTTCCTATTTGTATGCAAGGCTTAATAATAACTGGCACACGGGACTATATTTGAGGTTAAACAATGCTTGCCGTGGCCACTCGAGGATGGATGACCATAAATAACATACCGAGACTCAGGAGGTCCTGTCATTTATAGATCTTTGGCAGTCGTTACGGATTGTCAGACGCCCATATCTGTAACCCATTATCTGGGTAATACGGTACTTCATGGCAAGACTGGAGTCAGATTTACTGGCTTCTGACCATCCATAACGACTGCCAGAGATCTACAAATGACAGCCGGGACCAACGGCTTAACGTGCTTTAACCAAGGCACGAAGGAAACTCGGTATGTAAAAATGGTCACCCATTCACAGACCAACCTTGGTAAGCGTTGCTTAACCTTGTAGATCGACCCGTGCGACTGTTATTATCTAGCCACGAGCTCCTCAAATCAAATCTATCATAGTCTAGTTTACATATAATTACTATTTGAATAGACTCTTTACTGAAATGTAGATTTAATAACAGTGTTTTATCTTCATATGTTTATAAGAATACTGTAATTAATTCTTCAGTTTTAGAGAGTTTCCGAGTGAATATATTACAAAGAAGATCGTTGCACCAAGTATATTATGTAAGGTTTGTTTTATTTGCTTCACAATAATTGCTAGTTTTGATTGCAGGAGAATAAAACCGTTTATTAGTTCGCTTATCGATATTGAAGAGCTTTGACAGTCATTTCAACTGACCTGTTGGTCTAGTGGTTAGTGACCCTGACTGCTATGCCAGAGGTTGTGGGTTCGATTCCCACCCAGGACAAATGTTTGTGTGATGAGCATGATCATTTGTTCTGTGTCTGGGTGTAGTTTATCTATAATATGTATGTATTTAGAAATATATAAGTATGTTTATCAGTTGTCTAGTACCCATAACACAAGCTCTGCTTAGCTTGGGACTAGATGGCGTTGTGTGATAGTTGTGTGGAATATTATTATTATTATTTGCGCTAAATACCACACTAGCAATTGATTTTTTGAGGCTGGGAAATCATCAAGTGACTTCTTCCGCTCTGGGCGGAGCGGAAGGGAGTGTCAGACTCTTACTGACAAAACCCATCCGTGTTCCTCCTAGTGCCCTTTGCGTTCCAGGACCGCGGTGACTCTTTCGAACAGCTTCCGCAAACCAGGCAGATGTGACTAGCTACTAACAAAAATCTGTATGTTATTTGAAAAATATTACTAAAACTGTACGAAAATAATTTATTAAAATCGGAGATAATATAGAGAAGTTACACGCTTTTAACGTTATTTTTCTAATATTTTCAGTTATAACGATGGTTTGTCAATTGAATTCTCTAAAATATTATATTGTAGCGGCATCAAGGGCGCCACAAGAAAAACCAACGGAACAAGTCTATATCGCAGCAAAAAGAACCGCAACGCCATCTATCCAACTAGCAGCGAACTAAAATCCTGTGTCGCGCAAACAAACTTTACCGTGCGATTTGAAAAAATACATCAGCCCGAAAACTATCTATCGGGCAGTTGCCCGCCAGGCACAACAGCCACCTGACCGGAGGATCCTGCATTTTCAATGGGGTATGCGGGACTTTATCTCTGTATCGCTTACCTCCGAAATATGTATAAAACAAAGTCGGATTAGTAACACCATTTATAACTTATTTATATCAATAGCAGAATAACTTTAAAATAATTGGAAAAAATAATTAAAAAAACATGACAGATACAAAAGACAACAAAAATTTATTCTGAGGCGGTACGAATCACCGGGACTACTATTCCTGTATAAATAAACAATTAATTGTAAGACAAAAGCCTTAATGAACTCATCTTTCTAATCCAATTAAGCGAAGACAGATTGTCTGCGATCGCTCAGGAAGACACGAGCTAATATACAAAATTAATAATTAAGTAGGTAGGTGCTTGATCGTATTAATTACTTACAGGAGGCTTCATATTTCGAAAGGTAATTTGCTCTGTATCTTTACGAATATCATAATCATGATCATAAAAATGATAATTATTTATTCATTTGCGAACATGGATAATTGGTACAAGTGTTTCATTTATAATAAGTCTTCCATATTCTACCGTCACTTATTATTATTATTATAAGCCCGTAGTGTCCCACTGCAGGAAAAAGGCCTTCCTTCCTTCTTTCCACTTTAATCTGTCCTGAGCTATCTGAGTCCAGTACCGTCACTTGGGCATGCAAATAACATTAAATTTCAGATTAAAATAAAATTCAGTGAAATATTGACATCGGTAGAATAGGCTTAATAATAATAATGTCAAATGTATAAAATGTCAAAGGAAACAATATGTCAAACGGATCAATTATGTCCACCAGAATAACATTAACTTTAAATTAAATGTCTGTCCATCTTTTCTTTGGCCTTCCTCTCCCTCTCCACCCATCCAAATCTTTACGAATATAATAATAGAAACAATTATTATGAAGTAAGTATTTTATTTTAGTATTATAAACCAAATATTTGTGAGCGTTTTCCGTATTTAGATTCAGCCAGTATGTTTTTATAGTTTATCATTACAACGTAGAAAAATATATCAAAAGACATTTATTCAAACTAGGCTGAAAATCTGCACTTTTTAGACGTCAAAATAAACATGAAGACAGCCCGCCAAATCGCCGCGCCCGTCACCACTTCCTAGTGTAAGTACTCTTATTTACTAGTACATTAACTTAAAATGCAATAAAAACGTCATAGTTTTTTTTTTCAATATGGATCCATTGAAAATGGTGTCTTGTATGTGACCAGACCTGAATGTACGATGAAACATAATCCATTTTTAGAACAAGTAATAAAACCAGGCATTATACCTATTACTTAACACAACAAAAGATTGAGAACTTTATTTTTTTTAATAAGACCGACCTTTGTTTACACGCTATTAATTCTAAAGCTGCTCATTATAATTTGTTATAATGTTGTACTAAAAAGTTTACTATCTATCTCTTCAATAAGTAAACATTTAACTGAAGATTAAATATGGCGGTTTGAAATTTCTTACTTTTTGTTTTGGAGGGATATAATCAAAAGAAGGGAGTGTCAGACTCTTACTGACTAAAACCTACCCGTGTCAAATGCCCTTTGCAATTCACGGCCGTAACTCTTTTGAAAAAAAAAACAGCAAATATCTTACTTCTAACAATCACGGCTGATGTGATCGGGATGAATTTTGGCACAGATTTAGATTATAGTCTGTAATAGCACATAAGCAATCTCTGAAGTATGTTCCCTTGGGATTATTTCCAACATTAACGCGGGCGTAACTGAACAGCTAGTTTCCTATATAGAATCTGGGGGCTACTCTCTAAGCCCGAAGTCCGTAGTTTCGGGCTTATTTGCGGGCTTATTCTACTCCGTATTACCTACAGACTTACGATTAGTCCCGAACCTGAACTAAGAATGAATGACAACACGATTTGACAGTAACTGTCAAATCGTGTTGTCATTAATTTTTAATGGTTCGGTGATACGGAGTACAATACCCACTCTCCCTAGTAGTATAATACCCCTTAGTTAAAAGTTAATAGACTATTGAAAAAATCTGGCTTAAGAAAAAATATTAGTATATTCAACGAAAAGAAAAAGTTCCATAGAGAACATTTTATTTAAATATTTTAGTGATGCGTGGGTGCCCATCGAAGAGGTTATTATCTTCTGTACGCCTCTTATTACAAAAGCTATGGACCGTGCACCATTAACTTAATCGACGGAGAAAAAGGTGGCACATACCTACTTATTTACTTACTTGCTTCTGCTGCGGCTTTGCCTGTATTAAGTGTAATAGCAAGGTTACTAACTACCGAGACGAACAGTGTTTTATGCCCTAATCGAAAAGGGAACAGTATCCCACGTCTTAATAGGTCATTGTCTCTCCGTTTTCAAAGTTTCGTCAAAACCCGTTGAGCGGTTTAAACGTGACAACGTAATAAAAAGACAAACATCATATTTATATCTAATCACTAAGGCTTTTCGGCCGCGACTTCGTATTGCAATTTTCGTAGGGATTTCTAGGTTAAATATAGCCTATGACATTCGAAAATAACGTGTCTTTCTATAGATAAAAGAATTTTCAAACTCTCAAACTTTAGCTCTTTATAATACAAGTATAGATAACGTTATCAGTTTATCACCCATGTTTTAGTCTGAAATTATTTTAAATATAAAAATTATCCAACACCCTTGTCCAAGGTACAGCGGTTTAGACGTGAAAACGTAAGGATCAAATAAACAGATTTACTTTCGCATTTATAATATTGGTATGGAGAGTATGGATGTTAAGATTTCCTCTACATCTATCTAGAGATCTTCAAGGTGCACGCGAGGTGAACTGGGGTATACAATGTTGTATGATCATGTTGGTTATGTATGGTATGTTTATGCGGTAAATTGAGTGGGCAATACTTTCTGTATCTTTGAGAAGATATAAATACGAACGTGAATCATATTTACAGTTTTTGATGGCCTAGATATCATACTTTCATAGCTAGATTTCATCATAATATTTTGATGGTTTTTTAAGTATTTCGTTTTTTTTGGAGCAGTTTATAAGTCATCGTCAGCACAGCAGTGAATTTACATAGAACATCAACCTTTGAAATCATAAAATTACTCCTGCTTTGGGCGGAGCGGAAAGGAGTGTCAGACTCTTACTGACTAAAACCCATCCGTGTTTCTCCTAATGCCCTTTACGCTCCAGGACCGCGGTGACTCTTTCGAACAAATTCCACAACCCTGGCAGGATAGAACATCAGCCTGAAGATCAGACACCATGTCTTTAGAAGAAACAGGCTTTTGATTTAATTAGAGAACTCCAAACACGGATCACGAAGTTAACATTACATAAAACAATCTAGTATTCTATTCAGTTCATAAAATATAACATTAAATAAACTGGTATATAAATAGGTAGCTAAGTAGGTATGTGCATCTTATATAAACATGTACAGGAAAACAACGATGATGTCACTCATTATAGTTATTTATATTATATGTTGATGTACATTCAGGTAGGTAACCTAACAGGAAAAAATATTGTTTCAAAATATGGACTAAAAATAGTTTTGTTACATTGTGCTGCAGTAACTAAACGTAGGCTTTTATGCTGTTGTTATAATTTCAAATGTCATTTGTCGGTAATTTTTGATGCAACGAAACGTAATGAAATAAGATCACCTGTCAAAACGAGATTTTGTTGCGTAATATGACTGCAAAGAAATAATTTTGTGGATTTAATTATTTTCTAAGTTCTAGATGAACCGACTTTAGTTCATAAAGTTTTAAATTAGACTAAGGGCAGTTTCAGAATTGAGCAGCGTTAATTAAGAACGTGTCAAACCCTACTTTAATGCCAACGTTCGATAGGTTTTTGAAAACTTAAAATTCTTAATTTGGAATTCAGTGGTAAATCACCTTCGCATTCCAAAGATTCAGACAGTAAATCTGCATAGTTATTTCAAGTAAATATCAAGGCAGCTGACTATTACACAAAGTAGCAAAAGCTTATATTTTTTATAGACAAAGAAATACAAAATAATTACCAAAAAGACTTTAGTTGCTAACAGCCAGGCCATGTTCCAAATAGTCCGAATCGCCTCCGAAATTCGCGCCATTTTGTTACGTCACCCAACACTTCAAATATTCGAAATTCCAAATTTGAAAACTTTTATGCACATTCAGCTATTTTTTCAGTGACTAGAATTTTGTTACGGAATGAAATGAACATGAATATTTAATGAGAAAATAAATAATTAGGCTTATGTTTTGAGAACAACATAGTGAAAATTTTGTATGAAAAGAATACACCTCACACCAGAGTGAGCAAAAAAACATAATTGCTTCATCATTACATTCTCTATGACTTAACATAATCGTGGATGCCACTCGCACTCATGTTTTGAATACATTTTAAATTCAAAAGTTGATTACACTTTCGAGCCGTAATTCCGTACCTTTTAAGTTGCGAAGAGGCCTAAAAAGCCCTTTGACCCTCAAGAGCTTTTATGCTTCGAATTTAATATAAGCACAATTCCCGGGGCCAAGCACTAAGTAATTAAAAAGTAACTCAACAAACAAAATTACCAATTCAAATTCACTTTCCGTAACTCAAGAATGAGGACAAATAAATTCCAAATTTGAAAATCCGCGCGAAAATTTTTGACAGCAATTTTTTTTTATTAAAAAAAGAGGTAAAATGTTGCACAGTGTTGCACGACAGAAAGAATCAAAACCACTGGAAGTAATAATTGTAAGACGTATAGTTTACTCTGTGAAGAGAATTTTGGAAAGTAGAAGCATCAAGCGAAACGGTACTGAGCATTGAAATTAATGTATCGTCGCTTGCGCCGCGTGCACAGTGGCGAATAGCCGTAAAATGGTGGTATTTTTCTGTAATGTTATTTTTTAGATGCAACAATTAGATATTGTATCAGGTGATTATAATTCTGTAAATTGTTTGTCTGTAATTTGATGATTGGCTGAAATTATTTGGATGAGCAGTTTGGAATTCCGAGCCGTAAAGCCAGCTATACAATGTACTATGGTCTGATTTAATCAAAGTGCAATGGAAAACCTAAAAAGGATTTGCGATTGTTAAGGACAATTAAAAAGTAAAGAACATTTTTTTTCCTACCTATTGTAGCGGTATCAATGCCGCCACAAGAAAAACCAACGGAGCAAATCTCCCATAGTAAACGTTGATCATAATGATGAGTACAGTGACACCTTTTCAGGTATTGCGTTATTTCAGTTACAATACAAACTGGATAAACTTAGGGATGCCCTACAAAACTTTCAACCCACAATGAAAATCCCTGTCCCTCATTAAATGTCCTAGCCAGATCACGCGGGGTATCGAGAATATCATCCCGCCACCGTCCACCCGACAATGTGTCCCAAACCTAACGTGTTTAACCGTCGTTAGATTAGCAGTAAGTATATCTAAATATTTCAGAGCACTAGCAATGCGTGGCGGTTGTGATGTCCGCGTCTTGTTAGGAGACTGCAGGTATTCGTAGTTGTTATCTAGCAGACAAGCTGACGAGATGAGGCATCAGATGGCAGCTTACTTGGCGTTTTCGTAAATATGAGACTTGCTTAGATATCTATCCTAATATTTAAAATTATTATTTTACTGAGCGATTGTGTGATTGACAGACAACGCACAGCCGAAACTACTGGTCGTAGAATGCTGAAATTTGGCATGTAGGTTCCATGGGGAGTATAAGGATGCACTACGAGAGGACTTCCCGAAATTCCTACGGGAACGGGAAAAAACGGGACATGTGCGTACGATGTCGCGGGTAAAGGTAGCACCAATATAAAAAGGAAAACTGACTAACATATCGACGCACAGTCGAAACTAGGAACATGAAATTTTGCACAAGGCTTGCTTTCATGATGTAGGTGAGCACTGAGAAAGGATTTTTGAAGGGACTTTCGGAGATAAGGGAGCCCTTATTTCCGAAAGATTTGGGCCTATAATGGAATGTAATGGTAAATTTTCATCTATTTTCTTCAATAACTTCAGAACGGAAGATTTTAGCATTAAAACATTCACTGCCGTATCGGTCACCGGTGACCGGTCACTATTGTGTCTATTTGTCTGGCAGACAATGTGTTAAGAAAAAAGTATAATGTAAGCATTAATAGTACCTATGTTTTTATTTGGGGTTTTTATTGAGCATGCCCATTCCGGGCTTGCTCTTGACCACAATCACGCCCGATGGAAACTGATAGATGAGGTATATGATCTATCATTTCTATACATTTCACTAAAATCGATTAATTCATTACCCAGATTAAGAAAGGACTTATTGAGTTTGTATTAAACGCCGTGATAAGTTAAAATTAACTGCCTCCGTGGTCGATTGGTTAAGGCGTTTGCCTTGAGACCCGGTGGTCGTGGGTTCAATTCCCAAGGGAAACATACTTTGTAAAGTTGTTTCCAGTTTGGCTAGGACACTGCAGGCTTGAATCACCTGATTGTCTGATAAAAAGATGATTCCGTGTTGCGGAAGGCACGTTTGCACGTAAGCCCGTGGTTCCGGCCGCTAAATGGCGGTCGTCAAATAAACCATGCCAGAGGCCCTTTTTTTTTAAGGATGGGAAATCATCAAATGACTCCTCCCGCTCTGGGTGAAGCAAGAGGGTGTGTCAGACTCTTACTGACTAAAACCCAACCGTGTTCCTCCTGGTGCTCTTTGCGTTCCAAGGCTACGGCACCTCTTTCGAACAGATTCCGCAGATGCCAGAGGCCCTTGAGGTGGTTTAGAAACTCTGACACTAGGGTGTGTGGGGTCGTTAGACCTTACTGCCTACACGATAAGAATAAGTTAAAATATAACCTATATAGTCAATAATCTGTGCAAAATCTTAGGAGGCATATAAACCATAGACATAATGAAATGTTTAAATGTATCTTATTTGCATATTTTAAATGTCTAGACGTTTATATATTACGTGACACTTAAGTTCCTACGCTATTTATGTAGTTACACATACTTTGTTATATAACCTGTTTCAAGACTCCATTAACATTTCTTGTTATAAGTTTTTTTTAACAAGAATTCTTATGTCTATATTCAGAATTTATGGATCAACGAAATTCTTGGAATTGTTTTTCAAATACGCTCCTATTTATGTTTCTGTCAACACAAATGTACCTATCATTGTAATGTGTGTGTATGTATGCGTTTTCTAGGTAAATTGCTATTATTCCATTTATAGTATACCCTATGGTAGGCGCCAGATAAACATGCAATAAAGTACTTTGACCTTTCCCAAATATTCCTTCGTAGATACCCGAAAAATAAATTATGAACCGTTTTCATAACTAGAGAACGTAGAGGATCACGATAGAAGTCGAGACAGGACATCTTTATGTCTTTGCTTCTCATCATCTGCCTAGCCTTTTCCCAACTATATTGGGGTCGGCTTCCAGTCACACCGGATTCAGCTGAATACCAGTGTTTTACGTGGAGCGGCTGCCTACCAGACCTCCACAACCCATTAACTGGGTAACACGGCACTTCAGAGCAAGACTGGAGTCAGATTTACTGGCTTCTGACTATCCGTAACGACTGCCAAAGATCTACAAATGACAGCCGGAACCAACGGCTTAACGTGCTTTCCCAGGCACGGAAGAAACTCGTTATGTTAAGATGGTCACCCATCCACAGCCTTTGCTTCTGTTTTTTTTTATATTAAGAAAGTCAATAAATGTATGTGGGTCAATGACTGTTATTGCACATCTATCTGGTGTCTACCATAAGAACTACGGACGTTACTTCTGATTGGACGATATCCTGGTATCTAAATAACCAAATAATCGTGGATCTCAAATAGGTACAATTGGTCTCAAGCTGAGAACAAGATTTCATTTAATCGTTGTTCTTGATATGTCAATAGCCACACCCTTATTTTATTTAGGTTTTATTGAACACCTTAAGGTGAATGTTACGGGTTGCTCATTGCCATTTTCCCGCGAGATGACGCTGAAGTCAACATTTTCAGTTTTATTTTGTTTCGAGTGTAATTGAAACAATATTAAGTCGCAGAAATAATGGTGCGACAATCGGATATTCCACTTTATCGAAATTAGTCAAAATACGGCATAAAAACCCTTCTGATTCGCCATAGGGATCGCATTTGGTCCACATACAGCTTCACACTGACCGGCAAATTGCAAAAAACATAAAAATATTTGAATTTCGCGGGCTACCCTGGAGCATCTACCTTAAGAGGAAATACTAGCGGGGAGACTTTGTATGTAAAAAGTCAAAAATCGAGGTTTGGCTCTCGACTGTTTTGTCCTCCAATATTGGACCGATATAAGAGATATTTCACAAACTGAATTAGAAGGATATACCTATATTGTGTCGCTATGTTTTCTTTTCAGATGATTTATTAAACGTATAAGCACTAGAACTCTCACAAAATGCTCAAACTGTCCGATAAATCGCGGTCAACAGAGGCCTAGTGTACAAATTTGGCAACGATTAATCAAAAAAGAAAAACATAGAGACACAGTATACATCCTTCTTATTCAGTTTGTGAAATATCTCTTGTATCAGTCCAATATTGAAGGAGATAACAGACGAGAGCCAAACCTCGAATTATGACTTTTTACAAAAAAAGTCTCGGCGCCAGCATTTCCTCTTAAGGTGGATGCTCCAGGGTAGCCCGCGAAATTTAAATATTTTTATGTTTTTTGCAATTTGCCGGTCAGTGTGAAGCTGTATGTGGACCAAATACGATCCGCGACCGTAACGCGTATTTATCTAAAGAATTATAACCATTTTAATCATCAATATAGCCCTCTAAGTTCATGTAGCTCGAAAGAATGAATATTTCAGAAATAATCATTCTAAAATAAAAAGTTATATTGGAATAAAGACGTAGGGGTTAAGGGTGTTGTTGTGAAATTAAATCGAAGAGTTACTGCGTCCCTGGAACGCAAAGGGCATTAGGAGGAACACGGATGGGTTTTAGTCAGTAAGAGTCTGACACTCCCTCTACTCCTGGAAATGCCGCCAGTCTCTTGGGCAAATAACCAGCTGATAGCGTTGTGTATAAATTTTGATGCAATAGGTATTATAGTTTGTATCTAGTTTGTCAAGTTTATTTTACCTTATTATTTTTTTTTTTTAAGGAAATTTGAATTTTAAAAAATATATTGAATTGTAATCTTCAATGACGACTTTGAGGCATATTACCAGCTGATAGCGTTGAGGAAGAATGTCAGTATACGCAGTTAGTTTAGGTACTTTGTTTTACATTATATTTTATTTAAGGAAATATTGATTTAAAAAAAATGTGTTTAATTGTATTTATGTATTGGCCTCTGGTGTGGGACGCAACATGTGTCGACACCCTTGCGCCATCACATTTTCCGAGTACGACGAGCTGTGCCGGCGTTGATGTTGCAGCTGCCGAGGCCCTCAAGCGGGCCGCAAATACTGTAACCTTATTGGTAATTACAATTTTGAGCCGTTAGGAGTCGAAACGCTAGGGTCATGGGGTCCGAGTGCGCGTCTCCTTTTAAGGACATATCTCGCCGACTGATCTACACTTTGCGTGACCAGAGGGCTGGCTCGTTCTTTGCTCAAAGAATTAGCATTGCCATTCAATGTGGCAATGCTGCCAGTCTTCTGGGCATGTTTCCGAATGACGGCGATGCGGAGGAATTCTTCGACGCCTGAGTGTATATTTGTATATAGTTAGTTTTATTAGGTATGTTGTTTAAATAAAATATATTACATTGAAAAAAAAAAAAAATTGTATTCTTCAATGTTTTCACAGACTTTGTAATGAAACTGACGTACATGGCGCCAATAATCCAGCTATTTATAAACCAAGAGAAAAGAAAAGGAAACCGGCTTCAAAACAAATAAAAAAACTGAATCAGCTGCTTATATTGGCATACAAATTAATATAACGATGCTAAATATAAGCTTTAGTTTTGTTATTACATAAAAGACTGTTTATTTCTGGCCTGGTTACACGTAACGCAGGAGTTTATAGTTCTTTAACGTTCTAGGGGGCCGTTAAAGCTGATTCTGAGTACATAATAGTACTTAAATCTAGTCTGAACTGACCTACTGCTGAGAAAAAGCTTCCGATCATTCGATGTTTATGTGTTAAAAATTAACTCTGCCTATATCGTTCCAAACTACGTGTTGACAATATCGTTAACTTCTGTTCAGTTTTAATATTTTTTGGCACGGTTTCCTTATCATTTGACTATACTAAATGTAGCCTTAGTTAATCCTTACAATATCAGCTATCTATCAGTGAAACTCTCGCCAAAATTAGTCCAACCGTTTTCTAGATTAGTCGGAAAATACAAACAGAAGAAAAAACAGAAAATGACACTCCGGGAGTGCCGGCAGAAGTGAAAACTTGAATACGTGCTTCTCTTCCTCTTTCTTACGAATTTTGGATCAGGTCACGTGTCCTGACGCGAGTTTAACATTTTTTACCAATCACAAAAATAGTGCACAACGCCGCTTAAGAAGTTTGCAGGATAAGTGACCGTCACGAATTTTCGATCAGGTTCTGACGCGAGGCTAACATTTTTTTTTCCTTTATAAAAAAAGTGCACAACGCAGCTAAAGAGGTTAGCAGGACACGTGACCATCTTACGTATTTTCGATCAGGGCCACGTGTCCTGACGCGAGTTTAAAATATTTTACCCATCACAAAAAAGTGGACAACGCCGCTAAAGAAGTTTTCACTTCAAAATTAACTCCGTGTTTTTGCAAAAAAATTGGATTATTTTTCTGGACGGACCAAGTCGCGGGTAGCAGCTAAGTTTAAAATGTTTGTGTGAATATAAAGCAATACAAACAAAACACACAAGTTTATCGCTGCTGCCCACGGCCCACCTACTCAGCACACACCCCGATACGACGCAAATGAGTCAACTACGTCAACTTAGGAATGTCTACTTTTATAGTTTACTCTGAGAACTTCTGTGTTCCTGGGTTTCAGTTCCTGTTTTATGTTAGGTAATGCGGACTTTAGAAAAAAAAAACATAATTCGAGGTGTTGTGATTTCTTGGATCTGATTACAAAAAAATGTTTGAATTTATTATTAATTATAATATTTACTGTGGAAACACTGTCAGAATATGTAATTTTGTTTTAACTACTGTGAATTTAATTTTACGTTGGCAACACTTTGAAATAACGGATATGATATCATCGTTATTTTTAGGTGGGGCAAATGCCATTTGAAATTGTAAGCGATAGTTGAGAGTCAGTGGTCGTTCGATCGCCAAACAGTGCAGTTGTGGATTGAGTAATAAAAAGGTATAAGTAATCAAGTAGTAGTTTTCTTTATATATCAGAAGTGTGCAGAACCACGAGCCATGTCTCAGGAAAATCGTAAGTTTAACTTTTATTTCTTTTCCTTTCCATTTTAGTATGGTGTAAACCTTCTACAGTCAGATATAAGTGCAGTTCAGAAATATTTCGTGCTTAAAAAGTATGTAGTATTGAATACCATGGAGGTTATTATAGTAACAAGGAATAGATAAAAATAATAATTATCCCTGTTGAAAATTGCCCGTGAATCTGGTGTGCTGAAAGTATAGCCATTTAGGTGTGCTTTAGCAATAGCCATGTAGGTGTGCTGTAACAGTAGCCATGTGGGTGAGCTGGAGCAATAGCCATGTAGGTGAGCTGTAGTAATAGCCATGTAGGTGTGCTGGAGCAATAGCCATGTAGGTGTGCTGTAGTAATAGGCATGTAGGTGTGCTGTAATAATAGCCATGTGGGTGTGCTGTAATAATAGCCATGTAGGTGTGCTGTAGTAATAGCCATGTAGGTGTGCTGGAGAAATAGCCATGTAGGTGTGCTGGAGAAATAGCCATGTAGGTGAGCTGGAGCAATAGCCATGTAGGTGAGCTGGAGCAATAGCCATGTAGGTGAGCTGGAGCAATAGCCATGTAGGTGAGCTGGAGCAATAGCCATGTAGGTGAGCTGGAGCAATAGCCATGTAGGTGAGCTGTAGTAATAGCCATGTAGGTGTGCTGGAGCAATAGCCATGTAGGTGTGCTGTAATAATAGCCATGTAGGTGTGCTGTAATAATAGCCATGTAGGTGTGCTGTAGTAATAGCCATGTAGGTGTGCTGGCGAAATAGCCATGTAGGTGTGCTGGCGAAATAGCCATGTAGGTGTGCTGGTGAAATAGCCATGTAGGTGTGCTAGAGCAATAGCCATGTAGGTGTGCTGTAGTAATAGCCATGTAGGCGTGCTGTAAGTGTACAGTTAGTATGTCATGTAGGTGTACGGTTAGTATGTCATGTAGGTGTACGGTTAGTATGTCATGTAGGTGTACATTTGTATATCACGTAGGTGTACAGTTAGTATGCCATATAAGTGTATGCTTGTTAGTGAAAACTAGCTATATAGCTAGTTTTACATGGAGGTGTATTGTTACTAAGCCGGCTAGGGGTATTCCTATCAAGTCTCCTGTGGATATTCTTCTAGCCTATTGTACATGTACTGAGTTAGAACAATGCAATTTGGTAGTTTTAGTGAAACAGTTGAGTCAGTGGGTCGTCTTAGGGGCGGAGGTTTCGCTTTAGTGAAAACGTTAATGATTTTACATTAAGTAACTGATCTGGTTTGAAGATTGACGATAGGACAAAGAAATCAGTAAAAGATATGAAGTGCTCCAAAAACGTTTCAGGTCGACGAGATGACAGGTCCAGCCCAGATCGTGATGAAAGTTTCACTCCAGAGCGTGTAGAAAGCTTCACTCCAGAGCGTCCTAGAAGACGGCGCCGGAAATCCTCGTCAAGTGATTCTGAAGAGATACCTGCGAAATCGAAGCGCAAATCTGCAGGACTGACTGCAGATGATCTTCTGAAGATCATTGCAGCGATACAGAAAGGCTCAAGTAAGAATGTTCCAACCACTAATGTAGTCCCAGATTTTGACCCTGATAATAGATCCCAAGATATTGAGCGATGGCTAAGAAAAGTGAATGAATGTGCGAAAATTTATGATTGGAGTGAAAACCAGACAATACATTATGCCCTTCAAAAACTTTGTGGGTTAGCAAAAAAATGGTATGAATCTTTGCCAACGCTCAATTACTCTTGGAACAAATGGCAGTCTAAAATGAGAAAGGCTTTCCCAAGTGATGAAAATTTTGGAAAACTGTTAGAAGAGATGCTTAACCGAAAGTCCCGTACTAATGAAACTTTAAGAGACTATTTTTATGATAAGTTAGCATTGCTAAGTAGGTGCGAAATTGATGGCCGAAAGGCAGTAGATTGTATAATTTATGGAATCAATGATAATTCCATAAGAAACGGTGCGCAGGCACTCCAATGTAAAAAACCAGAGAATTTATTGAACTATTTAGCTTCCCAACAACCTGGCACATCGACAGAAACCCCCAAAATGCAGTCTACATTTAGTTCAGTCAAAAAGAGAGATTTACGTGTCACGAATAATCAGAATAGAGCTTCGACTAGTAACTCTGGTAGGAGTTATAGTCCATCTTGTTTTAACTGCCGCGAGCCTGGACACAATTATAATAGTTGCCCTAAACCGTTAATTAAATGCGTTAAATGTGGTAGGGTAGGTCATAATTCGGATAATTGCTATAGAAAACCTTTGTTATCCTATGACACCAAAAGCCAAGATCAGCAATCGGTTGACAAAAAGGTATTAAAAATCAATTCAAATAAGACCATTGACAATAATGGGGATGTAAATTTCGATAGAAGCCCAACCATAATGCATCAATCTTATTCTGCCCTTTCAGCTACTGATACGCATGATAAGTTTTTAAAAAATATTTGTATCAACGGGAACATGATCGATGCATACGTGGATTTTGGGAGTGACTGTACGTTGATTAAGTCTTCGAAAGCAATAGAACTTTGTCTCAAACAAATTTATATAGATCTGCCTATTATAAAAGGTTTTGGTAACTCTATAACCAAACCGAAGTTTCGATCCACTGTTCAAGTCAGAATTGATGAAATCGAAACCGAATTGGTAGTCTTGGCGGTTAGTGATGAATATATGTCAGCATCAGTCTTGATAGGGCAGAATTTTACTGAGCTACCGTCTGTAACTGTAATGAAAGACAATGAGAAATTATTTTTCTATCATACTCCCTCAAATAAAGTAACTGATATATCAATTAGGACTCTTAATATATATGTCGAGAAAGATACAACCATAGTTAGGGGTGGGTTAGTGGAAGTCTATACCAAAGAATCTCACTCAGGTGATATCTATCTTGATGGAAGTACACGAATGAATCCAAATCAAGAATATCACTTACATCAAGGCTGTTATAAAATGATTAACAGTAAAGCAATCGTATTTGTTACTTCACTAACAACAGTCCCTTTAAAACTCCAAGCAGATAGGTTAATGGCTAGGGTAAATCCCGTTACAGAAACTAAAACTTTATCTATCAGTTCAGATCCTAATATTCAAGCTCTAATGCCTCTCAATAGGTCCGACATTAAGATTGGCCAAGATATTGATGAGTTCACTTTTGAAAGACTATTTGAACTTTTGCGAAAATATAGAAAATGTTTTGCTCTTAATCTTAGTGAAATAGGCTGTACAAATAAAACTGAAATGAATA
Source organism: Lacanobia oleracea (assembly GCA_950371165.1). Lineage (NCBI taxonomy): Eukaryota > Metazoa > Arthropoda > Insecta > Lepidoptera > Noctuidae > Lacanobia > Lacanobia oleracea. The sequence continues at coordinate 2,052,376 of OX493386.1, read as the reverse complement.
TAGAGCTGCATGACAAGACCCCAGTTGTTTACAGGCCCTACAGACTATCTTATCACGAACGTAGTAAGGTGAGAGAAATAGTAGACGATTTAATAAAAAACGATATCGTGCAAGAATCTGAGTCTAACTATGCGAGTCCTATTTTAATTGTTAAAAAAAAGAACGGAGAATCAAGGCTTTGTATTGATTACCGAGCGCTTAACAATAAAACGGTAAAAGATAAATACCCCTTACCCTTAATTGATGACCAAATTTCAAACCTGAGTGGTTATAAATTCTTCATTACACTTGACCTAGCGTCCGGGTATTATCAGATACCAATGGGGAAAGACAGCCGGCACCTCACTGCGTTTGTTACTCCGGATGGTCATTATGAGTTTAAACGCATGCCGTTTGGACTTGCAAATGCCCCAGCTGTCTTTCAAAAGATGATTAATAGATTGTTAGGGTCAAGGAGGTTCGATTTTGTATTTGCTTATATGGACGACCTCCTTATACCATCTGTTACTATTGAAGAGGGCTTAAAGAAACTGGAAGAAATCTTAAGATTACTTCGAGACGCTGGTCTTACCTTAAAGCTATCCAAGTGTAGTTTCTTCGACAGGAATATAGAATATTTAGGCTATGAAGTTTCCTCGGAAGGCATTAAACCTAGTGAAAGAAAAATAATTGCTGTCAGGGACTTCCCTGTTCCAGGTAACGTTCATGCGGTGCGCCAATTTTTAGGACTTGCCAGTTACTTCCGTAGGTTCGTGAAGGGGTTCGGAGAGATTGCTAGGCCCCTCACAAATTTGTTAAAAAAGAATACTCCTTGGAAATGGGAGCGCGACCAAAACGAAGCCTTTGTAAAGCTAAAAAATAATTTAATAGAACGCCCCTTACTTGCTCTGTATGACCAATCCTTGGACACTGAGCTGCATACAGATGCCAGTTCTTTGGGATTGGGAGGGATCTTATTGCAATGGCAAGCAAATCCTAGAGTTTTAAAACCTGTCGCCTATTTCAGTCGACAGACCACTTCCGAAGAACGCCATTTACATTCATATGAGCTAGAAACATTAGCAGTTGTTTGTTCCTTAAAAAAATTTCGACCTTATCTCTTAGGCCTAAAATTTACTGTATACACAGATTGCAATGCACTAAGGACAACATTAACTAAAAGAGATTTAATTCCTCGCATTGCACGCTGGTGGCTACAGATAAGCGAATTCGACTTCCATATTCAGTACCGACCCGGGTGCAGAATGAGTCATGCTGATGCCCTAAGTAGGAATCCCCAAAACAGTACCAGTGTTACTGACACAGTAAAGGTCCTCAGTATATCCACAGAAAACTGGATACTTACGTTGCAAATGGCCGATCCAGAACTACAAAGAATTGTAAAAATTTTGAAGCCTAATCTTGACGAAGATAATATAGACATAAAGAAAAACTTCGTTATTAAAAACCATGCGTTACATCGAAAAGTACAAGATGATACTCGTTTAGTCGTTCCTAAAAATGCTAGGTGGCAAATTTGTAAGGCCAACCACGATGATCTAGGCCATTTTGGTTATACAAAAACACTTGAACGAATTCAAAGTCAATATTGGTTTCCTAAATTAAGGCGTTATGTAAAAAAATATGTAGCCTCCTGCATTGATTGCGCTTTTAACAAAGATAATTCGGCAAGAACACGTAGTGGGCTCTTGCACCCTATTGAGAAAATTGCAAAACCGTTCCATACGTTACACTTAGACCATTTAGGACCATTTGTGCGCAGTAAAAATCGTAACAGTTATATTTTAACCATAGTTGATGCATTTACAAAATATCTCTTTGCCAGACCAGTAAAAGATACTAAAACCAAAAATGTTGTCAAAATACTTGAAAATTTATTTAGTGATTTTGGAGCCCCGACTAGAATAATTTCAGATCGTGGGACAGCTTTCACCTCGAAACAGTTTAAAGATTTTTGTGCCAGTAAAGGTATTAAACACGTGCTAAACGCAGTTGCTTGCCCTCGAGCGAATGGCCAAGCAGAGAGGTTCAACCAGACAATTCTTACGGCCTTGTCAACCCAAACTGTTGGCAAAGACGAACGCATCTGGGACCAGCAACTGGGCAAAGTACAATGGGGCATCAACAACACCATTAATGCAACAACAAAAAAAAGTGCGTCAGAATTATTATTCGGCATTAAACTGAACGGTATAACTGAAAACATGTTAGAAAGTAATGCGCCTAGTTCTGAGATAGAAGATGTCGCCCCACCCATTTCAAATATAGATGAAATAAGAAACGAGGCCTCTAAAAATATCGAAAAAAGTCAAAAGCTTATGAAAGAATCCTATGATTCAAAAAGATCCCCTGCTGTTTCTTACTCTGTCGGTGACTTAGTAAAAATAACTAAAACGAATTTTAATAACGATGGTAAAAGCAAGAAATTACTCCCTAAATTTATCGGTCCTTATAAAGTAGCAAGATGCGTAGGTAATGATAGATATGAAATTGTCAATGTGCCAGGGCTCAGTACAAAAAAATATTCAAGTGTAGTAGCTGCCGATAGAATGCGACCGTGGATTCATGTCCAATCATTGGAAATTGACGAGTCCTCGGGGTCAGACTCTGATTCCTCCACCTTGAATAGTGATAAATCAGAGTCTGACAAATACCTGTAAACTAAAATTGTTATTTATGTGGTTAGAAAGTAGATATTATTAGATTTTAAGTGACACGTGTTTAATCATGTACAAAGTATTTATCAATGTGACGTGATTATATATATTGATTTTGTAATGTTAATTTAATGATAATTAATATCAATCAATAATCAATGTTAATCATGTAATTGCCTCAGTGTTGTGATTTTTGCGTGCTTCGGAGTTAGCACGCCGTTGGATGGCCGAGTGTTGTGATTTCTTGGATCTGATTACAAAAAAATGTTTGAATTTATTATTAATTATAATATTTACTGTGGAAACACTGTCAGAATATGTAATTTTGTTTTAACTACTGTGAATTTAATTTTACGTTGGCAACACTTTGAAATAACGGATATGATATCATCGTTATTTTTAGGTGGGGCAAATGCCATTTGAAATTGTAAGCGATAGTTGAGAGTCAGTGGTCGTTCGATCGCCAAACAGTGCAGTTGTGGATTGAGTAATAAAAAGGTATAAGTAATCAAGTAGTAGTTTTCTTTATAGAGGTTTAACCCTCGCCGGTTTCGTCGAATATTGGACCGATTTAAAAGATACTTCATTAACTCGAGAAGGATATAATATACTGTGTCCCTACAATTTTTTTTATCATATATTATGTGTATAAAGCACTGTACTGTCATCATCATCTGCCTAGCCTTTTCCCTACTATATTGGGGTCGGCTTCCAGTCAAGCCGGATTTAGCTGAATACCAGTATTTTACGAGGAGCAGCTGCCTACCAGACCTCCACAACCCATTAACTGGGTAACACGGTACTTCATGACAAGACTGGAGTCAGATTTACTGGCTTCTGACTATCCGTAACGACTGCCAAAGATCTACAAATGACAGCCGGGATCAACGGCTTAACGTGCTTTCCGAGGTACGGAGGAAACTCGGTATGTTAAGATGGTCACCCATCCACAGACCAACCTTGGCAAGCGTTGCTTAACCTTAAAGATCGACCCGTGCGGCTGTTATTATCTAGCCACGAGCTCCTCAAAAGCACTACTGTTTTAATGCCAAAAGGGCCTCAGCTTGGCATAATCCCAGATGGCAACACAAGGTATACCACCTGACGCTGATTTTAAGCTGCAGCCTCCGAGTGCCGTACCCTTAAAATAGTTCCTTTATTCTCATTTAATACGTATACATCTACATATAGATTCAATTAATACTTTGTTAATGATGAGGTAGGTATTCTGTTTTCTCCGAAATATGTACAGCAACGTAATCGTTAAAAATATTTGCATTACCTACAATCACTCTGCCGATCTAAACTTTTTGTCTATGTTTTTGTAGAAACAAAACACGATAGGTTGTCTATGGTTTTTGCGAGAACATCGCGTGTCATAGACATGTGCAGTACTTATTCTGAGAAATATACGAAATACATAATGTATTTCTTCATTTCTTTAAAAGCAATTATTAATTGTATTTTTGAATAGCTGGTACTTACTATAAAAGGAATTGGTATTGTAGATTTTTTTGCATAGTTAGAAATGTCAGATTTTCTAACTTAGTGTTAATTAGGTTTATAAATATTAATTGGAGTTTCTTTCAGTCTTCTTTCTAGGCGTTAGACAAAAAATAACTGAAATTATTAAGCTTTGCTTTCACGTTTTGCAAAAACTATTAATTAAGTCTGAAATTCTATATTCACTAATGATTTACTTTGGAGTTTCGGCTTGGTATTAACATAAACAAAAACACATGAGTATTTGTTTACTTTCTCCTGATTTTTTAATTCTAAATTTTCAAATTTGGTTTTCAGCCTGAAAAGCTGTCAAATTCTATTTATTTAGACTTAAGGCAAATACTTAATACAAAGGCCTTAGGAAATGTCTAGGTGCGAGTCAACCCAGGTTCATCATCATCATATCAGCCGAAAGACGTCCACTGCTGGTCATGGGCCCCTCAAAGTCTCGCCACAACAACCAGTCCTGTGCGTCGCGCAACCGTCAGCTACTCGCGACCCTCACCAGGTCATTGGTCCACCTAGTGGGACGCCAAACCAAGGGTAGTGAAGAGATAACATGGTTGGTGGTAACTTTGATATTAAAGTACCTAACTCCAAAAAATATTCTTTATCCAGAAACCGGTCCTTAGCATACCTATACCTACTCAAAGCAAATATTATTGAGTTTGAGTTCTTAACACCAATTTCGAACAAAAACAAAAGCATGACGTAAGAACGAAAATTCGAAAAACAAACGAATGCTAAAAAAACACTGGCATAAAACTTTATCGATTAGTAGCCGTATGAGTCAGTCTGACCGAACCCAGTTTCCATATTTGAAAGGCAGACGTATAACATTAAAACTGGCTAATTAGCTTGAAATTAGTGTTCCTATTTTAAACTTTTAGCAAGGGTGGCGAGACGAAAGGTGACGTCACTTTTAAGTTTTATTTTTTGTTTATTTATAAATTGCCTTTGTTTCTTTTTAAAGATATGATCCGTTTGACCACAATCCCACCCGATGGAAAGCGAAGATGTGCTTGATAGTAGAGCACGCTTGCCTAAAAGTATTAACCTATTCACTCTTGACTTCAAGACGCCCAGGTTTTAGCTATCGGGAAACTGCACTTTCATTCATTTAAAATAAGTTAACTGCAGACTCTTTTAAGTTAGGCATCCAACTTAACGGGTTAAGACTTGGCGACTAAGCCAAGCGATTCACCAAGGCCAGAGCTTAATAAAGCACAGGTCAATGTCAGATATAAAAGTATGACCATCAAATGATCATTAAAAAGATTCTCAACGGACTAAGTAATAACTTGTCCACTTGTACCATACCGGCAGAATTTGCCAACTTAAAGCTAACTTATCAACACCAGAAAACTTATAACAGCACGAAAACCTTTTTGGTCTATCGACGCACTTTTTTCACACATAAACTTTTTAGACACCAAACTCAACACACATGGTAAATATACTTTTTAAATTTTCAAATATCGAAGCTCTATCTGCTCTATACGCCCGCCGGTCGTGTTCGCGAGTTCGGTTCAGACTGGGTGATTCATCCCATTCGATGGAAGAAAAAAAACTAAGTTGAATTAGGAGCGCAACACACGCGCGGAACACAACTGTGACTGTGTTCGAGAGAGCAGAACTGAGCAACGGAACTCGATCTTGTATAGGATTTCGCGTTACTACATCGAAGTGTGAGTAAGATTTTGCAGAAGGTTTATTGGTATTATGTTGTTTATGAAAATGTGAAAATTTTTATTTTTGTCATTCAGTTTTCGGACACGAAGCTTAACGTAGTTTCCGTGTCTCGGAATGTACGTTAATCGGTTGGTCTCGGGTGTAATTTGCAGAGATTTGAAAGTCGTTACGGTAAGTCAAAAGCACGAATTTTAGACATTTTTTCTGTCATGGGGAATTATGTTACTCAGTTACTGGGTTGTGAAGACTGGAAACCGATCCTAATATAGGCGGTAAAAGCTTTGACAAATTGTTAACCAACATTCCTAACAATATGATAAAATACTATTAATTTGTCATCAGACGGTAATTACTACTTATTCCTTATTCATCATCTCTTCTGTCTAGCCTTTTTCCAACTACATTGGGGTAGGCTTCCAGTCAAACCGGATTCAGCTGAATTCCAGTGTTTTACGTGCAGCGGCTGCCTACCAGACCTCCACAACCCACTAACTAACACGGTACATCTTGGCAAGACTGGAGTCAGATTTGCTGGCATCTGACAATCCGTAACGACTGCCAAAGATCTACAAATGACAGCCGGGACCAACGGCTTCGCGTGATTTCCGAGGCACGGAGGAAACTCGGTATGTTATGATGGTCACCCATCCACAGACCAACCTTGGCAAGCGTTGCTTAACCTTCAAGAACAACCCGTGCGGCTTTAATAATTTAGCCACGAGCTTCCTTATCATAGGCACTTCAATATCGTTTCATAGATACCGCAGATGATGTAACTTATCGCGCAGAACAGTCGTGTGCATTGTGGCTTGGCAGAGGCCCAAAGAGATTCTTCCAGGAAAGCAGATGAAACATAAAATTGGAATGGAATCGTCGCCAAAACTAGACCTCGACAAAAGTAAACTCAAGGTGACATATAACAGAACGATGCCTTTTTACTTTCATTTTGAGATCGTATGCAATAGAGAGATGATTTTCTGCTTTTGTTCAGAGATCGTATGGCCACGTGGCTAGCCTATACTACCATCAAGTCCTCGTTAGATCAAAATTTCTACGTGTGAGCCTCCAACTAAAAAGTTTATCATCATCTTCCTGCCCTTATCCCATGTTACTTGGGGTCGGCGCAACACGTTTTATTCTTCCATTCTGTTCTATCAGTCACTCTATCACTAACTCCCTTTTATTTCATATCGCTCTTCACACAATCCATCCATCTTTTCTTTGGCCTTGCTCTCCCTCTCCATCCATCCACATTTATGTTCATAACTCTTCTAGTTATATGCGTTTCATCCCTCCTCTTCACATACCATACCAAGACAAGCGATTCCCTTTTAACTTTTCCTTTTCTAAAAAGTTTATATTGATGATAATATTTTATTGCATAGCTTCCGACTAGGTTCCATTTATTTAGTGTCAGTAAATAAGCCATTACTTCGTTTTTAACAAGACTAGAGAAGTCAATCTTTGATCAAGAATGGCATTATTGTTTATACTTCCACAGCCTTTTTTTTTGTGATTGGGAAATCATCAAATTACTCCTCCCGCTCTGGGCGGAGCAAGGGAACTACTCTCTAAGCCCGAAGTCCGTAATTTCGGGCTTATTTGCGGGCGTATTCTACTCCGTATCACCCACGTACTTACGATAAGTCCCGAACCCGAATTAAGAATGAAAGACAACACGATTTGACAGTAATTGACAAATCCTGTTATCATTAACTCTTAGTGGTTAGGTGATGCGGAGTAGAATACGCCCGAAACTAGGCCCGAAACTACGGACTTCTGGGGCTACTCTCTAAGCCCCAGAAGGAGGGATTGTCAGACTCTTACTGACTAAAACCAACCCGTGTTCCTCCTAATGCCCTTGGCTTTCTAGGGCCGCGTAACTTTTTCGATTAGCTTCGAAACATAATTTCACAGTTTAGATCAAATAGTTTGCAATCATCAAATTAGTTTGAAAAATGAACTCAGCTGAGCGAGCTACTATCGAGCTTAGCTTGCCAACAGCTCTGTCATTTTTAAGTGGCTTCGGTATAGAAGTGTTGGAGGTGCTATTTTCAAGTAGTCTATCATTAAAACTCAAAGAATTTATTTCAATTATACCACTGACATGCACTTTTGAATTGTTAAATTCGGTCAGTGAAGAAATGAAGAGGAGCTCGTAGATAGATAATAATAGCCGCATGGGTTAATCTTCAAGGTTAAGCAACGCTTGCCAAAGTTGGTCTGTGGATGGGTGACCATCTTAACATACCCAGTTTCCTCCGTGCTTCGGAAAGCACGTTAAGCCGTTGGTCCCGGCTGTCATTTGTAGATCTTTGGCAGTCGTTACGGATAGTCAGAAGCCAGTAAATCTGACTCCAGTCTTGCCATGAAGTACCGTGTTACCCAGTTAATGGGTGGTGGAGGTCTGGTAGGCAGCCGCTCAGCGTAAAATACTGGTATTAAGCTAAATCCGGTTTGACTGGAAGCTGACCCCAATATAGTTCGGAAAAGGCTAGGCAGATGATGGTCAGTGAAAAAATAAGGCTATTAATTTATATGAAAAAGAACGTGTAAGACACTTCATGGACAAGGTTATGGTGACATCGTTCTTGTCATTTTGTTCGGAGTGGTACTTCTGCGACATGTCTGTTTGTTATTATTATGGTTGAATTATCACGGCTCCTACGTGATGTTGTTATGTGGTATTAATAAATGTATTAATTAATCGCGTCTGGGCGTGTCCAGCTTTCAGTATTACGAGACTTTAGTTTGCTTTTGTTCTGAGGCTCTGGACAAGTACCACTGTCACAGATTTTTGACATTTTGACAGTCTTCTTCGTCGCGCTACCGCTGACAGAATGTCAATTGACTAGAACTGTGGAGGCTACAGTAAAAGTGCCATTCTATCAGCGAATGCCACTGTCAAAATTCCAAAATATAAGGGATTACTCACTCAAGCTGGAGCTCGTGGCTAAATAATCACAGCCGCACGGGTCGATCTTGAAGGTTAAGCAACGCTTGCCAAGGTTGGTCTGTGGATGGGTGACCATCTTAACATAACGAGTTTCCTCCGTGCCTCGGAAAATACGTTAAGCCGTTGGTCCCGGCAGTCATTTGTAGATCTTTGGTAGTCGTTACGGATTGTCAGAAGCCAGTAAATCTGACTGCAGTCTTGCCATGAAGTTCCCGTGTTACCATGGAAGCCGATCCCAATGTAGTTGAGAAAAGGCTAGGCATAATGATGATGATAGCGGCAATAGAAATACACACTCTGTGAAAATGTCAACTGTCTATCTATTACGGTTCTTAAGATACAGACAGACTGACGGACAGACGGAAAGACGGAGGGGACGGAGGGTTCCATTGCTTACCCTTTGGGTACAGAACCTTAAAAACTATTTCAGAAACGAGCCGTGTCAGCGTCTTATGCCTAACCTACCTTTTAGCTTTTGTGTGCCCAAAAGCTAAAACACAAAAATACCAGAAGCGTGTTGTACCGTACCTGGCTAGAATAACAACTCTTTATAAAAAGCCTTCTTATTTTTAAACACAAAATCTTCGGTCTGATCACCTTGACCTAAAATATAGGCCAGTTCTGTGTCCCTTACTCTGAGTCAGCTCCTCAATCCAAGGTCACCTCTTACGTTAAACCCATGCAGACATTTTGTAAAGTTTAATTTTATATAAAGAGCTAGGAGATTATCGGTGAGTCAGGTGTATTTTGGTAGATTCGTCGAGTTATAATTCGTTACTGCTAGATGCTACATAAAATACTGCATCCTGGACAATTGGCCACCCAGAAAACCAACTTTGCTGAAAAGCCGATATTTAAAAAGAAAATAAATAGTCGAATCAAAATTTGACACGAAAAAAAATCCGCGCAGCAATTTTCCTTCGGCAATCGGACAGCCCCCCCCCCCCCCGACTCTTCGCTGGCTGTCTACATTTCAGTTTTCGGGATTGTTGCGTCATCCGCCATCTTGAATTTGAGGATGAATTTTTGTGTATTTAATAACTCGCTTATTTTCACTTAATAACACGAAAAATGGTAAATTTTGGTCTTTTTCCATTTAGATCCGAAAAGAGGAATAACTCCTTTCTTTTCAATTTTACACGAAAAAAAAATGGTTATTACCAAAGTTATTTGAAATTCAATTGTCAAACAAAAAAAAAATGATAAGGACCAAAATTGCAAGAAATTTAAATCCATACATTTATTTCAAACACGTTACTCCAAAACAAGCATTCTCTATTGCCAACAAGCAAAAGACGCACTTTTACAAAACATTTGCAACTCATTGAAGAGCGCACAACGATCGGGCACTTCGAGTAAAGTTATGCAACGCTTTACACAATGATGCGGTACTATTCATAATATACTTTCTATTTGAATAGATACAGCTAAAATACATGATAGTTTTTATGTAGTCATCCGAAACGAAATTGAAAACGTAAACGTCACCATTGCTGTTCAAAATATCGCTGCGGTCAAGTCGAATGAATAGGTAGGTTGGTTTCGAGCTAGTTAGTTCTTCGACCACGTTATCACATAAATTATCATTTATCTTAAGGTGAGGTAGTAGACAAACGACACACACGACGGCCTACACAAACAAGAGCCTATCCATCATCATATCACCCGAAAGACGTCCTCTGCTGGACATAGGCCTCCCCCGAATTTCGCCACAACATCAGGTCCTGTGCGTCTCGCATCCATCGGCTACAACAACGCTGCATCTTGTGCGCGGTCGCCACTCCAGAACTTTTCGAACCCATCGACCTTCAGCCTATCATTAAAATTAAAATAAATTAAAAGTAAAAAAAACCTTACTAAAAAAAGCTTTTATTTAAATGCTTCACAATTTTGCGTAAGTACCTTTAAGTATTCGCGACAAGATTTTATGATCATATATTGTGTATAATGAGGTTATAAGTTGATAGTTAAAATTTTAAAGGAAAATTTTCTTTTTTTCTTTTTAGGGCATGTAAATAAAAGCTTTTTGCTTTTAATTTATTTTTTGCTTATGTCGAGTTACTCTCAACAAGCCTTTTCATTTGATACCCATATTGTAGAAGTACATAAAAAATAACTATTCCGCCATCTTGGATGTTCCGCCATATTGGATTTAGAATGACGTCACATTATTTTTCGAGTTACTCTCAAAAAGAACTTTCATTTGATACCCATATTGTAGAAATGCATTAAACATAACTATGCCATGTAGGGTCAGCAACCGCACATTGTAGGTACTTTGGCCTAGTTAAAATACTGCAAATTTCGTTAATTAAAAAAATGTAGTATCGTCACGCACACAAGTACGTCAGTCTTATATCGAGATAGGTATATCGAGCTCGCGCAACATTCAACATTTTGTAACCTTTTTATAACATTTTTTATTATTACGTTAGTTTAGTGTAATCTCGTATTAAATACCTTTTTGAACATTAACATTTATTTTATTAATATTCAACATTAAGTGTAAAGGCTCCTAAGTGCTAAGCCTCCGCTGTCCGTTCGTCCGCCTGTCTTTCAGCGGGCTGTATCTCAAGAACCGTTATAGGTAGAAAGTTGAAATTTTCGTAGTTTGTGTATTTATATTTAAACTTAGTAATTAAATTAAAAATTGAAGGGAGCCACATACAAGAAACGTGTTTTTTTTTTCGGTATATGGTACTGAACCCTTCGTGTGAGAATCGGACTTGCACTTGGCCGGCGTTTTTTTTAAAGTAAGGGTAGGTTTAAACCATTTTGAATAGAAAATACGTTGCATGTATTTCCCATAAGGGTTGGCAAAGGTGTAACCCCACTTTTTTTTCCAATTTAAAATCCCATGTTACTGGCAGAAAAATAGGCCAATCGGACGCAAATACAACCACCGTCTGTAAAACAAACTCATTGTCTTGAGACCCACATCATAAGAGAAAAGAAACTAACACGGCTCCTTCCGCTGCGTCACAATGGCGGACTGCACTTGTGACATAAACATTGATTCGTTCATTATTACACACGACATCTCGTTATGTGAACAAGGCTGGCCAAGTTGTTACGTTCTGGGTAAACCGTGGATGGAACCTTTGTAGTTATTTTTAGGGTTCCGTACCCAACGGAACCATATTACTAAGGCTTAGCTTGCCGTCCGTCCTTCCGTCTGTCCGACTGTCTGTCACCAGTCTGTTTCTTAAGACCGTAATAGGTCGGTAGATAGTTGACGTTTTTACAGAACTTTATTTGCCGCTATATAAAAAAAAAATAAACATTTAATCAAACATTAAAGGGGACTCGCCGCATTCAAGAAACGTGTTTTTTTAGTCCGACTCGAACTTGGCCGGTTTTGTCATCATCTGCCTAGCCTTTTTCCAACTATATTGGGATCGGCTTCCAGTCAAACCGGATTCAGCTGAATACCAGTTTTTTACGTGAAGCGGCTGCCTACCAGACCTCCACAACCCATTAAATGGGTAACAACACGGTATTTCTTGGCAAGACTGGAGTCAGATTTACTGGCTTCTGACAATCCGTAACGATTGCCAAAGTTCTACACAGCCGGGACCAACAGCTCAACGCGCTTTCCGAGGCACGGAGGAAACTCGGTATGTAAAGATGGTCACCCATCCACATACCAACCTTGGCAAGCGTTGCTTAACCTTGAAGATCGACCTGTGTGGCTGTTATTCTTTAGCCACGAGCTCCTCAACCTCCTCGAACTTGGCCGGTTTTGTAACGGATATTAATAGACTCGTGTATGACCACTATCTCACCTGATGGTACAAGACCTTGTTGCCTGCTAGGTAACACACTTAACGCGATACCTCTAGATAAGATTGATGATCTATCACAGTTCTGGAAGTTGTTTTAACAATCAATATTATAAGTAGCTACATCTAGCTGCTCAGCTTGCATGGGACTGGGCTGGACATGTCTGCCGCATGCCCATCGAGCGGTGGGCCCATAAAACACAAAAATAGTGCCCTGAAATCGTGAGGCGGCGGCAGATCAAGAAGAAGATGGCGGGACGACTTGATGTCTTCCTTGGAAATTGGCAAGAAGAGGCTCAGAACCGGGAACAGTGGAAAGAATGGAGGGAGGCCTTTGCCCAACAGTGGGACAGTTCGGGCTAGATATAATAATCACATTTAGCTGCAATGGGTTTATTGACTCCTGTAGTCAATTAGCACTATGGAGTTTAATCAAAATCGAAAGTCGTTTATACAAATTAGGCTGAATGCCAGCACTATCTATATCTATACTAATATATAAAGCTGAAGAGTTTTTGTGCAGGAACTACTGGTCCGATTTGAAAAATCTTTCAGTGTTAGATTGCCCATTTATCGAGGAAGGCTATAGGCTATATATCACCACGGTAAGTTGCAGCGGGTCAACTAGTTAAATTATAAAAAGCTCGCTTAAAGATAGTCTGCCGTCAAACGCCCGCCCGTCACCACTTCCTAGTGTTATAGCTGGGAAGAGGAAGTGGCCAACAAACTCCACAACACAATACACTTGACTGTTGAATACCAGTAGTTTTCAAGAAGCGCACGTGTTCTAGTTGTATATTTTATAAGAAGGGACTGTTTTTCAATTGTATACCAGTATTTTACATGGAGCGATTTACTAGCTTACCCCCACATCTTAGTTACTGGGGAACGCGATACCCATGATTGGGCGAGTTGTCTTCTTCCAGGTTTAAAGTACTTACAGTCGGTGATGCGCGTGAATTTTATTGTATCCGGTATTATATCGGGCCCCCGACTCATGGTAACGGTACGAACTGTGGGATTTTAGTCGGTAGAAGTCCAACATAATATTCCGTCTCCACAGACAGAGTATATCCATGGAGAAACCCCGCAAAAAAAAACGGTTTAAAGTATTTCAACACACAATATTATAAGTAGATAACCGTAGTGACGTCTAAGAAGTAAATAGGCTTAAGTAACCGCGTCAGAAGTCGCGCCTTACTCATAATCTTATTTGTAACGACACGCAACATGTGTTATTTCTATCGGGAAATCAATGTTTTCTTTTAGCAGCGTCTTCCGGTTACTGGAAGATACTTCCGAGGGTCTAAAAAGGCCACTTTAGCAGAATCATATTAGAATCATAATCTATACTTAATATATAAAGCTGAAGAGTTTGTTTGTTTGTTTGTTTACTTGAACGCGCTAATCTCAGGAACTACTGGTCCGATTTGAAGAATTCTTTCAGTGTTAGATAGCCCATTTATCGAGGAAGGCTATAGGCTATACATCATCACGTTAAGACCAAAAGGAGCGGAGCAGACGAAGTTGCGCGGGTCAACTAGTATCAAATAAAAGAGCTTACTGTGAAGGTTTTAATTATATTTTTTTCATAACTTTAAAATAAATGGTTTTGAAGTTATTCAAGAAATTAGACGAAAAAAAATATTCCCCTAAGGAGATAAGGGTATCTCCGAAACTACAGAGCCTAAAATTAAAAAAAAAAGTGGAGATAATAGATCTTTACCCACAGATTACAGGAAAATTTATAAGAATTCTATAGTGTCAAAATAACATGTTAAAAAAAATCGTTCTGAACTCTTTGCACGCGACGACTTGCCAGTTATTTTTTAATAACTCTTAGAGAAAGAGCTTTTCTAGTCACATTAAAATAGGTTCACATATTTCCAAAATAAATGTCCTCCAGCTAAGTTAAACACCAACGATGTTAAAGTGTTTAGCTCACTTTCTGTCCAGTGTACAGTTTCCCAGTATAACTATGAAGGGTACTCACCCGGTGCGATGAGGCGACATGGCCCAAGCCGTGCGCAGGAGTGGGTCGCTCGTCGCTAGACTCGTCGCCCGACCTCTCGCCCGTGAATACAGAGTCGTGGGACACTGACAGCCCGCTGCCGTAAGCACCCTCCCTTTGGAAACAAATGAATAAAATTCAGTTATTTAATAAACAAAATCACTACTAAATATATTTATGTATCTCTATCTCCATCTTTATACTCTTACGGCAAGTTTTTTAATCCGTAGTTACTCATTGGTTTAAAAAAAAAAATCACACCTCGTTATTGCGTTTGTCGATCTATATTTAGCTTGAACAATGATCAAATAAACTACTCTTACTTATAAGTTATTAATTTATTACTGAAAACTGGTTGAGAAAAACATTTTAGTGTGCCGAAAAGCTTTAACCAATGGGTAACTAAGAAAAAAAAAACCTGGTCGTAAAACACACCTCTCCAAAATGTCATCTGGTGTTTACGTGTATAATACTCGTAAAGAACATAATTGTTTTTTGTTGATTTTAATGACATACCAACCCGGTTCGTTGAACTAAAACAGTAAGTAAGTTAGAAGTTCGGCAAGCAAATCACAGATGGCGCTACTCGTTCAGAAACTTAACAACCAAAGTTTAAGTTACGTTTTTGTACCACTTGTTGATAAATAATTTCAGAAAAGGTTTTGGTTAAAATTTTGACAACCAAAACAATGTAAGTAACATTGTTTTGGTTGTCAAAATTGTTATTCTAGGTTCAACCCTATTCTATTCTATATTTTTATATGGCAAACAAGGCCGATGTCGACTATTCTGCTAATGTCTAGGTTCGACCCCAAATGGTCCAGAAAATTGACATTCTGTCAGCGGTAGCGTGGCGAAGGCGATTTTCAAAACGTCAAAAATGTACCTATGACATTGACAAACGCTATCGAAGTGACACGTGGATCAATCACTTATGTTTCGAATTTCTAATAGAATGGCACTTTGTCTTGAAGCTCAGTTCTACTAATTTTTAAATTACGAATACTGTGAGCTGCAGCTGAAAATCAGCGTTTGCCAGCTGGTATTATGCTGAGCTGAGGCCCACAAACACAATGTTCTTTTTTCTTTCTTTCAAAAATGTATGAAAATAAAGGCTTTTTTGACAGTTCGCGATGACATGCGAATGTCATTTAAAGATTAATTGAAGTGGCCCTCAGATGACCACGGCCCAAAAAACTAGCCCCCCACTTACTTCCTCCTAGCATGTCGGTCAGCGTCCAGCAGTTCTGAGGTGGAGCTGCTCTTGGGGTCGGGAGAGGCGTCCGTGCGCGCTCCACTGCCGCGACGCTTGAACATGCGCCGCAGGCCTCGGAGGAAGCGCCCTGTACGACCTTCGCCTGAAACATGGACGCCTGGTATTAGGAACATACAATACATTTTGAAAATCAGCTATTGTACTCGTAATGTTTATTTGTTACTTTTTAGGGTTCCGGACCTAAAGGGTTAGCCAACCCCTATTACTAAGCTTCCGCTGTCCGTCTGTCCGTCCGTCCATCCGTCCGTCCGTCTGTCTATCACCGGGTTTTATTGTATCTCAAGTACCGTAATATACCAGTTGTGTATTTCTCTTGCCGCTATGACAATAAATATTAAGTCCTAGGGTACGGAAACCTGTGTGCGAGTCCGATTCGCACTTGGCCGGTTTTTTGTACAAGACGGCTGCTTAATGGGATTTACTATGGACAAAATGACGGACTTCCATAAAAACTTTATTATTCTTTGTGCTAATGCTTCCTACTCTCATGGATCAGATCAAACGAGAACCAATCTTTGTTAAAGAAGTCCTGCTGATACTCGCCAACATCAGTTGAGGTCTGAACGAACAGCCCACGAGGAATGACCATAAATCAAATTTATTATTGCACTAAACTAAATGTACCATCTGCATGAATTCACACTGCTGGACTTGTTTGAAACTTTTAAGACGTGCTTTGCAGTTGGATTTTTGATACAAGACAATATAGTTGTTATGTTAACCGCGACAAAAAAGTTTTAAACCCAGATCGTTGTGTTGATGGATACCATTTTGTGAGGGCTGCAGTGCAGAGGGATGCAATAATAATACTGACGATGTTTTTGTTTTACTTATCCTCGCTAATTTAGGGAGAAGCCCAATGGCTTAATAAACGTACTACTTTAATCAAATTTTATACCACAGCTATGTTTAAAGTTGATCGCCCACACCCCTCGTAATTTTCTTATTTTTTATGACACTAACAAAAACCTTCAGGGGTTGTTCCCCAAACAAGAAATTATATCTACGATTGATTTACGATTTCAGATTGTTTATTAAACCAGGGGGTCAACGTGCAAAGTTTTATTATTCTATTGTTGCAAATTTTGGGGGAAACCACCCTTCGTCAATTGTCGCGAATTTGTCAGCTACAGCAATCAATACATCAAACAAATTTGAAGTGGCGGCACATGGCACGGTTTTGGTTCACTATTCTATGATGAAAGTAAAAACCTGTGTTCAGTTCCAGGAAGTTGAATGTACAACAGACTAGGTACTAGTTTTGCTTTCCTAATACGGAGTACTGAGCATAAACGTAGCAAAGTTATAACACATTTAATCCAAAAATCTCTATTAAACTTATGACATCCTGGTACTCGCTCTGGTTGTTAAGGTCGATGATATGGCGTACAAGTAGGCTGCACAACTGTCTAGCAAGCCTCAAGTTACTTACTAGCTGCGGCGTCACGGCAAGAGTTATGTATCTTAGAATGTTATGTTACCCTAGTACTCATCATGGTGGTATGCGGTTGATAGTGACACGATAGCGTGTGTAGCTCAATCGATCTAGGGTATAAAGATAGCCATCAGAAAGAGTATTGGAAGAATTCAACCTATGATCTACTTATCTCTGAGTATCTCATGATGCCCTGGTACCTTAATGGTTTTATGCGCTTTGGAGGTAAGCGGTACAGAGAGTAAAGTCCAACACACCTCCATGAATTGTAGGGAGGATCCTCCAACCAGACGGTTATTGTGTCTGGCGTGGGCAACTGCCCGATAGTTGATATTCGGGTTGATGATGTATGTATATGTTTAAATCATACGCGATGCAGGGTTTCGACGTAGTAGTTCGCTGCTAGTGGATAGATGGCGTAGCGGTTCTTTATGTTGCGATGTAGATTTTCTCCGTTGGTTTTCATGTGGTGATATTGATGCCGCTACATCACTCCGGATGGTGATGAGCGGTCGGTATGGCTGCTCCAGCCCTCCCGCACACATAACATGTGTCAAGTATCTATCTCTAACAAGTTATGTGAGCCTGGTACTCCTACTCACCATGGTTGTGTGTGTCGGTGATGGGCGGTCGGTATGGCGGCTCCAGCGAGCCCTCGCGCACACACGACATGAGGCCGCCGCCGCCGCCGCCCGACATTCGAGCCCGCTCCTGTAACATACAAATAACATACATTAGGAAGGTAAGATTGACCCTACATATCAGCTTTCAGAGAAAGAGTGAACAGGCATCTTCTGGGCAGGCTCATTTCATCGTAATTCTCATCCACCAATCACAATCAGGTGAGGCTACGATGACAAACAGTGGGCCTCATCAGAAGTAAAAAAAGACTTGATTGAGACTCGCAAGTACCAGGAAAGCATGACCCAAAAGGTGTCTTAAATGATGTTGATGATGGAGGAAGGTATGTAAGTATTAAAAGGTCGTTTATACCTATATTTAACTTTACCAATGCATTTTATTTGTAGTGTGATCAGTTAAATCTTCGGTCAGCCGTTTAGTTGCAGAGAAACTAGGTAGGTACTTTTCGTAAAGTCGTCTTAAATAAAACAAAAGAAGCTTAGTATTCCTACAAACAAAATAAAAGAAGGGGAAAGACGAAATTAAAATTTCGTGGGATTATAAACTTTAATCCTGTTCTCGCGGCTTCCTTAATCAACATGTTAATTTAGGGCGTCCCTAATTTGCTTATTTATGATGATTTAATTAACATAGGAAGTTATTTAGGACCCCGATCCAGAAATTACGGCTAGTGTTTAATTAAAACGTTATCAATCTCGGCTGACAAAACAAACTACGCTTGTATGTACTATAATCTCCAAAGCGTTGCACAGCCAAAAGAGTCCCATGCATCACGGGGTCAGCTTATTCTAATTTATCGGGCATAAGTCCGCAAATCGTCTTTCAACTGATATTAATTACCAGGGGGTTTAAAAAGGCCTCTTCAAAGAATCAGAAAGCACATCACGCTACCCGTCACTGTTAAATTTTCCCGCTCAACCTTGAACCTAATGCGTTAGCGACAACGATGAAATGAAAGACTGATTAAAGTGGTAATTTTTATACCCGCTGATAGAACAACCCTGTAGCAGTATTTTTCACAACATTCAGTATTGAACTATGACAGTTTCAGTCGTTATTCTATCAACTACCGACCATCTTGAACTTCTTGGGGTTACATTAACATCTACTCTCAATTTTGGCCCTTTCATAGAGGCAAAAGCTCAAGTGGCTGCAAGAAAGTTGGGGATCCTAGCAAAGGTTAGACGGTACTTCACGCCGGAACAGCTGCTCAAACTCTATCAAGCGCAAGTTCGATCGTGTATGGAATACTGCTCTCATCTTTGGGACGGATCTGCCAGATACCAGCTTGATGCCCTTGAGTCAATTGAGAAACGAGCCAAGAGGATCATTGGCAATGAGAGGCTCGTCGCGACGAAGCTCCAAAGTCTTGAGCATCGACGACGAGTTGCTGGCTTGTCGGTTTTTTACCGGTTGCATTTTGGGGAATGTGCGACGGAATTGCATAATTTAATTCCGCCAAGCCCTTTCCATCATCGGACCACAAGACGAACGGCGATGCGCCACCGGTACATGGTGGACATCCCACCCAAACGCACAAAACGTTTTGGGAACACATTCATAGTGCGTACAGCTAAGGAGTGGAACTCCCTGCCGGAGTCTGTGTTTCCCGATAGCTACAACCTGGGAGTCTTTAAGTCAAGAGTGAATAGGTTACTTCTAGGCAAGCGTGCTCCATCTTCGACCACATCATCGCTTACCATCAGGTGAGATGGTGGTCAAGCGCGTGCCTATTAATAGTAAAAAAAAAAAAAAAACTAATGCTACCTATAAAGTTCACATCACGAGATGCTATAAATTTTGTAAACACACATTCAATTGTTTGTTCCATGAGTCAGGCGCGTTATAGCACCACAAAACATAAACAACAAATAAAATATAACCCAACCAAGTGAAAATGCTCGTTAGTTTTGTATTACACGTATGTTATTTTGAGTTGATTGCATTTGGGGTTATTTATTGTTGAAAATTTATAGCTTCTCGTGACGGAGACTATAAATGCTACTATCGTACTAATATTATAAAAGTGAATGTAAATGGATTATGGATGGAAAATTCCCGCGACGTTCACCAGGTCACCGATCCACCTTGGTCAGCCCTCAGCACTACATACAACACAATACATACAAATCTAAATACTGACTCAAAAGGAAAGGCTGGTAAAGAAGAAATAATTGACGTCAGTCTTCATTTTCAGAAGATACGGGTCTAACAGAGGCTTGGAGCTTGTAAAGCAGTTTCCTAAAGAAGTAAAGGGCATCAACTTCAAATCGTTAATATCAATCACGACATTTACACTTACTTTTGAAAGAGGGCTGTCCGTGGAAAAATTAAGGTTTTCCTGTTGAAGTGAGGGGGTAACGAAATTCGTAGAAGGGTCTGATTGACCGATGTACTTTTTGCAGATATAGTTGGCGGCAGATAAATGTGCAATAACGGCCATTGATTCACACACATTTATTGAATTTCTTACATTCGAAACAGAAATAAAGTTGTCCTGAATTGACTTCTATCTTCTTACGTTCTCTAGTAATGAAAACCGGTTCAAAATTTATTTAAAATAATTTTTCAATTCGATTCCTTTTTGAATAGGTTACTTCTAGGCAGGCGTGCTCCATCTTCGACCACATCGTCGCTTACCATCAGGTGAGATGGTGGTCAAGCGCGTGCCTATCAATAGTAAAAAAAAAAACTGAAATTAGCGCATTCAACCAAACAAACAAACTATTCAGCTTTACAAAATACTAATTAACTTCATAAGCATTACCTACAATACAATGTGATGAACTTTAGCTCTGCCTCATCTAAATTACCTGTACACACTCCCCATTAATTTACCACATCAAAGCAAATAACATTCCCAAATATTACAAGATATTCAATAGCTACACCACTGTTCACGAGATAATTACTGTGTTTGAGCTTATCGCTATACAAACCCCTTGAGGGTTTCCCCGTAATTACTCTAAACCCTTGCGGAATTATATGGTTAATATCGCAGTTTGTATAGTCATTATTTTATCCATTATCACTTACAATCACTGTGAGGTCTTAGTCCCAGCAGTGGTAACAGTATAATGTAATGCACCTTCTTGGTTGCATTGAGCAGTCGGTAAAGCTTTGGGGGACTTCATAAAAAAGATAGTTTATTATTTTGAAATAAAACAATGTAAAATGTATCTTGTTTTTAACCGACTTCAAAAAAAGGAGGAGGTTCTCAATTCGATTGTATTTTTTAAACTGTAAAAGCTTTCATCTGAGCAAGTGCTGAATATAATTATCCTTTGAACCCAGGATAATTATAGCAGCAGCAGTTAGTGACCTGCAGTACCACAACAGGCTCAGTCAATCTGCCTAGCCTTTTCCTAAATTGTTTAGGTTGGCTTCCAGTTTAACCGAACGCGGCTGACAACCAGTATTTTACATAGGGAGAGCCTACCTATGTCCTGTATCACAGGTTTTTCCCAAAAACCTATATCAGGCACCAGTCTCTCACAAAGGCAAAGCTGAGGCCTCATTTACGGAGACGCGGGGCGTCGCGCGTTGCGTTGAGCGGCGCGGCCCGCACTGAATTCAAATATATGGCGTTGTATGAGTGCGTTTACGGAGAAGCGATTTTAGACGCGTTTGTTTAAATTAGGGCGTTTTTTGCGGCCGAGCCCGCGGTTGGCACCGACGCGTCCCACGCGGCGTTTATCGCGGCGGCGCACGCAGCGGCAATTCTCGATGAAGCTATGTCCGAGGCGGAATCTTCTGTCAGTCTTATTTAGAAATCGCGCAACACAGACGTAGTCACCGTCGCAATGGAGTATGATATGATCGACTTTTTTTAGAAGAAAATTCAATGTTAAAAAGTGAATTATTTAATATAAGAAGTGGCCCAGTGTTTACATCAACGAAACATGAGAAGTTTGAGGAATATGCAACTCTTTATAAGTCCATAAGAGAAAGAGGTTATGATGTATTTCATGGTTATACACGGATGTCTACTACAACTTTTCTTTAGAGCGTGCGCCGCCGCGATGCCCGCCGCGTGCTTCGCTACACGCTAGAGGATTCGCCGCGGGCGCCGCGGCGGGCACCGCCACGCTTCCCGTCTCGCTTCTCTATGAACATGGTCGTATATTGCTATAAGTTTGTGTTTACGCGTGCGATGATGCGTGCCGCTTCACGCGCCACCCCACCGTAAACAGAAAAAACGTCCGACGCGCCGCGAGACGCCACGCCACACGCGACGCGAGACGCCCCGCGTCTCCGTAAAAGAGGCCTGAGACATTTTTTTGTATACAATAACATTAAGTAAGAATAGAATCTTAATATATAAAACAAAGTCGGGTTTGTTCGAACACTTATAACTCAAGAACGGCTGGACCGATTTTCATGATGTTTGTGTTTTTGGATTAGTCTTTATCCGGAATAGCATAAGTATTGAAATATTAAAAAGAAACAGTAAGTAGTTAGGTAGATAGGGTAGGTAGGTAGGGAGGTAGGTTGGGTAGGTAGGGAGGTAAGGAGGTAGGTAGGTAGGTCGGGTAGCCAGTTGACAGGGGCGAAGCCGCGCAGGTCAGCTAGTTAACGATAAATATTTAAACTCTGAGTTCCAATTCTACTTATTTTTTAGGCAAGTTTGCATTCGCATCATCATATCAAGACGTCCACTGCTGGACATAGGCCTCCCCCAAGCGTCGCCACAATGACCGGTCCTGCGCGTCTCGCATCCATCGACTACCCGCGACATTACCAGGACATAGCATGATAGTCGCTAATTTTGTATGGAAATTGGGGATTTTTGATTGGAAATTGGGGACTGCGCGTCTGCTGTTTAAATAATATTAGAATTGACCTTTTGAACTCCACAACTCAGTTACTGGGTACCCCTTGGCAAAACTGTTGTCAAAGTTGCGGTACCTCCAGGTATGCGGAACAGAGAGTAAAGTCCAGCACACCTCAATTGAAAAGAAGGATCCTCCAACCAAGTGGCTGTTGTGCCTGGCGGGCTACTGCCCGATAGTTGATATTTGGGCTGATGTATATGTTCAAATCGTACGGTAAACTATGCTAACGTAACTAACTTGCGCGATGCAGGATTTCGACGAAGTAATTCGCTGCTAGTTGGATAGATGGCGTCGTGGTTCTTTTTGTTGCGACGTAAATTTGCTCCGTTAGT
Organism: Lacanobia oleracea; assembly: GCA_950371165.1. Classification (NCBI taxonomy): domain Eukaryota; kingdom Metazoa; phylum Arthropoda; class Insecta; order Lepidoptera; family Noctuidae; genus Lacanobia; species Lacanobia oleracea. Next base: position 2,029,255 of record OX493386.1, on the reverse strand, counting down.
TTTTCTTGTGGCGGCATTGATACAAGAGTTCTGTCTGCTAATAACTACGACACTCAGCCATTAAGCCATCATCGGAAATGATAGGCTCGTCTAGTCGAAAGCTCTAAGCAGCTCCTGAGTCTTGAGCATCGACGCCGATTTGCTCGCTGCTAGTTTTCTGTCGGCTGCATTTTAGGGAGTATGCAACGGAATTGCAGTTTCAATTTCGCCAAGCCCGTTCCATCATCGCACCAAAAGACATACGGCGATGCGCTACCGGTACATGGTTAACATCTCACCCACACGCACAAAACGTTTTGGGAAGTTCGCACATTCATTGTGCGAACAGCTAAGGAACCCTGCCAGTGTCTGTGTTTCCTGATACAACCAGTATTTAAGTCAAGAGCGAATCGTTCACTTTAGGCAATATTGCTCCACCGTCGATCGCATCATCAACTTCCATTTGGATAGATGGTGGTCAAACGGTAAAAGTAAATGAAAAAAGCTCAAAAGTTTTCACGGTTCCTAATATTTTCAAATATATTTTCAAAATGACTTAACTTCGGCTCCATGGCATTCGAGAACTATTTTCAAGCTTATTAATATTCTTTTACATATTGTAAATAGCTCACCTCAAACGGTACTCCACATCCCATAAGATTGAGATCAATAAAGAAATGGCGGAATAAACGTAAATAGAATGTACCGTGCGTCCATCTCGAGCAAACGTCAAATAAACCTTCATTACGGCGCAATAAATCGAGGGGGAAATATTGCCCGGTATAAGCAAACACTCCCTGAAGTGACGTTACTTAGAACACACAATATAGCCCGGGTTTGCGTACCTATGTGCGTCCAGATATGTACGAATGTACACACGGCTTGAAGGCTTCGATTGACGCAATATGGATCGGGGTTTTTGGGCTTTATTAGTTCAGCCTGAAGGTCAAAGGTCAATGTTTGTCAAAAAGCAATGGAACACAGTTTCTAAGCGTAAAAAGACCGCTGGGCAGTAGTCTCTTTACGGTGGATGCCTCGAGAATGGATGGCGCCTAGGCTAGGCAAAAAAAGTGGCAACAAAAAGTCGCTCCCTTGGAGAGTTGATTTGAGATGGCTCAGGAAAAAGATATGAAAGAACATGGGGAAAGCCTTTGCCTAGCAGTGGTTATCAAACAACTAGTTGACCCACGCAACTTCGTCTGCGTCACAATTTTAATTACTACTCCGCTCCCATTGGTCTTAGCGTGATGATATATAGCCTATACCATTTCTCAATAAATGGGCTATCTAACACTGAAAGAATTTTTCAAATCGGACCAGTAGTTCCTGAGATTAGCGCGTTCAAGTAAACAAACAAACAAACTCTTCAGCTTTATATATTAGTACAGATAGGTGCAAAAGGCTTCCTTTTCCCTCCTTCCTCTTGCTCTACTACCGTTTTGTAAATGAGGTTTATCTCGTCGTCTCCTTCTGGGTCTGAATTGCGATGCCGTTTAATGGTTTCTGCATTTCGGTTACCAGATTTTTAGCAAAGCAAGAAACGGAATAAATTAGTGTGGGGCTAAGTAATATGTATATTGCTAATATTTTGTTGGTTTTTGTTGTTTGGTTTGGTGTGTTTGCTTTTACTTTTTTTTTTAAGGGTGGGAAATCAACAAATGACTCCTCCCGCTTTGGGTGAAGCAGAAGGGAGTGTCAGACTCTTACTGACTAAAACCCATCCGTGTTCCTCCTAGTGCCCTTTGCGTTCCAGGGTACGGTGCCTCTTTCGAACGAAGTCCGCAGGCCCAGCAGGCACTGGCCTTAGCGGGCCCCGTCTTTTACGCTGATAGCTCTTTGAGGCGCGCGTGGAACACAGCGCGCCGTCGACCCGGGCCTGGTTCTGATCAGACGGCGAGCCACCCAAAGCTCGCCGTCCGCAGGCTCGCGCCTACGGTGGCCGAGAATCGCCCTGCGACTCCCGACGCCCGGGGCGTATTCTTCTGTTGCGGCGGCTGGGGCGTGAGGTTTCCCTCTCTTTCACACGTTCGGCTTCCTCCTTTGCTTGCATTACTGCTTCGGAGAAGGAGGTTACCGCTTCCCATGTCTCCTCGCTCCGGACCATGGCTTGAACCAGGGCCGAACGCTGTTTTTACTTACAGGATAAACAAGAAAGATATACGTGCTATTTCTTTATATCTCCCAGGTTTCCTATCAAAATTAATAGTGCAATGATTATCGTTATTATTCAGAAGTAGCAAAGTGTCTTTGCTTGTATTTTTACGACCCTTTTGCTGAATATATGTGTCATGTTGTTGTATAACATATTGCCATATGTTCATAACTGGCATTAACTCTACAAATATATCTTTGCGTAATAATAATCGTATTGTCGTAGTTTTAGTGTTACTACTGCGTAAAGAAGCCAAAGTAACGCTTTCCATGCGACTAAATCGCTATTAGATGTTACTGCCTTAAACTTCGAGGTGTATGATAATCCCTGAATAGCGTTATTATTAAAATACTAGCTGATCCGCGCCACTTCGCCTGCGTCACATTTTTCATTAATGTTTCTCTCCTCATCTGCCTAGCCTTTTCCCAACTATATCGGGGTCGGCTTCCAGTCCAACCGGATTTAGCTGAATACCAGTATTTTACGCGGAGCGGCTGCCTACCAGACCTCCACAACCCAGTAACTGGTTAACACGGTACTTCATGGCAAGACTGGAGTCAGATTTACTGGCTTCTGACTATCCGTAACGACTGCCAAAGATATACAAATGACAGCCGGTACCAACGGCTTAACGTGCTTTCCGAGGCACGGAGGAAACTCGCTATGTTAAGATGGTCACCCATCCACAGACCAGCCTTGGCAAGCGTTGCTTAACCTTGAAGATCGACCCGTGCGGCTGTTATTATTTAGCCACGAGCTCCTCATTATGATATATAATGTTTCTCTCCTATTGATTAATAAAACCCATAGGTAGTAGTGTAGTTAATGGGTTGTGGAGGTCTGGTAGGCAGCCGCTTCACGTAAAACACTGGTATTCAGCTGAATCCGGTTTGACTGGAAGCCGACCCCAATATAGTTGGGAAAAGGCTAGGCAGATGATGATGATGAGGTAGTAGCGTGATGTTAGTTCATATTCTTCCTTGATAAATGACCTATACAACACTTAAAATTGTTCAATTCGAATCAATAGTTCGTGAAATTAGCGCGATCAATAATATAACTCTTCAGTTTACGTATGTATAATATTAAGTATAGATTATGATCATCTGGAAGATTTTCACAGTAGGTTCTATAAAGTGTTTTCTAACTCCTGTTTTTTCTGATTCATTTCGTTGCAGAATTCAAGACACTTGAACCTTTTTATCCGGAATGTTGCCTGTCGGTCTTATACAGACTGTTCTTTCTTTAGTGAGTGTGCGCAGGTACTCCACGACCTGATCCCACCAGAGCCCATTTACTACCGGAATACCAGACGTACTGCAGGGTACCATCCGTACTTGGTCGATATCCGCTAGACGAAAGTTGTATAATCAAATTAAATACATCTAACCTCGAGAATGGCCACAAATTAAAGTAACTTCCGCTCAAATTATTCAACACTATTACAAACTTCATCGGAATCCCTCCAAACACTATTAAAATTAACTGAATCCCAAACTCGGATGAATACGTAAAGGATTCCAAGTTCCTTGGCCTCAATCCTAATATAATCTTACTCTATATTAAGTATCAACCATTTTGAAGATTAGTTTACCCTATTTTGTATTGAACCCATCTTGTAAACCTTTCAAAGGATCCTGAATTGGTGTATTGGAAGGAGGACTGCTTTGTAGTACTAGGGACTAGTCCCAGCTTTACGATACCGGTCGATTACAGCGGAACGAGGCAGCGGAGTGGAGAAACAGAGAAATATTAACCAATTATGTCAGTCCAAATGTCAGTGACTCACGTGGTGCGGAGATTTTATGCGATTCCATTGGTTACAATAGGGAACATGCAATATTTCCATTTTTGCTTTAATTTTAAAGAACTCCGTCCAGAATAGACCACCACATAGGTAAATAAAAAATGAAAACGCTTTAATTTATTGCCAAAAATTTTTAAACCGACAGTTTAAAGGTTCCCGCGAAAACGGACGATGACGTCACTCGTGACTATCACTGGTCAAGAACTGTCCCAACTCAAAGACATAAGGTTACCTTTTCGTTGGCATAACAGCAGATACGTCACTAAACGCTGATTGTTGTTTTTAAATACGTTCCGTTTCACGTTACTTTAATTCATTATTTTTGTTAAAAATCGATATAAAATAAAAACTTTGTAATGGCCTTTATTTTATACTTTTTTATCATTTTACTGACAACATTCTCATAAATTCTGTATTTGCATCTTCCCTATTCCTCCGTTTCTCGGCTCCGCTACCTCGCTCCGCACAATTGGACAGGCATTATTATGGGTGCAAATTATATTTAAGTACAAACCTACCTCGTTTATTGCTTTTTCTATTAGTGATCATCATCTGCCTAGCCTTTTCCGAACTATATTGGGTTCGGCTTCCAGTCAAACCGGATTTAGCTGAATGCCAGTATTTTACGCGGAGCGGCTGCCGACCAGACCACCACAACCCATTAACTGGGTAACACTGTACTTAATGGTAAGACTGGAGTCAGATTAACTGGCTTCTGATTATCCGTAACGACTGCCAAAGATCTACAAATGACAGCCGGGACCAACGGCTTAACGTGCTTTCCGAGCCACGGAAGAAACTGTTAAGATAGTTACCCATCCACAGACCAACCTTGGCAAGCGTTGCTTAACCTTGAAGACCGACCCGTGCGGCTGAATTATTATCTATTAGTAATAACTATATCAAAATCCGTTACGTGGTTCAGTAGAAATTAGCAGAGAAACAGACAAGATGCACAATGACTGTGTAGTAGTTTAGTGAAAATTGCGAATCATCATCATCATATTAGCCGAAAGACGTCCACTGCTGGACATAGGCCTCCCCCAAAAGGGGGGGTTTGCCATAATCGCCACGCTTGACAGGAGGGTTGCCGATCGCAGTGTATGGTGTTGATTTATACAGAGAACGCTGCTGCCCATTCTCTGGCGAGTCCCTTAGTCGCCTCTTACGACACCCACGGAAAGTGATGGGATGGTATAATTCTTTTACGGCACCGGCCGAAAACATACGGCATAACGACACCATACGACAAAATGCGATTTAAACCTTCAAATTGAATGGTAAATAGCAGTCTAAAAGAATAGAATAGAATAGAACATATTTTTATTGTAAAACATGAGTATACATCATATAATGTGCAAGGTCTTATAATAATGGTTAGATCTGCATGCTTTGCCATTTATGGCGTACAAAAACAACATATTTGGATTAAAATAACCACAAAAGATTTGAGTTTGAAACAACAAAACAATTTTTTTTTATTTTTTTTTTTTCATCGTATTACTACTTAAAAAAGAAGACAATGTACAGATAAGGTTATGGATTTGAGATTAAAATTGTAAAAATGTCGTAATTGCAGAAAAAATGTACTTAATTAAGCTTCTTACGTAAACATATTGATGTTTGAATGTGGCAGAAGGTCTGACACTTATTCGTCAGCAAATAGTTCTGCAGTTTCTGCCTGAAAATGGCATGACCGTGTTAGTGATCAACTACCTCGATTGGATTGTAGGGGTTTTGGGATGGCTTTCAGTCTCCGGACTTTAGATGTAGCTGAATAGCAGTATTTTATATGGAGCTACTGCCTATCAGCTTAAACAACCCAGTAACGGAGTAGCAGGAAACGCTTCAGGAAGATCAGTAATCAACGATGTCAGTATTACGTAAGATGATCATCATCTGCCTAGCCTTTCCCAACTATATTGGGGTCGGCTTCCAGTCAAGCCAGATTTAGCTGAATACCAGTATTTTACGAGGAGCGGCTGCCTACCAGACCTCCACAACCCATTAACTGGATAACACGGTACTTCATGGCAAGACTAGAGTCAGATTTACTGGCTTCTGACTATCCTTAACGACTGCCAAAGATGTACAAATGACAGCCGGGACCAACGGCTTAACGTGCTTTCCGAGGCACGGAGGAAACTCGGTATGTTAAGATGGTCACCCATCCACAGACCAACCTTGGCAAGCGTTGCTTAACCTTGAAGATCGACCCGTGCGGCTGTTATTATTTAGCCACTAGCTCCTCAGTATTACGTAAGATGATGTCTTTTCCTAATTATTTTCCTTTGATTTCACTAATTGACGTGGCGACGATGACCTGTCAAAAGTAATTTAATAGCGACTTCCTTAAAAAGTCTACTCCCTGATCCGGACCGGTCTCTTTTAAACTTTTTTATTTTCTGGGATCACTTGAAAATTGATTACTTATCAAGGAGGTCGCCCGTCGATCTTAAGCCAACACGTGTAAACTTTTTTATTTCGTGGGATCAACATTTTCAGAACAAGCGGGGAAAATTTCTGAAAACATCTTTGATCTCCTCTCTCTCGCCTTAAATCCCTAATTAAGTCGTGGTGTCATTTTAACAGTACTAAACCGCTGGGACTTTTGTCTCCGTCAGGGTTGTGGAATTTGTTCGAAAGAGTCTTCGCGGCCCTGGAACCCGTATGTGAACAGTAAGAGTCTGACACTCCCTTCCAATCTCCCTAGAGCGGAAGGAGTCATTTGATGTTTTCCCATCCTTAAAAAAGGACCTTGCAAAACCATGAAGAAACTTGCTTAAACTGCGTTAGTAAGAAAAATCACTTCAGCTATGCGAGCTAACTTAGATTATGGTCTATAACTAAGAACGTTTGTTAGACACAAATGTAACATGTTGATCATCATCTGCCTAGCCTTTTCCCAACTGTATTGGGATCGGCTTCCAGTCAAACCGGATTCAGCTGAATACCAGTTTTTTACGTGAAGCGGCTGCCTACCAGACCTCCACAACCCATTAAATGGATAACAACACGGTATTTCTTGGCAAGACTGGAGTCAGATTTACTGGCTTCTAACAATCCGTAACGACTGCCAAGGATCTACGAATGACAGCCGGGACCAACAGCTTAACGTGCTTTCCGAGACACAGAGGAAATTCGGTATGTTAAGATGGTCACCCATCCACAGACCAACCTTGGCAAGCGTTGCTTAACCTTAAAGATCGACCCGTGGACTGTTATTATTTAGCCATGAGCTCCTCACTCACCTCCTGGATTCTGGTCTACAACTAAAAACGTTTATTATACACAAATTTAACATGTTAACCATCACAAATTCATTCATATCTAACGTACATGTCCATAAAATACAACTGATGCTAACTACCAAACTAGGTCAGAGCCTGTATTTTGATCGTTAGATATTCAGCTGTGGGGGAAAACATGTAGTTTTGCACAACTGGGACAAGCGTGTTCAAACCCCCAAGCACTAGCAATATTCCCACTCTTCATCAAACCCTACAATATAAACTCAAACCACAACTCAGACATCCCTAAACAATAGCATTATTACAATTATCACCTCATCTCGATCCAACCGGTACCAAAACATCCTCGCGACAGTTAGAATCGCTCGCAGCTACGTTCTCTCCCCCAGTTTCATGGTACAAGGTCGGGAACACGGGACATTGTATGCCCCTCTACCAAGGTCAAGGTTGCCAGCCCGATCGATACGGATGCTGTGGTGAACAAGGATGGAGGTATACGTAATGCGTGAGTGCGAAAGAGAGGGCGCACTAGAGTAAGAGATACGAGGATAGTGTTTTCCTATTACGACACGGTGTAAGGATGTCCTTGTGTGTGGAAAATTTAATTGGTTAAAGGTCATTGCTTGGAGATTAATGACTGGAGAAGAATGGAGAAGATGAATTGTTTTTTTTTAATGAGTTGGTATTGTAGCGGAGTAGGCTTAGACTCCTTATTAGTAGCTTGGGGAATGTAAAATGCGTACTGAATTATTTAGTTATGTAAATGTATTTTTTTTGTTTGTTGTTTTGCTGTGAAGGCCGAAACTTAACGGTGTTTTGACGAAGAGTTTTTCCATTAGTCTCTCGAGAGAACTTCAGGAGCAAAGGTATAGGGCGTTTTTCTGAATTGAGTTTTTGGAGTTAAATTCCTGTCAGACCCTTCCTTTTGCCAAAGTTTTGGACTATAGTTGAATTTAGTAAATACTTTACTTGAAATTCTTAATTCAAAAACCGACTCATATATTTCTTAACTGTATTTAGGGTTCCGTACCAAAATGGTAAAAAGGAACCCTTATGCTGTGACTAAGTCTGTCTGTTTGTCACAGCTGGATATCTCAAGAACTACTAATGTTATAAACTTGAAATTTGGAATAGTTTTACATGAAATGTACATGTAATGTTTGTTTTACATGTTTTTTTTGCAGCAGCGACTGAAAGGGGTTCTTAAAAATTCGAAGTGTGGGCTACTAGGGCATGTCGGGTATCATATGAAAGAACGCAATTTGCACATTCTTAAAGACATGTACAAGCCGGTGGTCCCGGCCGCCAAATGACGGTCGTCAAATAAACAATGTCGAGGCCCTTGAGGCGGTTTAGAAACCCTGACACTAGGGTGTGTGGGGTCGTTAGACCTTACTGCTCACACGATAAGAAAGAAATAAATTCGGAGGTACGAAACCCCAAACACAGTCATGGACCCCTGTACAAGATTATAATAGGATTATAAATCGTCGACCCTCTGTTTTAATCTCCAGCGTACATAAATTATTGTACGGAACATTTTGAAGCAAAAACTTTTGAGCTGTGTATCATTTCATAGCCGTCCTAAAATCCAAAATGGAAGCCATTGCCTGGCAGCACCAATGCGCGTTTTATTTTAGGGTCCCGTACCCAAATGGTAACCAGCGGAACCTTATTACTAAGCCTCCGCTGTCCGTCCGTCTGTCCGTCTGTCTGTCAGCGAGCGGAGATAGGTAGACAGTTAAAATTTTCACGGATTGTGTATTTCTTTTCCCGCCATAACAACAAAAAATAATAAAAACTAGTTGATCCGCGCAACTTCGTCTGCGTCACAATTTTTATTACTGTTCCGCTCCTATTGGTCTTAGCGTGGTGTTATATAGCCTATAGCCTTCCTCGATAAATGGGATATCTAACACTGAAATTATTTTTCAAATCGGACCAGTAGTTCCTGAGATTAGCGCGTTCAGGCAAACAAACAAACTCTTCAGCTTTATATATTAGTACAGATTAAGGTTTATGATACGGAGCCCTTCATGTGCGAATCGCACTTGGCCGGTTATTTTTAAATTAATTGTATGAATGCTAGTTCTGTGCCAATATTTATTATTACTTTTTATAAGCCCGCGTTTGAACACACTATAATTATGTAGTTAATGGAGCACGCTTGTCTGGAAGTAACCTCATCTGCCTAGCCTTTTCCCAACTATATTGGGGTCGGCTTCCAGTCAAACCGGATTTAGCTGAATACCAGTATTTTACGCGGAGCGGCTGCGTACCAGACCTCCACAACCCAGTAACTGGGTAACACGGTACTTCATGGCAAGACTGGAGTCAGATTTACTGGCTTCTGACTATCCGTAACGACTGCCAAAGATCTACAAATGACAGCCGGGACCAACGACTTAACGTGCTTTCCGAGGCACAGAGGAAACTCGCTATGTTAAGATGGTCACCCATCCACAGACCAACCTTGTCTGGAAGTAACCTATTCACTCTTATCTTAAAGACCCCTAGCTTTTAGCTATCAGCAAACGCAGACAGAACCGGCACATACTTTTTTTCTCCTCGGGAAGTTTGTTATAACCAGACAGAAGCATTACAAGTAGTATTTGTAGAAAGCCACAATTTATTATAGCAATTTTTTGTCAATAACCAATTCAATGGCGAATTGTTTACACTGTGAACAAAGTCAATACAATCATCCATCGCACTATAATTTACAAACTCTCCATTCAACTTTAAAAATCAAGACCGTGTTTTTCCGTGTTGCTTCTAAACACCCACGGTTAAACACGGTGTCGCTCTGTGTCTTCAGTTGAAATACGATCAGGGGTATGGGGCATGTCGTCACGTGGTCATTTATCAGGGAGGGCTTAACCATATGATGTGGGAGAAAAACCGGGTGATTGATGACAGTGATATGCGACGGCGTTGTTTTTTGTTAAGGGGTTGGTAGAGTTATGTTTCAGTGCTCATAGGTAACTGCAATTCCTGATGTAATTAAGAATTTAGATGGGTTTTTATGAATGGTGTTGTCAGGTAAACTACGACGTCGAATACATTGGGATGTTAAAGTAATTTTGCCCACCATGTAATGACTATCATCTGCCTAGACATTTCCCAACTATATTGGGGTCGGCTTCCAGTCAAACCGGATTTCAGCGAAATACCAGTATTTTACGTGGAGCGGCTGCCTACCTGACCTCCACAACCCAGTAACTCGGTAACACGATACTTCATGGCAAGACTGAAGGCAGACCTACCAGCCTGCCAGCCTATTTACCTGGAATACCTATATTCCAGCTAATTTATAGATCACTCATTCAAGGAGAATGGGGATTTTTCCTGGAAAAAAGAAATGCTTTTATTTAGTTCGTCATCATCGAAAAATATTGGAAACGTTTGTTTTCCTGTATTAAATAAACAATAAAAACCCGCCTAGTGCGATTAGGACTCGCACACGAAGGGTTCCGTACCATAAACATTAATTTTTATTTATTTATTTGTTCTTATAGTGGCAATATTAATACACATTCAAATAAATAAATCAATAAATTTTCACAATGTGAAAATTTCAACTGACTACCTATTACGGTTCTTCTGATACAGGGCCGCTGACAGACAGACGGAGGGACGAACGGGCGGACATCGGAGGCTTAGTAATAGGATTCCGGTGGTTACCCTTTGGGTACGGAACCCTAAAAATAGTTATTTCAAAGGAAGGTAATACTAGTAGCTGTAATATTTATAATTATTATCACTACGAGCTGTTGCCACCCAAAAGATTTTCACACAGTCATGTCCGCCACATCTACCCTCTTGTCACAGCCCCTTAACCAACCATATAACGACACATAACCATATAAAACTTCAAACTACCCACATTAAAAACCACGTCGACTACGTGGGCTTACCCGAAAGTTTCGCGTACAATTATATCGCTGGCAAGTTGCTTCATACCCTGAGAACTGGGTTGGCGGCCATGATGTTGTAATATTATTGTTGTGGTCATACTGTATGAGCGTGTATTATGCTTATGTTGGTAATTTGGGACCGGTGATTTTGGAGAAAAAAGAAAAATCGACCACGGTAGTGTCGGACCACATACAGAAAAGAGTTCCGTAGCCGGGATAAGTACCTATTTACGAATGCAAAATATGTGATTGGCTTTTGTCCGCGACTTCGTACGCGCATATCTCGTTTTTTTCCGAACTTCTGAACTGTAGGGAAGCTAAGACCACATGTCAAATTTCAGCTTTCTACGATCAATAGTAAAAAAAAAAAAAAAACTATAAACACGAAGCCGTGGGACCGGCCAATACCTATGTATTTCAGGTTCAACTACTTAGGCGTGAAAGAACTCACTTTCGCTTTTATAATGATGCTACCATTTCTAGGATTATCAAAATGAGTTTGTATGTTCCCGTATAAAAGAACAAAAAAAAAATTTTTTTTGCGGTTATAACTAAGCCATCTTTTCAAATAGGTATCGATCTATGTAAGTAAAAGTTAACTTAGAAACATCATAATCGTCACTTACGGGATCCGTAACGCTTATTGGCACAATAGGGTATTTTACTGAAAAAACATAATTAGTCCATATAATAGTTTAAAAAAAATATTGGACACTTATTTTTTTCTTTTTTCACGTAATCAAAAAATAAAGAGGATACAACGAGTTAAAGACACGCGTGACGTCATGTGGCTTGGTAAAATTGTAGCAAATTTACCAAGCCAGATGACGTCACGCGCGTCTTTATTTTTTGTTTAAATTTAGCTATAAGACGGACTAATTAGTTTTTTTTTGTAAAATACCCTATTACATCAGTTAATGTACGGAGATTGCCCTAATGAGTTTTGAACGAAATTATGAGGGATCCACTTTTGCTATATAGCTGCGGAACCCTAAACATGAAGAAAGGGCCCGAAATTGGCGTTCTTTTGTCAGCTTTAAATGGAAATTTGAAAGGGTTTCAATTGTTATACGAACTGAATTAAATTTGAGTTTTGGTCCATCATCATTGCATCACTCTTTAGGGCTTTTATTCTACTTTCGACGTACATTAAATAAATTATTATATAACTGGTGAAATGTTAATGTACAATAGGTACACCTCTGTAGGTACTTTAGTGAGTATAGGCGTGATGATATGTTTAAAAAATCGTACAGTTTCTTCACATTTGAGTTTAATGACACAGGGAGATTTATTTTAAGCTTTGAAAAAAGTTTTAATTTCTTGCTCAACTCCGAGCGGTAGGAGTCATCTCACGATATCAAGTTTAATAAAAATCGGATCATTAATTGTGAGTTGTATGAAATTCCGAGAGGGCTAAACACTCTTGAGAGACTAAAAACATTTTGAACCTCTTAAAATATTGACGAACTGTCTGTTTAGGGTCTTAAACTAAGTGCCAAATAAACCTCCATTAAAGGTTTTCCGAATTAATAAATAAACTAATATCCTACATCAGATTGGCCTTCAAAATTACAAGGCCAGGCCTGCTTAATTCTTTAATTCTTTAATTCTTTGTTGTACACCAAAACAGCTTATTTAAAAAACAGTAATGAAAGTTCATGTACAAAGGCGAGCTTAACTCAGAAATGAGTTTTCTCCCAGCAAACCTTTGAGTGATAGAGAAAGATGACAATGGAGGGTAGGATCCAGTGCACATAATTACATTTATTTAATTACTTTTTATTATATATATAGACTAAAACATAAACCTACATACATAACTATTACACACACACATATATACGTATATTATGTCAAAAGCGAAAGGAAATGCTCTTTAACTTTCCTCTTGAAGACATCAAGAGAAGGGCTGTCGCGTATGGAGTGTGGGAGCGAGTTCCAGAGACGTACTGCAGTTACAGAGAAAGAGCCACCATATCGACTAGAAGTGTGACGCGGGGTACGAAGGAGAAGAGTAGTGGCAGTTCGACATGATTTGCTTAGTTCTGTCAGGGCTACGGAATTTGTTCGAAAGAGTCGCCGCGGCCCTGGAAGATAGATAGATAAGATAGATAAAACATTTATTAGGAACAAGAATAGAAACAACACACAAAAGCACATAACACTAGAAAATACAAATAAATTAAATGAAAACATAAAAAAAAGAAATAGGCAGAATATGGCAATGACTAAACCAAGAAATTGACCAGATTACCTACATAAAAAAAAAATTACATAGATACTCCAATGTGCGGTGTGTGTGTCTCTTAGCTGCACCAAATGGGAGTCCAACTCAGCATGTGCCAGGCAAATATACCTGACGCTGGTATTCTGCTGGATCCCAGTAGCGACATACGGATATCAATCAGATACCGTAATAATAAAGGGCTTGTGTTTAAACACCGCCCAAAAAAGTACCTATTTTACTACCAAAAAAGTTCTAAACGGTTACCAAAACAGATAAATGGTCACCAAATAATATTCGAGAAGTAGTGCTCGCCGGCCGCTGCCGCGGCTCCGCTCGCTTCGCTCGCTCGGCTCGCGCGCGGTTGGTCACAATTCTAACCTAACCTAACCTATTTTATCCAGTTTGTAATCCCAAGCCTACATTTTATGGCAATCACAGTTGAGTTGGATAGAATTTGGTGACCATTGATCCATTTTGGTGCCTAGGCTTAGTCTTAAAAATATTATTTTTGGTGACCGTCTAAATTATACCCATAATAAAGTAAATAGTGGTTTTGTGTATGGTGAGTCCAGATTTGTTATTTTAAATAATATATTTTGTGTAGGTACCTACCTATTTTGTTGTGTTTAGGTGTGTGTGATGCAATAAATTTGTGATGGTAGAAATATACATAGTGCAGCATTGTGTATACTGCATAATAGTTTTATCTGTTTTAAACTCTTTGTTCTTGATTTAACCTCTTTTGTTGTGGACAGTATTTTTTCTTCTGAACAAAAGGAATCAAATTCCGATTCCTTCAAAATGTCAAAGGAAAATTGGTCAAAAAATATTTTCAGTATCTGGTGAACGTTTGGATTGAATTTTAAATGACAATTTTATCTTGAATCAAGTGAATTGAATACTTATTGTAAATTGATCATAAAGTACCTACCCAGTTTCGATGTACTAATTTTAGTGAGTTCAAAAACATCGGAAGATTTATATATTTAAACACAAGACCGATACCGATCGCAGCCGACGGTATCGGTCTTCAGTCTTCGGTCTACGGTCCAAGGTCTACAATCCACGGTCCACGGTCTACCTCCCGTAATAAAGGAGATTCTTTCCTAGTAACCGTGAGCTATACAACATAGTTCAGAGTTCTATTAGAAAACGTGATCCAGTTGAACATCGATCCATCGATCTCCGGGATATCCACGCACTTTATTTAAAAATAGATATTTAAATTTTGTTGATGTTATTAGTTTGCATTTCTTTCCTATTATTAATTTGTTTTTCCTGGTTATTTCCTATTTGCATATTGTCTAAGAGTTGCAAAGTCAACTCATATTTGTAACTTGAGGCGCTTCCAAATCTCAGTATTGATTGCAATCACTATCTGAAGGTGTAGAATTTCGCTTACTTAAAGGTAGTTTTTGCTAACAAATTTAAAACCGTGACCGATTCCTTTTGCATTATTTTTTGCTTCAAAATTAAAATTTTTATTCACCAGTACGTAATATTTTAGTGTATTTTTATTTGACTGTTTTTATATTTTTTATACTTACATTTGATTTCTTTTTTTTTCAAAAACACAAAATTATATGATACGTGTTTTATGCGATAACATCTTTTATTTCGCTACAATAGGTACTGATTGTGACATTATGATTATGTGTGACATTATGATTCTGTAGGAAAAAATTCGGAAAAGAAATTCGGCAGGAAAAACACAGATGGGTTTTAGTCAGTAAGAGTCTGATACTCCTTTCTGCTCCCCCCGGAGGGAAAGGAGTCATTTGATGATTTCCCAGCTAAAACAAAGGCCTGTTTAATTGTTTTATTTTAAGACTCAGGTGTTCCGATGTCTTTACAGATAAACTCTGCTAAACTAAATAATTTATCGGTCCTTCGAGGGGACCCATTAAAAATCTTTGTAGGAATGAAATTGCTTTCTGTCAAATGTTTTATTAAATGGGTAAATTATTTTAGTTGTGGTCTTGTTTTCGTAGAAACCTCTGAGCGCCTAGAGCTGAATGGAATTCTATTTAATTGATTGTCGTTGCCATGGTAATGGCTGATGAGTTTGAGGTCCAATTAGTGGTTGAGGGTTTGAAAATGATACAATTTCAACATTTCGATCTTCAGATTCCTATGTTAAGCAGGTTTTATTGGAAACAATTGTGATCAATAGATGCCTTACTAACGAGCATCAATAAAATATAAAATAATTAACAAAATTTCAAAGCTCAATAGACAAATTGTGATGTTTAGGAACATATTTGTAACCAAATACTGATTTTTCTGACAATTAAGGTGGAAGCGCCAGGGTAGCCCGCGAAATTCAAATATTTTATGTTTTTTGCAATTTGCCGGTCAGTGTGAAGTGTTTGACTTTTTCATGAAATAACCATTCAATAGGGCTTCATGAACTTAGAGGGCTAAATTGATGATTAAAATGATTATAATTCTTTAGAAAAATACGCGTTACGGTCGCGAATCGTATTTTGTTCGACAAACACTTCACACTGACCAGCAAATTGCAAAAAAACATAAAATATTTGAATTTCGCGGGCTACCCTGGCGCTTCCACCTTAAGTGATTTTGGTGTGACTATCTACATCATTTAGCGGATTAAAAATATGAGTAGAACCAAAATACTAATATCTATGTACAGAACATCAGTAAATTCCCATTTATTTATGTAAAGTATATATTTCATGGATATATTTCAACTTGGGAAAATTTGTAAAGACACTGTTTTTAAATTTTCATTTGCTCAGTTGTACGAACGGCATTGCTAGGACGTGGCTCCATTTTCGTTTTGTGTGTGAGTGTGCAAATATTATCTGTGGTCTGTTGCCACAAGTGTCAGCAGTTGGTCAATCGTCTGTATCTGGAAAGTGGAGTAAAGACGTAGAGCCAAGTTGTATTGTGTCGAATTGACGTAGTAATATTGTTTGTTTTGGTAAGAATCCATTTAGGGCGCCTTCAAATTAGTCGCTAAGTGCCACGCGGCAGCAGCGCGACAGCAGCGCGGGTGCCGCGCTACTTTGTGAATCCATACAAAAAGAAAACGCGCGGTAGCCGCGCTGCTGCCGCGTAGCAGCCGCGCGGCACTTTGCGTTTATTGACTGTAAAGAAGCACGACACTCGCGCTGCTGACGAGGTTTGATAATTTAATTAAGGTGAGCAAACCAATAACAAATAAAAAAAGGTTTTCTGAAATTACGTATACCAGCACTAAGGCAGCCAAGACCCCTGTGTGTTCAGACATTAGTTAAATTGACGCCAATGACATACTCGTATTCACGTCATAAGTTATGATTTCAATGTAGAAGCCTTCTTCCCAAAGTGGTGTCATCTGGTGGCGTAAATCTTCCCGACAATACTCATTTAAGCACTTAGCTTGTAAATTAATGGCCGATTATCCAATCTGTGGCCTTAGTGCGAGTTTTTTAACGTTCTCGATCGCATTAGCTTAATCGTCAATTTGTATTGAAAGTGAATAAGCGCCGTCTGGTGACAGTAACGGGAAACCTTTTTGTTTTCTATACAATTTGACATAAGCGAACGTTTACGTTAACGCGACCGAGGGCGTTAAAAAACTTACACTAAGCCCTCTGGTGACCAAGGCCTTCTCGAGCGAGTGAATCGCCGCAACTTGACGTTTTGCTCGTCAATGTTACTCGTCGAATAGCCGCGCCCATATCGCCGAGTGGAGACACGTTCATAGAATTGTTTTAGAATGAGGTGGTGACACAAATATATAGCTGTGAGCTGCTCGCTCGTGGAGGTAATATTTTGTTTTTTTTTTACTATTAATAGGCACGCGCTTGACCACCATCTCACCTGATGGTAAGCGATGATGTGGTCGAAGATGGAGCACGCTTGCCTAGAAGTAACCTATTCACTCTTGACTTAAGGACTCCCAGGTTGTAGCTATCGAGAAACACAGACTCCGGCATTCATATCTTAAACATTACTGACATAAATGGTTGGCTGCTGAAATAGCTTCCCTTAGTGCTACGTTTCCCTGGTCAGTGCGAGTCGACTCTATTCATCATAACAGCCGAAAGACGTCCACTGCTAGACACAGGCCTCCCCATAAGAGGGGGGTTTGCCATAATCGCCACGCTTGGCAGGCGGGTTGGCGATCGCCGTGTATGGTGGTGCGTTTTACAGAGAACGCTGCTGCTCATTCTCTGGTGAGTCCCTCAGTCGCCTCTCACGACACCCATGGAAAGTGATGGGATGGTATTATTCTTTTACTGCACCATCCGGCACCGGCCGGAAGTCTCTATTACATGAAATTACGAACGAAATGTTTCCATTAGAAACCTCTGCATACCCCTTGGGTATCCCAGGTGTGATGTTATGTAACGAAAAGCGAATTCTATTCCTAAAAGGGGTTTTGCTAAAGAGTCTTTTAAAGGCTTGTTTAATGAGGGTCTCTTAATAGGAGATTTTAGGAATTTGCAAATGGGTCCTGAGGTGCTTTTGCAGGAAATGAGATAAACAGAGTTTATTTGGGTTAATGTAGGTAGGGAACATGTCTGGATATGCAGGCCTAGCTAGCTAATAAATAAAATCAAAGTAACGGTAACTAACCGTTGATCCATATATAAAATGTAACAGAATAGACGTAATACCTCTTAAAGGGTCATTTTTAATAAACACCTCTATGCTATAGGAGTCACTGACAGCCCGCTATGCAGAGCCTGCATGGAGGAGAATGAGACAGCAGCACACCTGCTTCTAAGCTGCACGGTGGTTGCGGATTACAGGGCAAAGTACTTCGGAAACCCAGGTACCCTCTGCGAGATAGTTAGTAACACCAAGGCGTTGCTGGCCTTCCTTGGGGAGCTGGGGTGGATCGAATGACGCATTTGTCCCACCTACACGCAAAATACGCGCTTAGTCGTGGAGTTGCGGAAACCAGCCCGATTTACATACATACATACATACAAGGGTCATTGCAGTAATCATTACGAAAAACTAAAAAGAAATCAGCTCTTCAGTACATTTTAAAAATGTATGTCGATTTTTTTTTTCGCAAGTTATCCAGTTGATCGTCAACAACATCGAATGTTGTTTTAATGATGAGTATTACTCCTTAAGAGGCATTGCATTTATTCTGATACATGTAGTATATCCCGACCCTGCCCGAAACGTGGTGGACGAACAGTGGACCGTGGTCCATCTGTGGCTCAAAAAAATATTATCGTTGCGTACATTTTATTTGAACTGTTTACACACGTCCGTGTTTTGGCCGTGCCCAGGACCTGTTGGACCACGGTCCGTATAAAACAAAGACTGAAGAACATCATCATCTTCTTGCCCTTATCCCATATTAATTGGGATCAGCACAATACGTTTCCCTTTTTCCGTACTCCTCGGTTGACCGTCATGACATAAATCTCTTCAAAGTTAGAGTGGACAGGCTCCTTCTAGGTAAACTCGCTCCACCGTAGACTTTGTCTGTGTCATCTCTGACCTAGACTAGAGTCAAGAGCAAACCTTCTTATCAAAAAAAAAATCCATCCATTCATATTTTCTTTGGCATCCTACTACCCCATCAAAAGACATTTTAATATTCTAGGGAAAATCCTAAAAGGTGTCTCGTAGATGTTTTTGTATTAAAGCAGCAAATATTTTTCCGAGGCGATCATAATTTCATTGGTATTTACAACACACAACTCAAAATAAATGTATAAATTTGCTTAATCTTTACCATTGACAGTCGCTTCGAATTTCAAATCGTTTACGAAATTATTCAGTTTCGTTCACTCTAGAAAACTCTTGAATTAATGATCTTCGAATGAAATTGTTTAAGAATACATTAAGGGGCCCAGGTAAGTCTTATCCACCGTAATTTGGAAGCAAAATGAGTTGAGTAGGTACCTGCTTTCGACTAAGCATTTTAGATACAATCATTGAAACCGAACGCAGCGTAATTTCGACGACTCACTGTGTGTTAGCAAATGACGGTAGGTTAACGCTCATCTGTACATTCCGCAGTTTTCCGAAACTAAAAGTTAAAACACTCAACGATAGAACAGCTTTTTGTCAGTGGTGGAGACAAAGTTAAGGCTCGTCGCCGCAAGGTTGCCTGGTTGTCGGTCAGCTACAGATTGTACTTCGGTGAGTGTGCCCAAGAACTCCACGACCTCATCCCACCGGCCCCCTTCTACCATCGGACAACCAGACGCACTGCAACTTACCATCCCTACCTTGTTGCTATTCCACCAATTCGCACTAAGCGATTCCAAACGTCTTTTATAATGCGTACAGCAAAAGAGTGGAACTTTCTGCCTGCACCTGTGTTTCCGAATGCTTACAACCCTAATCTCTTCAAAGTTAGAGTAAACAGGCTCCTTCTAGGTAAGCTCGCTCCATCGTAGACTTTGTTTCTGTCATCTCTGACCTAGACTAGAGTCAAGAGCAAACAAATCACATAAAACAAAAAGTTAAAACTGTGTCTGATACAGACAGGATACGTGAGGCGGAGGACTAGGTGTTATGTTTAAAAAGGCCTAAAAGGCTACAGTGGACCGAAATAAATTGTTAAATGATGACCAACCCCAGGGATAAGCAATCATCCATCACTAGACGCTAAAAACTTCTCTCTCAACCCTCCAGCGCTACTTCCGCTTGATTTCACCTTCACCTCTACCCTTTACATAATGTAGGTTAGGTCGTGAACTCACCCGTTGGTTTCAGGGGTTTGTTTCAGTAACTGTTGCCATCGTTACCAATCGCCCCGACAAGACCTGGAACAAAATAGGGGTAATTATTAGCTTTATTTTTCATGAAAATAATACTATTATGGTGTTGAAACTTTTATGAAAGTAGTTAGGTTATGTTGCGTGAATAATAAACGGAAAATAATGCGTAAATAATATACAGTGATATTGTAACTATTGGAAAAACAATAGTGTAATTTTTTTGACATGAAAGAGTATTATGATCATAAACTTGGACCGTCTGTCATTAGCCTCGTTCAGGTTCTGAATGAACGTAGAACCGAATGTAGAGTTAGGAACGCAGGTTGGACATGGAGGTCAGGAACGTAGGTTGGGCATACAGGTCAGGCATGTAGGTTGGGCATACAGGTCAGGAACGTAGGCTAGTCATAGAGGTCAGGAACGTAGGCTGGGCATAGAGGTCAGGAACGTAGGTTGGGCATATCCTGCGAAGGGGCTCCACACTAGAGTAATTAGCAAAAAGTTTGTTTTTGTGACAATCCCGTCAAACTACTCATGACCACTGGAACTCCTAAAAGCCAAAATTAACAGTGGTGACCACCAGTTATTTAAGCTCAACGAGTCCCGGATAAACGATTCAACAATCTTGATTCCCGCAACGACATTAATCAGAAAACTTCAACGGAGAAGAGAGCAAAAACTTTATGCACTACATAAGAAATAAACCGGCCAAGTGAGAATCGGACTCGCACACGAAGGGATCCGTAAGACAAACCGGAAAAATCACGTTTGTTGTATAGGAGCCTGGTATGTAATTATTGTTTCAGCGGCAATGGATATATTATACACTGAAAATTTCAACTGTCTACCTATAACGGCTCTTGAGATACAGCCTGACAGACTCGGACGGACCGGACGGGTGGACAGCGGAGGCTTAGCAATAGTGTCCCCTTCGAGTACGGAACCCTAAAAATGCTGCCATTAGAAAAAAATAACACCATGGTCACAATACACCAGGAATAAGTATAAAGCATTCCAAAACAAAATAAAATACAAAACCTTTCCTAAATATGAGAGGTCCTTCTAAACAGTCAAGGACGGGGGCCCTTACCTTCTGCATAATCGGATCCTGCCATAATTGCTGCTTGAATTTTTAATATGTATAACCTAAAACACTCATACATTGTTTGTTACCGGCTCCAAAAAGGAGAAGGTTCATAATTTAACTGTAAGTATATTTTTGTTGGGTGACGGTCGTCTGGCGGCGAGTTGGCCAGACGGTATTGTTGCCATCGCGTGAATAATCTGGATGGTGCTGGCACAGGTACGTGGGGTTTGGCGTATGAAAATAGAGGCCTCAGCAGTGAGCGGAGTCGGGCTATGCATGATGTTCGACCCTACTTATAAATTCGATAAAAATGAATACTCCTGAAAAGTACACCCAATCGTCATCCCTGAGTGATGAGAGTGACAGGCTTTAGGTCGCGGGACTTTCCACGCAAGCAACTGGCATGCAAGTCGCATTAGATTGCGTGCTACCTACATACGTATATAATGGGTTGAATCGCTCCCTCTTACCCCCTAATGTTATTAAACGTGCATGCAAGTTGTGGTCGTGGGAAGTAGAAACACCGGCTTAGATCTATTGCAATTTACTGAGCTAAAAAACTAGCCTTGTGACCCACTACTGCTGAGAAATTCCTGATGGAAAGACTGAAAAGTACTTGCCTTATCCAATGTTTCCTCATAGCTACAGCCTGGGGATCTATCAAGAATTTATTACTTCAAGACAAGCGTCTTCTGCAAAGTCAAATGATTTATTTCAACTAGACCAATAAAGGCACTTTTGAACGTCAAATGAATATTCGACCACATCATCGCTTACCAGGGATAGATTTTTTTTTAAGGGTGGGAAATCATCAAATGACTCCTCCCGCTCTGGGTGGAGCAGGAGGGAGTGTCAGACTCTTTCTGACTAAAACCCATCCGTGTTCCTCCTAGTGCCCTTTGCGTTCCAGAGCTACGGTACCTCTTTCGAACAGATTCCGCAGCCCCAGCAGGCACCTGCCCTAACGGGCCCCGTGTTTTGTGCTGACATCTCTTTGAGGCGCGCGTGGAACACAGCGCGCCGCCGACCTGGGCCTGGTTCTGATCAGACGGCTAGCATCCAATGCTCGCCGTCCGCAGGCCCGCGGATAGATAGTGGTCAAACAAAGGCCTATCAAAGGCTTTCGTTTGACCAACCCGTCTAAAAAATCTTTAGAGCGTGTTCCAACGCACGCTCACTCGAGTCACAGTTTACAACCACTTGACCAATCAGACAGTCAGACATTTTTTAATGAAAGCAGTTAATAAAGTATCATTACGCTTGCTCCCCTCGTGGCTAAAGATATTGTTAATTGAGATGCTGAAGTGGCTTTAGACTCAGACGTTTCCGTTTTAAGACGAATCTCCCTGATTTATTCTCCCTCCATTTGTGTTACCTTATTGTTTTTGCGGTCTGTTGCTAAGTATATATCAGCTTGTTCTAAAACAGGTTTGACAATATTTTTATCTATGAAACAACGAGTAGCCTGTTTTGTTTAGCACCTGCTTGTCCTTGTAGTTTTCTTATTTTGTTTAGTCTAGTTTGTACCACTCCTATCAGTTTTGGCGAAATCTGTCTTGTGCATTCCACTACCTTCTTCATGGTCTGCCACATCTACATCAGTCAGTTGCAGTCGTGGCAGAACAGTATAGCAGCTCGGAACTGGTGTCTGAGTCTCTTTAGCCCTCAGTTTGTCCGGCATGGAGACATATCCTTTCCTAGTCCGATTGTTGGGCAGCTTTGAGAGACACATCAAGTCGCTCTCAAGTCACATTTCGTAGACTACGACCACGGAAAAATAAAGAAACCAAATCGAGGTGTCAGCAACTTTTGCTTCTGTTCAAATGTTTTGATGGTCTAATTTTGCAGTAGTAACATTTCTGTGTCTAAACGAATGCATTTACTATCGACATGAACGTCATGAATGTTGCTCACATTCAGCCGTTTTTTTTTTCTATTTTTCCGCGGTACTTTTCTGATTAATTTCGTTGCAGGATCCAAGACAGTTGAATCGTTTCTCCGGGACTCGTCGGGTTTCATTGGTTCGGCGTTTTTCTGGTGGTCGCCACTGTTGATTCTGGCTTTCAGGAGTTGCAGTGGTTGGGAATGTGTGGCGGGCTTGTCCCATAAAGCAAACAAACAAACTGTCAATATTTCCCACACTAAACTTTATCTTCAAAACACACAGAGACCCAATAACTAATCTTCCAGGAATTTCTAACTTAAACTAACAAAGAGATACACTCACAAAAACTGAACTAGAAGTAGAACTAAATCGCTAACAATAAATACAAAAAAATAAACATATCGAAACAATACTGGTTGCAATAAGTTGCGTGACGGAACCCACGGTATGGCATACTACTTTTTTACTCAAGCCATTGAACTATTTACCACAATACAAACGCACATACCATCACTCTTGTCTATTAGACTATAAGTCACATTTTATCTTGATTTAAACTTAATTGTTAGTTTGTCAATCTATAATAAAAGTTGTATTGTCTATGCAGTTGGAATGACTCTTATTGCGGTTAGATAAGAATGATTATTGCTTGGTTTAGGTGTTGGTATAAAGTTGTTAACTTGGCATAAACTCGTCTTGCGGTAAGTTCAAGGTTTTACAGCGTTTCCGGATGATTACTGTTGGCGGTTGTTTGTGGGGATAATTCACTTTTAATTGGTCGTGTTTAGCTGATGATGAGTGGTAGAAAGTAAGGGCCATTTGTATTTGCATAAGTTTTTGGCATTTGTTCTAATGGTTGTAAGTAACGCCTTTGGCTTACAAGAGGCAATAAAGATGTAACTAATCGCACAACTTAGTTCTATTATCATCAATATCCTAATATAAGCTAACATAAGCTAAGGTTGAAAATGCTACGATAGTGCCCCTGGTGATAAGCTGTAACAATCCCCTTTCGACACCATCAGAATAACGACCAGACCAGACACAAAGGTCATCACAATAGATTCTGCAAATTTTTAAAGAGATCATCATCTGCCAAGCCTTTTCTCAACTATTTTGGGGTCGGCCCCCAGATAATGATAATAATGGCTTAATAGCCACGAGCCTCGACCAACACCTCAGGAGGCTTTGTTAGGCAGCTGGATCAGGGGCTTGATTCAGAAAGCGGTACTTCTGGACACGGCTCGTATTGTTAGGAGGTTCCTCTCTCTAGAGCCCTGACCGCCGGTAGCTTGGACCCTGTTCCCGATACCGGTGGGCAAGTATTTTAATGTTTTGTTATATACTTTTATTGAGATATTTAAAAATATAATTATATACACAACTAATTCATTAACTGGGTAACACGGTACTACCTGACAATACTGGTCTCCGGTATCTGGCTTCTGACAATCCATAATTACTGCCAAAGATGTCCAAATGACAGCCGGGACCAACAGCCTAACGTGCTTTCCAAGGCACGGAGGAAACTCGGTATGTTAAAATGGTCAGCCATCCACAGACCGACTTTGGCAAGCGTTGCTTGACCTTGAAGATGGATCCGGCTGTTATAATTTAGCCACCAATTCCTCCAGAATTTTAAAAGAAATAAAATTGCTTATTTGTTTGTAAAATATGTTTTCCAGAACTCAAAATCGAAATCGAATCGAATCGAATCTGTCGAATCTTTTTACAAAAATTCTTTCACTTATACATCGAATGTCACACTAATGTAATAAGTGTTTTGGCGTCGTTTCATTCTAGACTAGTTGACCCGCGCAACTTCGTCTGCGTCACAATTTTCATTACTGCTCCGCTCCTTTTAGTCTTAGCGTGATGATATATATATAGCCTATAGCCTTCCTCGATAAATGGGCTATCTAACACTGAAATAATTTTTAAAATCGGACCAGTAGTTTCTGAGATTAGCGCGTTCAAGTAAACAAACAAATAAACTCTTCAGCTTTATATATTAGTATAGAAGTATAGATATAGAAGAGCAAAGCCGCAGGAAAACCTAGCCTATAGTCTGTTATAAGGATTGCCGTAGTAGGTCTCAACTACGAGAATCCTTAGTTTCTAGTTTCCACACATTCTCCGACAGACACAGTTCATGAACCTCACTAAAACAGCAATAAAAACATAAATTCCGTACAAGATCTCAGTGAGAGCAAATCTATCATGTTTTAAAATAGAACTATCCAAGTTTCATATTTCTCGAGGAATGATTGCGATAAAAATAACACCACTAGGGATGTGCAATGGTCCGGGTTTCGGAACGCGGGATCCGATGCGCTCCTTCGCGCTGATACGAAAATAGAAATTCTCACATTAGGTGTTTCATATCGAAGCGGCATGAATTTTATAGAGGTTTCATAGAGTCATCATCTGCCTAGCCTTTTCCCAACTATATTGAGGTCGGCTTCCAGTCAAACCGGATTTAGCTGAATACCAGTATTTTACGAGGAGCGGCTGCCTACCAGACCTCCACAACCCATTAACTGGGTAACAGGTAAATCATGGCAAGACTAGAGTCAGATTTAAGCTTCTGACTATCCGTAACGACTGCCAAAGATCTACAAATGTCAGCCGGGACCAACGGCTTAACGTGCTTTCCGAGGCACGGAGGAAACTCGGTATGTTAAGATGGTCACCCATCCACAGACCAACCTTGGCAGGCGTTGCTTAAGAGGTTTCATAGAACGAAAGTAAAGAAAATACACAAAATAAAAATCACTCATCACTCAGTGGGTTATATTCTGTAGACGTATTTAGCAGACTTAAAAACAATGGCTTCCGAATGTCTTTTGCATAGTATTCAAAAGGCTTCCTTGATAAGGCTTCCTTGATAAATAACCTTCAACAATCTCAAAACCTATTATTCTAAACTTATTTTTCTTCTTATCGTGTGGGCAGTAAGGTCTCACGACCCCACACACCCTAGTGTCAGAGTTTCTAAACCGCCTCAAGGGCCTCTGACGTGGTTTATTGGACGAACTTATTAATTCTTATAATATTATAAAGATGAAATTTTAAAGTCGGGTTTTCATTTTTCTTTTTGATTTCGAAAGCCAATTTATCGATGAAGGCATTACGATCAATAAGACTGGAGCATTAATGAAAAATATGAAGCAGACGAAGTTGCGCGGGTCAGCTAGTATTTTTTTTTATTGATAGGCACGCGTTGGACCACTATCTCACCTGTTGGTAAGCGATAATATCGTGATAATATTCTTCATGAAATCCTATATCAGATCAGCCCTATCCCGTGACTGACTTAGTACACAACTCCGCTTGGTCACAGTAACAACATCTACCGGCTTGGTATACCAATGCTATCCGTATCGCAGCATCTCTCTCTAGAGGCTGCAAGACGATTTCCTTGCTAAAATAGGATTCGGATCCATTCCCAGGAGATATGATTTACGGAACAGCCACAAATGGGAAAACCGTCTCTTTCTCAGATGGTTATGCTTTAATAATGCAACATGTGGCTCGTTATAAGTGGCGAATTAATGTTGGATTATCCCACTATTGTTTCTTTTTCGTTTTTCTGTGTTTTTGTGGAGATAGGAAAAAGTTAGCGTGTTTGTTTTAGGATTAAATAAATGCGATATAAATGGGAGCTGAGAATAAACAGCTTCATTTTGTTATTCTACAAAGATTTGTGAATAATATGAACCAGGAAGCTCTGAAAAATCTTGCAGAACCAAGTCCCTAAGAGTTTGCACTCTGTCTGAATAGAACATAACTGTGTTGGAATATTGCCCATTAAACACAGAAGTGATCATAACAAAACTGCTTCTTGTCGAACATGTGGTAGGAGCTCCTCATGAAATCATCTTAACTTTTGTCCTAGCCACAAAACATCGTCATTCCGACAAAACAGCCCTGATTAACGCAAAAGCCAATAGGCTTATAGGCTTTTGCGTTAATCAGAGCTAAGCTAGGATATAATAATATCCTTGGCTGGACACAACCTAGTGTTCTGAATTACAGAACATCACCATTCTCTGGCTCTTAGGTACTTCCAATTGATGTGGTGTTGACGCAACATTTCGTCTTCATCCATACTTTTTAGGGTTCCGTGTCTGAAGAGTAACCAACGGAACCCTATTACTAAGACTCCGCTTTCCACCCATCCGTTCGTCTGTCTGTCAGCGAGCTGTATCCCAATAACCGTTATCGGTTGACAGTTGAATCATAACAAATAATAGAAACTGTATTAAAAATTAGAGGGGGCTCCCATACAAGAAACGTGTTTTTTCGGTTTATGGAACTGACTCGCACTTGCCCGATTTTATTAGCCACTAGCTTTTGCTCGCTACTTCGAACGCGCATATACCGTTTTTTTCCCGTTTCCGAGGGAATTTCTGTAAATCCTTCCTTAGTAAGAAAGAAAGAAAAAACTGCCAGAAATGACGCAAAAAAACACAAAATTAAAATAAACTAATTACTAACTTAAATCTACTATAACTATAAATCTGCAACTACGTCAGGACCGGACATTAGCCTACCACGAGGCTCTGGTCACTCCACAGACAAAACAGAACACTGCAATAGTTGTCTATGGCGTGACGTCCGGCACTGCACTGACTGACAGTACATTTTGACATCACGAAAAAAAGTAAACAATAATACCAGAGATGGGCAATTAATGTAAATAATAATTAACGTTGTGCGTCGCATTCGAGCAAGAATCGGTCGTTGCTCAGCGTATGCCGCGACTCTGGACAAGAAACCTTAATGCCAACATTCAGCTTTCTACAACCAGTAGTTTTGACTGTGCCTGCGTTGTCTGTCAGTCACTCACTCACTCAGTAACGGAAGAATTTAATTATATTAGACTTATATTAGATATTAGCTGACCCGCGCGGCTTCGCTCCCGTCAACTGGCTACCCTAGCTAACCCTACCCGACCTACCCTACCCTACCTACCCTACCCGACCTACCCTACCCTACCCGACCTACCCTACCCTACCCTACCCTACCTACCCTACCCTACCTACCCTACCCTACCTACCCTACCCTACAAAAAAAAATTATAGTAGCCGATTCTCAGACCTACCCGATATGCACACAAAATTTCATAAGAATTGGTCAAGCCGTTTCGGAGGAGTACGGTAACTAACATTGTGACATGGAAATTTTATATATGTATAAGATTATCTCAGTAGTCATCCCTTTTCTAACAGCAACTACAGGCAAAATTAATGATAAATACAGTACCAAAAGCTCTAAATCATCATCCATTTTAAAACCAGCTCATCATTGTGAAAGTGACCTTACAAATTCGTGAGTGAGCGTATCTCCAACTGTTCTGAGGTCACGAAGAAACAATTATATCCCACAATGGGTTGCGACATCACTATTATGAGTTTTTGTAATTTTGGGAACATGTCTGAGAATCAGAACAAGGTGTTAATACTAATTGATTATTGAGATTACTATCTTTGAGAGTGTGATAAGAAATGATTCATTTGGAATGCAATTATGAATTTAAAAAATGAGGAATGTATCGCCATATTTTTTTGAGGATAGGAATAGTTTTTCTGTAGCGGCATCAATGCCCAAATCTACATCGCAACAAAAAGAACCGCGACGCCATCTA